>CM056051.1:457009799-457609799 GCA_029574335.1 Rana kukunoris | reverse complement strand
GGAGGAGGAGGCGGCGGCTCACATTTTTTGGTTGGTGGCAGCGGTAGCGGCGGCAGTGGTGGAGGAGGCAGCGGAGGTGGCTCAAATTTTTGGCAGCAGAGGCGGCTCACATTATCCCACAGCCGAAGAGGCAAAGGCGGCGGCGGTGGAGGAGGAGGTGGCAGAGGAGCCTGGAGGCAGCAGAGGCGGCTCGCATTCTACCGCAGCGGAGGAGGCGAAGGCGGCGACGGTGGAGGAGGAGGTGGCGGAGGAGGAGGAGGTGGCGGAGGAGCCTGGAGACATCGGAGGCGGCTCACATTCTCCCGCAGTGGGGGAGGCGGTGGCGGAGGAGCCTGGAGGCAGCAGAGGTGGCTCACATTCTCCCGCAGCGGAGGAGGCGAAGGCGGTGGAGGCTCAAATTCTCCCACAGCGGAGGAGGCAAAGGCGGAGGCGGCTCACATTTTTGCTTGTCTCCCTGCCTTGTTTAGTGCCCGGCGCACTGGGATTAGGCGTAAGGGGGTCATGTCCGGAGGCGGGACTTCAGCAACAACCGCTAATGCAGACAGGCCAGCCCTACGCCTCACATGACCGCCATACGCCCAATCACAGGGCGCCGGACACTCAACATGGCGGCCTGAGTGCTAGGGACACACGGGAACATAAATTAGGAGGGGGAAGCGTGAAAATTTGCCCCCCTAAATATCGTGCCTGGGGCCACGGTCCCCCTGCCCCCCCCCCATGCTACGCCACTATGCATAGAATACTAGCTCATTATGTGGCACTTACCTGAGATCAAAGCCCTTGAATCTCTCCTCGTTCCCCTCCTTTGCCGCCACCATGTTGCCTACGAGTCTCTTCCGTGTATCGCCGCTCCGGCGCATGCGCGCAGGACCGGCATAATCCCGGCACTATCCCATTCAAGACCTGGCCCGCTTAGTGCACCTGCGCCGTTGTTTATGATGCACATGCGCTGTAGACATTGGTGCAGTCTTTTCTACAAATATCTCCTTAACCGTGTAGGTTAAGGAGATAGTTCTTGCACCTACAGGTAAGCCTTAATCTAGGCTTACCTGTAGGTGCAAGTTGTCAGAGTGTTGTTTTTTTTTTGTGTTTAATATATTTTTATTGAAAGAAATAGGCAGTACAATATAAGAGTAAATCAACACATTAAAGAAGCATCGTCACAAAAGAGTAAATTGGAAAATACAACAAATGATGCATTATAGAGAACGCAAGTGTTTACATTTTTTAGAAATAATAATGAAAAAAAGAGTTGGGAAAGAAATAGAAAGGAAAAGACAAGAGGGTAGAAAAGAGATGCAGAGAGAGATATCAGAGGGATAGTGGGTGGACAAGCATGGAGGGGTAGGGAAGGGGGAGAGCCGGGACACATGGCATTAGTATCATGCACATCGCTAAACCAACATATTTAGTAAAACATCAGCAATAATGGGGAACCATACCATAAAGTAGAAACAAGGGCCGCAGTTTGGTAAAAAGAAGCCTTATGTGGCTTCAGACTCATAAGGGGGCGAAGAAATTATATCTAAATAGCACTGTGTAGAAATAAATGAACACCAGGAAGCCCAGATTAAGGAGTATTGTTCGCTGGTGTCTCTTGCAACGTGAGTTCTTCCATGAGACTAACCTCAGAAACCTTTTGTAGCCATGTTTTGATGAAAGGAGTTTCAGGTTGACCCCAGAGACGAGGGATAATGGCTTTAGCTGTATTGAGAAGGTGAGGGACAAGTGAACGTTTGTATTTGCCAATGGGTCTAGAGGTGGCGTGGAAAAGAACCGTCAACGGTTCAAGGGGGATTTGCACCTCAGTAATCTGGAATATCAGGTTTAAGACTTCCACCCAATAAGAGCGAATGAGGGAACAAGACCACCAGATGTGGGCATGGGTGGCGGTTTCACCACAATTTCTCCAACAGAGTGGAGAATTACTAGGGAACATACGGTGAAGCTTGGCAGGAGTGTGGTGCCATCTAGTGAGGGGCTTGAAGTTAGATTCAGTCATGGAAGAAGCCAAGGAAGAAACATGCATAAGCTTAAGGATCTTATATTTTTTTTAATTTGTAGTGATAGTCCCCAAATCCTTCTCCCACCTGGATAGATAGTCTGGATACAAAAGGCATTGTAAGTCTAAAAGGGCCTTGTAAATTGGGAGATATAACGTGTAGGAGGGTCCCTAGGCAGAAAGACCTGTTCTATACCGTTGAGATCTGGGATACCTCTTAAGGGATGTGGTAGTGTATGGAGGAAACTACTCAATTGCTTGTATCTCCATTTGTCTAAGAATGAGGGTGAATCATGACCCATAATC
Source organism: Rana kukunoris (assembly GCA_029574335.1). NCBI lineage: Eukaryota > Metazoa > Chordata > Amphibia > Anura > Ranidae > Rana > Rana kukunoris. The sequence goes on along the minus strand of CM056051.1, from coordinate 457,607,491 downwards.
TCAGACAAGGGCCTAAGACAATTGGCCGAGGTGACATGGTATAATAGGAGAGGGCCATCCGGTGACCACGTCTGGAAACCTGAGTCAATGAGACCCGGGGCGAAGTATCTGTGAGACATCAAGGGAGTTGGTAAGGAATCATAGGACCACGTTAACTTCTTATGTAGGTCATCCCATATTTGTAAGGAAGATGAAGTAAGAGGCGAGATAAAAGGGGATAGGTCTCTAAAAGAGCACGGTATCCAAGTGATCATAGCGAGATCAGAGCCACATAAAGAATTTTCCAATTGGACCCATAATTTGGAGGCGGAGGCATACTTCCAGTCCGCTATCCGTGCTAGTATAACTGCTTGGTAATAAGCTTTAAAATTAGGTCAAGCCAGACCCCCTGAACATTTGGACGCCCATCCCTCCATATAAAACGGGAGACCATGGTTTGTAAAAGGGTAAAAAAAAAATATCGGGTTCTTCAAGGGAATCATTTGTAACAAAAAAAGAATACAGGGAAGTACGTTCATCTTAATTATGTTGACCTTACCTAGCCAAGAATGTTAGAGGGAAGACAACTTCCGGAGATCATCCTTAATGGTATTTAGAAGAGGAATATAGTTATGCCTAAAAAGGGAGTGAAGGTGGGGAGTCAGGTAAATGCCAAGATATTTCATGCGTGATGGAACCCAGCGAAAGGGAAATAGGGGTCTCAGCTGATCAGCTGTTCGTTGGGGAACTGTTACATTTAAAATTTCGAATTTTGAAAGATTAATCTTAAAGTTGGAGAGGGCTTGGAACGAGGAAATCTCAGACATCAGATTCGGCAGTGAAATACGTGGCTGTTGGGTAAAGAATAAAATGTCATCAGCATAGGCTGCATATTTATGTATTCTAGTGCCGACCTGAATACCATGAATGCTCCTGTTATTCCTAATAGTGGCCAAAAAGGGTTCAAGGGAGATAGCAAATAACAAGGGGGATAAAGGACAACCTTGTCTGGTTCTGTTATGTAGTGTAAATGGATCACTTAGGAAACCATTAATACGTACTTGTGCGGTGGGGTTGGAATAAAGGGAGAAGATACGAGAAAACATCTTAGGACCAAGGCCAAAATGACAGACAGTAGTTTTAAGGTACTCCCAGTCCACCCTATCAAATGCTTTTTCAGCATCTGTGGAGAGGAGAAGGGTGGTCTGGGAACACTTCCGCACATAATGGATCAGTGACAAAGTACGGAGAGAATTATCTCTCGCCTCTCTGTTAGTGATGAAACCAGTTTGATCAGCCGAGACCCACTTAGGTAAAAGGGGAATCAATCTATTCGCTATAACTTTGGCAAAGAGAAGTGGGGTTCACCGCTCCAGGGAAATCCCAAGTGGACTCGTGGATCAGTCCAGGTATATTCGGGTGCTGGCAATGCACTAGGCAATGGAAATAACAAAGAACGGATGGACGGCCGCACAACGGAAAACTCAGCCGATGGCCATGAATAGGCACTAACCAAGTGTGAAACGCATCGGCTTATTTGATTCTTGCTGTGTGTGGTGCCTGCTTATGCTTTTTCAATAAAGACAACTCAAGAGTTTTCCGGTGTGCGGCCGTCCATCCGTTCTTTGTTATTTCCATAACTTTGGCAAAGAGTTTGGTGTCAACATTTAGAAGGGAGATGGGCCTATAACTGCTACATAGGGTAGGGTCCTTATCAGGTTTAGGGATAACCGTGATGTGGGCCGATAATGATTCAGGTCGAAGGGGAGAGTCGTGGGAAACAGAATTAGCATAGGCTACAAGATGGGGGAATAAAACATCTCTATAGGTTTTATAATATAGGAGGGTGAAACCATCAGGGCCAGGGGCTTTACTGGAAGAACAGGATTTGAGCGCAAAGTTAAATTCCTCCACTGAGAAATCCGCTTCAAGAGTGTTAAGAGCTGACTTTGAAAGCTTAGGGAGGTTGGCTTGCCTAGGAAAGGCGAGAATGCGTTTACGTTTTTCAGAAAGTGATAAAGAAGCCAAACCACCCTCCACATTATACAAGTCAGCATAAAATTCCCTAAAGGCTCGCGATATTTGGGGGGTGGTGTGTACTAAGTCCCCTGATGGCAATTTCAGTTTGGGTATAAATGATAGAGTTTTTCTGGCTGTGAGTGATCTAGCTAATAGTTTACCTGGTTTGTTACCCCATTCATACACTTTCTGGGAAATGTAGTGAAATTTCCGGCTAGTTTCAAGGGCAAGGAGAGTTTTGAGTTCTTCTCTTTTGAGGGTAAGGGCTTTTAGATGTGAAACGTGGAGAGAGAGTTTATGTTGTTTATCCAACTCAGCAATCTGATGCAAGACCTGTTTGAGCTGCTGACCATGTTCTCTTTTTTTCCTCGCACCCAATTCTATAAGATGACCTCTCATTAGAGCCTTATGTGCCTCCCATAAAAGAGAGGGAGAAGCGTCTGAGACAGCGTTTTCCTCAAAATATTGGGAAAGCGTTTTGGTTAAGACAGATACCTTTGTTGAATTAGCAATGAGGGAATCATTGAGTTTCCAATTATTGGGGCGGTGAGGCAAATCTGGTATAGTCAGGCATATGGAAACAGGAGCGTGATCAGAGAGAGAGGCGGTTATACAGGCTGAACAAAGAAGGGGAAGGTGGAAATGATCTAGGAAGATATTATCTATTCTAGAATAAGAATTATGGGGTGTAGAGAAATGGGAGTAATCTATGTCTGTAGGGTGCAGAAGACGCCAAGCGTCCATGAGTTGGAGATCTAAGAGTTTTTTTCTTTACCTGTGCTAGGTGCTTGAATGGAATACCCGACCGGCCAAGAGAAGTATCCATTGTAGGGTCTAGAGGCATATTTATGTCTCCCTCAAGAACAATCATTCCTTCAGCGAATCGTGAGAGCTTTGTGAGAATTTGGGTAAAAAAAAAGAGGTTTGATTATGATTGAGGCAGTAGATATTGGCCAGAGTACAGCTAGTGTTACCTATGAACCCCTTGACAAAAAGAAAACGACCGTGAACATCCGCAAGCATATCTGTAAAACGGAATGATGCATTCTTGCTGAAACCAATGGCCACTCCCTTGGCCTTGTTAGTATCAGATAGGCTATAGTACCATTGCGGGAAGTGTGGCGAATACAGTTTCACAGATGTAGTGTGGGTCAAGTAAGTTTCGTGAAGAAAAGCGATAGAGCATGCAGAACTTCGCATTCCCGGAGTACTTGATGTCTCTTAGCGGCCATACTAAGACCTCGTACATTATAAGAGGAGATTTTTAAAGTAGCCATGGTTCCAGGAGGAAACAGGTAAACGAGTCATATAGCCATGTGAACCAGCAAAATAGAGAGGGGGAAAGAGGGGGAGGGAGAGAGGAGGCAAAGAGAAAAGAGATAAGTGGAGTAAAAGAAAAAAGAAGAAAAGTAAAAAAAGAACATAAAAAGTATCAGAACATTGCGTAGAACAATTGGGAGTAAGGTAACAATCACGCAGAAATCTGCAGTGGTCCCAGTGGGGATGAGGGGAGCAGGCAGTCAAAAATGATATGAGGAAAAAAACAGGAGAGAGACGAAGACCACCAATTCCCAGCAACCCCAAAAGGAGAAGGGGGAGAAACAATGTCCCCAGTAAGTGTATCAACATGGAGCCAGAGGCCCCGTCAGCTAACGACCTGTAAAGAAAGGTAATTATAACTCAAAGAAACTGGCAACCCATAAAACATGAACACAGCATTCTCCAAACACTAAGTTAGCCTATCAAGTATGGCGATGAACGTTCAGCAAGGCTCAAAATAGGGAACAGTACAGTTTAAACATATCCTATTTTCAAAAATGAGCCACCAAGTTTTCAATGTGGCAGAAGAACTTAAAAAAAATAAAACAATGTAAAAAATAATAAACTGGGAAACATGTCTTCGCCACCGTAAGGAGAGATGCTAAAAGGAAAAATGATTGGGTGCCCAGGAGTACCTCACCCATTTTTCTTGGACGAGCCCGGGGTAGAAACCTTCCGTTGCTAGGCAGAGGTCTTCTTCCATTGAGAGGAACAAAGAGTGAAAAAAATGGGAATGGAGTTCTGCCAGCCTGAGTGCGGCAAATGAAGATCTTGTAGGAAGGTAGGAAGATCTTCAGGGAAGCGCAATGTGGACGAGTGACCATTCTTGGACGCAATTAGGCATGCTGGGAAGCCCCACCTATAGGTAGTTCCATCACTTCTCAGTCTCTCCAAGAGTGGTTTTTGAGCCCTGCGGCGGTCGAGGGTTTCCTTAGATATATCCAGAAAAATGTGTAGAGTGGCCCCATCAAAAGTCAATGTTAGGGGTGTTCCGTAATTTGATCATGATAGCGTTCTTATATTCAAAGTAATGGAGACGGCAAATCACATCTCTGGGCAGGTCAGAAGAGAGGTTGCGGGGCCAAAGAGCACGATGGACTCTATCAAACCGCAGAGGATCCGTAGGTGGTTTACCTAAAATGGTGTTGAAAATGCGACGGAGCGAGGGTTCAAGATTACTATCCCCGGTTGCTTCCGGCAGGCCACGGATATGCAAGTTATTTCTGTGGTTACGGTTCTCAGGGTCCTCAAGTTTATATAATGAGGCCCTGTGAGCATATGCCATTTGGGTAACAGTGTCTTGTAGTTCTTTGATAACCACTTTGTGCGATTCTTGACGCTGCTCCGTTTCCTCAACCCTTTCGAGGAGGTGAGCCATGTCTGCGCGAACAGCAGAAATGTATTTTTTGATCGATTTTTTCATATCGTGGAACATACCTGCCATTTCCTTTCTAAATTCAAGCAGAAAGGAGGACAGTTCAGAACCAGTAGGGGAGCCAGGGTCGTCCATTATCTCTGATCCACAAGATGAGGCCGGCGAACTTTCGCGGACAGAAGCGGTGTGAGAAGCTGGAGAGATGATGGAGAGACCTCGATGCCCTGGTTTTAGTGATCATAGAGCTGGGGTTCACTCTTTCAGCAGCAAGAAAGCGTTTGATGGTACCAACAGCAGTCTGATGAACTGTTGAAGATTTAGCGGACTGTTTGCTTATCGATGAATGGGAGGCAGAGCCTTTTGCTGGCATTGCTATTTGTAATCAGGTCGGTAGCTAGACGGGGTTTGATTTAAGCATTACCCCTTAGTGCCATATGAAAAATAGAGTAATTACACAGGCCGTGGTCACACTTCAGAGAAAGTAAAAAATGGCCGAAGCTCAGTCACTTACAGGGAATAGCAGCGTTTGAAACATGAGAGTCTCAGTGAGTAGCAGAGCGAGGTACACCAAGATGGCCACCGTATCTTTGCTAGGTCTGTGCAATTACAACTGGGTAATGGTTGTATGTACCCCCAGATAGAAGAGAGGACAGCTTATGTCTTGTGAGGAGAAGGGGTATATGGCAAGGGGCAGCTGAAACTGTGAGGAGGAGAGGGCCTGCTATTTGGCTGGTACCTCCAGGTGGAGCAAGATGGCCGCCGATAGGAGGCTAGGCCAGAGCCGGGGACTGACCTGGACAGAACTGCAGGGTCCAGGAGGCACAGCGGTGGCGTCTAGTGACAATTCGGAGGTGGCAGCCAGAGGGACCGGGTGTTGTTGATGGCAGGAAGGCCGAGGAACAGCGCTGGAGCCGCCGCTGGGTGAAGCAAGATGGCCACTGCTTCCAGGACCAGGCCGAAGCCGCGGTCTTTCCTAAAACAGCCGCCCAGGCGAGGAGAACGGCGGCGGCCACGGATGGCGTACAGCAGGCCAAAAGGCTCCGGAAACCAGGGTAGAAGCGCTGATGGCGACCCTCGCTGGGGATGGATCCCGCTGCTCCAAGCTCCTAGGTGTGGAGGGTGATGTGGATGTCCCGGGCCCGAAGATGGCGGCGGACCTCCGGCCTAGTCGAGGCCACAAAAACGTCACAGAAGGACAGTCAATCCTCAGGATTCCGGCTGGGAACACTGCAGGAGCAGCCCAGGTAAGGATAGGGAGAAAATTTGAGTCTTTTAGAGCAGAAAACAGACCCGGATGGCCATAGATTGTGAACCAGGCAGACGGAGCTCTGGACAGGCATGTCTGCCCCAGATCAAGCTCAGACACGCCCCCCCAGAGTGGGTTTACAACCACTGTAAGACTACAAAAAGGGTCCTTGTTCCTAATAATTTAGTCTATTTCAGGGTATTCTGCAGAACCCCCGAAAGGTATGCTAAAAAAGTTACTGATAAGGATGAAAAAATCTGGAGTTAAATCAGAAACTTTAACCTCGGAGACAGAGTCTTGGTTTTTGTGCCCACTACACAGAGTAAATTTTTGGCTAAGTAGTGGAAATCATTTGAGATCAGAGAGAAAATCAGCGATGTAAAATACCAAAAAATGTAGTCCTAAATATACCATTTTTCCTAACCAAACGCTTGAAGGTTTGGGAGGCTATTTCAATAGAAAGCAACACTAACATATCACCAGCAAAAGGTTTACCAGATGTTAGGATGTCAGAGACACTGTCTTCTAGTCAGGTTCCAGAAATCAGAGAGTAGTTGCAGAACAAGTGAGAGGTGTTGGCACATTTATTTGGCCGAAAAAAACATTGTTTATTATGACATTGTGGCTAAACCTCCAATCAAAGTAAAATTAAACCTTACTATGCAATAGAAACTTGAGAAAAAAAGATGTTCAATTTTTTTTTGCCAGGGACCAAGCAATTGATTGCTGATGGGCTGTCATGTGTCATGTGGGCTGTCATGTGTATGTTGGCAAAATATGCTCCTTCTCACAGGTCTGAACAGAAGGCGAGGGTATGTGAGGCGCTGGCTGGCAGAGATTTGAAGGGTGTATTGTGTTTGTGTCACTTAGGTTTCCAACTTACGTACTATATGTTCAGGGGTTTATGTCTCATGGAGAAAACTTCTTTGTTTTCTCAGATACTAATAAGTTCTGGTCTGGGTCCTGAACTTAAAGATCAGGATTGATAAATGTCCCCCCAATGAGTATTCTAAAATGTTACTATTTGATACAACTGTGCCTCACTTCGGAAGCCCCAAAACATGACCTACCAGAGAGGAGCAGAGCTGAAAAACATTGGCACAGATTACACTTTAACCAGGATGATAAAACCAGCGACCATAACTTAGACATGAAATCGTCTGTGAGAAGGGCAGGTTTCATAAAATCTAGTACTAAGTCTTTTATAGCAATATTCACACTATGCATTGTATTGTGTCATGTGCAACAGGCTTGTTGCCTTAAGGCAACCCATTCATTTTGATGCATAAAAAATTGGTATGCACTATTTTCTGGTCACACATATGCACACCATATTGCACAGATGGTTCACATCTGTGCGTTACTATGTGGTACAATGCAAGTGAAATGTTATTGTTTCTGCAGATTAGTGTGCTTTGAACGCATTTATTTGCATTAATAAATGAGGACCTATAAACTGTATAAATGTAGGTTAGCAGGTAATGTTTGAGAGTTCACGGTATTTACATTTACAATCAACATTTGGGGATCAACATATAGGACCTGACATTGCTGACTAGTTTTGCAAGTACAGATGCTAGTCTTCACTAATGGTTGACCTTATACAAGAAATCACCAGGACTCTTCTCTGCATTTGCTAGATCCAGAGGATAGATCTCATACAATCTTAATTGAATAGTGTATAGGGGGCTAGTAATAACTTTAAATCGTCAGCATGTGAACCAACAAAGATGCACATAAAAAGCCGCCAATAGTATAGCAAGTTTTATTAATAAAAAGTGGATAAATGCAGAGAAGAGATTGTGAACTCACAGACATCGATTGTAATAAGCATAGAAACAAGCTCTTATGAAGGAAGCATGGTTTTGCCTCCAAAACGTTTTCTGCTTGGACACAGTACCCTGGTTGAAAAACTGGGAGAACATGTGGGACTTTGTATAAATCAAGCAGCCAAAGAGGAAATACGTCAAAGTATGTCTGGTGGATAAAAAGAAGTAAACAAGAACCATATATGTAGCGAAAAAACACAATTTCTAGCCATTATGTAAAACACAATTGATACAGTTTAATGCACATAAATAGATAACATATTGATGACATAACATGGTACCATGTGGGCTCATTGCCACAAGAGCCACACACGTAGCATGCTAGCACAGTAATAACAGTACATATAATAAATTGTACATATATATAAATGGCATATAATTAACATAGCTTGGCAACATAAAGGTTCATATTGTAAATGAAAATAAAAACCAGGCTCACTGATGCGTCACTCCATCTTAAAAAAAAGAAATGTAAAAGTGGGGTTCATAGGTGGACTACGATGGTCCCAATAATGGTAATAAGGGTACAATAGTAGTCTATGGGAGAGCAAAAATAGTAAGCTCAAGGAGAAAGAACACGACAGATTATGTCTGGTAACTCGTACATAACCAATAAGAACTACATAAGTTACATAGTAATCCGATGCATAGCATATCAAATATATGATAAGTTTCAAACAATTTGATAACATAATAAATAACAGCATAGCATGGTAACATGTGAGTTCACATTATAGACAATATTAGAATCAGACCAATGAGCGTGTGTCTCCGAGTACATCAGAAATTTGTAAGCATGTGGTTCATTGGTATAATCCGGTATGCCTAGTATAAGTAAATATGGTAGTCTGAGTAGAAATAATCTCTGGTAGCTACGCGTTTCATGGCTTGCGCCACTCTTTAGAAGCAGAGAAGGTAAGCAAAAGTCTAGAAAAAATAATGTACAATGTTAAAAAATCAATTAATAATTTGAAGATAGTAATAGTATGTCCATCTAGGTTGGTGACCCTATACCTGGCCTTCGGTCCTCCATGTTTGCATCCGGTTAATTTGTGGTTCTGCAGGTATGTTTGAATGTATGCGCATACATATGTATGTATGTATGTATACATATGTACCTAACATCTATATTTAGATGGTCTCTATTTTTGTTCATCTAGATGGACATACTATTACTATCTTCAAATGATTAATTCATTTTTTAATCTTCTCTGCTCCTGATGAGTGGTGCAAGCCACGAAACGCGTAGAGATACCAGAGATTCATTCTACTCAGACTACCATATACCGGATTATACCAATGAACCACAAGCTTACAAATTTCTATTGTACTCGGAGCTCATTGGTCTGGTTCTAATACTGTCTATAATGTGAACTCACATGTCACCATGCTATGCTCTTATTTACTATGTTATCAAACTTTTTAAAACGCATCATATATTTGATTACTGGCTATGCATCAGATTACTATGTAACTTATGTGGTTCATATTGGTTATGTACAAGTTAACATAATCTGTTGTGTTCTTTCTCCTTGAGCTTATTATTTTTGCTCTCCTATAGACTACTATTGTACCCTTATTCCCATTTTTGGGACCATCAGAGTCCACCTATGAACCCCACTTTTAAATTTATTTTTTTAAGATGGAGTGACGCGTCAGTGAGTCTGGTTTTTATTTTCATTTACAATATGAACCTTTATGTTGCCAAGCTTTGTTAATTATATGCCATTTATACATATGTACAATTTATTATATGTACTGTTATTACTGTGCTTACATGCTACGTGTGTGGCTCTTGGTGGCAATGAGCCCACATGGTACCATGTTATGTCATCAATCTGTTATCTATTTATGTGCATTAAACTGTATCAATTGTGTTTTACATCATGGCTACAAAATTGTGTTATTTCGCTACATATATGGTTCTTGTTTACGTATTTTTATCCAACAGACATACTTTGACATATTCCCTCCTTGGCTGCTTGATTCATACAAAGTCCCACATGTTCTCCCAGTTTTTCATTTCAACAGGGATGGAGGCCACTGTTTATTTATGAACATGGCCTAATTTAAAGTCCCACTTAGTTTAGCTTGGGCCCTAGCAAATATCACAGCACCCTGGATGGTTGACAGCTCCTTGACAGATCAAGTGTTCTGCAGCGGTTCCTCAGAGGCTTGCTTGGATCCCTACCCCAGCTTGAAAGCGTTCTTGGTGTAGACTGGACTCTTTAATGCTGACTTTATATGTAGCTTGTTTCTATACTTATTACCAACAATGTCTCTAAGTGCATAATCTTTGCATTTCCAACCCCTTTTTACTAATAAAATCTGTTACTTTAATGAGTGACCTGAATGTCTATATATAATATAAATGTGCAATTTATTTTCTGATAATCTTTTACAGAATAACATTTTACTATAAACTTGTGGGAGTATAAATACGGCCTTGACATTATTGACACATTTTTTCAAGGTGCAGGTTCTAGGTCTGTCATCGTGACACTAGCATCACCAGACAGTGACCCAAAAAAAGTGAGCAGGATTGGATCTCAAGCTTTTCAGATTGCACTTGGCTGTCAGGCAAAAGCTAAATACCGAGGCTAGGATTAGCATTGCAGTCTTGTATTATCTTTTAAAACAAGTCAACAAGTGGCAGCTGGCACATTTCTTAATTGAAGTCTATATGTTATTTATGTTTGTGATTGGGAAACCTTATTTAGTGAACGCGAGACTAAAGCTCATTGTCTTTGCTAGTAAGTCTCACATTTGAAATTTTTGTTTGTAGTACCGCTTTTGTATTGTGTTGTGGCTGTCAGGAAGACATGCTAACACGTAACCTGTTTTGGCTAACAAGTGTGAAGTTGCTGTCAATGACATAACCTTTCAGCACTCTGGTCAGCGCCTAGCTTTGCCTGCTTTGCATACTGAATTATGATTGCTTCTTTTCATTTGTAGCTCTCTGCTGCTTTACCTTCCATCACTCTCTCATTAGTAAATGAAAAAAAAATGCATGGTTGAAAACCTGTAAATAATAGGCAGGCTTCCAAAAGTGTGTGAGTGTGCAACTAGAACAGTCCAAAAGACCTGTTACCACTCTGAAGAAGTGGCCTCAGTGACTGAGGTTGGGGAGCCTCTGCACACAACCATTACTTGGATGCTTCAGCAATCACAGCATTATGGACTGCCCATAGACTATGGCCCAGAAGAGACTGAGAGACGTGGAATGGTATTGCATTGTGTAATGTAATGCAATGCTACATCCCTTCTCCCCAGCCCACCCCCTCTTGTTGCTGTGTTTAATTGTGTTGGGTCATGGCATGTAGACAATGGTCTGGACTGGAGACATCTCTCAGCAGGGAATGTGTAAGGAGGGACTGCCTGCTTATCAGGCAGCCAGACAAGCTAACAGCATAAAGGTCTCAGAAGGGGGAGTTGAGATGGGTGCTGGAAGACTGGTAAATGGTGATCAGCAGCAAGTCCAGAGTATCGCATCTGATGCCCCAGCAGAAGCGCTGGCTACGGGGTAGAATGCTGTTGGTCTCTACCCAGCATCAGAAAAAGAGTTGGATCCGGAGAGTCCGAGAGATGATCTCAGTGAGCTGTTTCCCCAGGAGCAGATATCCCTAACAGGAGTGGAGAAAGCAATTTTCCCTCCCCAGCATCTGGACACTACCCCAAAGTTCATTCCCCCAGCAGAAGCGCTGGCTAGGGGGCAGAGTGCCAATGGCCTATGCCACCCCTCAGAGTTAGATCCAGGGAGTCCGAAGAAAGACCTCAGTGAGCTGTTTCCCCAGCACTTGGACACTACCAAAGTGTTTATCCTCCCAGTAGAAGTGCTGGCTGCGGGGGAGAGTGCCACTGGTCCCTGCCCATTGTATATATGCCCCTAGCAGAAGCACTGGCTATGGGCAGAGCGCTGTTGGTCTCTGATCAGCATCAGAAAAGGCGATGGAGAGTCCGGGAGATAGTCCCTGCCAGATACCTTTCCAGCGGCTGGTAACTACACCAGGAAAAAGGCAAGTACCTCTTTCTCCCCAACAGCTTAGCACTACCAGCCTGCACTCCCTACCAGCTGAAGTGCTGACATCGGCAGAGGATTATTTGTCGTACTTTTCCTTTTCCTGTTTGCCTGGGGTGGAAGTTTGTGACTAACACAGGTCCAGACCAGTTGAGGGTCAGGGACCTGGATAGTCTGTTTTTAAAAGGGGATAAATTGACAGAGCCCACTGTCACTGACTGTGGGCTGGCCTCCTGCCACAGACTATGGCCCAGAAGAGACTGAGAGACTTGTAATGGCATTGGGATCATGTAATGTAATGCTACATGCCTTCTCCCCCACCCCCCCCTCTTGTTGCTGTGTTTAATTGTATTGGGTCATGGCATGTAGACAATGGTCTGGACTGGAGGCATCTCTCAGCAGGGGATGTGTAAGGAAGGACTGTCTGCTTATCATAATTAGCAACGAATATTGCATTTTCGAGTATTCGCGAATAAATCGAATATCGCGGTGAATATTCGCTATTGTGAATATTCGTATTTTTTCAAATTTATTTTTAAAACAGATCACATCCTAGTGATCTCCATCGACGTCTAAAAGCATTGCTGGTATGATTAGAGACCTTGGGCCGAGTAGCTGAGGTGATCCTTTTATGTTGCCGAATATTCGCAATGCGAATATTCGTATTACGAATATTCGCGAATACTTTCTCTGCCCTTCTGTGTTTTGTGTATATATAAAAAAAAAAATTAGCTTTAGTTTAGTCATATAAGTTTGTGTAAGTAGAGTTAGTGTTTAGTGCATATTAGTTTAGTAATCCAGGAAATGATCTCCGTTTTCGCGTGTTGACGAGAATTTCGCAATCAATTTCGCATTCGCATTAGCGAAATTTCGCCAAATATTTTTTTTGATAAAATATCACGGATATTCGATATTAACGAATATTTCGCGAATATTCTTCTATATATTCGTGAAATATCGCAAAATCGAATATGCCGTATTCCGCTCATCAGTAATCATAATCCCTTTATATGTCAACTGTAGTTTCTGTTTCAATGTACAAGTGTTGAGTTCCCATTGATTCTTCCTTGTTCCCTACCCCCTCTATGACAAGGCTATGGGGAGTGTCCCTAACTGTGTTTAAAAGTGTATGTTTGGTACTTAAAGCGGATCTCCACCCTAAAGTGAAGATCCGCTGATCGGAATCCTCCCCCCTTCCGGTGTCACATTTGACACCTTTCAGGGGGGAGGGGGGTGCAGATACCTGTCTAAAGACAGGTATCTTCACCCACTTCCGGCCCGCAGTCTCGGGCAAAAGTCGGGTTTTTCCCGTTGTGTGCTGGGAACTCTCGGCTCCCAGCACACAGCGGGAGCCAATCGGCGGGCACAGCGCGACTCGCGCATGCGCCGTAGGGAACCGGGCAGTGAAGCCGCAGCGCTTCACTTCCTGGTTCCCTCACCGTGGATGGAGGGGGGAGCAGCAGAGAGACGAGCGATGGACTCCAGGACAGGTAAGTGTCCTATTTTTAAAAGTCAGCAGCTGCAGTATTTGTAGCTGCTGGCTTTTAAAAAAAAAATTCAATGGGCCATCCGCTTTAATAAAGAGTTGATGCTCTGCATGTTTAAACCTCAACATCTGTGTGGCTTGTCTCGTCATTGAGGGGTTAAGGGCTGGTTATGGCGAATCTGCAGGCTGCGGGTGCATCTGGAGGACAGGAGACAAATGTCTGGCGGATGTGTCCACCTGGGGTATCCGAGATCCGTCACAACTTCATTGCTGTAAAAAGTCAATAGAAATAGCGCACAAGGTAGTAAAGGACTATGACTATCATAGATTCATGGTATATTCCTGTGCAGTCTTTCCAGAGTCATAGCCAAGCAGTAATGCCACTTTATTAAATGAAACACACTGTAAGTCATGGATTATAAGGTTCAAGAATCAAAACATCAACCAAGCACAACACTTTGACACGTTGCATTTGTAGGGCTTGGCTGGAGTGGTTGTGTCTGTCCTCTCTTCACAGCCAATCGAGGAGGGGGACTCAAAACCAGGTTGCTGTGAACCAAGAATCCAGGCTGTCAGATGGGATCCTATAAGACGGTGGTCGAAAACATCCACGGGGAACAGAAGTTACGTCATCAGAAGTCGCATTATCCAGAAATTATGTCAGTGCTCGGTTGTGTGTGTAATACAGGAGGGAAAGAGTACCACAATGATTCTCCCTAACATTTAATGTATTTCAATGCAGCGGCTTCTTTGTCCATTCAAAGAGTGGAAAGAGACAAAAATATTTCCAAAAATGCTCATCACACCAAAATACTACTAATATAAGTGTCTCATAAAGTATTATACAAACAAAACATTGGGCCAGATCCACAAAGCACTTATGCCGGCGTATCACGATATGAGCGGCGTAAGTGTAAATATGCGCTGGCGTGTATATGCGCCGTATCCCCGAAACGAAATACGCCTGAATTCTAGATTTTTCCGATCTACGTAATTTTTATACATCGTGGGGCGCAAAAATGCGCTAGACACACCATTGATTTGCTATGCAAATATGCAAATGAGGGAGATACGGCAATCCACAAAAGTACGTTTGTCCCTTCTTGGATTTAACAAGTAAGCAGCAAGTTTGGGGTGCTCTTCCCCTCCTGTATTACACACATGGTGGAGCACTGACATCATTTCCGGGTAACACAGCTTCTGTTCTTGCTGTATGTTGGATTTCATCTGACAGCCTAGGTTCTGCAAAAAAAAGTGTATTTACAAAACACTAGTGTGAAGGGGGTATATTTTTATTCAATCAATTCTTTATTGTTATTTTTTTCATTGTATCTCATGTATATCACTTTGCAGAGATTGGTTTTCAATTTGAAATGAAAGAGTACATTTCTGTTAATCTATCCAACAACAAAAAAATTAAATTGCAGCAAAAGCAGTTTTTTTATGTTTTCTTTATTTTATCTGTTCTGGGCAGTTGATTTGTATCCTGTTACTTTTAGCTATGTTATGTCTTAAATCCATTGGGATTCAGTGTTTTATGAAAACATTTGTTTTTAAGGAGATGAAAACACACATATACTGTATATTTATATATATAATATTCTGGAGAAGGGGTTAATTTAGAGCTCCAGCACCAATGCTCGCAGACACAGGGAATTTCAGTCCAATTATATCTGCCTTCCTAACTTAATAGTTTTAAGATCTTCATTTTAATGGCTTTATGACTCCTGGAAATGTCAGCAATATTGCTCATAAATCAACGTCCTTTCTGTTAGCCCTCTTGGATTAATATAAGATCCCTTTAATTACATTCCTGCTGAGGGCTATCATACCTAACCCCTTCTTAGGGTTTACTGCACTGGCCTTACTGCAGCCAATTAAAATAACACTGACATGGGATGGAGATATGAACATAAACCCGGCTACTAAATGCAAAAGTATTAGTAAGAAACCAATGCTTGTGTATGCAATGTGTTTGTACAAGCTTGTTTGTATGTGTACATGTGTCTGCAGGAATATCAGTTATAGGCAACATGAACATTTTGAGATGGAAAGATGCAAATGTGTACAATATAAACAAACACCAAAAGGATTGTATGTAAGAAAGAAAGTTTTCTATTTACATAGAAAAATCACCTGTATAGTATGTTCCTCTGCATTGGTACAGATAGCAGAATCCTCTTTGCAGGTGTCTCAGTACCTTCACCGTCTCACTGCCAGCATGTTTTTCCCCTTCCTTTCCAGGCCATTTTCAGTATTTATTACTGTAATACTCTTACTTTGATAAGCATCAGGCCGTGTACACACGATCGAATTTGTCCGCTGAAACTGGTCCGACGGACCAGTTCAGAGGACAAATCCTATTGTGTGCATGGGCTAGCGGACATGTTTGACCAGCGGAAATTTTTTAAAGCATGCTTTAAATTTTGTCCGCCGGGGGCATGTCCGTCGGATATGTCCGCTGGTTAGTACAAGCGTCGAATGGATGCGACGCATGTGTGGAAGTTTTTTACTTCCTGGTGCGGTGACGTGACGTGGCGTCACTGCGCTGTCTGCAGGACGAAAATCCCGAGGAGACATGTCCGATGAAAACGGTCCGCGGACCGTTTCCATTGGACATGTCCCTCCGTGTGTACGCGGCCTCAGTGTACCCAAATGAATTTTGTATAATTTTTTTATGACAGATATCGCTTTATTTTTAAATATATATATATATATATATATATATATATATATATACACACATATATATATATATATATATATATATATATATATATATATACACACAGTATCTCACTATTGTGTACACCTCTCACTAAAAATATTATATCTTTCCATGTGACAACACTGAAGAAATAACACTTTGCTATAATGTAAAGTAGTGAGTGTACAATGGTGTAAATTTGCTCAAAATAACTCAACACACAGCCATTAATGTCTAAACAGATGGCAACAAAAGTGAGTACACCCCTGTAGAATCTGCTGCACTTTACAAGGCTATTAAATATTAACTAAATTATTATCCCGAAAGATATTTACGGATTTCTTCCTATCTATTGCATAAATGGATTCATTGGTCTACGCCTATTAAGACACACACACATGCACTGCTGCTGGTAAAATTAACATATTTTGTTTATTCCCAAAGAAAAAGGGATATTCCAACGTCACACATTAAAAAATCACAATATTTATATACAAGAGAAATTCAAAGATAGTTATCACATCTGTAAAATCAGCTGGTTCAGCAATGAGCCGAGAGCTCCCATGAGCATGTGACAGTATCCAAGAGGTAGCGTAATAGGGGAAACTTACTCTTCAGTGTGTGCTTTTTATCATACCCACTCACTCAAGACCACCCACACTTGCCTGTCCAAGCAGTTGCACTTCCAAGACATTCTCTCTTCTATGGGGAGGGGGGGGGGGGGTATTGCAGGCCATTGTCACAAAACTCGTTGAAGCTTATAGCACAGCTATGCAAACTGCCTGGGGCCCATTTCCTCTGTAGCTTTATTTATAAATGTGTTCATTAAAAGATTTTTCAACTTTAGAAACAAACAAATAAATGCATAAATACACATTATACAAACATACATAGGGCCAGATTCAGTTAGGCCGCGTACACACGAGGGGATATGTCCGCTGAAAACGGTCCGATGGACCGTTTCAGCAGACATCTTCGCTCGTGTGTATGGGCTAGCGGACAGATTTCTCCACCTGACAGATTTCAAAGCATGCTTTGAAATCTATCCGGTGGGAATCTGTCCGCCCGACATGTCTGCTGGTTAGTACACTTACCAGCAGACATGTCGGCCCCCACCGCCGCCGCGCCGCTGCCGAATGGATTCGGCGCATGCGCGGAAGTGTTTTACTTCCTGGTGCGGTGACGTGGCGGTGACGCGGCGGCGTCAACGTCACCGCCGCGTCACCACTACGTCACCGCGCCGTCCGGCGGCGGGGAATTTGATCCGATGGTGTGTACACGCCATCGGATCAAACTCCCGATCGGACATATCCGATGGAAATGGTCCGCGGACCGTTTTCATCGGATATATCCGATCGTCTGTACGCCGCCTTAGAGTTACGCTGGAGTATCAGTGATACGCCAGCATAACTCACACTTTGAGCCGGCTT
The DNA here is from genome assembly GCA_029574335.1 of Rana kukunoris. NCBI lineage: Eukaryota > Metazoa > Chordata > Amphibia > Anura > Ranidae > Rana > Rana kukunoris. The sequence goes on along the minus strand of CM056051.1, from coordinate 457,590,082 downwards.
ATCTGTTTTCAGTAGTCAGAAAACAAGATACGCCGGGATTGAGTTCAGATACGAGCGGCGTAATTGTATTTCGCCGTCGTATCGGAACTGCAATTTTAAAATGGGCGCTCGGGGCGTTCCCGCTGATTTACGCCAAGAATATGTAAATCAGCGAGAGACGGCAATTCACGATCGTACGCGGGCCCGACGCAGTGACTTTCTGACATTTCTGTAAGCGATATGTGGCGTAAAGAAAAACATGCCCCCTAGGTGGAGTATCCTATGTTAAGTATGCCCGTCGTCATCGCGTCAAATTTAAAAAGTTTAGCATAGTTTGCGTCAAACGTCCGTGAATGGGGATTGACGTCATTGACGTTCACTGACAGAATTTGGAGCATGCGCACTGACAGTCGACGCATGCGCAGTACGTTCGCCACGGGATCGCGCCTAGTTTAAATAATACATGCCCTCTACCCGCCCAATTTGAATTCCGCCGGCTCATTTTCACTACGCCACTGCAACTTTAGGAGCAAGTGCTATGTGAATAACAGTACTTGCTCCTAAAGTTTCGGTGGAGTAACGTTTGTTAAAGATCCGCTCTCCTACCTGAATCTGGCCCATAGTCTCAATATATACTCCTATTATACGATCAAGCTAATGTGTATATTAACAATATATATATATATATATAAATAATAATAAATCAAAATTCTCCATCTAAGTGTCATAATACCAAAATGTGTGTGTGTGTGTATATATATATATATATATATATATATATATATATATATATATATATATATATATATATATATATAGTATATAAAAATAAAAAAGGGAAATATGTGTGTATTTGATCTAAGTGCCTTAATACAAAAAAAAAAGGGTGTGTAATTATTGGAGGGGTAGGCTTTCCCTCCCCCATGCCCTATATAAATGTAAGAAATTCTCTAAGTGCCTTAATAAAAAATAAAAAAAAAAGATCAATCTTAAAAATGTAAGAATATGTGTATAAGTGTACAAAAGAAGGGAATCATATTGTCTCCTATATATTTTATTAAAGTGAATTCTAGGAGACAAAAAAAATGGGACGATGGAGGAAGAGATGGAGAGGAGACCACCCATATATACCTTCTCCCCCCTCATCCTCTCCCTCCCATTTTTAAAATAGTGTGTAATACCTCTAGGAATGCTCCCACCCAAGCCTAAAAATACCCATGGATAAGAAGGAAAAAAAAAGGGGGAAGAGAGAAAAGGGACCATTCCTCTATATTGGTAGGAAAGTCCCCAAGTTTCATCTCCCTCTATCTCTATGTCCAGATTTAGGAGAACTCCATTTCCCTGTGTTCTTCCGTATCTACTTAAACATCCAGCTCCTTAAGTTCTCTCCATTTATTCCATATCTCATCATATTCTGGACTACAGTCATTATGGATTGAATTTAATTCCTCCATCCTACTAATCCTATCTATTTCTTTTATCCATTCTCTTATTGAAGGAACTTTATTTTCCCTCCACTTCTTTGGAATTAATTCTTTAGTTCCATTCAATAGGTAAGGGACCAAAGATCTTCTGTACTTTTTCCTAGCCGTGCCCATACCATGGAACAGACAATGCCAGGGGTCTTGTTTCACCTCCTGACCGCTTATCCTTTTAATCATTTTTAAAATCTCTACCCAATATACCTGTATTATGGGGCATTACCACCAGATATGGGCATGTGTTCCCTCCATTCTGCACCCTCTCCAACAAAAAGATGATGTTTCATTTTTGATTCTATGGAGTTTCGTTGGAACATAGTACCATTTAGTAAGAAGTTTATAGTTCATCTCTTTTATTTTTGAATCTGTTGATGTTGAATGGACAAGATCTAATACCTGTCTTTTTTTATCTTCTGAAATGTTTTGATTCAATTCTTGTTCCCAACCCTCTAATGTTTTCAATGTGCCAGTCTCTCCATTAGATATCAATATTTTATAGATGTTTGAAATCCCCTGGCCTCCCATTCCTCCACGCACTATACTTTTTTCTCAAAGGATTTAATTCCTTCATGTCTCGTAGGGGTTTCTGTAGTGTACCTACGAAATGTTGAACCTGTCTGTACCTCCATTCATCCCCTGGGGTTGGTCCATATTTTCTTCGTACTTCCCGAAGAGAACATAGTATATTATCTTTCATTAAGTCCTTTAGTCTTAGTGTGTCCGAGGTTGTCTATCTCAGGTACATCCCACCTCTTTTTCCTGGCGGAAAGAAATCTGTACCCATAAGGGGCAGCAGCGGACTGTTATAATTTTTCCTTTTACATATTGCATCTCAAATTCTAAAGGTTTCTTTTGTTATTGATGGAACCTCATGGGATAGATTTCTATATTGCTTTGGAATCCATATTCTCTTTCCCAGATCCTTTTTGATTAGACTTTCCTCAACTTCTACCCATTTTTTCCTTTTAACCATCTTCCTGTAGCCAGTCTGTTATCCTCTTAATACCTAATACCCTAATACCGCTGCCTTATGATATCTCTTAAAATCTGGGAAAGATAACCCCCCCTCACATCTAGGTCTAGTCAGAGTCTCAACTGATATTCGTGTTTTTTTTTCCTTCCATATAAACCTCCTAACTATCTTCCCAAGAATTCCAAAATATATATCTGAATCTTTATCGGGAGTGTTTGAAAAATATACAGGACTTTAGGTAATATCACCATCTTAATTGTATTTATTCTACCTCTGTAGCTTTAAAGAAACCATGGGATCAAGTGTCATTCCATTGTAAAACCAGATATTTTTGGCCCAGACTATTTTGATTGTTCTCCAACAACCCCTAAGTGAAAATGTCCAAATTTGGTCCCATTAGCCATTCCCCTCCCTGGTGTCATGTGACTCATTCGTGTTACAAGGTCTCATGTGTGAATGGGGAGCGGGTGTGTTAAATTTGGTCTTATCACTCTCACTCTCTCATACTGGTCACTTGAAGTTCAACATGACACCTCATGGCAAAGAACTCTCTGAGGATCTGAATAAAATAATTATTGCTCTACATAAAGATGGCCTAGGCTATAAGAAGATTGCCAAGAAACTGAGCTCCCCATGGTCCACCAAAGAAGTTGAGTGCAGGCGCTCAGCGTCATATCCAGAGGTTGCTCAGACCATACACTGCACACTGCATCAAATTGGTCTGCATGGCTGTCGTCCCAGAAAGAAGCCTCTCCTAAAGATGATGCATAAGAAAGCCTGCAAACAGTTTGCGGAAGACAAGCAGACTAAGGACATGGATTACTGGAACCATGTAATGAGACCAAGATAAACTTATTTGGTTCAGATAGTGTCAAGCGTGTGTGGAGGCAACCAGGTGAGGAGTACAAAGACATGTGTGTCCTGCCTACATTCAAGCATGGTGATGGGAGTGTCATGGTCTGGGGCTGCATGAGCTCTGCCAGCACTGGAGAGCTACAGTTCATTGAGGGAACCATGAATGCCAACATGTACTGTGACATACTGAATCATAGCATGATACACTCCCTTCGGAGACTGGGCTGCAGGGCAGTATTCCAACATAACAACCCCAAACACACCTTCAAGACGACCACTGCCTTGCTAAAGAAGCGGAGGGTAAAGGTACTGGACTGGCCAAGCATGTCTCCAGACCTAAGCCCTATTGAGCATCTGTGAGGCATTCAAACAGAAGATGGAGGGGCGCAAGGCTAACATCCACCAGCACTGTAATGTCATCATGGAGGAGTTGAAGAGGAATCCAGTGGCAACCTGTGAAGCTCTAGTGAACTCCGTGCCCAAGAGGGTTAAGGCAGTGCTGGAAAATAATGGTGTCTGGGGTAAAAAATGGGATTTAACTAATTCCATCAAAAAACATTACAACATAGTGCTTTAAAATAAATTTTATTTACAGTCAAAATACATATTAAAACATTGGATATTACAAATAACTTTCATTCTTAGTGGTCATACCACTTCTGTTGGAGTCCCACTCAGAATGATAAGTGTCTCCAGTTACCATTAAACACCAAGCTTCAAGCTCCCATAGACCATTGAAGATCTAGCTCCCAACATGTTTTGCGGATACCCCGTTTCTTCAGGAGAGCAAGATGAGGGAACAGGAGAACTGAATAATGGAGAAAGTAGTAAAAGATGTAAATATACAAACAACATCATTTAGGAACAATGGTAAGTATCCCATGTGTTTTAACCACTTGAACCACTGGGCACTTAACCTGTTCCCCACCGAGTTATAGTAAAATGACGTCGACGGGAACCTTCCATCCTTCAGTTTGGACATCATATGACATCCTAGCCTTCTCGGGCGGCTAGGGGGCGACAAATTCGCTCGGGACACGGTGTACGTGCCCGGCGGCCGCGATGTCCGCCGGGCACCCGCAATTGCCTGCAATCACGGCAGGACCATGGATCAGTGTAAACACACAGATTCATGTCCTGTCAGCAGTGAGGAGACAGATGTGTGTTCCCAGTACAGAGGAACACACATCGGCCTCCTCCCCTTGTAAGTCCCCTCCCCCTACAGTTAGAACACACTTTAGGGAACATTTTTAACCCCTTCAGCGCCCCCAGTGTTAACCCCTTCCCTGCCAGTCAAATTTACACAGTAATCAGTTCAGCTTTATAGCAGTAATCGCTGTGTAAATGTGGAAACATGGGAGCCTCAGAGATAAAATATGTAATAGTTAAAGTAAAGAGTACCATCATCCCTAATCTATAAGATATAGAGTACTTGGATCCATGGTGCCTGAAGCCAAAAATCCAAGGAGGGGGGAGAAAAACGAGGCCAATTGGGACTATTGCGGTACAGATATAGAAATGAAATTAGAATGGAATATTTATAAAAACAAATGGTAATTTTATTAAGTACATAAACAAGACAAATTACAAAATTAAAATGTGACAACCAACTGACAACATCAGAGCTGAAGTCCCCGAAGGGGGAAGACACTACGATGGGTTGAGGTTTGTAACAGGCTCTCGACTAGTTTTGTGGGGTTAAACCCGCTTCATCAGGAGAAGGTCTAAAGATAAGTGAACAATACATCAATAATATTTAAAAAACAAAAAGTATACACACAGGGAATTCCCAAGTTGAGGTGCTCACCTAGAAAGGTCTAGCCACAGGAGATAGCAGGCGGGACCAGACAGTATCCAAAATGGTGGCCAGGTATGGGCACAAGTATCAAAGGACCTAGTTGTCTTATATAGGAGATAAAGGAGGATATACATTAGTGTAAAGGGAACCAAACCTATGGTAGTGGAGGGAGGAGGGGTGGGGTGTGTGAAAGTGATGGGTAACACACGTGATGGTTGCAAAAAAATAATAATAGAGTGAGTGTGCAATTGTGGGTAAAGAAGGGGGGGAGGGTTGGAAGTACTTGGGAAAGAAAAGGAGGATGGAGTGGGGGGGGAGGAGGAAAGGCAAAAGAAGGGAAAGGGACAGGAAAGCGGGAAGGGAAGCACGAAGATGGGTGAAAGGGGGGTGGCAGGGAGGGCTGATGGGGATGGGGAGGGAAGAAAGGAAGGAGAGAAAAGGGAAGAGAAAAGAGAAGGGAGAGGGTTGATCTGAGAGTGGGGAAAGCAGGGTGGAAAAAGGAGAGGGAGAGGGGAGGAGCGAAGAAAGGAGGGGAGGGGGCGAGGGGGGCTAGGGAACAAAGGGGAGAGGAGGGGAGAGGAGGGGGGAGGGGGGGAGTGGAAATGAAGGGTAGGGGGGAAATTCTAATTTCATTTCTATATCTGTACCGCAATAGTCCCAATTGGCCCATTTTTCTCCCCCCTCCTTGGATTTTTGGCTTCGGGACCATGGATCCATGTACTCTATAGCTGTGTAAATGTGAATGGTGCCAAAAACGTGTCAAAAGTGTCCGATGTGTCCGCCGCAATGTCACAATAAAAAAATCGCAGATCGCCTCCATTACTAGTAAAAAAAAAAAAATGCCATAATTCTATTCCCTATTTTAGAGATGCTAGAACTTTTGCGCAAAGCGATAAAATACGCTTATTGCAATTTTTTATTTTTTTTGCCAAATATGTAGAAGAATACGTATCGGCCTAAACTGAGGAAAACAAATGTTTTTAAAAATAAAAATAAAAATTATGATATTTATTAAATCAAAAAGTTAAAGATATTGGGCCAGATTCAGATACAAATGCCTATCTTTAGGCAGGAGTAGCGTATCTCAGATACACTACGCCGCCGTAACTTACAGCACCAGGTTCCTTATTCAGAAACAACTTGCGCTGTAAGTTACGGCGGCGTAGTGTAAATGTGTCCGCGTAAGCCCGCGCAATTCAGATGTGGAAGATGGGGGTGTGATTTATGTAAAATCATCGTGACCCCACGTAAATTATGTTTTTTTTGAACGGCGCATGCACCGTCCGTGGACGTATCCCAGTGCGCATACACGAAAATCACGTCAGAAATACTCATTGATAATGACGTGAACGTAACTTACGCCCAGCCCCATTCCTGAACGATCTACGCAAACGACGTAAACGACGTAAAATTTGACGCTGTAACGACGTCCATACTTAACATTGCCTATGCCTCATATAGCAGGGGTAACTTTACGCCGGAAAAAGCCTAATCTACCTAATTTACATATTTGACGCATAAATCGACGGAAGCGCCACCTAGCGGCCAGCATAAATATGCAACTAAGATAAGACAGCGTAAGAGACTTACGCCGCTCGTATCTTAGCTAAATTCCGGCGTATCTTGTTTTCTGAATACAGAAAAAAGATACGCCGCCGCATCTTAGAAGTATCTCGAGATAAGCCGGCGTAACTTGTTTCTGAATCTGGCCCATTGTGTTTTTTTCAAAATTGTCGCTCTTCATTTGTTTATAGCGCAGTGGGCTGCATCGTCCACAAAGCTTTCCATAAGTTAGGCCCAGGGTATTTGCAAACAAAAATTTACCTGTTACGTTCCCAGCAGATCGTTAAGATCTGCTGATCAGGTTAATTTGACGGTCCCTAAATTTAGAAAAACGAAATGTGGAGGGAGGACTCTGGATGTACGATGCTCATTATTCTGGAACTCTCTACCTCTATACTTAAGACGGGAGAAGGATTTGTTAAAGTTCAGGACGTTTTTAAAAACTTTTTTATTCTCTCAGGTGTATGGCCCTAATTAGGGTTAGATATTAGCAGTTTTATCAGTTTTAGTTTTTAATGTTATTATGTGGTTTTATATTGTTATTATACTGTATTGTAAGATGTGTCTGTACATGTATCTCTGGTTCTATGAGCGCATCGAGGCCTTCGGGTAATGACTGCGCTCCCAAAAAGCATTTATAAATAAATAAAAAACGCAGAGGTGATCAAATACCACCAAAATAAAGCTCTATTTGTGGGGAGAAAAGGGCGTCAATTTTGTTTGGGAGCCACGTCGCATGACTGCGCAATTGTCATTCAAAGTGCGACAGTGCTGAAAAACTAAAAATTGGTCTGGGCAGGAAGGGGGTGAAAATGCCCTGTATGGAAGTGGTTAAACCCCCTTCCTAACCAGATCAATTTCCAGCTTTCGGTTCTCTCACAATTTGAATGACAATTACTCAGTCATACAACACTGTACCCATATGAACTTTTTGGCCTTTTTTTCACACAAATAGAGCTTTCTTTTGGTGGTATTTAACAACTTGCCGCCCGCCAATGACAGATTGATGGCGGAAAAGTGGTTGCTTAATCCTGACTGGATGTCATGTGACATCCTCAGGATATTGAGCCGATGTGCACCCCCGGGGGCACGCATCGTGGCGATCGTTGTTGCAGGGTGTCAGTCTGACACCCCGCTACACCGATCTAGGTAAAGTGTCTCTCACAGAGACACTTTACCACGTGATTTGCCGGCTGATCACGCTGTAAACAGGAAAAGCCGGTAATCGGCTTTTCCTTACTCGTGTCTGTCAGACGCGAGTAGAGGAGAGCCGATCGGCTGCTCCTCTGACAGGGGGGTTTGTGCTGATCGATTTTCAGCATAGCCCCCACTCCCCGAGGATGCCCACTGGACCACCAGGGATGCCCACTGGACCACCAGGGATTCCACTCGATCACCAGGGATTTAAAACAAAGGTAAGCCACCCTAGACCACCAGGGATGACACATAATGGATGAAAATCAGTGCCACAATGGATGCCAATCAGTGCCCACAATGGGCATCACTGATTGGCAGGCATTGTTTGGCACTGATTGGCATCCATTAGTACAACACATTAGTTAGTGCCCATCTTTGCCCATCCATGCTGCCTATCAGTGCCAATCCATGCTGCCTATCAGTGCCCATACATGCCGCCTATCAGTGCCCATATGTGTCGCCTATCCCTGCCCATCCGTGCCGCCTATCCCTGCCTATCCGTGCCGCCTATCCCTGCCAATCCGTGCCGCCTATTCCGTGCCCATCCGTGCCGCCTATCCGTTCCCATCCGTGCCACCTATCCGTGCCGCCTATCAGTGCTCATCCGTGCCGCCCATCAGTGCCGCATATTGGTGCCCATCATCAATGCCACCACATCAGTGCCACCTCATCGGTGCCCATCAGTGCCACCTTATCAGTGCCAGTAAGTTCAGTACCATTAGTGCCCATTCGTGAAGGAGAAAACATACTTATTTACAATGTTTTATAACGGAAACAAAAAAAAAACTTTTTTTCTTTTTTTTTTTGCAGAAATTAAAAATCCCAGAGGTGATCAAATACCACAAAAAAAAAGCTCTATTTGTGTGTACAAAATTATAAAAATTTTGTTTAGGTATAGTGTAGCATGACCGCACAATTGTCATTCAAAGTGCAACAGCACTTGCGTGCGGGAGCAAGATACTGGGACGACGTCCCAGGGACGTCCTCCCAGAATAACTCAACCGCGCTGTAGACGTATTTTGTCAATAGCACCATCGGCAAGTGGTTAATAAACATTGGAGATAGATAAGCTCCCTTGTAGGCTAGGCTAGAAAACTAAAGGGGCCAATCAAGGTCTCAAATCATCACTGGGCGAGCATGAGCATATCCAAAGACTGAATGGTATTATGCGTTAACAGACAGTTCTCCTCTAAGTTATTAGACAAAAATACATGACCAATAAAAATTAAGGGCCAGATTCAGATACAATTACATTGGCGCAGAGTATCAGAGATACACTACGCCGCCGTATTTTACCAGGCTATACGCCAAATTCTGGTAGATTTTGTCCCTTACGGTACGGCGACGTAGTGTATTTCTCGCCGCGTAATCAAAATACGCGATTAGGGGGCGTGAAGCGTTTAAATTAGGCGTGTCCCCGCAGCGATCGAACTGCGCATGCTCCGTTCAGACATTTTCCGCTGTGCATTGCGCAAAATAATGTCGTTACGTCATTCGTTGTTTGAGTAGCGTAGTTTACGGACATTCCTATTCCCGGACGACTAACGTAAAAAAAAAAAAAAGACGTTGACATTCGACGCGGGAACGACGACCATACTTAACATGGGCTGTCTAATATTAGACCAGCAAAAAGCTGGTATAATTTTACGCAGCAAAAAGATGACTAAAGATGCCGTAAGAGATTGCGATTGACGTTCGTAACTTTGTGGATCGTCGGCAAAAGCTCATTTGCATACCCCGACGCGGAAAACGACGGGAACTCCACCCAGCGGCCGCAAATTTATTGCAGCGTAGATCCGAAGGCGTACGAACACGTAAGCCAGTCGGATTGAAGCCCGCAGCCGTATTTTCATGGTTTGAGGTTTCAGAGTAGTGAAAAAACGTGCGTAATTTGAAAGTACTCCAGTCTAACGCGAGTTAGACAGGAGTAAGGGCTCTGTGAATCTGGCCCTAAGATTGCAAAACATACGTACCAAAATTTGAATTCCAATATACGGATAGCACCCCTTAGTAGTAGCACAAATGACACATAGGCGGTGAGAAAGATGGAGCATGGCTAAGTTAAAATTTATTGAATTATTAAATCCAAATGTTGTAGATTCCAAGAAGTTAGCAACAGAAAAGGCACCATTATGGTATCTAAAAATGAGTATACAAGAAACAAATATCTATCTGTCTGTCTGTCTGTCTGTCTGTCCAGAAGATACACATTGAGAAGGGTAACACAAAGACTACTCCACACAACATGTGTGCCCAATGCACACACCGTGAACCACCATGAGCAAAATCTTTAGATCATACCTGATATAAAAATCTGCATGTTTGCCCCAGCCCAGCATCCGGCCGATGATGTCACAGGGTCCAATGGCCAATTGCGCATGCACCAATGCTATGGCGCACATACATTGCCCATCTGAGGCCAGAGAAGGCAGGGCGGAAGGACGCGAAGGGCCACCACTGGACCTGGTATAATAGGTCACAGGAAGTCGGTGTGTCCCAGCCGGAAGCTAGGCCTGCCAGTTACCTCAACGGCAAGGAGGAGGAACATAGCAGAGGTCCTCCACCAACATAGCTCCCCCTATAGGCACTGCATGCTTACACAAGGAGGCAACACCCAGACAGCCCCCAATGGCCAAACCAGATGACAACAGCCAAATAGCAATTCCAAAGCCAAAATAGTGCTGTTGAAAAAAAGCAAATATACAATGTAGAATATCAATCCTTACAGAGGAAGCAATTACAACAAGCAACATACAGAATTTACATAGTATAACCATATACATATGAGAATCTTGACAAAATGTTCATCATTGGGCCAGATTCAGGTAGGAGAGCGAATCTTTATTTTGGAGTAACGTTTCTCATTTACGTTACTCCACCGAAACTTTAGGAGCAAGTACTGTTATTCACATAGCACTTGCTCCTAAAGTTGCGGCGGCGTAGCGAAAATGAGGCGGCAGAATTCAAATTGGGCGGGTAGGGGGCAGGTATTATTTAAACTAGGCACCATCCCGCGGCGAACGTACTGCGCATGTGTCGACTGTCAGTGCGAATGCTCCAAATTCTGTCAGTGAACGTCAACGACGTCAATCCCCATTCACAGACGTTTTACGCAAACGACGCGAACATTTTTAAATTCGACGCGATGATGACGGCCATACTTAACATAGGATACTCCACCTAGGGGGCATGTTTTTCTTTACGCCGCGTATCTCTTACGGAAACGTCGAAAAGTCACTGCGTCGGGCCCGAGTACGATCGTGAATTGACGATTCTCGCCCAGAGCGCCATTTTTAAAATTGCAGTTCCGATACGATGGCGAAATACAATTACGCTGCTCGTATAGGAACTTCAACCTGGCGTTTCTTGTTTTCTGCTTACAGAAAACAGAAACGCCAGCTCAAAGTGAGAGTTATGCTGGCGTATCACTGATACTCCAGCCTAACTCTACCTGAATCTGGCCCTATATTTTTAGATTTACTCTTATGTACTGAACCTAGTGATATCATGAACCAATCAACAAAAAAGATGGAGAGAAATAGTAAGAAGAAAGCAAGGAAGTAAAATAAGGAAATTAAAGAACAGAAAACAGGAGATGATCCCAGATTATCCTAAAAAATATTTGTATGCATGCATTTGGTTTAAGCCCTTAAATACTGTTGCATTCAATTGCTCTATCCAGAGCATTTCACGCTGATGTATGCGTCAATCCCAGTCACCCTCTCGTGGATCTTTCGGAATGGCCTCCAAGACACTGAAGGAGACCCCAGGATTTTCATACCTGTAGTGTTCATACCTGTAGTCTTGTTACTGGAGTAAGTATTTTGCAGTTACCAGAATAACAAACGTGGTCAACTATTCGTTGACCAAATTGACATATTGTCTGGCCTATATGAAAGGCTTTGCATTGACACTTCTTTAGAAACACATATTTCATATTCCCATCGCACACGTTCCTGGATGAGCTCTTGGATTTGGGTGCTGTAGCAACAACCAGCTGGATACTGATACAAGTTTCAATAAAAAAATATTTGCCAGCACACCATAGAACGACATAAATATCATCCAAACGGATGATTTATTGCATGATCACAACACAAAGAGAATGCAAAGTTTCAGAGCCACGACGTACATGCCTGACGACGGGGCCCTGCATGGCTCCGAAACGTTGCACTCTTTTTGTGTTGGGATCATGCAATAAATCATCCGTTTGGACGCTATTTACGTCGTTCCATGGTGTGCTGGCAAATATTTGTATTATTTATTAGAAACACAACACCTTGGGTTGTACAATCCGCATGGGTGTGTAGCCTATATTGTTGCACATTTGGAAGAAGAGTTGTAGGGAACCCTCGGTCACCCATGGACAACGTGGGCATAAGCCACAACGATAAGTACTGGAGGGGAACAAGGGTGCAGTCCCATCAGAACAATAGTGTGTTGCTGTCACGCGATCACGCAGTAAAGAAGCTCACCTAAATACCAATTCAGCATGAGGTTTAAAATATTTGGCTAGCATTTGTTCCTCCAACAGGAGGTGCCAGTGCTTGGATATGATAGATCGCAATTGATTTTCACTGGCCGAGAATTTGGTAATTATTTAACTGCGGGTTTAGTTGCTGGAGTTTAAGTTTTTTTTTTATAGATTTGAGACCTTGATTGCCCCCTTTAGTATGCTAGCCTAGCCTACAAGGTAGCTTTTCTATCTCCAATGTTTATTAAAACCCATAGAAGATATGGGATACTTACAATTATTCCTAAATGATGTTGTATGTATATTGTAACGGTCACCACCGTTTACGACCTTCCATCAACCACGACAGCTTATCTGACACTCCAACCAACAGGACCCGATCCATCCCTTTTCCCCCAGAATCAAGACGAGACATGCAGCTCTGTTCTTGTTCCAAAATGAATGAATGCTTTTAATGGTATCTTAGCTTTCTTATATACAGTACAGCATGTTAAAGGAGAATCTATACATGTGAGTTGTTATGTGAGTAGAAAAAGGGGGGAGGGAGGAGGGTGGAAGGAAGTAGTGAGTGACTGGGGGAGGGTCAGGGGAGGGCGAAAAAAAAGGAATGGAAAAAAAAGCACAAACAAAGAAAACGAAGGGCTGGAAAGCAGGGGGAAGGTGAAGGGACAGAATGGAGCCCTGACAGGGGGAAAGGCAAGGAAAAAAACGGGAGGGAGGGGGGGGGGAATTAGAACAGAGGGGAGGGGGAGAGGGAAGGGGGGAGGGGATGGGGGAAAAGGGAAACCAAGGGGGAAATGTGAGAAAAGAAGAGGGGGGAAGAAAAGGAGAAAACAAGGAAAAAAGCAAAAAATGGGGGCGAACGGAAAAGGAAAGGGAGGGGGAAGGGGGGGAAAGGGGGAGTGGAAGGGAAGTAAAAGTAATGGGTAGAAGGGGCGTGGCCTGGAGGAAGGGTGTTTTGCAGCTCCGCTGGCTGAAAATCCTTTACTAACTATCCTGGGAATGGAATAAGGGATTGTTTCCCCTATAGAGAGAGGGACGGGCTAGAGGTATGGGAAAAGGGAGGAGGGGGGAGGAAAGGGGGGGACCGGCCAGAAACAGTCCTGGACATACAGTGAATGAAAAAAGTGTGAAGTAAAGACCACAGGATCGTCGTGAGGGGATCACAAGTGTGGGTATGATGGTTGCGGTTGAACAACTCCAACATCAGTGGTTAATGAATAGGTGACACCTTCGTTGGCCTGCCGGAAACCATGCAAATCCGGAAGACCTGATTTAGGCCGCGCTGAACCCCCCTCCTTCGTAAAGGGCCCACAGGCTGGAAACCTCCCCCTCCTGACCACCACGGACCTATAATATTACCTATGTGCCCAGACGGGCATAAACAGATAGGAAGGGTAGGGATCCCTGGACTACAGAGGTCCCGTTGAAACGCCGCCTGGGGTTACTCGGCTGTTCCCGGCCATTCGGGTCGTAACAGAGTGATTAGGCTGTCCTTACCTGCATACCACCACCCCGCAAATATGTGGATGTTGTCCAGGTCTGTACAAAAATCCCCCTTCTTCGTACCCGGGTGCCCTGGAGTCCCCCTCAGGTACTGTGTCCTCTCTCCTTTGAGGGGCCCCCTAAGTTACCAATCTCCTGCTGCCTTCAACGTAGCAGCGCCCAGCACTCTTTCTCCCTGCTCCCATTCTCCTGTTCCTAGCTGCGGCCCCGTTCGAAACAAGCTGCCCCCCTCACAATAAAGATAATGTAAAAGGAGTGCAAAGCGATATTCCCCTTAGAGGGTGTCCCTGTGGACCCCGTTGTTTTTCTAGGGAATTTGCCCCTTGGCTCAGAGGTTTCCCTGGTCTGGCCGGGTATGCAACATCATAGGAGAAAAACGATCTATGTGGAGATATCAAAGTAAAACCCAGTGTACTCACTTTGCAGGGGGTTAGTGTATGATTGTTGCTGTGCCTCCGCTATGCTTCTATACACATGTCCTGGGGCTGGGCTGGGCTCGTCACCCGGCTCCCCCCCTCTTTTTCTGGGGAGACCGTTGCCCGTGCGCGAGACAGCATCCGGTGGACTGGGTACGGGGCCTTAGGGCCCGCCCGAATAGCCCCATAGCCTGCTGTATGTCCATGGGAGCCACCATTATCCAGTGGGCGTGTAGACGCCCGACATGGGGGGCGTGGCTGCCGGTATTATGTCCCCATTGGTCCAGAGGTAATGGACCAATATGATAGGACAGGCGGGGGGCGGCTAACGGCACCTGCGTCTGACGTGTAAAAGTACACGCTGACGTGGCGGGGGATTGGCCAATCAGTACATCTATCACCGCGCGTGTCATTAGGAGGCCGGCGCTGGGCCTTTTTCCTAGGTAACCCTTTGGGGTGGTTTGGGACAGATCTCACGCCCGCATGGTGGCGCCCCAATACCGATTGGTCGGCGGAGCACTCAAGGCCTTTGTTTCGGATCCAGCCACAGCAGATAGTAAAGCTATGGTTTGAGGCTGAAAGGAAGATCAGTGAGCGAGTGTGGGGAACGCGGCCATAACTAAGGCTTACCTGCAAACAAGCCTCCCACGGTCCCGCTCGTCTGTATGAGGGAAGTCATTACAGGAATATCTAATAGACCACGCAGGAATAGAAGACAGAAAATGAGAGAAAGAAAAAAGATCTCCCTGCTTAAAAAAGGCGCCATACGGTCTTCCCATATATAGGGAAGAAAACTCTTTTCTTATATTTTTTCGTTCCCTACCAGAATAGTAAAATGAAATGAATGGTGAATGTGCACATTTGGGTTGGTGTTGTTGCAAGGAAAGTGAAAATTGTGGAGCAAACAGGAGGTGTATACTGTTGCACAGCACTCGGCATGGAAAAGATGGGCTCCAGTCGTGGTGTCCTTGGATGCTGCCACCTTCGACTCCGGGGGGTCTACCTCTGGGAGGGTCGCGCTTTGGCTTTGGGCCCAACTTCAAAGGAAAAATTAAGTGGGTCTTGGTCAATGGTCAAGTGGCCCCCTTCCCCCTCTCTAGGGGCACCAGAGGGGGTCCCTTGTCCCCGTTACTATATGCCTTGGCGGTGGAGCCTCTGGCCGCCTCCCTCACAAGGGCGTTGAACAAAAGAGGACAAGCAGTCTCTACAGCCAAGGAGATGGGTACCTGGCTGAGCTGGACAATTCAAACTGCCCTCATGTTATTGAAACGGGAGACACCACTGGCCTAAGGATCAATTGGGACAAATCCCAGATCCTTCCCATTGATGTGAGCGCTCCCTCGAATCTACAAGCCTCTTCCCCTATACTAAATACATAAAAAATAAATATATAAAGGATATATAAATACACATTGCAATCGGTACATATACAGATATTATAAATCAATTAGTATGTAAACAAAGCAAGCGTCAACACATATCTATCATCAATAGACTTTTCACAGTGTTAGCATCACACAATTAGTTCCCCTAAATCCACATCTTACACAGACTTCCTGTCTCCGACAAAAAGGTATTCACACCTGATCATCAATGGGCTTTAAACAGTGTTATCACACAATGGAAAGGTCTTAGGAGCAGACCTGAATTAACACCTCTACAGCCTTATACAATGGACAATGGAATATCTTGGGAGTCTATTGACCTGGTTTGGGTCAACATGAACCAACACCTGTAATATCTCAAGACATCCTGCAATATGAACTATCAGTAATGTCCCACCTCATGTAATTTATAATTAATATTTCCCAGTCACCCTATGGCCCTATTGGACATAAGGTGACCCTAGACTTAAGAGTCATTGGTGATGCCGGCACAGGAGCACCCCGCATACCTCAAAAGTCTCTGGGTGTCACGAGCCATTCTGTTATATATATTTACATATTTTACTACTTTCTCCATTATTCAGTTTTCCTGTTCCTCCATCTTGCTCTCCTGAAGAAGTGGGGTAATCTGCAAAACATGTTAGAAGCTTAGAGGAACACTAAAGATTTGTTTTTTATTAGATCAATTGATTGCTGTAAGCTAGAGCATTCAAATGTCACTTACCTCGTTTTCTCTTTTGACCTCCAAAATACAGTAATCCCGGTTTGAAAATGCCATTTCCGGTCTCTCCTCTTCTTGCTTTCCACCAGCATCTGAGCCGTTTTGCATGGTAGAAAGCAGAATGTGCTCACCCCCTCCATATGACTACAGCCCTGCGTGAAGATGCTCTCTTATCCCTCACAGGCATGGAGGCTAAGCCTAATGGGAACTGTAGTTCCCATTAGGCCGTGATGTAGCAAGAATGAATGCGCACCTCAAACCAGGAAGTCAGTGAGAATCACGATTCAGGAGTGACAGAAGTGAATAAAACAGCTCAATTTCAACAGGTATCAAATTAGTTATAATGCAAAACATTACTTTTTACTTTATCAGCTTCTGTCAGACTTTAATTTAAGAGGAAAATATTTTTGTCTTTACAACCCCTTTAACCTTCAATCGTCTATGGGAGCTTGAACCATTGACCCAGATTAACAGAGAGTTGGGCGCACATTACTCCGCCGTAGCGCAAACAGTGTGTGCTACGCCAACTTAGTGCGGAGAGGCAAGCACTGCATTCAGCAAGCTATTGCTCCCAATGCTGTGTCGGCGTGGCGTAAGTTTCGAAGGCGCAGGCCGGCATAGGTGGAAGTGGGAGTGAGCATGCAAATGATGGTCCGAGCATGGTGCAGTGTTTTACGCCCGGCATATCATGAACTGCGCATGCGCCGTGACGTAGCCGTGACGTGAACGCATGAAACAGCACCCTTATGCGCATGCTCACAACCACGCCGGGACAAATTCCTAAGCTACGCAAGATCACCTCGTACCCCGTGAACGTAACGTATGCCCAATACGCCGGCCTGTGTTCTCTGGTGCAGACCTTTGCATGTTTATTGCTGGGTTGCACCTCATCTATGGGGAATAACTTTACGCCGGACGTAAAACTTACACGCACGTCGCGTAGCATGCGCCGGGCGCACGAATGTTCGTGAATCGCTGTAATTCCCTAATTTGCATTTTTGAATGCCTAATCAATGGGAGCAGCAACACGCCTGATGAAATGTACGCCCACAGACATTTATCGCTCCCTAAGTCCCATCCACTCGTACAATGTTAAAACCCCTTATGGTACATTTTTTGATGTACCACTCTTTCTCTTTGTTCTCCTTTCTTTCCCTTGTATCTCTCTCTATCCCATTTTTTTCCCCCATCCCTCTCTTTAGCCATCTTTCTTGTTACTTCTTCTATTCTTTCTCTCCCTTTCTCTTGGTGCCTCCCCCCTTTTCCTCTCCCTTCCATGTATTTTCTATTTTTTTTCCTTCATTTACTCCTTGGTGGGGGCCCACAGAAACAGCCCAGCTTTGCGGCCACAGACTCTAAGGACAGTCCTGGCTGGGGGAGCGGCGTGGGCTTTAGGAACAGCCCGGGATTTGGTGACCCCTGGCAAATCATCATTTGACCCCCGAGGGGTCCCGACCCCCAGGTTGAGAACCATTGCTCTAGGAGGTGGTTTTGTTGGTGGTAATTTTGATACTTGTTTGTACCCAGGGTGACTCCAGTCTTATTTATGGCTTTGAAGGCATAGTATGTTTTCATATATGGTTGTTATTAGCAATAATTCAATATGTGTTCTCATTTTATTTTCTTACGTTTTAATGGGCCCCCGGTCTCTCTAAAATTATATATATAAAAAAACAAAAAAAACACACTTTGCTGAGGAATTGATCTTTTGGGGATAAAACAAACTGTCATAAGATGTAAAGGTTATAAGAAAAGAAAAAAAAGTTCTTATTTTTATGAGCCAAACAGGATATAGATTAATTAGTTGGCACACAGCACGGAAGAAAATGTGCCAAGTCCTGAATATGTTATCATAGGGGAAGCAGTATTATCTGTCAGAGTGAATTGAATGTATAATAGAACAATGAAAGCGAATCAGTAGTAAGTAGGGAGAATCCTGGATGTCATCGATGCTTGCGGATTGGTCAATTTGCACATCAATGGGTGGCAGTGTACAATTTAAAACAAATAGCACAACTAAGCAGAAATACAACTCATTTAGATATGTGAATTTAATGTTAGATAAACAACTCTTTCTCAAACTATATAATTATATGTACAGTATAAAAAAATATATACGATGTGTCATGGGGAGCTGCTCTACACTGACAAAACAAAGGGTTCTGTGAATATTCTAGACACATAGATGCAGTAAAACATAGCAACTGATTAGAATCCATCTATAACTATAACTATTCTCACTGCAAAATAATCTCTGTTACCCAAAATATTTGTTGCATGCAGAGATATGAGAAAATCAACTCAAACCTGCATTCTCCTGGATTAATAATTGTCTCTCTGGGGAAGAATTTATACATTTGTTTAATTTATCAATGCATGCTTATTAACGATGTCTGTGTTCCTCCATGACATCTAGTAAAACTCAGCAAGGGAAAATGACTGTTAGGCCACGTACACACGATCAGACAGGTCCGATGAAACTGGTCTGCAGACCGTTGTCCGTCTGACCAAAGTTTTATAACCTGCTTTAAAATCTGTCTGACGGACACTTGTCCGTTGGACAGGTTCGATGGTTAGTACGCAAAAGCATCGGACCAAAAACCCGTGCATGCTCAGAATCAAGTCGATGCATGCTTGGAAGCATTGAACTTTGTTTTTTCAGCACGTTGTTGTGTTCTACGTCACCGCGTTCTGGTCTGATCGGATTTTTGGTCCGATGGTGTGTACACACATCAGACCATCAGACCACTTCAGCCTAGTCCGATGAAAATGGTCCGTCGGACCAGTTTCATCAGACCGGTCTGATCGTGTGTACATGGCCTAAGAGGATACATTTGGATTTATGTCTGTGAGCAACTAAGAGGGTTCTTGATTAATATGGAATGATATAAGTAAAAACAACTTCACCCTGGACCCTGAGCACTCAGTTATTTTGGGTGCTACCTCAGATGTCTGTGACACATTAACACAAATTTAATTTCAAGTTTTCTGTAACGTCTAGCAGGTCTTTGAAACCTTTGGGTAGTAGAAATGCATAACTACGGCTGCTCCATGCTAACTTTGTAGAAAGTTGACTGTCACTTGTAACAAAGACCATGGTGGTTCTTGATGAAGAAGCAATAGAAAGAAAAAACACACATACTGCCTTAGGCACACTAACTGCAGTAAATAAATAAAAAATGGCAATATTAGACTTGGATATTATTCAATCACAATGGCTGTGTAAATGTCTCCCTAATTGTTGTATAAATAGACAACTATGTGTCGCTGGTGCCATTACCTCTTTAATACTGCCATATTGCTTTTTGTTTTTGTATTTTTTGCAGTGATTGTATTCTTCCAAAAGTAATTCTAGCGGCTATCTGAATACATTTTTCAGGCAATGGAAGGGGGTCCTACGCATTTACCGGACCCTCCCGTCCAATCGCAGAGCCCAGTAAGGATGCACTGGGTGGCATCAACTCTCTTAAACCACGTACACACAATCGGTTCAAACCGATGAAAACGGGCTAATGTTCGTTTTCATTGGTCCAAACCGATCGTGTGTAGGCCCCATTGGTCCGTTATCCTTCTGTCCAAAAACAGAGGGCTTGCTTTAAAATTGAACCGATGGACGGCTAACCGATAGCTCAAAAACGATCGTTAGTATGCACTAGCATCGGTTAAAAATACACGCATGCTCAGAATAAAGTCGACGCATGCTTGGAAGCATTCAACTTCATTTTTTTTCATCACGTCGTTATGTTTTACGTCACCACGTTCTGACACGATCGGTTCATGAACCGATGGTGTGTAGGCACATCAGTCCATCATTGGTGAAGCGATGAAAACGGTCTGTCGGACAGATTCAATCGTCTGTACGGGCTAGCAGACAGTTTCCAGCAGACAAAATTTTTAAAACATGCTTTAAAACTTGTCTGCTGGAAAGCCGTCTGTCCGACATGTCCGCTGGTTAGTACGCCTAACCAGCGGACAAAAATCCCCCGCATGTGTCGATTGGATTCGACGCATGCATGGAAGTATTTTACTTCCTGGTTCGGTGACGTGGCGGCGTCAACGTCACCGCCACGTCATCGCGCTGTCTGAATTTTGGTTTGATCGTGTGTACACTGATCAAACCAAAATAGCCCACCAGGCATGTTCGATGAAAACGGTCTGTCAGACCGTTTTCATCGGATAAATCTCATCGTGTGTACGCGGCCTTAGAGATGAAGGTACACCATGTACACTTGCACTGCAACTGTTCTCCAGTTAATTCTTGGGTCCCCGTGACAATGTACAATTTCTCTGTAATCTAGGAGGCACATGCTGAGCCTTGTCAACATCCCCCTGTCCAGTATTTTTCACTACCATTCTCCAGTAGCAGAGTTGACCCTTCCATGCACCCTGAACAGTCTCCACACATGCACTTAACTTAAGTCTTAAACTTCTGTACCTTTGTACAGAATGGGAAAACTCTGCAAAATCAATCCACTCCTACTACTCTGGGTGACAGACTGCTGGTGTAATGAGTGCCAACAACATCTCCCTCACTTCTAGAGATTGTTCCACCTATAACAGGTACACACTATCAAAAGGCTGCTGTAAAACCTCTGCACACTACTCCACACCAATGTCTTCATACCCAAATGTGTTTAATACCTACTCGGTAGACTATGCCAGTTACTTTCAGTAACTTCAGACCAGACAAGGACAGCATTTCAAATGCTTTGCTTAGAAAAGTGCACAGGCAATGACAGAGTCCAACATTTAAAAGGCATAATTCTTCCCTAATTTCCTAAACTCTAACTACAGGCTCTGTGCTGCCCCGGCATAGCTGCAAAGGTACTCTAGTGATTGTGGAACACAGAGTCCAACAAAGGTATTCTTCCAGAGCTAGTGTCTTCGGGGAAAACTCCAGGTTCTGATTAAATTACATCCAGGCAGTGATGAATGACATACTTCTGCTCCTTGTGGGTATTGTTCTCCTTCTCATTCCCTTGCGGCATTGGACCCGATGTGGGCCCTGGTCTCTGCTGAGGACTTCTTGTAGCCTTTCAACTAGATCTCTCTAGAGGGTCTCCCTTGCCAAACCACTGTCCCATATTTATATATCAGAGAATTAGTGGGCCAGAGAAGAACTCACCAAAATACCAAAGAACTAGAAATGGCATTAACTCTTACCCTCCTGGCTGGGACAGTGCCTAACTATAACTATTATAACCTGCTTATAAACTGTCTAGCATATTGCACCGTAGGAAGGTAACATGGATGCACGTCAGAATGTCTTTATTTACACTAGACTTTCCATGTAACATTTGTGTTTTGGCATACAGTATGTTGTGAGTTTTACTATGTTTGCATGTCTATAATACTATGGTTCACTTTGGCCATAATATTATAGAGTTCCCTCAGCTAGCCCCAGTTTATGGGCTTTGGAAGACAGATTCAGAAGACAGAAATGTATTATACCTTAGATGCCCTAAGGTGAGTGGGCTTGCAGATTGTATGTTTTGTTTCAAATGCTGCTTTACACATTGACATACCTTTCAAAACTCAGTATGTCCGGACAGTATGGTAACCTGCTGACTTGGCACACTCCACAGGCAGCTTAAAGCGGAGTTCCACCCAGGAAAACCACTTTTGCCCATCTTCTTTAAAAAAATTAAATAAAAAAAAACCTGAAAAAAAAAAAAAATACTCACCCGAAATACCTGTTGCTATGCGGAAGTCCATAATCTGCCTCACCTGCACCGCAGTCCGATTTCTTCTTCTCCTTCTCCTAATGAATGGGGCGCGCTGCTTTCTGGGAACTGTGTGTGTTCTCAGAGAGCAGCGCGCCCATTCACAAGCCAGCGTGAGACTCACGCAGGCGCAGTAGGAAATGGGCAGTGAAGCCGTACGGCTTCACTGCCTGTTTCCCATAGTGTGGATGGCTGCGCGGGACCCGGAGCGATCGTGGACAAGGTAAGTGACCTTATTTAAAGTCAGCAGCTACACTGTTAGTAGCTGCCGACTTTAAAAAAAGAATTTAAATTCAAAGAATTTTTACTTCAGATAGTTCCACTACAGATCATCTTTTTCGGTGTAAGTGAAAGTGTAAGAAAACAATGACTTCTGTCTCTGCCAAAAAACTGAGTAAGAGAATATGGAAGAAGTGGGGAGGTTCAAGCTAGGACTAAAAAAACAAACGCTAGTTAGGAAGGAAAGACGAAGGAAGATACCAAAATCACATTAGTAAATAAGTGCAGTTGCTTTAAACTGCCACTAAATCTCAGCATACTACTAAACAATAGTAATCTCACGCAGTTCAGTACAACACAAAAAAAGTAAAGGAAAGTGGGGGAGAACTAATGAAGTGGACTTAGCATTAAATATATTTTGTCATGGTATGTGGAATGCATCTAATAATGTGTAGGTGTCATAGTTGTCTACCTGGTAATGCCTTCAACTTTCTGAACTCAGTTCCTTCCCCTGAGCTGTCACATTCATTTAAATCCAGTTGCCGATGCATTAATTTTGTTTAGGGAAGTGCATACAATATGTCTTAAACAGACCGGCAGATATATATATATATATATATATATAAATATAATAATACCCTGCAGTACCCCCGCGCAGTACCCCCGCACAATACCCTGCAGTACCCCCGCACAATACTCTGCAATACCCCCGCACAATACTCTGCAATACCCCGCACAATACTCTGCAATACCCCCGCACAATACTCTGCAATACCCCCGCACAATACTCTGCAATACCCCGCACAATACTTTGCAATACCCCCGCACAATACTCTGCAATACCCCCCGCACAATACTCTGCAATACCCCCCGCACAATACTCTGCAATACCCCCGGCACAATACTCTGCAATACCCCCGGCACAATACTTTGCAATACCCCCCACGCAATACCCCCTGCGCAATACCCCCTGCGCAATACCCCCTGCGCAATACTCCCTGCGCAATACTCCCTTCGCAATACTCTGCGATCGTTTTTTTTTAGGCTTCCCAGCCTAGAGGTGAGATGTGGGGTCTTATTGACCCCATATCTCACTGTAAAGAGGACCTATCATGCTATATCCTATTACAAGGGATGTTTTTTACATTCCTTGTAATAGGAATAAAAGTAATCAAAACATTTATTTTTGGGGAAAAACATGTCAAACTAAAATAAATAAAGTAAAATCAACAATAAAATAAAAATAAAAAATTACAGCGCCCCTGTACCCGTGTGCTCGTATACAGACGCGACCGCACACGCAAGTCCCGCCCACATATGAAAACGGTGTTCAAACCACACATGTGAGGTATCGCTGCGAACGTTAGAGCGAGAGCAATAATTTGGCCCTAGACCTCCTCTCAAACTAAAAAGATGTAACCAGTAAAAACATTAAAATTGTCGCCTATGGGGATTTTTAAGTAGCGAAGTTTGGCGCCATTCCACAAGCGTGTGCAATATTGAAGGGTGACATGTTGGGTATCTATTTACTCAGCGTAACTTCATCCTTCATATTATGCAAAAACTGTTTTATTTCCAAAAAAATGCGTTAGAAAAATTGCTGTGCAAATACCATGCGCGATAAAAAGTTGCAACAACCACTATTGTATTCTCTAGGGTCTTTGCTAAAAAAGCATATATAATGTTTTGGGGTTCTATGTAATTTTCTAGCAAATAAATGATGATTTTTACATGTAGGAGAGAAATGTCAGAATTGGCCTGGGTGCTCCAGAATGTCTGATGGCGCTCCCTGCATGTTGGGCCTCTGTATGTGGCCACACTGTGTAAAAGTCTCACACATGTGGTATCGCCATACTCGTGAAGAATAGCAGAATGTGTTTTGGGGTGTAATTTGTGGTATGCATATGCTGTGTGTGAGAAATAACCCGCTAATATAAAAATTTTGTGAAAAAAAATAAAAATATAAAAAAAATCTTGATTTTGCAAAGAATTGTGGGAAAAAATTACAACTTCAAAAAACTCACAATGCCTCTTTCTAAATACCTTGGAATGTCTTCTTTCCAAAAAGGGGTCATTTGAGGGGGTATTTGTACTTTTCTGGCATGTTAGGGTCTCAAGAAATGAGAGAGGCTGTCAGTACATCATATGTGATCAAATTGATACATTTTCAGTAATTGGTACCATAGCTTGTGGACCCTATAACTTTCACCCAGACTAAATAATATCCAATTTTTTTTTGTTTTGTTACCAAAGATATGTAGCAGTATACATTTTAGGCCAAATGTATGAAGAAAAATTCATTTTTTTACAAAATTTTCTTTTTTTTTAATTTATAGCGAAAAAAAATAAAACCGCAGGGGTGATCAAATACCACCAAAAGAAAGCTCTATTTGTGGGGAAAAAAGGACATACATGTCATTTGGTTACAGTGTTGTATGACTGAGTTATTGTCATTCAAACTGTGAGAGCACCGAAAGCTGAAAATTGGTCTGGTTATTAAGGGGGTTTAAGTGCCCAGTAGTCAAGTGGTTAAAGTGAAACAATAAAAGAGAAATATTCCTTTAAATTTCATACTTGGGGGGGGTGTACAGTATGCCTGTGAAGCAGCGCGTGTTTCCCGTGCTTAGAACTATTTCTGCACAAAATGTAATTTTTGAAGGAAAAAAAGTCATTTAAAATCACTCACGGCTATAATGAATTGTCGGCCCCCGGCAATTCAGAGAAAAGTCATTCATAAAAAAAAAAGTGTGGGGTCCCCCCAAATTCAATTACCAGGCCCTTCAGGTCTGGTATGGATATTAGAGGAACTCCACCCCAAGTAAAAAAAAATGGCGTGGAGTTCTCCCAAAAAACACAGTTCTAAGTACGGCAAAAATGCAGGCATACTATACACCCCCCGAGGTATGAAATTTAAAGGAATATTTCACTTTATTAAAATCACTGCTCCCGAAAAAACGTCCATTTAAAAAAAAAAAAAAAATTGCATTGATACATGTCCCTGTGGCAAGGCCCAGGTCCCCAGACACTTTTTAGGACAATAACTTGCATATTAGCCTTTAAAACTAGCACTTTTGATTTTAAACATTCGAGCCCTATAGACACAAACTTTTGGTCTGTTCGCAGGTTCTGGTGTGAACCGAATGGGGTGGTCTTTGACTCATCCCTAGTCGCTACTGGTGAATCCAGCCCAACTTGGAAGAAAAGTGGCGGTGAACCCCTTTTGGGCTGCTACCTCTGGGTATGGCCTCAAGGTCATTTCCGGATAAACTTGTAAGGATAGGTAAGAGGAGCGCCCCGTATTCAATCAGAGGCAAATAAAAAGTGAATGGTCATTTTCATTGGAAATAGTAGAGCATGAAAAAAACAACGTGTTTTGGGGGAACAAAGACTCTCCCTTCATCAGGGCGGCTGCTCTAGGCTATGATGGATGGAGATGTGCCCAAGATGGTGTGTCTTTGACACTGGGATCGGGATGATTGCTGTATTCTCTAACGGTGCAACATGAGCCTATGTTGCACTGTCTGAGAATACCTCAATCGTCCCGATCCTAGTGTCACAGACACAACATAAAGAATTCATGGCTTCCTAAGTACATTGCTTTGACTTTATTGCATTTTAACTTTGGCAGCACTCTCTACTGTTCCTTTGAAAAGCAATCTGTGGTAAAAAAAAATTCATGGAGCAGTAGAGCAACAGCTGGCAAGCATTCGTCAGGCAATCCTCCCTCCTCCAGAATGGCTGTTTTTTGTTTTTTTCTCTTCCCTCAGTTGAACAGTAATTTCTATTGAACTATCCTGCTGAGGGTGCAAGCCAAGTGTGTGGCATCTCAGGACTATATACTTGCATGGGTCACATTTAGTGGTGGCACTGTCTGCCAAACACAACATGCTGTATCTTTTTAGCTGTGTCATGAGAAAAGGCATAGCAGCTGTGGCAATATATACACCAGGCGCCGTCCGTGGACGTATCTCAGTGTGCATGCGTCAAATCACGTCGCTAGTAGTCAATGTAAACGACATGAACGTAAATTAAGCACAGCCCCATTCCCAAACGATTTACGCAAACGACGTAAACGACGTACAATTTGACGCTGTCCCGACGTCCATACTTAACATTGGCAACGCCTCCTATAGCAGGGGTAACTTTACGCCGGAAAAAGCCTTACGCAAACAACGTAAACTACGACGCCCGGCTGCAAGTACGTTCGGGAATCGGCGTAACTCCCTAATTTACATATTCAACGCGTAAAACTACGGAAGCGCCACCTAGCGGCCAGCGTAAAACTGCAACTAATATACGAAGGTGTAACAGACTTAAGCCGCTCGTATATTAGCAGAATTCCGGCGTATCTTCTTTTCTGAATACCAAAAAAAGATACGCGGGCTATTCTTAGTATTTACGCGGCGTATCTCTTGATACGCCGACCTAAATACTTTCTGAATCTGGCCCCTAGTGTATAAACATAGATGAACTGCCAGTTTTCACTCCATGAGAATTAGGCCTAAACCTGTAAACAGAAAAATAGGGATTAGAAGGCAACATATCACTTTCTCAAATCAGCCACATCTGCTGTTAGTTTGCAAATTAATGTTCTGATTAGGGATGAGCCGAACACCCCTGGGTTCGGTTCGCACCAGAACGTTCGAACAGACCGCGCGTTCGCATGAATATTTCGAACTCCATTGAAGTCTAACGTTCGAATTCAAAAACGGTCATTTTAAAGACCAAAATTCAATTAAATGTTGGAAAACATCGTTCAGAACCCGGGTCTTGCCCCAGGGAACATGTATCAATGGAAATTTTTTTTTTTAAAACGGCCGTTTTTTGTGGAGCAGCCATTTTAATGATGCTTAAAGTGAAAAAAAAAACAATTCCTTTAGATATCACACCTGCTGGGTGTCTATAGTAGTGGCACGTGTTTAGAAATGTCCCTGCACAACATGAAAGGACCAAAAAAAAAGTAATTAATGCTACTTGCGCAAGTTCTGTGTGGCACATTATGTTGAATATTTTAGCGGTGGTGAGGGGCCTTATTGTTGTGTGAAAGAAAATTTTTAGAAAAAAGGGCAAACATACTGTAATTGGAGCGCAACAAGGAGCCACGTGCAAAGTATTGCATCAAAAATTGTTATTAGGCGCCCCTGTTAAACAGGGGCTGACAAATTGGGCCTTGGGCACAACACAACACTTGCAACCACTCCCAATAACTCCAATTGGAGCGCAACAAGGAGCCACGTGCAAATTATTGCATCAAAAATTGTTATTAGGCGCCCCTGTTAAACAGGGGCTGGAAAATTGTGCCTTGGGCACAACACAACACTTGCAACCCCTCCCAATAACTCCAATTGGAGCGCAACAAGGAGCCACGTGCAAATTATTGCATCAAAAATTGTTATTAGGCGCCCCTGTTAAACAGGGGCTGGAAAATTGTGCCTTGGGCACAACACAACACTTGCAACCCCTCCCAATAACTCCAATTGGAGCGCAACAAGGAGCCACGTACAAATTATTGCATCAAAAATTGTTATTAGGCACCCCTGTTAAACAGGGGCTGACAAATTGTGCATTGGGCACAACACAACACTTGCGACCCCTCCCAATAACTCCAATTGGAGCGCAACAAGGAGCCATGTGCAAATTATTGCATCAAAAAACACTTGTTATTAGGCGCCCCTGTTAAAAAAATTGTTATTAGGCGCCCCTGTTAGGGGCTGGAAAATTGTGCCTTGGGCACAACACAACACTTGCAACCCCTCTCAATAACTGCAATTGGAGCGCAACAAGGAGCCACGTGCAAATAATTGCAACAAAAATTGTTATTAGGCGCCCCTGTTAAACAGGGGCTGAAAAATTGTGCCTTAGGCACTGGTGGCGGAGCCCAGAAACACAACATTTCTTACTAGCTATCAGCAAGAAAAGTGAGGAGGAGAAGGATATTCCATCAGCAGCATAAGAGGACAGTCACTCGTGATCAGCAGTCTAAAAGGGATCCGACATTTTAACAAAAAATATATTATTCATTAATATCAGCATCAGGTGCTTGGTAGCTGGTGTTGATCCAAGCCTGATTCATTTTGATGAAGGTCAGTCGATCAACAGCGCTGGTGGAGAGGCGCACCCTGTGATCAGTGACAAAGCTTCCAGCAGCACTGAATGTCCGTTCTGAAAGAACACTGGATGCAGGGCAAGCCAGTAGCTCAATTGCGTACTGGGCAAGCTCTGGCCAGTGATCCATCCTCAAGACCCAGTAAGCCAGAGGATTTTCGGTGGGGAAGGTGTCCAAGTCGGATCTTGCCCCTAGGTATTCCCGTACCATGTAAAGCAGACGCTGGCGATGGTTGCTGGAACCAGTCAGACCTTGGGGCTGCGGACTAAAAAACTGCCTGAACGCATCGGTCAGACGACCACCTTCTCCACCGCCCCTTCTGTGACTCACCGAAGCCTCAGCAAGACATTGTCCAGAGCCAGGTTTTGGTAATCCCCCCGGTTCTGGGAACGCATTGCACAGACCCTTCTGCAAGGCCTCCCGCAGAAGTTTCATCTTCTGCTCCCTCTGCGATGGCAACATAAGGTCCGCAACCTTACTCTTGTAACGTGGATCAAGGAGAGTCGCCAGCCAGTAATGATCCCTCTCCTTAATAGCACGTACACGAGGATCCTTACGCAGGCTTTGCAGAATCAGGGAGGCCATGCAGCGTAGGTTTGCTGAGGCATTCGAGCCACAGTCCTCTGGGTCACTGAGGACGACAGGATCCACAGGCACCTCATCCCAGCCACGTAAAACTCCACGTGCTCCTTGGGACTGTAAATGATCCCTTGAAGACTGCTGCTGCTGAGTGCTAGGCTCCACCTCCATGCTGCTGATACAATACTCCTCCTCCTCCTCCTCCTCCTCATCCTCTTCCTGTGTGCTAGGTGGGAAAGCAGGACCACTGTCTGGGTAAAGGGGGCCTTGAGAGGTAAGGAAGTCCTCCTCTTCCTCCCTCTGTTCTGCCTCAAGGGCCCTGTCCATTATTCCACGTAGCGTGTGCTCCAACATGTGAATAAGAGGGACAGTCTCACTGATGCATGCACTGTCACTGCTCACCATCCTCGTGGCCTCCTCAAATGGTGACAGGACAGTGCATGCATCCCTGATCAAGGCCCACTGGCGTGGGGAAAAAAAACCTAGCTGCCCTGACCCAGTTCTGCTGCCATATTGGCACAGGTACTCATTGATGGCCCGCTGCTGCGTGTGCAGCCGCTGTAGCATGGCCAACGTTGAGTTCCATCTGGTGGGCATGTCACAAATTAGGTGGTTCTTGGGCAGGTTGTATTCCCTTTGGAGGTCAGTCAGCCGAGCAGTGGCATTATATGACCTCCGGAAATGCACACAGACTTTCCTGGCCTGCTTTAGGACATCCTGCAAGCCCGGGTACCTGCCCAAGAACCGCTGCACCACCAAATTGAGGACATGCGCAAAACAGGGCACGTGGGTGAGTTTTCCCTGTCGCAGGGCAGAGAGGAGGTTGGTGCCATTATCGCTGACCACCATTCCGGGCTTCAGCTGGCGTGGCGTCAACCACCTCTCAGCCTGACCCTGCAGAGCTGACAAAGCCTCTTCCCCAGTGTGGCTCCTGTCTCCCAAGCACACCAGCTCTAGCACCGCATGGCATCTCTTGGCCTGCATTCCTGCGTATCCCCTCGTACGCCTACGGAGCACGGCTGGTTCGGAGAAAACATCCCCACAGGAAGAGGCCATAGAGGAAGAAGAAGAGGAGGGGGTGGAGGAAAGAGGTGTGTCACAAGCAGTAGTATTGTTTTGGAGGCGTGGTGGTGGAACAACCTCCAAAACTACTAGACCTTGCCCTGTGTCCTTCCCAGCTGCCAGCAGAGTCACCCAATGCACCGTAAAAGACAGGTAACGTCCCTGTCCATGCCTGCTGGACCATGAGTCAGCGGTAATATGCACCTTACCACTGACCGCCCTGTCCAGCGAGGCATGGACATTGCCTTCCACATGCTGGTAGAGAGCCGGAATAGCCTTCCGTAAGGAAAAGTGGCGTTTTGGTACTTGCCACTGAGGTACTGCACATTGCACAAACTCACGGACGGGGGCAGAATCTACCAACTGAAAAGGTAGCAGTTGAAGTGCTAGCAATTTCGCTAAGCTAGCATTCAACTGCTGGGCATGTGGATGGCTGGGATTGTACTTCTTTTGGCGCTGCAGCAGCTGGGGCAGGGAAATTTGCCTGGTACTATCAGTAGATTGACCGCTACTACTAGCTTGTGACACACCTATTTCTACACCTTCACTGCAGGCTTCAGAAAGGACTGGGGGTCTACTGGGGTTGGAGGTCCCAGAAGGGCAAGGGGGGGTACGCTTTTGTCTTTGGTGTGGGTCTTTCTGGTGTGCTTGCCAACGAGCTGCATGGCAGGTCGACATATGTCTGGACAAGCATGTGGTACCCAGGCGGTTGATGTTTTGGCCACATGAGATACGCTTGCGACATAAGTTGCAAATAGCAAAGGTACGATCTTGTGGACATGTTTCAAAAAAGGCCCACACCAAAGAACTTTTGCTGTACCGGTCAGAGACAGCAGCGCCATGCACAAGCGCCGTAGATGTGCACTGTAATGCAGTGGGTGTGACCTTAAGCTGACCCCTGGAGGGCATCCTGCCTCTTTGGAGATGTGCCTGTGCCTCGTCCTCCTCCTCTCTCCTATCAGGCACCCAGGTAGAGTCAACAACCTGGCAGTATGCTCCAGCTGGGGGAACATCATCACTGACAAATTGCTGTCCCTCTCGGCCACCCTCTCTCCCTGGGCTCACATCAATGCCTTCCTTAATCAGTGTTCCGTCATCGGAGTCTTCAAAATGCTGCGCATCTTCCTGCAGCATGTACCCAACACTGTGTTGAAACAGTTCGGGGGACTCCTCAGGAGGACATGGTGGTACTAGGGAAGTATTGTGTAAAGCCATTGTGCAGAGGGAAGAGGACGCCTTGGCAGCTGCTTTGCCAGATAAACTTTGATCTGTCTGTGTGAGAGAGGATGAGGAGGATGAGGACGGCTTGGTCATCCACTCTACTAATTCCTCTGCATGTTGAGGTTCAACACGGCCAGCTCCAGAAAAGAAGGACGAGCGGCCACGGCCATAGCCACGGCCACGGGCTAAAGAGGATGCACCACATCCACTACCAGCATTACCTCTACATGCAGAGCCTGCTTGCCCTCGTGACTCTCTGCCTCTGTTTGTTCTCCTTCCAGACATATTGAAGTGCTCAGGTGGTATGTAACGGCACAAGCGGAGTGACACCAAATGCGCTCAGGTGATATTTAACATCACACGTACAGTGGCACTACCTGCGCTCAGGTGGTATATAGCAGCACACGTACAGTGGCACTAACTGCGCTCAGGTGGTATATAGGAGCACACGTACAGTGGCACTATCTGTGCTCAGGTGGTATATAGGAGCACACGTACAGTGGCACTATCTGTGCTCAGGTGGTATATAGGAGCACACGTACAGTGGCACTATCTGTGCTCAGGTGGTATATAGGAGCACACGTACAGTGGCACTATCTGTGCTCAGGTGGTATATAGCAGCAAACGTACAGTGGCACTATCTGTGCTCAGGTGGTATATAGGAGCACACGTACAGTGGCACTATCTGTGCTCAGGTGGTATATAGCAGCACACGTACAGTGGCAATAACTGCGCTCAGGTGGTATATAGGAGCACACGTACAGTGGCACTATCTGTGCTCAGGTGGTATATAGGAGCACACGTACAGTGGCACTATCTGTGCTCAGGTGGTATATAGGAGCACACGTACAGTGGCACTATCTGTGCTCAGGTGGTATATAGCAGCACACGTACAGTGGCACTAACTGTGCTCAGGTGGTATATAGGAGCACACGTACAGTGGCACTATCTGTGCTCAGGTGGTATATAGGAGCACACGTACAGTGGCACTCTTTGTGCTCAGGTGGTATATAGCAGCACACGTACAGTGGCACTAACTGCGCTCAGGTGGTATATAGGAGCACACGTACAGTGGCACTATCTGTGCTCAGGTGGTATATAGCAGCACACGTACAGTGGCACTATCTGTGCTCAGGTGGTATATAGGAGCACACGTACAGTGGCACTATCTGTGCTCAGGTGGTATATAGCAGCACACGTACAGTGGCACTAACTGCGCTCAGGTGGTATATAGGAGTGTAACGGTCACCACCGCTTACAACCTTCCATCCAACCACGACAAGCTTATCTGACACACTGCGATCATACTGCATACACGATCCATATCCATTCCCATAAACAAGACGAGACTCAAGCTCCGTACTTGCTTCCAAAGATATGACAATTTATTGGTATTTTCTCAGCTTCTTATACAGTCTCAAGCATAATGCAGTTAGTCACAGGACAATGTAGTCTCCACCCCCCTTCACACCATGGGGGGCTTCAATCACACTCTAAAAGGCATTCAGGTAAGCTAACCATGTAGACTTGTTGGCACCGTATCTTCAGTAGTGTTCAATTAACCTTGAATAATACACAGACATCTAGTTGAATAAGTTATCTAGACAGCTTTATCACACAATGGCAGAGTCTTGTGAGAGTGGGTGCAATCAACACCTTCAACGGAATGTCTTTACAGTGAATAGCCAACACCTTAAGATATTTCAATAGCATATTATACAAAGGTATGACTCACTCTGGTCTTGTAGACCTGAATTAACACCTTTCAAAAGCATGTGTGCCCAGATTGAATAGCTAACCGCTTTTGATATTTGAAGACAACCTGCAAACATGAATTATTATTAATGTCCCTTATTAATGTCTTCTGTAATATATGAATTATGATTCTTTGTCACCCTATGGCCCTAGTGGACATAAGGTGACCCTAGACATAGGAATATCTCAGTCTGTCACGGGCCATTCCGTTACATCTCTCCCCTTTCGGTGGGAGACGGACACAGGTGGTAACCCCAAACGGGTTGACTCCGAAGTCCGTCAGTAGTTCCAGTCCTCCAATGCTGGTATCCATACTGTACCCCAAATAAATGGCTCCAAACTGAGCATTACTCACCCCGCCAACCTCTGCCTCTCTCAGAGAACACGCCTGCCGCTGGGGAGAAGGCAGGGTGGCTGGGCTCAGTCCATCATGCTGTTGGGGGTCTGGGCCAACTGCCCCCCCTTCCTGGGGTATACCAGTGGAGATTGAAGTCCCATCCACTGGTGCTTGGTGAAAACCCCCCGGGTGCTTGCAAAGCAAAGCAGACATCCTCCTGTCCCAGTCCTGTACCATTTTCTGGGGTTGTGCCAGTGGAGACTGAAGTCCCATCCACTACCCCAGGAACCCCCTCTTCTGTTAGTGAGGAGCAGAGGCCTATGACACTCTGCTCTGTTGCCAGCTCTTAAGCTGGGTTGCTGTGAGTGAAGACCACAGTCCCATCCACTACCACAGGGTCCCCCTCTTCCGTTAGTGAAGAGCAGAGGTCTATGACACTCTGCTCTGTTGCCAGCTCTTCTGCTGGGTTGCTGTGAGTGGAGACCACAGTCCCATCCACCACCACAGGGTCCCCCTCTTCCGTTAGTGGAGAGCAAAGGTCCGTGACCCTCTGTTCTGTTGCCAGTGATTCAGCTGGGGGTAAAAGCTTTACCACCTCAGCTTGTTGTTGGAGAGAGGGGCCAACCGCCCCGGCTCTCTGGAACTCCACACCATCCGCTTTGGCTTTAGGGAAGGCAATCTCCGTATTTTCCACTGCCGATTCATCAGCCAGGAGTTCACAGTTGTCATATGAACTTTCCTCATAGTCCCAGGCAATGGGAGCCCCACCCTGCTGCTGAGCGGAGTCTAGCAGCTGTCTGTAGGCGACCTCCAGCTCCCATTCCCGAATGGCCAGAAATTCCAAATCTTCCTGTGACCAGTGGCCTCCCGAGATATTCAATTTCTCCTCTCTGTGCTCCATTATGTCCTCCAAGCGCCACTCCCGATCATCCCCGAAGTCTGGATTACTGGACATCCTCCAATACAATAATCCCAGGCCATCATAGTCATGGCCTTCTGTGGGGCTGTCATCTGCTGGCCACGGGCACTCTTGGGCTACATACCACTGGAGGGCTCTGTAGCTTTCATCCAGCTGCATCTCTGCCCGGATCAGCCTGCTCAACTCGGCTGTCCACTCCTGCTTCGGTTGTTTCCCCAACAACAGCATTCGTACGTCATACTGCGGCCAGTACCTTGCATAAATGGAGGGCAGGACCTTTCCTTGGTTTTGCTGCTCCCGAGCTAACGCTTCCTTCCAGAGTTGGCACCGAATCACATCCGACCATCCCAACAGGACCTCCTCTGAAACTGGTCCTCTATGCTGTATCCGCATCTCTTTTAACCTTCTTTGGAATTCCTCTTCCATGGAGACTGGTATCTGCACCTCTCCTCTCCCTTTAGCTGGTGCTGCTGTGAGTTCAGCTGCTGCAGCACTTCT
The DNA here is from genome assembly GCA_029574335.1 of Rana kukunoris. Classification (NCBI taxonomy): domain Eukaryota; kingdom Metazoa; phylum Chordata; class Amphibia; order Anura; family Ranidae; genus Rana; species Rana kukunoris. The sequence continues at coordinate 457,555,315 of CM056051.1, read as the reverse complement.
TCGCTGTAGTAAGGTGGCATTCAGAGCCGCAATAACTCGGTCCCTGATCTCCGGTGGAGGGATAGGACCATAATGTGCCAGTCTTAGGTTAACAGCCCGATCAAAACTCTATCCATTTCGACCAGTTCTGCGATAATGTCCCTTTTCTTACGGTTGCTGACCGGTCTGCCCCGGCTCTCCAGTAAGTCCATGAGGGAAGAGAGCTTCATCCGTTCATACACCGTCTCCATTGTCAGTGCCCTTGTAGCTGTCCTTCTGATGATGGAATCATCCCACTGCTGCCACTAAATGTAACGGTCACCACCGCTTACGACCTTCCATCCAACCACGACAAGCTTATCTGACACACTGCGACCATACTGCATACACATATCCATTCCCATAAACAAGACGAGACTCAAGCTCCATACTTGCTTCCAAAGATATGACAATTTATTGGTATTTTCTCAGCTTCTTATACAGTCTCAAGCATAATGCAGTTAGTCACAGGACAATGTAACATCACACGTACAGTGGCACTACCTGCGCTCAGGTGGTATATAGCAGCACACGTACAGTGGCACTAACTGCGCTCAGGTGGTATATAGGAGCACACGTACAGTGGCACTATCTGTGCTCAGGTGGTATATAGCAGCACACGTACAGTGGCACTAACTGCGCTCAGGTGGTATATAGGAGCACACGTACAGTGGCACTATCTGTGCTCAGGTGGTATATAGGAGCACACGTACAGTGGCACTATCTGTGCTCAGGTGGTATATAGGAGCACACGTACAGTGGCACTAACTGCGCTCAGGTGGTATATAGGAGCACACGTACAGTGGCACTATCTGTGCTCAGGTGGTATATAGGAGCACACGTAAAGTGGCACTATCTGTGCTCAGGTGGTATATAGCAGCACACGTACAGTGGCACTAACTGCGCTCAGGTGGTATATAGCAGCACACGTACAGTGGCACTATCTGTGCTCAGGTGGTATATAGCAGCACACGTACAGTGGCACTATCTGTGCTCAGGTGGTATATACCAGCACACGTACAGTGGCACTAACTGTGCTCAGGTGGTATATAGGAGCACACGTACAGTGGCACTATCTGTGCTCAGGTGGTATATACCAGCACACGTACAGTGGCACTAACTGTGCTCAGGTGGTATATAGGAGCACACGTACAGTGGCACTAACTGCGCTCAGGTGGTATATAGGAGCACACGTACAGTGGCACTATCTGTGCTTAGGTGGTATATACCAGCACACGTACAGTGGCACTAACTGCGCTCATATACACAAAAAATCACTGGCGCTAAATGTGGATACAGATAACCCTGATATAGTTTGTATGTAAGGTATAGGGTGGATAGTCCAGAGCTGCAGGATTTACAGTACCCGGAAGTACCCAACACACAGAAAAAACTTCAAAACAAATCAGCGCTCATGGATATCTAAAAGTCCAATAATAAATATATCAAAAAGGAAAGGATTGGTAAAAAATCCATTTAATAAAAATTCTACAGTTATAAGGAAATACTTTCCAGATAGTTCGGTGTGCAGTTAACTGCAAGACTGTAGGGCTTAGATTGCCATACACACAGTGTGCAAATGTAATAGGTTTCATCGACAGTCACTTCTTAATTCATGGGTTTAAACATCCTGGGTTCAGTACACATGCCATCGTATAGAGGAAAATTTCAACAGTACCTTTGGGACAGGTGGCAAGCTTGTGGTGTTGTGAAAAATGGTCATCCAATCTATGGTAGGTGCCTGGCCTCAGGCAATCCACATTACTGGCGTGTCACTGCAGGGCAGAGAAGACGGAACCGTCCGACAAATCCTGCAGACGGGGACACAGCGCAATGAGGTCTGGAGACGTGTGGCGTCAACGCGATCGAACGGAACGAGCACACGCCTCTCCAGACCTCATTGCGCTGTGTCCCCGGCTGCAGGATTTGTCGGACGGTTCCGTCTTCTCTGCCCTGCAGTGACACGCCAGTAATGTGGATTGCCTGAGGCCAGGCACCTACCATAGATTGGATGACCATTTTTCACAACACCACAAGCTTGCCACCTGTCCCAAAGGTACTGTTGACATTTTCCTCTATACGATGGCATGTGTACTGAACCCAGGATGTTTAAACCCATGAATTAAGAAGTGACTGTCGGTGAAACTTATCACATTTGCACACTGTGTGTATGGCAATCTAAGCCCTACAGTCTTGCAGTTAACTGCACACCGAACTATCTGGAAAGTATTTCCTTATAACTGTAGAATTTTTATTAAATGGATTTTTTACCAATCCTTTCCTTTTTGATATATTTATTATTGGACTTTTAGATATCCATGAGCGCTGATTTGTTTTGAAGTTTTTACTAACTGCGCTCAGGTGGTATATACCAGCACACGTATGGTGACCCCAAATGCGCTCAGGTGGTATGTCACAGCACACGTACGGTGTCCCCAATTGCGCTCAGGTGGTATGTCACAGCACACGTACGGTGACCCCAAATGCGCTCAGGTGGTATGTCACAGCACACGTACGGTGTCCCCAATTGCGCTCAGGTGGTATGTCACAGCACACGTACGGTGACCCCAAATGCGCTCAGGTGGTATGTCACAGCACACGTACGGTGACCCCAAATGCGCTCAGGTGGTATGTCACAGCACACGTACGGTGACCCCAAATGCGCTCAGGTGGTATGTCACAGCACACGTACGGTGACCCCAAATGCGCTCAGGTGGTATGTCACAGCACACCTACAGTGACCCCAAATGCGCTCAGGTGGTATTAAACAGCACACGCACAGTCAGAGCGACTGCGTTTCTGTGCAATTCAATAGCCCACTTGCATTAACAGCAACTGCCTTTCTGTGCAAATAAATAGCACACGTGCAGTAACAGTTAATGCGTCTATGTGCAATTAACTAACACGTGTACACTAACACGTTAGAGCATCAAGCACAATCTCCTGCCTGACAGATACTAATAGCAGAACTAGCTAAGCTATACAGTTTATAAATATATTGACATCTCCTAGGGATGTCAATATATTCTCTACAAACTGTACATTTAACTATACTAACTAGTAGCCTCCCTGATCTATCTATCTATCTATCTATCTATCTGAAAAGACACTGTGTCTCTATCTATCTATCTGTCTCTCTCTCTCTCTCTGTCTGTCTGACTTCTCTCTCTGAAAGCCGGAACACACTACATGAGGCCGCCCGGGAGGCGGCCTTTTATAGTGTGGGGCGTGTGCTAAAGCCCTGAGCCCTAATTGGCCAAAGCACCCAGGCTTTGGCCAATTAGGTCTCTTTGTTTTTTGGGTGCTGTGATTGGCCAAGCATGCGGGGTCATGGTGCATGCTTGGCCAATCATCAGCGCGTAATGCCGCAGTGAATTATGGGCCGCTGCGCGTCATTCGAATTTGGCGCGAACGACCCGATTTGTTCGTTTTCGACGAACGATCGAACAGCAGATGTTCGATGCGAACATGTGTTCGTATCGAACGCGAAGCTCATCCCTAGTTCTGATAAACGGATAAAGACAAAACCTGCAATTTGCGATTCACAACGAGGCTAACTCAAGGATTTATTATAGTGACAAAAATTTGCATGTACATTTTTTTTTTTAGACTATAATCAGTGTTACCCAGAAAAAGAATTCTGCATATCTGCAATCTTCTTTGCCCTTTACTCTTGGTTATGGCCTATTCTTAAAAAAATAATATAGACTCACAATAAAATGTTGTAGGAATGCTAATGGTACATTGCTGTACATTAAACAGGCCTACTTTATATTAGCTATCATTCCTCTAATTACTGGCAAGTAAGTCCCATGCATATTTCTTTTTTTTTTATTTAATTTGAGAAATAGCTCCATTAAATAAAGATGGTGACCATTCTCAGTTTAGAGAAGAAGTTGTATTAATGAGCAGCAGAGTACAGGAACAGAACAATTCCCCATTCTGACAGATACCGCATTAGGATAGCACGTTTAATAGGATGGCACGTTTAATCCTCCGAACAATGGCACATACATCTTTCAAACACTTTAAGTGCAAACATGAGCTCATGTTACATTAATCTGAAACAATGTTACCTTAGGATTGAGGACAATTAATGTAGACGTGGCGTACAGTACAATTTATTATAATATGATTCAAGCTAAAAGCTTTCTCTGCAAGTATTGTTCTTGGTATTAGGAACATTATGCATTATGATGATATAACTAAGCTTGACAGAAGCTGCTAACCGTCCTATGGACATTTTTTTAAGAGCATAACAGGAAGTCATTACATCTTTGTAATCCAGCAAACATTACCAGCATGATATCTGAAGCTGTAGGTACAATATGCAGACTAATGCTGGATTCCAGTATAATATCTTTTTGGGAAGTCTTTTGTTAATGCAGCACACAAGTCCAAAAATGATAAATTCCAAAAGTTTTGAAAATAATGAAGCAGGGGTAAATGTATACAATATGATTGAACAGGTGCTGAAACCCCATCCTGCTCTTGGCCTAGACCTTGGCACTGCACACATCTAAGGCAGGTTAGAAGCTGAAATCATTATTTATGATGTCTTAACTATTCTTCTGGTTCATAAAGTCTAAGCTGTGCCTGGTGGCAACAAGCATTTTCTTTACTCCCTATCTGACCACGGAAACTTGGAAAAGGCATCCGCATAACGCAACAGGATACCAATAAAAGCATATTTTTTTTATAATGTGGGAATATTCAGTCACTGGACTGAACAGAAGGTTAACTTGTTTCACACATCTTGTGCTTAGTCATAGGTTATGACGAAGCACATGATGTGTGAAACATGTTAACCCTCCATTTATTCCTGTGACTGCATCGGTCTGCATTACGATAAAGACGTTTTTATTGGCATCCTATAGTGGTGTGTGGCTGCCTATTCCAAGTTTCCTTGTTTTTCAAGGTGGTGAGCCGGGCCAGCAACTGTGGGGTGACCTGCTGTGGGATCTCCTCAGCTCATCTGGAGCGATGATTCCTCCTCTGCCTTCCAGAATTTTCTATCTGACCATCATTGAGACCCTTTTCTCCCATTTGGCCTGGATGTACAGTAAAGTGGGTATTTGCTGTCTGACCCCCAGATACATATTATGGACCCTGAAAGAATTCAAGGTAATATAAATATCATATAGGATTTGTATAGTGCCAGCAGTTTGTGAACCACTTTAAAATATAAAGGGAGTCAGTAGAGTTACAATACTGGGGGAGGGTCCTGCTTCAGAGAGTTTACAATCTAATAGGGAGTGGCAAATGGTACACAATGTGTGGCTTTATGCTCCCTTAAGATGTCCTCTTGCAAAGGAAATATGTAGAGGTGGCCAGTGACTCTGTCGATGTTCACCAGTTTACAACGGTTTGGCATTTGGTGTTTTGAACCCATGTCATTTGTATTACCTTTTTTGTATTTGATAAAGAAGAATTTTAACAATGTTTCCCTATGTTGGTTTGCTTTACTTCCTATTACTCCTGAGGTGAGCTGTGTGTTTTAGGTGGCTGGCTTATTTAGTGAAGGAGTAAAACATGGAAGCATACGGTGTGTCCAGTGGCATTTAACCCTTCTCACAAACACATTCGATCTATTTATTGTATACCAGAGCTTTTTTTCTCAGAAAATAGGTGCAGGAACTCAACCACGACCCCGTTCAGATTTCACAAACAGTAGAAGGGTCTTAAAGGGGCATTAAATACCAGAATTGCACTACATACAGAGTGCAGAGTTCAGGGGGCTTACACACAGAGTACAGAGCTGTCACTTGTAAACACAGAAACAAGTGATTGTGGTGAGCAGGCACCAAAGGGTCTGGGCCTAAGGTGGTGGAACTGAGTTCCCCCAAGTTCCCCCAGAAAAAAAGCCCTGCTGTATACCATAGAGATCAAATATTTCCAGTAAGAAGCTGGCACTGTTGGTGGTCTGGAAAGTTGGAAGCAATAAATGTTTGATAATATTTCCCATTATGTTCTACTATCCCTCTGGACTTCCTGTGAACACTGGGTGTGGGCTTTATTCTTCCACATATGATTTTATCAATAGCTTCTTTTGGGTTAACATTTGAATGTATTATATACTTGCATTTAGAGCAAGTTTTCATGGTTGATGTATGCACAAAAGAAGGATATTTATTTGCACATTTATATTTTACGTTTTTTGTTTTTAACGTGAGTTTGCACACTGTTATTTTTAGTTTGGATATAATTCTTGTATACAGATACGTTATATTATCAAAAGTATTGAGACACCTGCCTTAATGCGCACAGGAACTTGGCATCCTGTTTTTAACGTGAGTTTGCACACTGTTATTTTTAGTTTGGATATAATTCTTGTATACAGATACGCTATATTACCAAAAGTTTAGAGACACCTGCCTTAACACGCACAGGAACTTGGCATCCCAGTCTTAGTCCGTAGAGTTCAATATTGAGTTGGCCCACCCTTTGCAGCTATAACAGCTTCAACTCCTCTGGGAAGGCTTTCCTCAAGGTTTAGGAATGTGTCTATGGCAATGTTTGACCATTCTTCTGGAAGTGCATTTGTGAGGTCAGGAACTGATGTTGGATGAGAAGACATTAACCCGATAGAACAACTTTGTTTTGCATTAGAGGAGGGGCGTGGCTCGCGCGCAAGGAGAATGGCAGCCTAAGACACGAGCTCCTGCCGGCCGGACGAAAAGCGACTACATTCCAGCGATTCCCCGGGTCTATCGTGCTCACCGATTGCCGCTGTAAGCCTGCCACAACCAGGGGAGACTATGTCCCGCAAGCGCAAGGAGGATCGTTACCTCCAGAAGCTGTCAGCATTCTCGTTCCAGCCCGCTCGGCGGGGAATCCAAGATGGCGCCGACGGAGCTGCGAGGCGGACGCCCGCAGCTTATACAGATCTCCCTAACAGTGACACGGGTGCTATGGAGAGTGATGCTACACCTCTACCCCTCGATGGCTCTCCTCCAATGTCCCCAGGAACGCGAAGCCCAGCAAAAGCGCGGATGCGCTTGGACTCAGCACGCCAGGCTGAAACTGTGAGTACAGCACTTCACAACCCTGACGCCATATCCTCACTAAAGTCCTCCATCGCGGCCTTCCCCACAACAGGGCAGCCTGTCCTGGACACCACGATGAAAGACATGTTGGTGCTGCTCCAGTCTTCACTTATGTCTAACCTATCCTCACTGATGCAGAAATTCACAACTGACATGCAACATATGGGAGACAGGGTGTCATACATTGAAGACAAGTTAGAGGAGTGCGCTGACACAGTAAACGATCTTGTAGATGCATACAGGGCCCAAAAGGAGGACACAGATTGGGTTAAATCAAAACTCGCGGACCTCGAAGACAGATCCAGACGCAACAATATTAAAATTAGGGGCGTCCCAGAGTCCGTCCCCCCCGCGGACCTCCGTACGTTTGCATCTACCCTATTCTCTACATTGCTGCCGGAGCTGTCCTCCATTGAGCTAACAATTGACCGCATTCACAGGATCCCTAAACCGCGCCATCTAGCAGAAACGGTCCCGAGGGATGTACTCCTGCGAATACATTTCTATCAAGCAAAAGAGCAGATTCTGTCCAAAGTTCGCTCACTCCAATCACTACCTACCACCGGCTCCCTATAATGACATCCAGATGTTCGCAGACCTGTCCCAATACACACTTCAGATGAGGAGACAGTTAAACACAGTGACTAAGGCCCTAGCTAACCATAAGATAACATACAAATGGCGTCATCCTGCCACAATCCTGGTGACACACAATGGAATCCCACACTCCATCTCCACCATTGAGGGGGGCACAAAACTACTCCTGTCCTGGGGTATCATCCCGGAGCTCCCGAAGACATACACTGATCTACCAAAGGGCCCTACACCATCTAAAGGAAGTCCCCGCTCTGCGGGCCAACCCGCTACTAAGTGGAACTGATCCTCACTACCTGAGCTCGTCTTAATGTGCTACTTAGTCCGTGCCGGCTGGCAGACCACCTGTTGTTCCCGTTGTGATACACTTTTTTTTGTTGTTTTCCTCTTGCCAGTTTTGAGCTTGAACTTTATCCCCTAATACTCAGCAGCTGATATAATCCACCCTGCTGATTGGTGCAAGATTCATTCAAGTTTAAATAACTTTTCTACTTTTGTTTGTTTATTTTCTTATCTTTTATGAGAGTGCTTCGTCCACCACACCTCTCGATTGCTCAGCAGATCTCTTATTAGAGTTCGGAGACGCCTGCATACCCAGTGACTGCACTGCTGCACTCATCTGCCTCACAGTCCACCCCCAGACGGGAGCCTTGGAAAACTTCCTCCGAACAACTTCTACGGCAGGTACCAGACCCATCTGACCAGTGCCTTCTAAAAGTGAGTTGTACATATTTGCACCTCCATCACATTCCCTCACGCCATGGCACTCACCTTCTTAACCCTGAATGCTAAGGGACTGAACCACCCGGCCAAGAGAGCTTCTTTGTGGAAGACAGCACTTTCGCTCAATATAGACATTGTTTGTGTCCAAGAAACACACTTGATGAGAGACTCTCACCCCCGATGCCAGCATCAGCAGTTCCCCCATATATTCACGGCATGCTACCAAAAGAAGCAAAGGGGTGTGCTGATCGCCATCCGCAATTCAGTGTCATTCCAGTTGCAAAACTGCATCTCTGACCCAGAGGGTCGATACCTTGTCCTAGTATGCATGTTAAACAACGTTCAGTATACGTTAGTCTCCCTTTACGCACCAAACCAAAGACAAATGTCCTTTCTCAGGAGAGTTCTAAAAACAGTAAGGAGTCACCAAAAGGGTCACCTATTGCTATGTGGAGACTTTAATCTTGTTCCAGACCAGGATATGGATTCCACGTCGTGTAATAAGAGACTTGCCAATCCGTTAAGAAAGTTTATTTCTGATAATGAATTGTTTGATGTGTGGAGGTGTTGTCACGCGAGCGAACGCGATTATACATTTCTTTCCCCGCGCCACAACACCTACTCACGTATAGACCTGTTCCTCTCTGATAGAATGTTACTCCAAAGAGCTTCAGCTTCGGTGATCCACCCCACCACCTGGTCGGACCATGCCCCTGTTAGTATAACTATCGACCTCAACGCTTCACCTCCAAACTCGTATCTCTGGAGGGTTAACAACTCTCTTCTAAGAGACAAAGCCAATACCGATATCATTAATCAGCACCTGCAAGAATATTTCTTGGAAAACTCCCAATCAGTGTCCGATCCGGCGGTGGTGTGGGCCGCCCACAAAGCTGTTGTGCGGGGTGTCTTTATTCAAATAGGCGCTAGAGCGAAAAGACATAGGACACACAAAATAGACCAACTGACATCAGACATTGAAGCCGCAGAATCCCAAAATAAATCTAGGCCTTCCCCTTTCTTACAGGCCAAGATATTTAAACTACGACATGAGCTACGCTCCTTATTACTAGAGTCATTCGAGAGGGCTTGCACAAGGTTTAGGGCCACCTTCTATGCCACTGGGAACAAAGCAGGCAAGCTGATGGCCTCCAAAATAAAAGGGTTTAGAGCCAAGGCCAAAATTCCTCACATCTTTCATCCCCACACCAAATTAAAACTCATGAAACCCTCCGAGATCTCAAACGCCTTCAGCGCATATTACGCAGATCTCTATAATCTAGGAAGGGATCAGGATGTCACACAGCCGACTCAACAGGACATCAACACGTTCTTAGAACAAGTCAGCCTCCCCTCACTCTCTGCAGACCACCTAGCCTCCCTTAATGCCCCCTTCACCATTGCAGAATTAGACCGTACGATAGCCAGTCTCCCTGACTCCAAATCTCCAGGACCCGACGGGTTCACCGGAGAATACTATAAAAAAATTCCACAAAGCCCTGACTTCCACTTTGTGCGATGTCTTCAACACGGCCGTCGCAAAATTATCCCTCCCTCCTGATATGCTATCCGCGACCATAGTTACGCTCCCGAAACCGGGAAAGGAACCAAACATTCCCCAAAATTTTCGCCCCATTTCCCTCCTTAATGTGGATACCAAACTATATGCAAAGATGATAGCCAATAGACTAAATGACATCCTTCCCACGCTTATCCATAGAGACCAGTCGGGGTTCACTAAGGGACGTCAAGCTTCAGACGCAACTAGACGAATGATAAACGTTATCCACCATGCGGAGTGCTCAGGGTCCCCCTCTGTACTCCTGTCTCTAGACGCCGAAAAGGCGTTTGACAGGGTTCATTGGGGGTATCTATCCTCAGTCCTCTCCAAGTTCGGCTTCTCAGGACAAATTCTTAGTGCAATCATGGCCCTATACTCGAACCCGTCAGCTCAGGTCTACACAGCGGATTCCTTATCATCTCCCTTTAGTATCACGAACGGAACTAGACAGGGCTGCCCCCTCTCGCCCCTAATCTTTAATTTGATCATGGAACCTTTAGCTCAATCCATACGCTCCAACCCAAACATCTCAGGCATCACAACAGGGGGGTATGAACATAAAATCAGCTTGTTCGCTGATGATGTTATTCTTATGCTGTCTGACCCACTCACTTCCCTCCAGGCTGTACAAGAGACACTAGACCACTTTAGTAAAATATCCTATTATAAAGTTAATGAAACCAAGTGCCATGTTTTGAATTTAGGAATTGCTCCCCCTGCCAGCCTAATACTACAACAAAAATTCCCGTACACATGGGCAGAAAACACCATCACCTACTTGGGTATCCAACTCACAAAATCCTCCAAACAACTATACCATTTTAATTATGTCCCGTTCCGAAATAAACTTCAGGAGGATCTACGAAAACTAGCGGGGCAGGAGCTGTCTTGGACAGGCCGCCTGGCGGCCTTCAAGATGCTTCACTTACCCCAACTCCTCTATCTCTTCAGGACCCTACCAATCCCGATCCCTTCTCAGTACTTTAAATCACTCCAATCTACTCTCTCTTCCTACATTTGGCAGGGCAAAAGGGCTAGATGCGCTTTCGCCACACTAATTAAACATCGAAAGGCGGGTGGCACTGGATACATTGATTTCTATCACTACTATCTAGCTTCTCTTCTTACCCAGGCCAAAGAATGGTTTCTCTCTGTACCACGCACCACGTGGGGACAGATGGAATCTGTGCTCATTCCCGAGACTGACCTAGCCCCGTGGTTGCTCTCCACCACAGCATCCACCAAAACCCCCTCGTCTATGCCCCCTACCATGTCGGCCACTGTTAAAGCGTGGAACAAATTTGTCAACCTCTGCAGTGACCACCCAGACGGTACTGCTATAAAAATCCCGATTGAGTCTCTCCAACACTGCATCGATCTCATCTCCTACAAATCCTGGCAAAAATTAGGCATATCACATGTAAACGACTTATTCGATAGAGGGAAAATTAAACCGTTCGCAGGTCTGCAAAGAGAATACAGTCTACCGGATTCTGAATTTTACTTGTATATTAGGACAAAACACTACCTTGACACTTCCCCGAAATGGGAACGTTCAGTTCCTTTGACTACATGGCTCTACATTAATAACCCCTCTTCTAGCCTCAGAGGTATCTCGCTTTTTTACACTACCATCCAGAACAAAAGCCGCTTTGTAAAAACGGCCCCCTTGCTCAAATGGGAACTAGAACTGGGTCGCACTTACTCCACCCAACATTGGGCTAGAGCATGTAAATCTACTTATGTAGTCACCAGCTGCTCGATCCTCTGGGAACTGTCCACCAAAATAGCTCTAAGATGGTACTTAACCCCTGACAGGATCTCTAAATTTGGGGACCAACATAACGACAAGTGCTGGAGGAACTGTGGTTCTAAAGGGACCTTGCTCCATGTACTATGGGGCTGCCCCCACCTGAAGCAATTTTGGTCTTCAGTCTTCAGCGTGATCTCGAGTGCCTCTCGTGTAGTGACTGAACCTCAACCTGACTTGGCACTCCTGTCCCTAGGTCTAGAAAACATTCCGGCCCAATCGAGACACACGGCTCTCCACATACTGCTGTCGGCTAGGATAAACCTCACAAGGAAATGGAAAAATCCCCTTCCTCCCACCATTGGGGAGGTTATCCAAACCACCCAACTACATCACACATATGAAAAAACCTTGGCATTTAGAGACAATAACAGAGAAAAGGCTGCCCAGAAGTGGCACCTGTGGGAGACATGGTACGAGGGGAATTGTTTAACCCCAACTGCTTTACCTTGATTTGTTTGATTGAGACGATCGGGGGGGGACTGGCCGGGGTCCTGGACACAGTTATGAACCCAGATGGGGTGTCCACACCAGAGTCGGTCTTCCTGACAACGGTACCCTTGATTGTCACTGCGGTTATACTTTAAATTTAAAATGAGAATTTCTCTAGTTAAAGCGTACACTTTTCTTGGATATGTTCTTATAGCACTGTCTGAATATCTTGTATTTTTCTTTTCTTTTCTGTCCTGTTGTTTTTGCTATGTGTATTATGCTCAAGTTAACTCAGCATTTTTGATTATAAACTGTTTTGCATTAGAGCGGAGACTGTGAGCCAGACCTTCTAGTTCTCATCAGTGCCTGAGCTCACAAATGCGCTTTTGGAAAAATGGTCAAACATTCCCATATACACACTCCAAAACCTTGTGGACAGCCTTCCCAGAAGAATGGATGCTGTTATAGCTGCAAAGGGTGGGCAAACTCAATATTGAACCCTACAAACTAAGACTGGGATGCCATTAAAGTTCATGTGCGTGTAAAGGCAAACATCCCAATACTTTTGGTAATAGGGGGCTAGATTCAGATACAAAAATGTATCTTTTCGGCGGTGTAGCGTATGCTGTTTACACTATGCCTCCGCAACTGTTATGGGCAAGTGCCTTATTCAGAAAGCACTTGCTCCATAACTTGCGGCGGCGTAGTGTAAAGTGTCCGGCGTAAGGGCGCCTAATTCAAATGAGTAATGTGGGGGCGTGATTCATGTAAATTAATCATGATCCCACGCTATTTACGTATTTTCTGAACGGCGCATGCACCGTCCTTGGACGTATCCCAGTGCGCATGCGTGAAAAACGTCGCAACTAGTCAATGTAAACGACGTGTACGTAAATGACGTCCAGCCCCATTCCCGAACGATTTACACAAACGACGTACAAACCCGACATCCATACTTAACATTGGCTGCGCCTCCTATAGCAGGGGTAACCTTACGCCGGAATAACGCTTACGAAAACAACGTAAACTACGATGGCCAGCGGCAAGTACGTTCGGTAATCGGCGCAACTCCCTAATTTACATATTCAACGCGTAAAATGACGGAAGCGCCACCTAGCGGCCAGCGTAGAACTGCAACTAATATACGAAGGTGTAACAGACTTACGCCGCTCGTATATTAGCAGAATTCCGGCGTATTTTCTTTTCTGAATACCAAAAAAAGATACGCCTTGATACTCTGACATAAATACTATTTGAATCTGGCCCATAGTGTATATGTGCTGCAATTTTACGACGCACCAAACACATTAAAAAATGTTTTTATAATAACTGTGTGGGGATGAGTTTGTGAAAAAAAAAGGAATTTGTTAGGTAGAATCAGAAAAGGCCTCTGTGAAAAGATGAGCTTTCAGGCATTGCCTAAAGGTGAATAGAGTAGGATATAACCGTATAGATTGGGTTAGAGAATCCCAGAGAATGAAGGAGGCTTTGGAGTAGGGCTGATTACAAGCAATGCATCCAGAGATCAGGAAGTTTTGGGAGAAGAAGAGAGGACAGTTTGGGTGATATTTTGAGACATGTTATGAGGGTGAAGGCAGCTAAATTTGAACAGGAATTGGATTTGGGACTGAAAGAACAAATCAGAGTCCAGGATTACACCTAGCACCTTGGCATGTGGGGATGGACATATAGTTGTTTTATTGACCATAATGAAATGTCAGGGTAGAGTGCACAGGGGAGAAAAAGGGGGATACTATGAGTTCAGTTGTAGAAAAGTTTAGGAAGTGGTGTGAGATCCACCACTTAGTAAAACTAAACATTTAACTAAAGGTCAGTTAGTATGTTAGTAATGTAAAAAGAGACTGAAGGGGTGAAGTGAGAAATAGAGAGACAGATTTGGGTGTCATCAGTATAGAGGTGAGATTAGAAGCCACGGAAGGTTGTCAAGTGACCAAAGGACAAGGTGTAGAAGGAGAATAGAAGGGGTCCAGAAATAGGAAGCGGAGAGTGGAAGCTAGAGTTGTACATGACACTGAAAGAAAGCTTCGATAGATAGGAGGAGAACCAGGAAATTTCAGATTCTGGGAGGCCAAAGAGGTGGAGTTTTTGGAAGAACAGGAAAGCTAGTCTTCAGCAGGGACAGGGAAACTGGTCATAGTTGATTGGAAGATGGTTGGAGCCATAAAAAAAGGACAATCTTAGAAGAAAACTTGTAATTCCCCGTACACACGTTCAAAATTTCTTTTCCAGCCTAACTGTCACTTTAAGCCGGCGTTTCTGTTTTCTGTAACCAGAAAACAAGAAACGCCGGGTTGGAGTTCCGATGCGATCGGCGCAATTGAATTTCGCCATCGCATCGCAACTTTCATTTAAAAATGGCGCCGGGGGCGTTCCCGCTGATTTACGCTGAAAAAATATGTTAATCAGCGGGAATCGGCAATTCACGATCGTATTCGGGCGCGATGCAGTGACTTTCCGACATTTCCGTAAGCGATACGTGGCGTAAAGATAAAGCAGCCCCCTAGTTGAGTATCCTATGTTAAGTATAGCCGTCGTCATCGCGTCGCAAAAAAAAAAATCGCGTTGCTTGCGTAAAACGTCCATGAATGGGGATTTGACGTCATTGACGTTCACTGACAGAATTTGGAGCATGCGCACTGGGATGCATTGACAGTCGACGCATGCGCAGTACGTTCGCCGCGGGATCGCGCTTATTTTAAATAATACACAGCCCGTACCCGCCCAATTTGAATTCCGTCGGCTCATTTGCGATGCGCTGCCGCAACTTTAGAAGCAAGTGCTTCATGAATAACAGCACTTGCTCCTAAAATTTCGCCAGCGTAACGTAAATGAGAAACGTTACTCCAGAGCAAAGATGCTCCCATCTACCTGAATCTGGCCCTATTTGTGGAAAAAAAGGACACCAATTTTGTTTTGGAGCCACATCGCACAACCACGCAATTGTCAGTTATAGCAACGCAGTGCCGAATCACAAAAAGGGGCAAGGTCCTTAACCTGCATAATGGTCTGGGTCTTAAGTGGTTAATAAGCAGCTGTACACAGCATCTGCGAGCTCTCTGGCAGGAAAATATCCTGAAATTTAAGCCATGCAGCCAGATACAACCATGTGAATGAGCCCTAAATATAACAATCCTAGAGCCCGTAACTTTAAAAAATTAAAATAAGTCATCATCATTGGCAGCTTCTATATGTCTATCATTACCAGTTCACTTTAAGATCCTTCTAGCTTCACCAGAGGAAAAGAAATTCACTTTTCTTGAGTTTGTATTGTCAGAGTTAATATGTCTCAAAATAAAAAGTGATCTTGATGTGATTTATGCCTGCAGATATCATAATACTCTCGGTGTTGTGCCCTCTTCAATCTCCGTTCTGTGTCTGTGATTGAATGGAGCTGCCACACATCGTGCTGGTCTGTCCGTTTCCACTCTGCATCCCGGCCGCTTGGCTAGCATGGGGGACACTAAGTCATATTTGCTTGCCAGATGGATGGTAAAAGCAAATTGTTCTCATAAGCAATAAGCTGTAAATCTAATGAGCACTGAGCTGTAAATCTGCAGTGCCTAGTGTGCAGGTAAATTGTGCTGAGACACCTTACATTCCATGTAGAGAGGATTTCCTTTTCAACTACACAAAACAAATACTAAATCAGCAGTCTTGAATGAGAACAAACTCTGTTTTCTACAGAGAGAGAAGATCAGAGAGGACACCCTAAATATAAAGTAAAGACAAGCTATTTCAGCTTTTTTTAATGTAACAGGCCATACAAATAAACAGAAGTCCAAGCCCACTCCAAACTGGTATTTCATGTAGGCAGTGTGCTGATCAGTGGAGTCACACTTTGACTTCTTATAATTCTCAGAACACCACTGGCAAAGTATTGCAACAACATTTTCATTTTTTACTTCTTTCTTATGCAGCAGTAATTACAATGTCAATCAATAAGTTGAATACTGACCTTTGTAAAGTTTCCAGCTGTGTATCTGCTAGGGTTGCCACTTTTTCTTAAAGTCAAATCCAAACACTTTAGCTGTGCACAGCAATTTATTTTTATTTTTTAGCATACACTATAGGATTGTAACAGACCTTGGATGGCTTTGGGCACTCCAAAGAGAATAGTAATGCGGCATGCATAGTGCCCCCTCACCCTTCTGTCAGGCCCTGTTCCAAGCCACATTTCTGTTTCAATATTATTTCTGGTGAATCCCAAAGAGGTGGCAACCCTAGTCTCTGCTCGTTCCATAAAGCTATCATTATGAAATCTACAGTCTGGCTAAATGTGCGACACCTAAGTTATGGCTTTTTGAAAGAGTAAGGCCGCGTACGCACCAACCAATTTATCTGCTGAAATTGGCCTGATGGCCGTTTCAGCAGACAGATCCGATCGTGTGTACGGGCTAGCGGACATGTTTTACCAGCGGACAAATTTCAAAGCATGCTTTGAAATTTGTCGGCCGGAGACATGTCCGTCGGATATGTCCGCTGGTGAGTACACTCACCAGCGGACATAACTGTCCACGTCACCCCATCCTCAGCCAGAGGAGATTTTCGTCCGATGGTGTGTACATGCCATCGGACCAAAATCAGATGAGACATGTCCGCTGCAAACAGTCCGTCGGACATGTTTGAGCGGACATGTCCCATCGTGTGTACTCGGCCTTACACCTTAAGCTTCGTACACACGATCAGTTTTTTCCTGGCGGGAACACTGTAAGGAGAGCTCCTTGCAGTTTTTCCGTCGGGAAAACTGCCCAAAAACCGTCGGACAAAAAAAGAATACCAGTTCTCTTTTTTCCCACCAGGAAATCCGGCGGACTTTTATCCGGCAGTTTTTGGCAGTTTTCCTATGGGAAAAACTGTGATGGATCATACACATGGCCGGGATTCCCCAGCCAAAGCTTCATCACAGTTTTCCTGTGGGGAAAACTGGATGTGTGTAGGGGAAACACTGAACTGAGCAGGTTCTCGGCTTTCCCCTCGGGATTTCTGACAAGAACTATTCCTGTCGTAAATCCCGTATGTGTGTACGAGGCATTAGTCTAAGTGCTTTCCTGCTTAGACCCCCTTAGCCTTTTCCCTATTTAAGGGCTAGTTTACACTAGTAAAGTCAATCACTTTTCAGAGGGCATTTAACAGATGGTGAGGAAGCATTATGTTGCTTCCTCACTGCCTATTTTAACCCCCAAAATCCTGCAGCACAGAGCACTGCAATGGTGTGGTTGCAGGGCAGTTGCAGAGTGACCCCTTTCACAAATGTGTATGCATGGTACATGTGTATATCCTAATACAGCTGCTTTTGCAATTTGGGAGGGGCAGGAGGCAGTAAAAATGTTGCTCAACCACCTGTTTTCACCAAACCCCAACTTCAAGTGTAAACAAGGCCTTAGGGCTTGTTCACTTAGGTGAGAAAAGGGCAATAAAATCAGGTGATTGAGCCCATCCAACCACCCACCTGAATGAAGAGATGCAGTTCAGGAGGGAATGTTTGACCATAGTTCCAGAAGCGCATTTGTGAGGTCAGGCACTGATGTTGGACGAGAAAGCCTAGCTCGCAGTCTCCACTCAAATTCATCCCAAAGGTGTTCTATTGGGTTGAGGTCAGGACTTTGTGCAGGCCAGTCAAGTTCCTCCACCCCAAACTCACTTATCCATGTCTTTATGGATCTTGCTTTGTACACTGGTCCAAATCATTTGGTGGAGGGGGATTACAGTGTGGGGTTCTCTTTCAGGGGTTGCGCCTGGTCCCTTAGTTTCAGTGAAGGGAACTCTTAAAGGGTAATTTTACCTTTGTACACTTTTTTTCTAAACTCCATTTTTTTCTTATGCACCAATATAACATTTGTGTACTTTTTTTTGCAAAAATATCAACACTATCCATTAAATCTACAGTCACTTACTTTTTTCGTGCTCATCCATGACACAGGAAGGAGTTGACCAGCTGACCTCATTAGCACACACCCTGCATCACCCTCCCATTCCATGTTTTTTAAATTAAATGCAATCAATCAGTGATCACCTTTCTCACTAAATACACAACATACAATCAGATTACATAGTGTATGGCCATCTTTATACAAATACATAGAAGGGAGTGGACAGAAACACTCAGCTGTCAAGCCCCATTCACAACTCTGCATAATGGGAATTTGCATTTTCAGGCCCCATTCACATCTAGCATACTGGGAGCGCATTTTTGTGGCTTTTGTGAACAATAAGTCTCCATTCACATATGAGCATTTCCTTGCATTTCAGAAATGCACTGCACCAAAAATCACAGTAAAAAACGCACCAAGCTCCACTCTAAAAAAAGTTCTGAAGTTTCTTTGGGGCGATTGCTGTGTGTAGTGCAGCCCATTCAGGTGGATGATCTGCCCTATGTGTGATGAGTGAAAATGCCCAAAGCCTCCCCCCCTCGCTAAAAAAATGACGTATGTGGGAATGCAAGTTCCCGCTATGCAGAGATGTGAACGGGGCTTGACAGCGTGTTTCTGTCCACTCCCTTCTATGTACTTGTATAAAGATGGCCATAAACTATGCAATCTAAAGGTATATTGTGTATTTAGTGAGAAGGATGATAACTGATTGATTGCATTTCATTTAAAAAAACCTGCGCCTGGGAATGGGAGGGTGGAGGATGCAGGGTGCGTGCTAATGAGGTCAGCTGGTCAACTTCTTTCTGTGTCAAGACCTTCTAGTCTGATCAGGAAGAAGAAATTACTAATGAAAACATCTGGATACATGGATTAACACAACAAAAGTAAGTAACTGTAGATTTAATTGAAAGCTTTGAAAAAAGTACATGAATGCTATATTGGTGCATAGAGGAGCCTTTAAGGCCGCGTACACACACTCGGTTTTGTCCGATGAAACTGGCCTTAAGGCCAGTTTCATCGGTCCAAACTGAGCGTGTGTACAGCCCACCGTCGTCCGTCGTACCAAAGTTTTAAAACTTGCTTTAAAATCGGACCGATGGACGCCTGACCATCAAACCAAAATCCCCGCCGACAGACAGCGCGGTGACGTGGCGGTGACGTTGACGGCGCCACGTCACCGAACCAGGAAGTAAAATACTTCCACGCATGCGTTGAATCCATTCGACGCATGTGCGGACAGATATGTCCACTGGTTACTGTACTAACCAGCGGACATGTTGGACGGACGGCTTTCCATCAGACAAGTTTTAAAGCATGCTGTCTGCTCGCCCATACACACGATCGGATTTGTCTGCTGAAACGGTCCGTCGGACCGGTTTCAGCAGATAAATTTGATTGTGTGTGTACGTGGCCTTATAGTTGCAAAGGGTGGGCCAACTCAATATTAAACCCTACGGACTAAGACTGGGTCGCCATTAAAGTTTATGAACGTGTAAAGGTAAGATCCCAATACTTTTGGTATTATACAGTAGATACTATCCACTTGTAGTAGAGAGATATGTAGGTGGTGGCGCCTGCTGTGTAATTGATGAATAATAAATAATCCAAAATGTATAAGGTGCACATAGTATTAATATAAATATATGCATTCAAGTGAAAAATAGAAAAATGTTGGTAAATTTTCGCCATCACGACGAAAACGGTTGAGCGGACGCACGCTGTTATAACACTTCGACGATTACATACAAAGCCTGAACTGTTTTTACTAAATGTGAGTACCCAGTGATTTTAATTAATAAATACATATTGTCATGCGTTATCACACTATTGGGCATCCTCTTTCTTTCCTTTGAGCAAATACTGGAACAAAGTCATACACAGGGGGACAATAAAGATTTTCCAGAGCGCAACACAGGCGTACACTGTGGATGCTGGCTACTAGTGTTGAGCAGAATATGCCATATTCGAATTCGCGATATATCTCGAATATATAGTCGAATATTCGACATATATTCGCTAAATACGAATATTCGTGATATTTTTTGGAAATGAAATGATTGCGAATTTTCGCTATCGCGAATGCGAATGCGATTGCGAATGCGAATTGCGAATGCGAATATTCGAGAAATGCGGAATGGAGCACTCTGATTGGCTCAGAATATTCGTGATATATTACAATATAAAATAATTGCGAATATTCGAGAAATGCGGAATGGAGCACTCTGATTGGCTCAGAATATTCGTGATATATTACAATATAAAATAATTGCGAATATTCGAGAAATGCGGAATGGAGCACTCTGATTGGCTCAGAATATTCGTGATATATTACAATGCAAAATAATTGCGAATATTCGAGAAATGCGGAAGGAGCACTCTGATTGGCTCAGAATATTCGTGATATATTACAATGCAAAATAATTGCGAATATTCGGCAAATGCGGAAGGAGCACTCTGATTGGCTCAGAATATTCGTGATATATTACAATGCAAAATAATTGCGAATATTCGGCAAATGCGGAAGGAGCACTCTGATTGGCTCAGAATATTCGTGATATATTACAATACACAATAATTGCGAATATTCGAGAAATGCGGAAGGAGCACTCTGATTGGCTCAGAATATTCGTGATATATTACAATATAAAATAATCGCGCGATATCGCTATTGCCGAATAATCGCATTGCGATTTTTCGGCAATATAAAATGAGCGCTGCAGCTACTCGGCCCAAGGTCTCATACCAGCAATGCTTTTAGACGTCGATGGGGATCTCTAGGATGTGATCTGTTCTAAAAAAAAATTGAAAACATTCGAATATTCGAAATAGCGAATATTCGCCGCGATATTCGCGTTATTCGCGTTATTCGCGAATACTCGAATATGCAATATTCGTAGCGAATATTCGCAATGCGAATATTCGTGAGCAACACTACTGGCTACGCCAGGAAGGGGCTATGATCTGGTGAGTGCGGGCAATACCAGAGCACAGAGGAAAGGTGCACTGAGTGTATCACCAGAATTGTTTATCAAGAGAGGCATGCAGCACTTTTGCACGGATCACACAGCACTTTATATTGCAGCATGAACTTGCACAGAATCTAATTATTCAGCATGTCAAAATATATGGACTATATGAACTGGATATTTATTTATATAGTTTTATTGGTTTATTAGTTTCTTATTGGTATTTTGCACCACAAATTTATTTATCACAATTTTTTCTATTTTTCACTTGAATACATATTTTTATATTAATACTATGTGCACCTTATACATTTTGGATTATTTATTATTTATCAATTACACAGCAGGCGCCACCACCTACATATCCTCTCTCTACTACTCATATCCCACCTTGGTGGGGTACACTTGTAGGGGCAGCCACTGTAACGGATTTCCCTATCTTACTGACACCATACGGTATATATATTTCACCGTCCTCACTGCATTATAATTTGGAGCTTTCCCGTGGCGCGGATTCATACCACTTCTTCACTATCCACTTGTAATTTGCACTTGTACAGTATATCTGTACACTGATTTTTAACTCTTCAGTTTGCTGCAGTGTACCACAACTATTGGTGCCATTTAAGCACATGTCAAAAACATTACATACATTTTACTGCGTGTTTTTCTATTAGACCCATCCCCTTCTAACTCCATCTTTGCCCTGGGCACTGGATGACCTTGTCCCAGCACTGATCACTTTTGCCCTTCAGCACATCTTTGCCATTTTTTCTAGAAACGACTGCTGAAATGTAACATTTTAGGTTAGAGCATAATCTGTTGAAAAAATAGCTTCATTCCGTCCTTTAACATCTATTTCTTCAACCGTTAAGTACCCCCACATTGCAACTTGCCCAACATAAAAAAGAGTAACCCAGGCTGTCAATCACAGCCCACTCACCAAAGACATCTCTACCCTTCCTGTGACAGTCATGTGCACTTGTTCTTTGTGTATGTTAATAGTCAAGAGTAGTGTTGCTCACGAATATTCGCATTGCGAATATTCGCTACGAATATTGCATATTTGAGTATTCGCGAATAACTCGAATATCGCGGCGAATATTCACTATTTCGAATATTCGTATTTTTTTCGCAATCAATTTCGCAATCAATTTCGCATTCGCACTAGCAAAATTTCGCAATTTTTTATTTTTTTCGTGATATTCGTGATATTTTATAAAAAAAAAAAAAAAAAAAAATTGCGAAATTTCGCATTACCGAAATTTCGCATTTTTTTTTTTTTTATAAAATATAGCGAATATTCGTAAATATCGAATATTCGTGATATTTTATAAAAAAAAAAAAAAAATTTCGCATTGCGAAATTTCGCATTGGCGAAATTTCGCATTTTTTTTTTTTATATATAAAATATCACGAATATTCGATATTAACGAATATACACGAATATTCTTCGAAATATTCGCGAAATATCGCGAAATCGAATATGGCGTATTCCGCTCATCACTAGTCAAGAGAGTGCTTAGAAATGGAGACAAAGGCTTAGTTATTAAAGCAGAATTAAACTCACCAATTTAAGCTCAAGTTAGAAATGTTCAGTAAATGTTATATCCTTAATCAAACAAATATTTAGTGCAGTGTTTCCACTTCCATTCTGCCTACTAGTGCATGTGCAGTGTATGCTACATTCAAGGTATGCCTTTTGGTGATAATTGTTACAGTTGCCATTGTGCTTAGAATTACTTAATAACATAGTTAGTCAGTTTAAAAAAAAGACACAGGTCCATCTAGTTCAATCATTCAAAAAACACACACACACACACACACAAATAGAAAACCTCCATACTATCTGTGACGGAACTGTCAAGCACCCAGCTTGGGTTCTTCCGTCAAGATAGAGCTTCCTCCAGTCTGGATCCAGGAACCAGATATTATAGCCAAGCACCCAAAACGATACTAGCTTAGCTGCTCTGGAACTGAACTATTATTATTTTAAAATCACACAGAATATATAGCCCACTAGATCAGGTGAGCCTAATCACATTACTGCATGTACAGGAAACTGTATACTGGATTAAAATTAAAATAGCTAAGGTACACCCAACATAAACTGTATGCTAATCCACCTTTAGCAACTAATATCTGAGAGTAATCTAATTAACATAAGCAAATTACCAACTAGCCACTTAAACCAGCCTAGATGAGGGGCCCGTTCGGCACCCAGCCCACAACCATACAAAGTACATTACACATTATTATGAGCATAAACACATAACATCCCACAATGGTTCCATAACAAGGTAAAGTGTTCACAATATTAATTAAATCTCCAAGAGATGATCAGACAGACAGAAACAATAGGTGACCCAATTAACAATAGGAATGCACACCTTAGGCCGCTTTCTTAATAAGGCGGACTCCGTCTCAGCGGAGTCCGCCACCTCCCACCAGCTCAGCAGGAGATCTCTCTGCCGATCTCCGCTGTGCCAGCAGATGACAAGTCCCTCTCTGCTCACTGAGTGGGGAGGGGCTTGTGCAGCGAAATCAAATGAAAACGGACAGGATGTCCCTTTTCATCAGCTCTTACCCGATCCGATTCGCCATGGATGGATGGATCGCTATCCATCTGATTTTAGTGGATCGGATGTCAGCGGACATGTCTCCAGAGGCACACAATGGAAGAGACACAAACTTGTGTAATCCATCCACTAGACAAGTCATAAGAAGACAAACAATGTCCCAGCAGACTGATACAGTGAAAATTATTTATCTTTATAGATATCTTAAAGGATTATTGTTAATAAATATTATGCTCCCAAGTGGAGGGCTTCTCCAACTCAGTCTGCAGGAGGGCCACCATATTTCCTCTGACCATTAACCTGTACAAGAGTAATATTACACCTTTCCATTCCCTCCAAAAGTGAAGCGTTACCCCTCCAGAAAGGAAGTGTTGTTGTCATTATTCAAAGAATGAATCCAAGCCACACTCTCACTGTTCATCACCTTGCTGCCCATTAGAGAATGATCTCCTCTCTCTCTCTCAATACAAGAAAGTATTTTGCTACCTACCAACTGAGATTCTCTCTCCTGATTGTCTGAGACACAGCAGTGGGCTGCTGTCAATCAAAGTCAGTTAGCCAATCAGGAGAGAGAGGGGGTGAGGCTGGGTAGGATCTCCATGTCTGAATGGACACAGGGAGATGTGGCTTGGCTCGGGTGCTCCCATAGCAAGCTACTTGCTATGGGGTCATTCAACAGGAGGGAGGGGGCAAGATCACAGAAGAGGGACCCAAAAAAAGGAGGATCCGGGCTGTTCTGTGCAAATCCACTGCAACAGAGCAGGTAAGTATAATATGTTTGTTATTTTTATAGGAAAAAAAAGACTTTACAATCACTTTAAGTTGGAGACATCCTGTAAGGACATAATTTCATGCATAATTGTGTGTCATCTACAAACACTGAAATGGTACTTTTAATCCAAAGCCCCATATCATTTATGAATATGTTAAAGAGTAAGGGTCCCAACACTGAACCTTGGGGTACACCACTAATAACAAAAAAGAAGAAAAAGAAAGGCGCACCAGCCTCGTGTGTTACCATTGACAATTTATTAAATACAAATAGTAATAAAGAACTACTCACAAGAGAAATGGTATAAAAGGCTTGTCAACAATGATGTGATAGATACCCCTCAAACCACACTCCAGAATAGGGGGGATAGAGGTGTGTCTCTGCCGGCTGACGCGTTTCGAGGCAGCAAGGACCTCTTCATCAGAGCCCAGCTTGGCTGTTGACAAGCCTTTTATACCATTTCTCTTGTGAGTATTTTTTTATTACTATTTTTATTTAATAAATTGTCAATGGTAACACACAAGGCTGGTGCGCCTTTCTTTTTCTTCTTTTTTGTTCTCTGTTAGGATGCTCCCCATTCATGAAGGGCAGCAAGGCCACTGTTACCATTTTTGATATTTGTGGAAATTTCCATGTGGAACACTGACTAACTATTGGACAATCCACCCGTGCGCAGGAGTTTGTTTTTTCTGTTTACACCACTAATAACCTTAGACCATTCAGAGTGTGAATCATTAACCACTACTCTCTGAATGTGGTCCTTTAGCCAGCTTTCTATTAATTTACAAACATAAATTTCTAAACCTGTAGACTTTAATTTACACATTATCTGCTTCTAATCAACTGAACTTTTAAGTACTCAAATGGCTGGGGTCATTGCTGGTCATACCATGGCAGCTGCAAATCCTAATAGAGGCTACGATTCCACCATCTTTAGCAGATAAGAGGATAGAAGGGTTCAGTTTTGCTTTAAAATAGTATTGAAATAGCTGATGGTACCATTATATTTGCAAGCTTGGGAAATGGAAAGGTTCTTTTTAACTCCCTTTAAAGAGTGAGTTATAATTTTCTATCCATATATAATATAGGAATAATAATACTATAATGACAAGAAATAATTAGATTTGGTGTCATTGGTAAGGATCATGAACAGATTTATTTAAATGAAGCATATGATGGCTTCCATTATTGACATATTGAACATGATAATTGCTTGGCCATTGCTGGTTTTATTTCTTTATAATTTGCACATCCAGAACAAGAAGAGATAAGTCGCATGCGCGGCGCGACGCTGATGGGAAGTGCCTAGTCACATCTCCTCCACACCCAGACACATAACGCCCGTTTCCCCAGGGCTATTTCGCTCGTTTTTGATCTAAAACCACCAGCACCCCTGCGGGAACACGGGGTGCATGCCTGGCACTAAAGGGAAAAAAAATCGGAGCCAGCAACACTCGCTGACAAACTTTCTTCTAACTATGGAACAGAGAGCAGGGAAGATCTCCCAAAATGGCGCCTGCAGCAGCATGGGGGGAGAAAATGAAATCATCCCACACCCTCCCAAAGATCTGGAGAACCGTGAGTACAACTCCCCCCTCTCTAAAGCTGACCTAGATGAGAGTCTCACAGCAATCTTTAATAAATTAGTGGATAAAATAGAAAAATAGGTACACAAATCCACCGCTGCACTCTCCCAGGAAATTGCTAGTATAGGAGGACGCACAGATCTTCTGGAGACAAAACATGATGAACTCTCCCTAGCACATAATGACCTGAGAAAGGACTATGAAAACCTGGCTGATAATTTTGCTTTCATGCAAGCCCAACTTGAAGATTTGGACAATAGAAATCGCCGCCAAAACGTTAGACTGCGCGGTATTCCTGAATGTACTACCGATTTATTACCAGCAGTGTCCCAGATATTCCATGGTCTCCTTCCAGAGAAGCCATTATCCGCCTTTGCCTGTGACAGGATCCACAGGGCCCTCTGTCCCAAACCCCCTCCTGAAAACCCCCCCAGAGATGTCATCATGTGCATGAAAGATTTTCTGGTGAAGGAAGACATCATGCGTGCTTCCAGAAATAGCCACAATATCTCCTTTGAGGGAAAACGCATACAAATCTTTCCTGACATCTACCCAGCTACATTAGACAGAAGGCGCAGGATGAAAGAGGTCACCTCTGTCCTACAATCAGCCAGGATTAGATACCGCTGGGGATTTCCTTTTAAACTGACCATTCCTCACAATGGATCCACATATACAGTCTATAATGTGATTGAAGGTAAAGAACTGCTGATTAAATTAGGTCTTTTGCCTAACGAACCTCACCCACGGCTCCCTGCCACCCCAAGACCCTCACCTATTTGGTCTACTCCTTCCAACAGGCGCAGCCAGAGAGACCAGAGAAGATTATTCAACCCCAAGTAAAACCAGCCCATGTGAACTCTCAACTGATTCTTCAAGCTCTTGCACTATCCGCACTAAAAGATACTGTACTCCAGAAACCTAACTCCTCACTGTCATAATGCATAACACTATAGGATTCAGTGTGTCCCATTGCAACTGATCCATATAGATTCTGCAGGGGAGGAAAAGGGGCCTCTTGGACTTACTAACTCAGCCCGGATTTATTACACTGGACTTACACATCCCCCACTAGAGATCCCCCCCCCCCCCCTGCTGGAAGGTCTCACCTCTCACTGAGCCATGCATCCAGCTCATGTGATCCTGTAACAGACACTTCAAGATACAGTACTTTTTTTTACTGAACATCCTTTTCTAGCAGATATCTTTTCCTTCAATTTATTTTGCCCTGTGTTCTACTACTCAGAAGGATCTTATGCTACTGCCCTGTACACCTCTTGCACAAAAAAGGAAAAAAGAAAGAACCATTCTAAACTTCCTAAACTTTAATCCCCAAGTGCTGTACAAGATTGCCACATATTCCACCTGGGCCTCTCCCTCCCTGTTGGAGTGATTGTGATTCAAACCCCAGGATCACATCCTTCCCCTGCTTCCACCTATACAATATAATGTTACAGTCAGTTACACTGGACCTGTTCTCTAATTTTAGAGTGTTATAAGTTGCTGCACTGCAGTCTTAAATTGCCTTGCACTGACATGCTGATTTTTTTTATAGTTTAACCTGTCTTTTTGTCCGGGTGTGTCCGCCGCAGCTAGTTTGACCCTACTCCTGCCTCGATCCCTATCTAGTCCATCACTTGTGATGGCCTGGCTGGATTTGACGCAGGATAAGGATAATTTTTCTTTGTCCTTCATATTTTTTTTTCTTTTTCTCTCTTCCTTTATGTTTGCTTTGTTTAAAACCAGTACAAAAGGGTTGTCACCCTTTTTACAGATTCTGGTTTACATCAGGAGTACTATCTCCTGTGATTCTCTACTGAAAAAATTATATTTGTGTTTCACAGGCATAGAGTATATATATTTTTGTTCCTCCTCACTCATAGTTATACATAACCAACATATCTCATATTCCCATCCTACTTGCAGACTGACATGTTTGGCAGAGTTACTGACTCCATGCAGACACTTTGCATGTTTTCAATATTTCCTGCATTGTAAAAGTTGGCTAGACACGGGTGACACCTACATATTTCAGCCTGATATCTCTCTATTTTGTTGGCTTTTGAGTATTCTTGTTGTTCTGCTGATAGTTTCTTATAAATTTGGTCATGGGTCTTAAAATCATATCTCACAACACAAATGGGTTTAACTCCCCCAATAAACGTAAAAAAGCCTTTCAGCAATACAAAAAACTGGGAGCAGATATTATTTTCCTCCAAGAGACTCATTTTGCATCCTCTAATCATCCTAAATTTTTTCATAAATCTTATAACCAAGTATACTACAGTGCCTGCCGCCGAGAATGTGTTTATAGCACGACAGCATCGCGCTGATTCTCGGCGACAGGCTGCCGACATCTCGCACTCGCTGGAATAGTAAAAGCACATTCCAGCGAGTGCGTCATAGAAGCGACGGGGATCCGACGCGGATTCCCGCCAATTCTACACGTGGGCGGAGTTTGTTATGAATCCTGAGAAGGAAGTTCCCGGCCGGATTTTAAATAAAAATCCGGCATGGGTTCCCCCCTCAGGAGCATAACGGGCCCTTAGGTGTGGTATGGGTTGTAAGGAGACCCCCCTACGCCGAAAAAACGGCGTGGGGGTCCCCCCACAATCCATACCAGACCTGTATCCAAAGCACGCCGGCCGGCCGGTCAGGAGGGGAGTGGGGGCGAGCGAGCGCCCCCCCTCCTGAGCCGTACCGGGCAGCATGCCCTCAACATGGGGGGTCAGGTGCTCTGGGGCAGGGGGCGCACTGCGGCCCCCCACCCCAGAGCACCCTGTCCCCATGTTGATGAGGACAGGGCCCCTTCCCGACAACCCTGGCCGTTGGTTGTCGGGGTATGCGGGCGGGAGGCTTATCGGAATCTGGAAGCCCCCTTTAATAATTGGGCCCCCAGATACCGGCCCCCCACCCTAAGTGAATGAGTATGGGGTACATTGTACCCCTACCCATTCACCTGCAAGAAAAGTGTAAACACAAATAAACCACACAGTGTATTGAAATATTTTATTAGTTGGCCGCCGGGGGGGGTGTATATGATCGCTTTTATAAAAGCGCCCCCTCTCCGGCGGGCTTCTGCGGGGGGGGTGGGTGCCACTGTTCTTCGCAGGTACCTACCGGAGCATGATGGGACTGCGACGTCACAAGACAGGCCTATATAACTCACTGCGAGCCGCGCGCCAGCCATAACAGCGGAAGGAAGCGTCGCGTCAACATCTGGAGAAGAGAAGAAGAAGAAGACGTCACAGAAGAGGGGACTCGCCGCCGCCAGTAATTGAGCTAACACGAAGATAGCGGCGGCGAGTCCTGAAGAAGAAGAAGACCCCCGGAGAGCGGAGAAGACCCCCGGAGAGCCGGAGAAGACCCCGGAGAGTGGGAGAAGACCCCGGAGAGTGGGAGAAGGCCCCCCGCCGCCGAAGATGTCGAAGGAAGCCCGCCGAGTGGTGGGCGCTTTTATCAAAGCGCCCCCCCCGGCGGTGGAAGAGAACCAGACGGCGGTGAAGAACAGCGGTACCCACCCCCCCGCAGAAGCCCGCCGGAGGGGGGCGCTTTTATAAAAGCGATCATACACACCCCCCCCCGGCGGCCAACTAATAAAATATTTCAATACACTGTGTGGTTTATTTGTGTTTACACTTTTCTTGCAGGTGAATGGGTAGGGGTACAATGTACACCATACTCATTCACTTAGGGTGGGGGGCCGGTATCTGGGGGCCCCCTTATTAAAGGGGGCTTCCAGATTCCGATAAGCCTCCCGCCCGCATACCCCGACAACCAACGGCCAGGGTTGTCGGGAAGGGGCCCTGTCCTCATCAACATGGGGACAGGGTGCTCTGGGGTGGGGGGCCGCAGTGCGCCCCCTGCCCCAGAGCACCTGACCCCCCCATGTTGAGGGCATGCTGCCCGGTACGGCTCAGGAGGGGGGGGGCGCTCGCTCGCCCCCACTCCCCTCCTGACCGGCCGGCCGGCGTGCTTTGGATACGGGTCTGGTATGGATTGTGGGGGGACCCCCACGCCGTTTTTTCGGCGTAGGGGGGTCTCCTTACAACCCATACCAGACCTAAGGGCCCGTTATGCTCCTGAGGGGGGAACCCATGCCGGATTTTTATTTAAAATCCGGCGGGGACTTCCTTCTCAGGATTCATAACAAACTCCGCCCACGTGTAGAATTGGCGGGAATCCGCGTCGGATCCCCGTCGCTTCTATGACGGCTTTGTCTCCATCGCGGCAAGCCAGCTCGGCGCTGGCTCCCGCGATGGGGCTCGCAAGTGCTCAATCTCTCCGAGAAAGGGAGCGAGATTGACACAATATCGCGGTCAACCACTGTATACCACCTTTGATAATAAAACAAAGGGTGTCGCCATTTTCATACGTAACACAATTATCTTTGATGTTCAGCATGTATTCAGGGATCCTGAGAGCAGATATATCATTCTCAAGGGTACCATTAAAAACAGGGAAATCACTATAGCCTCTGTTTACGCCCCAAATGATACCCACACTTCTTTTTTTCTCAAATTTTTCGAGACACTGGACAAATACCACTCACCCCACATGTTGATTGGTGGGGACTTTAACTTAGCTGCCCACCCAGTCCTCGATAGAAGTTCCATATCCCCCCATACTAAATCCTTCTCTAAGACCATAAACCGTCTAATTAATAAGGCACAACTACTAGACACATGGAGAGCCCACAATACGGGTATCAAAGCCTATACTCACTACTCACATCCGCATGACTGCTACGCTAGACTCGACTATGTGCTGTCTACCCCTATCCTACTAGCCAATAGTGTTGAGCAGAATATGCCATATTCGATTTCGCGATATATCACGAATATATAGTCGAATATTCGAGATATATTCGCTAAATACGAATATTCGTGATATATTTTGGAAATTAAATCATTGCGAATTTTCGCTATCGCGAATGCGAATGCGAATTGCGAATTGCGAATGCGAATGCGAATATTCGAGAAATGCGGAATGGAGCACTCTGATTGGCTCAGAATATTCGTGATATATTACAATATAAAATAATTGCGAATATTCGAGAAATGCGGAATGGAGCACTCTGATTGGCTCAGAATATTCGTGATATATTACAATACACAATAATTGCGAATATTCGGCAAATGCGGAAGGAGCACTCTGATTGGCTCAGAATATTCGTGATATATTACAATACACAATAATTGCGAATATTCGAGAAATGCGGAAGGAGCACTCTGATTGGCTCAGAATATTCGTGATATATTACAATATAAAATAATTGCGAATATTCGAGAAATGCGGAAGGAGCACTCTGATTGGCTCAGAATATTCATGATATATTACAATATAAAATAATTGCGAATATTCGAGAAATGCGGAAGGAGCACTCTGATTGGCTCAGAATATTCGTGATATATTACAATATAAAATAATTGCGAAATTTCGAGAAATGCGGAATGGAGCACTCTGATTGGCTCAGAATATTCGTGATATATTACAATACAAAATAATCGCGCGATATCGCTATTGCCGAATAATCGCATTGCGATTTTTCGGGAATATAAAATGAGCGCTGCAGCTACTCGGCCCAGGGTCTCTAATCATACCAGCAATGCTTTTAGACGTCGATGGGGATCTCTAGGATGTGATCTGTTCTAAAAAAAAATTGAAAAAATACGAATATTCGAAATAGCGAATATTCGCCGCGATATTCGCGTTATTCGCGAATACTCGAATATGCAATATTCGTAGCGAATATTCGCAATGCGAATATTCGTGAGCAACACTACTAGCCAACTCCACTCAGGCACAGATTCACCCCTGCCCATGGTCGGACCATAATATCTGTACATTCACCACATCTTACATAGGCCTAACTCCCTCTCCTCATAACTGGCGTCTTAATGACTCCTTACTAACAAACCCCACCAGCAAATCTACCATATCCACACATATAGAAAACTATTTTACAGACAATGTTAATGAGGAAACTCTACCTTCCTCAATATGGGTTGCCCACAAGGCAGTTTTGAGAGGCCATATCATCAGCTTAGCTGCATCCAAAAATAGGGAGAGACAGGCAGACATTAAGCGCCTCACCAATGAACTTCACCATCTGTACATCAAACTACATCACACAGTTGATCCTGCCATTACCCAACAAATACAAGACAAACGCAAATTCCTAGATACCCTCCTTTCCGCCAATGTTGAGAAGTCCCTCAGGTTCTCCAAAGCTAAATACATGCTGCACTGCAATTCCCACTCAGCAATGTTTGCAAGGAAGCTCAAACAAGACAGTAATCCTACACATACATACAAACTCAGAAATAGTAATGGTAACCTAGTTTCTCATCCACAGAAAGTAATGGAAATGTTCACCTCTTTTTATCAAGGCCTCATGTCGGACCCCAACACCCCCCCAAGTGAGGCTGCTAAATCTTGGCTCGATAGCCTTAACCTCCCTCCCTCAATCATGAAAAATTGGACTCTCTTAACTCACCCTGTACAGTAGATGAAATTACACATATTATCAAATCACTCAAAACCTCTACAGCACCTGGTCCTGACGGATACACTTCCTTATACTACAGAAATATACCCCCCTTATCGCTCCCCATTTAAAAAACCTTTTTAATCATATCCTGGAAGGCAATTCCTTCCCAAAAGAAATGTTACTAGCTAATCTCTCCTTAATTCCCAAGCCCAACAAGGATCATTCACTCCCCCAAAATTTTCGCCCCATATCGGTCCTGAATAACGATCTCAAAATCTTTGGCAGGATCCTAGCAGACAGGCTCGCCAAAGTAATCTCCTCATTAGTACACATCGACCAATCTGGTTTTATACCAAACAGACAAATCACAGACAACATCAGGCTTGTTACCAACATTATCCAGGATGCTAACCTCCACTCACGCCAAACTTGTCTTCTCAGTCTTGATATTCACAAGGCGTTTGACAGTGTCAGCTGGTCATACCTGAATTATTTACTTCCCAAATTTGGAATCTCTGGTGCATTTCTGCAGGGATTTAATGCTCTATACAGTTCCCCACAGACCCGCATCCGTTTACCTGGTATCAACTCTGATTTTTTCCCATTAGGTAGAGGTACCAGACAGAGCTGTCCCTTATCTCCACTCCTCTTCGCTTTAGCCATAGAGCCCTTAGCCCAAGCTATCAGAGCCAACCCAGATATAAAAGGGTATACCAAAGACCATCAGGAATACAAGGTCAGTTTATATGCTGACGATGCACTGATATACGTCACAAACCCCCATACCTCCCTACCTATACTTCTCAGACAACTAGATCTTTTCCACAAAGTCTCAGGATTAAAAATCAACTTAAGCAAATGCTCCGCATTACCCATTAACATCCCCTCAGCGTAACTTGGCCTACTTCAGTCCAACTTCCCTTTCACGTGGATCTCCTCCTCATTAACATATCTGGGTGTTAACATCACTCCTGTATACAACGGCTTATATAAGGCAAACTACACCCCATTATTGACACGCATTACCTCTCTCCTAAAAACCTGGTCCTCCTATCATATTTCTTTTTTGGGCAGAGTTTGCACAATCAAGATGAACATCCTCCCCAAACTCTTATACTACTTTCGCACCTTACCAATTAATGTCCCTACATCTAAACTCGAGGCACTTCAGAGACACATTAATAAATTCATATGGGCTGACAAGAGACCAAGATATAGTTACACCCTACAATATAAATCACAGTCCAAGGGCGGTCTGGGTCTCCCCAACTTATGGAAATACTTTTTAGCCGCGCGCCTTTCACAGATATCCCAATGGTTTTCCCCAAATAAAAACATTCCCTGGATGAGCTTTGAGACCTCATCTATATACCCATTACACCTACAAGGGATACTTTGGTCTAAATATGTCCTCTACAGAGACCTCGTTAAACGCAACATTATAGTGGCTCATGCATTCAAACTCTGGCAAAACACTAGGGACACTTTTTTGCTAGCATCAGCAATCTCTCCACTCACGTCGTTTTAGGGCGACCCCAGACTACCCCTTGCATATAAAGACAGGCACTCGGTCTCCACCTGGATAGACCTTGGGCTAACTTCCTTAGGCTCACTACAATCCAAATGGAACTTTAGAAGCTTTGAATCCCTTCAAAAGGACTTCAACCTCCCCTCCTCAGAAATTGCGAGTTTCCATTTAATCAAATCATTTTTTCAAACACATTTCTCGCTCTCCACGAGCCTAAATATAACAATCTTTGAGAGAATATGCAAATCCTCATCCAGAGACAAAGGCATGATCTCTAGACTCTACAATTCCC
The DNA here is from genome assembly GCA_029574335.1 of Rana kukunoris. Taxonomy (NCBI): domain Eukaryota; kingdom Metazoa; phylum Chordata; class Amphibia; order Anura; family Ranidae; genus Rana; species Rana kukunoris. Next base: position 457,521,024 of record CM056051.1, on the reverse strand, counting down.
TCAATGATTTCTCCGCCTCTGAAAAAACCCAACCCATGTTACGCTGGGAATCTGATTTAGGTATTGACCTCCCCCCGGATACATGGTATACCATGCACGAAAATCTCAGAAAAAGTAACAAAGCAGTCTCCTTTAGAGAAACCCCAATAAAACTATTTACAAGATGGTACCTTACACCATCTAAAATCCATACCTTTTACCCAACAGTTTCTCCTGACTGCTTCAGGGGCTGCCAATCAGAAGGTACACTACTCCACATCTTCTGGAGCTGCCCACGTCTTTCACAGATCTGGTTGGAAGTAGCTCGCAAATTTGAAGACTCCTCCAAACATAAGGTCTCCCTCACCCCATTAATCTGCCTACTATATGGGGATGTCCCAGACATTCCCCCCCATGCTCCAGACTCCTCCATTCACTATGCAGCTCGGTGCAATGGATGACCGCACTCAACTGGAGATCTAAGGAAGTAATATGGTCACAGGTACTTGATAGAATGGAGCTATTGAAGCTCTCGGAGAAAATATACCACACAATAAATGACAGCCTACATGTTTTTGAAGCCAAATGGTTATATTGGTAGATTACTAAGAGATGTTTCCATTGCTTGTTATACACATTGAATTATTATGATGTGCTAATAAGATTATCCTTTGCTCACTCAGGGACCAATTATTGCACAATGCCTTACATGTTACTAAGTCAATAATATACCTTTGAAAAGTGTTATGTTTTTTCTACCTATGCTTGTGTTCTATTTTATACTGTTTAATAAACTTTTGTAAACAAAAAAAGAAGAGATAAGTCAAAGCCCCTGATTATCAAACAAGTTTTTATTCAGTAACTGATAAAGTGTAGAAGCTATACATTCAGCCTGGGTTTACACAAATGCGGTGCAGGACACTGCATGTAATTCACACAGGAATTGCAGCACGTTCCTGTGCGAATTACATGCAGTGTCTCTGGGGTGCGATTTGAGACATGGCTCAAATTGCACTGCATTCGCACCAAACTCATGCAGGAACCCTTTTTTTCCACACCAGAATCCGATCACATGTGATCCGATTCTAAAAATCCCACTACATTTGTTAACTTGACATAAACTCCGCAATCAGTTCACATGGACGAGTTGTGAATTTGGTGCTGTGTGGAATCTGCAGAAAATTCACAGTGTATTTGCATCGCAAGTATGAATCGAGGTTGATGCCACGTACACAATAATTTTTCGGCTTGTAAAAAACAACGTTTTTCACCCTCTAGAAAAAACAACGTTTTTCCCAACTTCATCATTAAAACTACGTTGCCCACACACGATCTAAAAAAAAAAATGCTCTAACAAAGCGCGGTGACGTACATCACGTACGACAGCACTATAAAGGAGAAGTTTCATGCGGATGGCGCCATCCTTGGGGCTGATTTAGCTGATTTTGTGTTAGTAAAAGATGATTTGCGCCTTTCTGTCTGTTACAGCGTGATGAATGTGCTTACTCCATTATGAACGGTAGTTTTACCAGAACGAGCGCTCCCGTCTCATAACTTGCTTCTGAGCATTTTTCACGTCATTTAAGCCCACACACGATAATTTTTACAACCTGAAAAACGGCATTGTTTAAAACGTTGTTAAAAAAAGCAGCATTTTCGATTTTTTTTTTTTTACATTTTTCAGAACCTGAAAAATGATGTGAAGCACACACATGATCGTTTTAAATGACATTTTTTAAAAACATAGTTTTTTACATGATCGTGTGTACGCGGCATTAGTGTGAAAACTAAGAAATTTTAGGGAGATCAGATATGGCTTCAACGAGATGTATCTCATTACAGGTTTCATTTAATAAGACAGAGAGCAGTATAAAAAGAATACTAAACAAAAAAAAAAAACAACAAGAAAACAGTTTACATTGTTTGCAGATGTTAAAATAATACTAAAGCAAAACAACAAACTTACATTGTTTTCTGATATGAGGCTACAAGAGTATTAAATGGTTGTAGTCAGACTAATGATCCCATTCATATTTTTCCATTATGTGGACATGGCATTATTGCTCCGAGACCTGAATGCTGCATGGATCTGTGTCCGACATTTGATCAATATTGAGAACATGGGTAAAATGAGGTATGGGTGCTGGATCCTTGGATTCTAATTTGAACGTCTGGACATATCCTATGCTTAAATGCCATGTATCGCACAATCAATACCCCAAAAGCATTTTCTGCAATTTCACTGGTTGGATAATTCAAACCTTGCCAACAGATTTCACTTTTTATTCTTGTGTCCTGGCATTTAGTGCTTAACACGTTGCCCATTTATCAAGCAGACATGATGAAGTACCTATCAGATGAAAAAGTTACATGGGATCTTTATTTATAAAAAATGCCTCTGTATTAAACTACACATGTGATTTTAAATTTCTTTGAAACATCTCTGGCTGGCAATCAATTTATTTGCTTTGATTTTAATTGGCTACAAATGAGGCATGTGTCAATAAGAGGTAAATCTCATGAAATAGAGAAATTGAAAATCCCCTTTGTCATTTAAACCTTTAGGCCGGATTCACACCTATGCAAATTGGTTGCGGCTTAAACCGCATCTAATACGCAGAACATTTCTAAATACATTGTTTTCAATGAGGCTGGTTCACATATGTGTGATGCATTCGCACTGCACATTGCCAAAAAAACGTGTGCGTATTTTATGCCTTGCAGTGCGGCTCAGGTGCGAATTCAGGCCCATTATCTTCTATGGGTACGCAGCTGATTCGCAGATGTGTTCATTTCTCTTCAGGAATTTTTCTCATTCAGCTCAATACACTTCTCCCCAACTCTCTTCTCCCCTGTAACTTCTCCCAGGTCTCCAAATTCGCAGCAAAAATAGAGCTAATCTGCTGAACACTTCTGTTATCTCTCTGCAAAGATAAGAGAGCTGAAATTTGCACTGCACAAGTGTGATTCCGACCCTAAAGTAAAGGTACAAGTAGAACAGTTCCTGAATGCCCTGGACATATATAGCTTTTGGTGCAGTGCAGCTCAATCTGTTAAATTTTGCTTTAAAGGGGTTGTAAAGGTACAATTTTTTTTCCTAAATAGCTTCCTTTACCTTAGTGCAGTCCTCCTTTACTTTCCTCATCCTTATATTTTGCTTTTAAATGTCCTTATTTATTCTGAGAAATCCTCACTTCCTGTTCTTCTGTCTGTAACTACACACAGTAAAACGAGGCTTTCTCCCTGGTGTGGAGTGTCGTGCTCGCCCCCTACAGGAGAGTCAGGACGCTCACCACATTGCAGATAGAGAAAGGAGCTGTGTGTTAGTGGGGGTCCTGACTCTTCTGTAGTCCAAGGGAGGGGGCGAGCACGACACTCCACACCAGGGAGAAACCCTTGCATTACTGTGTGGAGTTACAGACAGAAGAACAGGAAATGAGGATTTCTCAGAAGTAATAAGGACATTTAAAAGCAAAATCGAACGATGAGGTAAGTAAAGGAGGACTGCACTAAGGTAAAGGAAGCTATTTAGGAATACATTTTGTACCTTTACAACCCCTTTAAGTAATGTCACTATGAAAATAATCTGAAGGCTCGGAGTCAGAGAACGGCTGCTTCCATCTAAAACTTATCACAAAGGTATTTTGCATCATGGCAGTTCCTCTGTAAATGAAAACTGCATTTTCAAAACAAAAGTTAAGAAGCCAAATAACAGTGGCACAGAAGCAATGTGTAATGCCTTGTAAACACGGTCGGACTTTTGACCATGTGAAAGTCCGCCGTGAGTTTGTCGGAAAGAAAGAGAACAGGTTCTCTATCTAAGGTCCTTTGGACTTCCGAGAAAAAAAGTCAGATGGACGCTACACACGGCCAGACTTTCTGAGAAAAAAAGCCTGTCTGACTTTTTCTCAGAAAGTCCGTCTGTGTGTATGAGGCATAAGTGTGGGTTTAATCAATCTATGGTAAGATAAATGTTCTTCCCCCATTAAGTGCAAGATCCACAGGGTACTGGCACAGTGTCAGGAAGGGAAACCTCTGGCATCTGTTAATTAATACTAGTGTTAGACAAAGGTGGACACACACACCAGAGTGGGAAACCATGTACCACCTCATCCTCATGTATACATTGAGCTTCGGCCCACCTCACCCTTTCACCTGCAAACCACTCTTTGTCAATAAACATAATCGACAGTGTCAAAGAATAGTGTTTTCCGAAAAAGGTCCTAGTCTGACTGTTCAACCACAAAAGTGGTTGAGATTTGTCCAGAGTGCAATGAAGGATTATTCATTCCCATGTTGCTTTTATTAAAACAAAACAGAGTGGTTTGGGTTTCAGGGCACTAAAACAGTTATTGTTACCACTAGTTCCATGCTTAGTGCTTTCAATGTCTTTTATATATAATTTTGCATGTGTAACAGGCAGTAGACATCTCTGTTATTTTTTTTAACAAGCAGTTAAAAAGTGGGCCATACAAAAAGGAAGGAAAAAAAATCAACAACAGAACAATTCTTAACAGAATGTTTTGCATTTTGTTAGTTTTCTCCACGAGAACACAGCATATGCAACATGTTAAGCTACAAATCTATATGCCTGCACTATGCCCCACTGCCTTGCGAAACATTCAAAGAATTTTTAAAATGTATGTTTTACCTGTAATATGCAATTAATGTAATTTTATTACCCACGCAGGCACAATTCCTTTCTCACTTTTGGAACCCAACATTTGAAAATGCTAATCAGTAAAAGAGCTTAATAAGCATTCACTGACCCTGTTAGCTGCAGGCTCTATGGAACAATTCAGAAACATATTCAAGCCATTTTCTCACCAGCTCAGCTCCCTTAGTTCCCCTTTGACTTTCTGCTGTGTCATTTCCAGTCTAAAAGGGGTTGCAAAGCTCTGTGTTTTTTCACCTTAATGCATCCTATGCATTAAGGTGAAGAAACACCTTGCAGTCAGCAGCCACCCCCCCCCCCTCCGACCCTCCATTTTACTTACCTGAGCCCCAAAATTTCCAAGGGCGCGATCCTATGTCGTTCTCCCCATGCTTGATCGGCTCTTCATTGGATAGATTGATAGCAGCGCAGCCATTGGTTCCCGCTGCTGTCAATCAAATCCAATGACGCAGCCGCCGGGGCTAAATCATACAATCGACGTCTATTGGCGCCAACTGTATGGCATGGGAGCGCGCCGCATGCGTCCTCCCTGCAAGAGCTTCTCAGAGGGGGTTAGCTCTTGCAGGGAGGAGCCAAGAGAGCCACCGTGGGACCCCAGAAGAGGACGATCCGGGCCATTCTGTGCAAAACAAACTGCAAAACAAATTTTTATTTAAAAATAAATAAAAATCAAAAGTTTATTAACCCTTTAACTTAGAATTTATAGATCTTACAGTTTTGTCATCAACATAAACGGAGGCAGCAAAATAGATGCACATGTAAATATGTAAACTAGAGATGTCCCAAACTATTCGCCGGCGAATAGTTCCCGGCGAACATAGCTTGTTCGCATTTGCCGTGGCGCGCAAACATATGCGATGTTCGGTCCGCCCCCTATTCGTCACCATTGAGAAAACTTTGACCCTGTACCTCACAGTCAGCAGACACATTCGAGCCAATCATCAACAGACCCTCCCACCTCCTGGACAGCATCCCTTTTAGATTTATTCGGAAGCTGCAGTCTTAGTGAGAGGAGGGACAGTGTAGCTGCTGCTGATTTAATAGGGAAATCAATAGCTAGGCCAGTGTATTCAGTGTCCACTCCAGTCCTGAAAGACTCATCTGATCTCTGCTGTAAGGACAGCGTCCTGACAGCACAGCAAAAAGCCCTTTTTAGGGCTAGTACATCAGTCTGCTTTTTTTTCCCTCTGTAATCTAATTGTAGTTGCCTGCCAGCATGTGTGTCAGGCTCACAGCGTATACTGTGCCCACTTGCCCAGTGCCACCACTCATATCTGGTGTCACAGTAGATTACATTTAAAAAATATATATATTTGACTGTAATAGAATAGCAGTCAGTTGCCTGCCAGCGTGTGTGTCAGGCTCACAGCGTATACTGTGCCCACTTGCCCAGTGCCACGACTCATATCTGGTGTCACAGTAGATTACATTAAAAAAAAACAATTTTGACTGTGATAGAATAGCAGTTAGTTGTCTGCAAACGTGTGTCAGGCCTACAGCATCTACTCTGTCAACCTCTGCCAGTGTCACCAGTGCCACTCATATCTGGTGTCATAGTAGATTACATTTAAAAAAAAACTATTTTGACTGTAATAGAATAGCAGTTAGTTGTCTGCAAGCGTGTGTGTCAGGCTTACAGCAGCTACTCTGCCAACTTGTGCCAGTGCACAGTGCCACTACACCAAGATTGACGCATAGAGGAATTATGTCATGAGTGTGTCAACTATTGACAACTCTTTGCGGTTGTCTAAAATCTATTCCATACACATCCCCTGATAGGGGACGTAACAGGAATTAAACTGAATAGTACTACTTAACACACCACTCATATCTGGTGGCACAGTACATTGCACGGCGCACGCGCAGTGCCCTAACTTGGAAGTAGGAGGACCAACCAAGCATCTTTTTCCATCTCCCGGTTCCTAAAATCTATTACATAGACCGGCCCCTGATAGGGGACGTAACAGGGATTAAACTGATAGGAATAGTACTACTTAAACACACCACTCATATCTGGTGGCACAGTACATTGCAAGCCGTACGCGCAGTGCCCCAAATTGGAAGTAAGAGGACCGACCAAGCATCTTTTTCCATCTCCCGGTTCTTAAAATCTATTCCATACACCGGCCCCTGATAGGGGACAAAACAGAGATTAAACTGTTAAGAACAGATTTTTTTTAATTTTAAAAAAAGAGGACAGCCTCTGCGGAGCTGGGTACTTTTTGGCCGCATTACTGAACGTCCTTTTGCAGAGGTGACAAACCTGGTCAGTCAAACCCAAGTTAACATCATCGACCTCATCCCATATGCGTTTTTTCTGGAGCGTGCCCTGCGAACAGTGGATCAGGGCGTAGATGAGCATGAAGAGAAAGAGTTGTGGTCACCATCACCACCAGAAGCAGCCTTGTCGCTGTTGATTGCTGGACCTGCGGCAACGCAGAGAGAGGAGTCTGAAGAAGAGGAGTCAGAGGAGGAAAGTGGCTTAGAGGAGGTGGAAGACCAACCACAACAGGTATCCCAGGGGGCTTGTTGTCACCTTTCAGGGACCCTTGGTGTTGTACGTGGCTGGGTGGAGGAAGAGACATTCGATGACTGTCAAGTCACCTGTGGCCAGGTGACAAGTGAACCCCGTTGGGGTCAGGGATGCACCACAGGGTAGTGAACCCTATAGCTGACTGCTGCTATCAGAGAGGAAGCGTAAACCCAAGATCGCCCATGGCGCAGAGTCTAAGACCCAGCTTTGTGTTCACCAGAGCCTCTAGTGGTGAGGATGGCCTTTGCCGCAGCTGGATCCAGGTCACGACCCCTGGGATCCCCTAGGTTACACTCCGTAGGGAGAGAGGGGAAGCAGCAAGCAGGACAAATGGTAGTGATGGGTAAGCCGAGGTCAGGGCAACAGGCAGACAGGGGTAACCGAGGGACAGTCAAAAGGTCAGGGGCACAGGCAAACAGGAGAAGTCAGGGACGAGCCAAAAACGGTACACAGGAAGATAATCGTAGCACACTGCAGACAGGAACTTAAGAAAACAACACTGTTGAACAGCACTGCAGGCCTGTAGTGCAACAGCTAATATAGACTTCCTGAGATGGCCTGGGTGGGGCCATACAGGAAGGAGAGGAAATAAGAAGGTAACCAGAACAGGATCAGGCCTCTTAATGGACAGATGGAGACAGGTAAGCTGCCAGAATATTGCATATCCATGACAATGACGTCAGTGAGGACAAGGAGCGGGACATGGCTAGCTTGGTATCCAACCTTGTTCAAATGGGGAGTTTGCAGTTGTGCAAATGTTTGCGTTTTTTGCGGTGCGTTAAACGCAGAGTTTGATCTGTCAGAGTTTGGTCTGTCACTGTGAAGCGGGCGTAACCCTTACACTACCTGATCGATACAACATCATACCTGATGTTTTAAAGCATGTTATTCCAAACAATTTAGGAATGTTAGGTGATTTATGCTCTTTATGGACTAAAACCTGACTCTGCGTCAACTACGTAATTTTCCATGGGAGTTTTGCCATGGATCCCCCTCCGGCATGCCACAGTCCAGGTGTTAGTCCCCTTGAAACAACTTTTCCATCAATATTGTAGCCAGAAAGAATCCCTGTGGGTTTTAAAACTTGCCTGCCTATTGAAGTCTATGGCGGTTCGCCCGTTTGAGAACATTTGCGGAAATTCACGTTTGGCGTTCGCGAACGTAAAATTTTATTTTTGCGTCATCTCTAATGTAAACCCAACATTTCATATTCCTGATATGTGCCTGCTGTACAATGTATCTTTTCACGTTGTATTGCTTCCTTTGTGTGAATTACCTGGTGTCACTGCTGGTCCCTCTGCTTTCCTATCAAAACTTGAGCAGACAAGGCATGAGAGCACACTGTGGTAAGTTTTCTAACTGTGTTGGGAATTCAGCCTTCAGTGATCAGACTTGTGTTGACATGCCCCCCCCCCCCCAATCCAGCGTACAGACATTCTTTTGGAAGACCAGTGTCCTGCTGTTTTTCCACCCCCAGCTCAGCATCTTAGAACAGTGGGAATGTGATCACTTATAAAAAAAAAAGAGGAGAAAGAGGTATTTATAATGTGTATATAAATGATTTGTGTTATACGGTGAGGGTGTACACGACCGGTTTCCTCGGCAGAATCCAGCAATAAACTTGTTGGGAGACGTCGTGTGTACATTTTTCATCGAGGAAACTGTTGAGGAACTCGATGAGCCAAAAAGAGAGCATGTCTTCTTTTTCCTCGACGGGAATGAAGAAAATTGGCTCGCCGAGTTCCTCAACAGCCGAACAAGGAACTCGACGAGGAAAACAATGTGTTTCGCCCGACGAGTTCCTCGGTCGTGTGTACGCGGCCTCACAGTTGTGCACTGGTATTGTTACCTATAAACATTATGTACATTTAAATAAAAGTTTAACTTCTAACTTCAGCTTGTTCAATTAAGCTCTAACAGAAAAACTGGAAGATGATTGGCTTCTACTCAGAGCTGCGACAAATTTTGCACTCTCCAATTTTAGTAAATCAACCTCACAGTGTCAGCTCCTTCCCCCATAACCCAATCCTTTGTCCAAGCATTACCTCCTCTCTCCTCTTCAGCATATATCATGGGTCTTCAAACTATGGCCCTCCAGTTGTTTAGGAACTACAATTCCCATCATTCCTAGTCATGTCTGTGAATGTCAGTGTGTTACAATGCCTCATGGGAAGTGTAGTTCCGCAACAGCTGGAGGGCCGTAGTTTGAGGATCCCTGGCATATATATATACCTTTCCTCATTTCTGTGCCACTCCTTTGCCACACCTACCTTCTCAATGGACAGCTATATGCATCAGCAGCGCGTTTCGGGAAGTTCATTACACAGGCTCTGAACACTGTATGGCCATGTGCATGAACCCTAAATGGCAGTGTTGCTTGTGCTATCATTGAATGGCCACATGTAGTTCCAGCCATACCCTTCAGATTGACAGAATATTGTTCTATCTGCGGGAGTTTAGGAAAATTACGTAAAAGCGCCGGTCAATGTCAACGCCTCCAGCACAGCATAGAAGGGTGTGTGAGAAATCTGAATTTCCAGCTGCATTTACCATTAAAAAAAGCTAAAACATAGGTTTATCAGTCTGAGAGATTTTAAAAATTGACTTTAAGTTTAATTTACGGCATAATTTTAGTATAAAAGTGAAGCAGTGAAGACTATTTGCTTGTTTACAGTTTTGAGTACCTTAAATTTTAACTAATTTGCAAAATGCAAGATGTTAAATATACATATCCTTCTTCTTTAACAAGAATTTGTATGTATGTGTGTGTCTGTGTGTTCTTCTAATAGCAACTATAATGTTTTTGCTATTGAAATCTTGCTCTGCTATGATAGGATGTATAAAAAACAGTAATGCCGTGTACACACGATCAGTTCCTCTGATGAAAACGGTCCGATGGACCGTTTTCATTAGTGTTGAGCAGAATACGCCATATTCGCTTTCGCAATATTTCGCGAATATATAGGAGAATATTCGAGAAATATTCGTAAATTTCGAATATTCGTGATATTTCATCCAAAAAAAAAATTGCGAAATTTCGCTAACGTGAAATTTCGCAAATGCGAAATTTATTGCGAAATTCTCGACCGCGCATGCGCGCGGACAACACGCGGTCGCGAAAACGGCGATCATTTCCTGGATTCTTTGCCAGTGTATATTCGGATTGCTATTTAGTGCTGCCCTGCGAATCTACTGCTGCCCTGCGAAGCGAAGATGGTGGGGAGTAACTTTTCATCCAGTGAGGAAAAACTGCTGATTACTGTAAGTAATTTCACCACTTGTTATTTCATTATCTTTAACTGCATTTTAGACTAGTTAAAAAGTTAGGATGCAAGATCAGATATTAGTATTTCCCAAACAGTGTGTTTCCAGCGGTTGCAAAACTACAACTCCCAGCATGCCCAGGGTTGCCACCTTTTGTTCATTTCAAACCCGAACACTTCAGCGTCGCACAGCAATTTTTTGTCTTAGTTTGCATAGATGTCGCTATTAAATAACATTTCTAACCATATGAAATTAATCATAAAAGTTCCTCTTTACATCAGAGTCCACAGACTTCCCCTTTTACATCAGAGTCCACAGACTTCCCCTTTTACATCAGAGTCCACAGAGTTCTCCCTTTACATTAGAGTTCACAGAGTTCTCCCTTTACATCAGTGTCCACAGAGTTCTCCCTTTACATCAGAGTCCACAGAGTTCTCCCTTTACATCAGAGTCCACAGAGTTCTCCCTTTACATCAGAGTCCACAGAGTTCTCCCTTTACATCAGAGTCCACAGACTTCCCCTTTTACATCAGGATCCACAGACTTCCCCTTTTAGATCAGTGTCCACAGAGTTCTCCCTTTACATCAGAGTCCACAGAGTTCTCCCTTTACATCAGAGTCCACAGAGTTCTCCCTTTACAACAGAGTCCACAGAGTTCTCCCTTTACATCAGTGTCCACAGAGTTCTCCCTTTACATCAGTGTCCACAGAGTTCTCCCTTTACATCAGAGTCCACACAGTTCTCCCTTTACATCAGAGTCCACAGAGTTCTACCTTTTACATTAGAGTCCACAGAGTTCTACCTTTTACATTAGAGTCCACAGAGTTCCCCTTTTACATTAGAGTCCACAGAGTTCCCCTTTTACATTAGAGTCCACAGAGTTCTCCCTTAACATTAGAGTCCACAGAGTTCCCCTTTTAAATTAGAGTCCACTGAGTTCCCCTTTTACATTAGAGTCCACAGAGTTCTCCCTTAACATCAGAGTCCACAGAGTTCTCCCTTAACATCACAGTCCACAGAGTTCTACCTTAACATCAGAGTCCACAGAGTTTTCCCTTTACATCAGAGTCCACAGAGTTCTCCCTTTTACATCAGAGTCCACAGAGTTCTCCCTTTTTTCATCAAAAAGTGAAAAGAAACAAACATATTATTTTTCATATGTAAAGATAGGGATTAAAAAAAATAATCTATTGTACAGGGCCAGTGTAAGGCTCAAAAAATTATTATAGTGGTCAGATGAATAGCAACTCATTTCTCCCCTATACGTCTATCCTGTGATGTTACTCATATATACATAATTATGCAAATGATAATGGCTGCTATATTTATTCCAAAAAGCTGGTGACCAAAATGGCAACATATAAAATCTGTCATGTTACCACTGTCAGTGATTAATAAGGCGAGAATGCTTCCAATTATTGAATACCATACATTTACGTCATATATCCATAAGGGTTTAAACAAAAGTATTATAATATACTTTTTGTTCTTCATCTTGCAGAGGTTCCTGCAACATGGTTACGACCTAATGAGGTGCCAGCAGGATAAACAAAAAATCGTCCAGTCCGTATTGGAGGAATTACATGAGTTTCATGGCGGGTCACATGACCACATGGCCATTCTCAAAAAATGGTCAGACTTGAAGAGGCGCCACATGGACCGGGTCACACAGATCCGCGATGAATTTCATCCAGGTAAGTTATTGGTGACAGTCATGTAAGGTGATATGTAATTAACCTTAGGGCAGATGTTGTTAACCCAGACGCCATGTTGTGGTAACATATATCACCACCGAAGGTATTCATAGTACTGTTGAAAAAAGACATTATTCCATCAAGTTAAACCATGGAATTAAAGTGGTGGTGTGGTGGGTTTCAAGGGGAAAGGGTGGTATTTTATAACTCAATTACCACTAAATTCCTGTGCTAGGCGTGGGGTTATCATAGTAATCACGTGTACTCCTTTTCATCAGGCCCCCTTTTTTTAACATGAGATCTTCAGAATAATACAAAGGAAACACAAACAGCTAATTTTACCATGGTGGCAGCCCAGCTCACACTCAGTCCCCTGTAGTGCCAGCAAGACCCTTTAGTATAACATTATCCCATTGGTTAACTGTCTATATAAATAAATGTGTATTCATATACAATACAGCAGAGTACACAGAATGTGCATATGTTATTAGAAATCATTTTTACATATATAAACATTGTGTTATTATAGGATCTCCTCTACCATCTGTGCGCCCCCAAGCGCACAAGGCGACAGGCCGCAGAGGAGGAGGAGGAAGAAGAGGAGGATGAAGAGGAGGATGCAGAGGAGGAGAGGGATAAGGAGCAGCCAGGGCCCTCCGACTTACCACCCCCAGCTCCTGAGGAGCTGCAACTTCCCCCCACCCAACCTCCTGGTGAATGCCATGATGCAGAAGAGGAGCAGGAGGATGACACAGCGCCTGTGATGACCATCAGTCAGGAGGGTAAATATGTGCACAACGATTAATGACATTTCAACAATAAGATGTAGATATAAAAAAGTACAGTATTTAATCCTAATTTTTTTTTTCTTATATCCTAACAGTTTTGAAAGAGATTCAGGAGAAATCCTATGTCATGGAGAGGACCAATCAAAAAGTCCTGTCCAATCGGCGCAAAATAAAAAAATTGGACCTCGAGAATGAACAGCTGTTACAACAGCAGAGAAAAAATTTCAAGGAGCTGGCTGAGATTTACAAGCGCTTGAAAAAATCCATGTAAATATTTATATTTTTGGTTATTAAACCTGTTATTCTTTTCAAATGTTTCCTTTCTTATTGAGATTCTTAGGTCTTTCAACACATCTAACTTCACATCTAACACATCAACATCAACACATCTAACTTCATAATAACCTAAAAACATTTCATACTATTATTTTATTTAACACAAATCTAATAAAAAACAAAATACACGGACACAGACACTACTAACACAAACTAAACTGTTGAAAAATTACTATAACAAAAGCTACAATATATACATATATACATATATATATATATATATATATATATATATATATATATATATATAGATATAGATATAGAGAGAGAGCGAGAAAGAGAAAGAGAGTGCTGATTTGCTCTTGCAGATAGGCTAAAAGTTGCAGTAAAAAGGCCACAAACCAGGGTTTAACACATAACGTTCAGTCATTTAGTCACACTTGCTGTTTGTTACGATCCGGTCTGGTAGCTTTTAGCGGATGCTGTTTGTGGATCCGCTGTGACAGAGAGGTCATGAAGCATTACTCAGCATGAAGGCAGCAGCAGTAGTATTCAAATATAAAGTAATTATCACACACACAACATTTACAATCCAGTGTAATAATAGACAGCAACAAAACAAAACCCCACACCATTGGCACAGAACAAACCCACAGCAACCCACAAGTCCAACTAAAAACCCAAAACATCACAAACAAAACAGCAAAGTAAACAAGCACACCCAAACACAAAACTACTTGTACAGGTAAAATAGAAACATACAATAGTACAGACAGATCTAAACACTTGGGCAAGACTTGACAGCAGCAGCAGGTAGTGGTAATTGCACTGCATACAATAGTGCCAAAGAACTTGTCACATAGGTATCTGAGCACTGGCAGCAGCAGCCCCCCCCCCCCCCCCCCCCCCCCCCCCCCCCCCCCCCCCGGACAGCTCCCACCTAGTAGTAACAGTACCCAATAAAGTGTTGTATCACTTGTGGAAGAGGTGGCAGCAGCACAGCAGCAGCATTGGTAATTGTAGCATATAGTGCCAAAGAACTTGTCACATAGGTATCTGAGCACTGGAGAGCAGCAGCAGTATAGTAGTAACAGTACACAATAAAGTGTTTTATCACTTGTGGAAGTGGGAGGTGTTTTCAGCAGCAGTAGTATCATTCACAGCAGCAGCCTATACAATGGTAGCATTGCAGCATATAGTGCCAAAGAACTTGTCACATAGGTATCTGAGCACTGGCAGCAGCAGTATAGTAGTAACAGTACACAATAAAGTGTTGTATCACTTGTGGAAGAGGTGGCAGCAGCACAGCACAGCATTTGAAATTGTAGCATATAGTGTCAAAGAACTTTCACATAGGTATCTGAGCATGGCAGCAGCAGTATAGTAGTAACATACACAATAAAGTGTTGTATCACTTGTGGAAGAGGTGGCACAGCACAGCAGCAGCATTGAAATTGTAGCATATAGTGTCAAAGAACTTGTCACATAGGTATCTGAGCACTGGCAGCAGCAGTATAGTAGTAACAGTACACAATAAAGTGTTGTATCACTTGTGGAAGAGGTGGCAGCAGCACAGCAGCAGCATTTGAAATTGTAGCATATAGTGTCAAAGAACTTGTCACATAGGTATCTGAGCACTGGCAGCAGCAGTATAGTAGTAACAGTACACAATAAATAAATAGTGTTGCAGCACCAGCCCAGCTATAGTGCCAAAGAACTTGTCACCCAGGATCCCCCCCCAGAATATATAGTAAACATTACACAATAAAGTGTTGAATCCCTTGTGGAGAGGTCGGCAGCACACAGCAGCAGCATTGTGAAATTGTAGCATATAGTGTCAAAGAACTTGTCACATAGGTATCTGAGCACTGGCAGCAGCAGTTCTAGTAGTAACAGTACACAATAAAGTGTTTTATCACTTGTGGAAGAGGTGGCAGCAGCACAGCAGCAGCATTGGTAATTGTAGCATATAGTGCCAAAGAACTTGTCACATAGGTATCTGAGCACTGGCAGCAGCAGTATAGTAGTAACAGTACACAATAAAGTGTTGTATCACTTGTGGAAGAGGTGGCAGCAGCACAGCAGCAGCATTGGTAATTGTAGCATATAGTGCCAAAGAACTTGTCACATAGGTATCTGAGCACTGGCAGCAGCAGTATAGTAGTAACAGTATACACAATAAAGTGTTGTATCACTTGTGGAAGAGGTGGCAGCAGCACAGCAGCAGCATTGGTAATTGTAGCATATAGTGCCAAAGAACTTGTCACATAGGTATCTGAGCACTGGCAGCAGCAGTATAGTATTAACAGTACACAATAAAGTGATTTTACCCCCCCCTTGCACAGCACAGCAGCAGCAAAAAAAATTTTAAGCCTTATCCCAAAGAACCCCCCAAGGGGGTATTAGCCACCTGCAGCATGCAGTATAGTACCCCCACCACCATCCCCAGTTTTCCTTCCCTTGTTGGAAGAGTGGCAGCAGAATACAGCAGAGCATTGGTAATTCAGAACAGGAAGTGCCCCCCCCCTTGTACCAGCATTGGTAAATTGCCCCCCACCATATATTGCCAAAGAACTTGTCACATAGGTAAAGTGAGCACTGCAAGCAGCAGCAGTATAGTAGTAACAGTACACAACTAAAGTGTTTTTTTCACTTGTGGAGATCGTGGTGGCAGCAGCATAGGAGCAGAAGCATTTGAAATTGTAGCATATAGTGTCAAAGAACTTGTCACATAGGTATCTGAGCACTGGCAGCAGCAGTATAGTAGTAACAGTACACAATAAAGTGTTGTATCACTCGTGTGGAAGAGGTGGCAGCAGCACAGCAGCAGCATTTGAAATTGTAGCATATAGTGTCAAAGAACTTGTCACATAGGTATCTGAGCACTGGCAGCAGCAGCAGTCTAGTAGTAACAGTACACAATAAAGTGTTTTATCCCTGGTGTGGAAGAGGTGGCAGCAGCATAGGAGCAGCAGCATTGGTAATTGTAGCATATAGTGCCAAAGAACTTGTCACATAGGTATCTGAGCACTGGCAGCAGCAGTATAGTATCCCACCCCCCCCACCCCCCCCCCCCCCCCCACCCCCCCCCGAGTACACAATAAAGTGTTGTATCACTTGTGGGTTAAGAGGTGGCAGCAGCACAGCAGCAGCATTGGTAATTGTAGCATATAGTGCCAAAGAACTTGTCACATAGGTAACCCCCACCCCCCCCCCCCCCGTGGTAGTAGTACAGTACACAATACAGCAGCAGATAAGTGTAGCAGCAGCAGCAGCAAGAATAGTAGTACCAGTACACAAAGCAGCCACATCTAGTACCAGAACCCCCTGGCTTTTTTTCACTCGTGGTCGTGGAAGAGGTGGCAGCAGCATAGGAGCAGCAGCATTGATAATTGTAGCATATAGTGCCAAAGAACTTCACACATAAGTACCCCAAAGTATCTGAGCACTGGCAGAACAGGAGCAGCAGCAGCATAGTAGTACCAGTACACAATTAAGTGTTTTTTTCACTCGTGGTCGTGGAAGAGGTGGCAGCAGGATAGCAGCACAGCGTTGATAATTGTAGCATATAGTGCCAAAGAACTTGTCACATAGGTAAGTGAGCACTGGCAGCAGCAGCAGTGTAGTAGTACCAATACACAACTAAGTGTTTTTTTCACTCGTGGTCGTGGAAGAGGTGGCAGCAGCATAGGAGCAGCAGCATTGATAATTGTAGCATATAGTGCCAAAGAACTTGACACATAAGTATCTGAGCACTGGCAGAAGCAGCAGCAGTGTAGTAGTACCAGTACACAATTAAGTGTTTTTTTCACTCGTGGTCGTGGAAGAGGTGGCAGCAGGATAGCAGCAGCAAGTTGATAATTGTAGCATATAGTGCCAAAGAACTTGTCACATAGGTAAGTGAGCACTGGCAGCAGCAGCAGTGTAGTAGTACCAGTACACAACTAAGTGTTTTTTTCACTCGTGGTCGTGGAAGAGGTGGCAGCAGCATAGGAGCAGCAGCATTGATAATTGTAGCATATAGTGCCAAAGAACTTCACACATAAGTATCTGAGCACTGGCAGAAGCAGCAGCATAGTAGTACCAGTACACAACTAAGTGTTTCTTTCACTCGTGGTCGTGGAAGAGGTGGCAGCAGCATAGGAGCATAGCAGCATTGATAATTGTAGCATATAGTGCCAAATAACTTGACACATAAGTATATGAGCACTGGCAGCAGCAGCAGTGTAGTAGTACCAGTACACAATTAAGTGTTTTTTTCACTCGTGGTCGTGGAAGAGGTGGCAGCAGGATAGCAGCAGCGTTGATAATTGTAGCATATAGTGCCAAAGAACTTGTCACATAGGTAAGTGAGCACTGGCAGCAGCAGCAGTGTAGAGTAGTACCAGTACACAACTAAGTGTTTTTTTCACTCGTGGTCGTGGAAGAGGTGGCAGCAGCATAGGAGCAGCAGCATTGATAATTGTAGCATATAGTGCCAAAGAACTTCACACATAAGTATCTGAGCACTGGCAGAAGCAGCAGCATAGTAGTACCAGTACACAACTAAGTGTTTCTTTCACTCGTGGTCGTGGAAGAGGTGGCAGCAGCATAGGAGCAGCAGCATTGATAATTGTAGCATATAGTGCCAAAGAACTTGACACATAAGTATCTGAGCACTGGCAGAAGCAGCAGCATAGTAGTACCAGTACACAACTAAGTGTTTCTTTCACTCGTGGTCGTGGAAGAGGTGGCAGCAGCATAGGAGCAGCAGCATTGATAATTGTAGCATATAGTGCCAAAGAACTTGACACATAAGTATCTGAGCACTGGCAGAAGCAGCAGCATAGTAGTACCAGTACACAATTAAGTGTTTTTTTCACTCGTGGTCGTGGAAGAGGTGGCAGCAGGATAGCAGCAGCGTTGATAATTGTAGCATATAGTGCCAAAGAACTTGTCACATAGGTAAGTGAGCACTGGCAGCAGCAGCAGTGTAGTAGTACCAGTACACAATTAAGTGTTTTTTTCACTCGTGGTCGTGGAAGAGGTGGCAGCAGGATAGCAGCAGCGTTGATAATTGTAGCATATAGTGCCAAAGAACTTGTCACATAAGTATCTGAGCACTGGCAGAAGCAGCAGCATAGTAGTACCAGTACACAATTAAGTGTTTTTTTCACTCGTGGTCGTGGAAGAGGTGGCAGCAGCACCAGCAGTAGTAAGAAAGTGGCAAATCTCACAGACAAAAGGTAACAGCACCAGTATGAGTAATATATCGGTACATAATCACTCAGCCTTTTGGCATTAGCAGTAGGAGCCCATATAGTGCCAAAATTACAAAAGCTTGAAATTGCATTAGCATGGTGATTACATTTGAAAAGCAGAATGACACAGGCCTTAAGTAGCTGTGGCACCGGGTGGAGTTTTTGGGTTGTGTTTTGCACGCCACAGGCTTTTCAAAAAAACAAAAAAATATCCACCTTCTTCCCAGCAGCAGCATAAGGAAAGGGAGATGCACTGTGATGTAAGGGAGAGGGGGAACTCCACTTCTGATGGTGGGGTAGGATGGTGGGGTGGCCTTTGACATCGAATGTAAGGGGAGGGGATGCGCTGGACATATAATATTACAGATATAACCGGCCCTTTTGAGGGCAACCATAATGCTGATGCGGACCACGATGAAATTGAGTTTGACACCCCTGGTATAAAGAGATAGGAGAGGTATTGGTAACTGACAAGGGACCATTCAGCGCCCTGAAGCGACGGCGGGTGCCAGAAAGTCACCGCCGATCCAGGACTCATTCATTTTGATGAATGTGAGTCTGTCCACGGAGTCTGTGGACAGACGGGTCCTCTTGTCCGTGACCACCCCACCTGCCGCGCTGAATGTCCGCTCAGATAGTACGCTGGAGGGGGGGCAAGACAATAACTCCAGCGCATACTGAGCGAGCTCGCGGCAGGTGTCCAATCTGGCAACCCAGTACTCCATGGGGTCGTCGGTGCTCATACTGTCAGAAGCACTGACGGACCCCATGTAGTCTGCCACCATGTGGGCCAGCCGCTGGTGGTGATGGCTGCTGCTGCTGCTGCTGCTGCTGGTACTGGGTCGCTCAGTTTGCATGAACATCCTCATCTCACCCATTAGGTCCCCTGCTCGGCTGCTGATGTTGCTGCTGGGTGCAGCCACCTGCTGGGTGAGATGAGGGGGGACAACTGGAGGCCGGGGACTTGCCTGCTCCAAACGGCTGACTAGGCATGCCTGCAGTTCCTCCATCCGGGGCTGCCTCCGTCTGGCTGGGAGGAACTGCTCCAGTTTCCCCTTAAATCTGGGATCTACAAGGGTGGCCAGCCAAAACTCGTCCCTCTCCTTGATGGCTTTAACCCGGGGGTCCCTCCTGAGGCATCTCAGCATGTGGGCAGCCATGGGGAAGAGCACAGCCCGCTGTGACTCCTCATGGCTGCCTGGGTCCATGACGTCCGCTTCCTCGTCATGGAGGCGCTGCTGTTCGCGGTCAGTCATGCCAAACCCCCGGACTATCGGTGCCCCCAACACCGGCTCTCCCTCCTGACCAGGCCCTGACTCCAGGACGCCACCAGTCACCTCCTGATCATCATCATGATCCTCCTCCTCCTCCTCGTCCTGGGCCTGGTCTTGGTGGAGCAGTGTTGCCTCCTCCTGCTCCACCAAGGCACTCTCCCCAGCTCCGAGCAGGCGATCTAGTGCCCTGTCCAGCAGGAACACTATAGGGAGCACGTCGTTGAGGCCGACATGCTCCCTGCTCACCATCTTGGTCGCCTGCTCAAAAGGGGCCAACACATGGCAGACCTGGTGTATCTGCCCCCACTCCAGACTGGTGATGTACGGGAGTGTGTGTTGTGATGGCCCGCCAGTGCCTTGCTCCAGCAGGTACTCCTTCACCGCCCTTCGCTGCTCCCACAACCTCTCCAGCATGTAGAGGCTGGAGTTCCACCGCGTCACACTGTCCACAATCAGCCTGTGAAGGGGCAGGCTGTTGTCCCGCTGCAACTTTGACAGGGACGCGGTAGCGGTTGGGGAGCGCCTGAAGTGGCTGGCAATCCTGCGTACCCTTAGCACTATGTCACTCAACCCGGATAGGTGCGCAGGAACTTCTGCACCACTAGGTTGAGGACATGTGCCAGACAGGGCACGTGTGTCAGACTGCCAGCCTGGAGGGCGGAGAGGAGGTTGCTGCCATTGTCACAGACAACCAGACCTGCTTGGAGCCTTCGGGGTGTCAGCCACTTCTGGACCTGAGCCTGAAGTGCGCTCAGCACTTCTCGTCCAGTGTGTCTCCGTTCCCCTAAACTAACAAGCTGGAGCACGGCCTGACAGCGCACGTGCCCCACACTTGAATAGCTACGGGGGCGCTTGCTGGGAGGCTCAGCAGCTGCGGAGACAGTGGCTTGAGGGAGACCAGCACTTCTCCCCTGGACACCCCGGGGCGGCACCACAAAATCAGATGCCGCCAATCCCTCCCCGGCGCCTCGGAGGGAAACCCAATGGGCCGTGAAGCTTATGTAGCGCCCCTGCCCATGCCTGCTGGTCCAGCCATCCATTGTCAGATGCACCCTGTTGCTGACAGCATGATCCAGCGACAGGGTTACATTCTGCACAATGTGCTGGTGTAGGGCAGGGACACCAGTCCTGGCAAAGAAATGGCGGCTGGGGACACGCCATTGGGGTTGGGCCTGCTCCAACATCTGCCTGAAGGGGTTGCAGTCCACTATGTTAAAGGGAAGCAGATGTTGGGCAATAACCCTTGCCAGGAGCCCATTGAGGGAACGCACACGTCGGTCTGAAGGGGGGAAGGGAGTGTTGCGTTCAAAGGCGTCAGAAAGAGACGCCTGGCGCCGGACGGCAGTGCGGGACACCGAAGAGGAGGGTGATGATGTGGAGGTCTGGCTGTCGGTAGCAGTACCTCTACTAGAGGGAGCGGGGGGGCATGACCTGCTGGTAGCCGATGAAGCTGTGGCAGGGGCTGCTGTACCCTGCACACTTGTGGTGGTGGCGCTGCTACCACCAGCACACGCTTCATCTGGTCATGCTCCTGCCAGTGATTAATCCGCAGGTGCTGGTTGAGTGCCGTGGTACCCACCCGAGCCAAACACTTCCCTCTCTTCACCTTGGCACGACAGAGCTGGCAGATGGCTACTGTCGGGTTATCTGCTACCAAGGTGAAGTAGGCCCAGAGAGGTGACTTCAGCGTCGCCCTCCTGTCAGATGGGGTGACGCTGACTTCCACCTGCTGGGACTCGGTGCGCACAGGTGGAGCTGCCTGCTGCTGCTGCTGCTGCTGCTGCTGCTGCTGACACCTCCTGCTGCCATCACCAGTGGAGACCCTGACGTTGGTCTCCCTGGTGACCTGGCGCACCGTTTCCCCAGGGTGCCTACCTTCCTCGTCGTCACTGATGCTGTGAACCGACGAGGCAGGTGGCACCCATGTTGGGTCACCCTCCTCTTCGCCCCCAGATATGTCAGACCCAGGGCTGACATGTGGTGGTCTGAAGGAGACATCTGACATGGAGCCGCTAGCCTGGCTCCGATGTCCCCTCACAGACGCATGGGTCTGACTAGGTGCTGGTGTTTCCTGCAGAAAACCACCAGCACCACCATGAAGGGAGGTCTCTGGGCTACTGACAGCCAGTACCCCATCCTCCTCCTCCTCCATTAACCCTTCAAAAAGGTCCTGACCATCAGCACATAAATCAATGTCTGCATGATCGAGGGCCTCCCCCAAGATATCCATGTCACTTTCACCATCAAACAGCATGAGGCTGGACTCGCTGGGGCTGGGTACTAAAGGCACCGGTGTACTGATGGTGGTGGTGCTACTTGGTGATGACTGAGTGGCACTGCTGTGCCCCATGTACTCCACCACTGCTGGAGCCTGTGAAGGCAATATCGGGCGGCTGCCCGAAGTAAAAAAACTCCCGGATGAGGCGGACTCTAAATCCCTTCCACCCGATCCTCTACCAGTAGTAGGGGCGCGAGAGGTACCCCGATGTGCTGGCAGCGACCCAGCACTGGGAGAGGTAACTCCCCTGCCCTACCCCTGCTGCCACGACCAAGACCAGGATGCTGCTCATGCTGATATGGGGGGGTGGGTAAACTTTATTGGGGGGGGGGGTAAATGTGATAATAGAAAAAACAGGCGCGCAGACAAACAACTAGTAGCTATGCCACTAAACAACAATTAAACGAAAGGTAAATTTTTTTAAATTTTTTTTTTTTTTAAACTAACTAACTGACTGACAGACAACAGACAAAAACTGACTGGGCAACGAATAAGAGCAATAAAGAAACTAATATAGATAGAACAGTGACTCTGCTAACACAGCAGAGCCAGAGATCTGAATAAACTAAAAATAACTTTTTTTTTTTTTTTTTTTTTTATAAAACAGATAACTATCTAACTAAATAAACACACTAAACTAAGCTAGCTAGCTTACAGAGGTGTACAAGTACACTCAAACCTATCTATCTAACACTAAATGAAACTGGAACACAAACACACAAATAGTAGCTTTAAAAAAAGCTGTTTGGTCTCTTCTTGCTTTTAAAAAAGCAGTTTAGAAATATAAGCACTAGCAGCTGCTAATACTCAAATGAACTGAACACTGAACAGGAGCACAGAACTGAAAGGCACTGCAATGCTGATGCAATATAACACAGAGCACAGAAACACTTCTCCCTCTATATCCACCTTGTGAATCTGCAATGAGCACATGCTGGCACTTAGTTTATATAATGGTCGTGAGGCAGCTTCCTATTGGTTGATGTGGAGGTTGCTAACCTCTGACACCTGTGGAAATGGAACTCTGATTGGCTGTGATGTGAATGAAGGGCGGGGAAAAAAAATCGCGCGATATTGCTATTGCCGAATATTCGCATTGCGAATATTCGGCAGCATAAAAGGATCACATGTTGCGCTACTCGGCCCAGGGTCCCTCTAATCATACCACCATTGCTTTTACACGTCGATGGAGATCACTAGCATGTGATCTGTGTTAAAAAAAATTTGAGAAAAATCCGAATATTCGACATTGCGAATATTCGGCACAATATTCGAGATATTGCGCGATTTCTCGAATATGCAATATTCGAGCCGAATATTCGCAATTCGAATATTCGTGAGCAACACTAGTTTTCATCAGACGAACCGATCGTGTGTGGGCCCCATCGTTTTTTTTCCCATCTGTGAAAAAACTTAGAACCTGTTTAAAATTATCTGATGGTTAAAAAACCAATCGTCTGTGGGAAAATCCATTGGTTAAAAATCCATGCATGCTCAGAATCAAGTTGACGCATGCTCGGAAGCATTGAACTTAATTTTTCTCTGCACGTCGTTGCGTTTTACGTCACCGCGTTCTGACACAAATATTTTTTTAACTGATGCTGTGTAGGCAAGACTGATCAAAGTCAGCTTCATTGGATATCTGATGATAAAATCCATCGGTCCGTTTTCATTGGATGAACCGATCGTTTGTACAGGGCATTAGTGTTATCATCTAATTTTATAGACCCTTTCAGAAACTATATTGTTTGAAGGTTTTCTCCCAAATGTTCAAGTCTGAAATGTACATGTGAAAAAATGAAAGATATCAATAAAATGGTTAAAACCAATTGCTGAGTAATGTAAAATATTTTGTTTTTGTTTATAATTAACCTCCCTGGCAGTTAGCCATGACTAAGCACTGATTAGTGTGAAACGCGTCGGCTGCTCTTTTTCCCGATCCTTTTGGCTGTATTTTGTGATGCATTCCCATTAATTTGACCAATAAAGACAACTTTAGAAGTTTTTTTGGAGTGCGGCTGTCCATCCCTTTCGAATCTTCACATTTGCCTAGTGCATTGCCAGCACCCTTGGTTTCCTGAGAAGTTCCCAATTGCTCATCAGACCCACCTAGAGTGGTGACTCCCTTCCCTCCCTGGCAGTAATGGCCGAGTGTGGCTCGGGGTTACATTTCACTACCACTCAGGATTGTTTTGCAGGATCCTGGTGCAGGCTACTTACCTTGTCCCCAGGTTCCTGCGATGTCCCCCCGCTGTGTCTGCAGGCTGTGTCCTCCACCCGATGCCTCTGTGTGCCGGGCTCCATTCCCTGCAAACGTCGCGGTGCACGGTGGCAGAGCCTGGCGGCAAATTCAAAAACTACAAAATTTATAATACATACAGTAAACTGTAAACTTACAGATTACATTACTGTATGAAATCATTTCACATCCCTTTTGTCCCTAGTGCTTTGTCCAGTGCCCTGCATGCAGTTTTATATTATATATACTGTTCTTTCTGCCTGAGAAACTTGAGATTGTCCATGGCAACCAAAAAGTGTCCCTTTACATCAAAAGTGGTTTTAGGTTTAATAAAGGTTTATTGAGTTTTTAAGACAGCAAAAACAAAATAATTACATTTTTTGACCGAGCGTCCAACAAATGGCGACCCGGGCAGAAGAACATGGAACATATTCAATCCGCATTGCAAAAATTAAAGTTGTACATACAATTACTGCAACGGGGGTAGGGTATAGGGAGTTGTAATGTTTACCAGGCTTGTCCACAAACTGCGAGGGCCTCCCCCGACCCGGACGCCCCAATGGGATCCAGCTGCGCCCGGGGCACAGGGGAGTAAGAGAGGTCAAACTGCCTCAGGTAGGCAGGTGATGTGGACACCCATATTTATTCATACATCGTGCAATGAATTTACAAGAGCAATAATAATAAAACACAGAGGTAACTGGTCATATAAAATGGTCAGATTGTGCAGAAATAAAACCGGAGACCGGCTGGAGAGAGCCAGCCGGAAGGAAAAAACGGAAAGAGGGAAGTAGAGAAGAGAGAAGACCTGAGACGGAAAAAGACAGGGAAAAATAGGGGGGGCGGGGGAGGGGGGAAGGTGGGGAACAGGGTGAAGGGAGCGGTGTGCTCATCTCTCACAAGGAGTACATCATTTTGTCCCAAGAAAATTCAGCTAGAGGCAAATTAATTAAAAAGAAAAAAGAAATAAAAATAAAACAAAAACTTCCACAAGCCACTGATCTCAGCCAGTGGAGGTGAAAACTACCAGTGCTTCAGGGACTTGGGGCCGGTGTCTGCCGAGAATCATGGGGTCACCACGGCTGGGAGACGGTCTTTAAGTTGTCTGAAGTGGAGTAATGCCTCCAAACACTCCAGGTAAAGGAAAATTTTGCATATCTATCTAGGGATTTGGCTTGCAGTTCTTCCATCAGCATAATGCCATTCATTTCATTTATCCATTCAATAATAGTTGGGGGAGCAGTCGACCTCCAGTGCCTAGAGATCAACTGCCACCCTGCACTTAAGCAAAACTTTAGAAGGGAGTTATTCTGAAATTTGGTGGCGCCAGGTAGAATGGAGAGGAGGGCTATAAGTGGAGAGGGGTGAGTGGTTCATCGTAGAGGTCAGAGTAAATCGAGAAAATTTGGGACCAGAACGGGCTAATTTTGTCGCAGTCCCACCAAATGTGAGTATACGTACCCGTGGCCGAGGCACATCTCCAGCAGGAGTCCGAGGCAGAGGGAAACATGATCCTGAGGGTCGTCGGCACATGATACCAACGCGAAAGTACTTTATAATTTTTCTCCTGAGCATGGCTCGATATGGAGAATTTGTTAGTGTAGAAGAAGGCCTATATCATTTTGCCCCTGTACAAATCATTAGTAAGACCTCATCTGGAATATGCAGTCCAGTATTGGGCACCAGTTCTCAAAAAGGATATCGGAGAACTGGAGAAAGTGCAGAGAAGGGCAACCAAACTGATAAGAGGCATGGAGGAGCTCAGCTATGAGGAAAGATTAGAAGAACTGAATGTATTCACTCTTGAGAAGAGGAGAATAAGGGGGATATGATCAACATGTACAAATATATAAGAGGTCCATATAGTTAACTTGGTGTTGAGTTATTCACTTTAAGCTCAACACTGAGGACAAGGGGGCACTCTTTACGTCTGGAGGAAAAGAGATTTCACCTCCAAATATGGAAAGGTTTCTTCACAGTAAGAGCTGTGAAAATGTGGAACAGACTCCCTCCAGAGGTGGTTCTGGCCAGCTCAGTAGATTGCTTTAAGCGAGGCCTGTATTCTTTCCTAAATGCACGTAATATAACTGAGGACTAAGATTTGTAGGTAAAGTTGATCTGGGGTAAATCCGATTGCCCCTCGGGGGATCAGGAAGGAATTTGTTCCCCTCCTGTAGCAAATCGGATCATCGCTCTGCTGGGGTTTTTTGCCTTCCTCTGGATCAGCTGTGGGTATGGAGTTGGGTGCATGGGATTGTACTGTGTTTTATTTTGTTTTTGTTTTTTTATTTATTTATTTATTTATTTATTTATTTATGGTTGAACTGGATGGACTTGTGTCTTTTTTAACCTAGCTAACTATGTAACTATGTAACTATGTAAGGCCTTACGCCACTCCGCCTCACTGACGTCTCTCCCTAGCTCTTCTGACCAAGCTGAAGTAAATTTGGGAAGGGCGCTGTGTGTATAACCTAGTACCAACTTATAGATCAAAGAGAGAGTGTGCCGTTGAAATTAAGAAAAGGAACAAAGTTGTTCAAACCCTGTCAATGGTCTGTGAACCCGTCGAGAGTCGTGGAGCGTCCTACAGTAAGCCGTCAGATGTATGTGCGTAAGCCATGTCACTCTTGGGGAAGCCGGTGACGGGCCCAGCACGAGGGATCCTGAGGTGGCATGAACAAAACTCTGTGCAGTGGGCCAATTCTCGCGCTGATAGCCCGCTAAGGAGTGAAGTCCCCTACCCTCTGGGAGGTCTGGGTTATTGAAAAGGGGGGTCAATGGACTCGGGTCAGTAGAGAGGGCGTATGGCTCCCTCTTATGGTACCATATTGCCAGGGCATCTTTGGTAAGGGGAGATAGCCCCGAAAGGGTGCGATGAGATGTAGCGTCACCCCAGAGCAGGGCCTGAAGGTCCACTGAGGACAGATCTTGTTCGACGCATATGGCCACCTTACCCAAGGGGTGGGGAAACCACTCCAGTACCCGGGATAGCACAGCTGATACGTGGTCAAGTTCAAAATCAGGAAGACCCCTCCCTCCGTTTGAGATGGGGGAACAAAGAAGCTTATGTTTCAGCCTGGGTCGGCAGCACCTCCACACAACAAGAAAGTGGAAGGGAGGGCTATCGGGAGCGCTTGGAAAAGCTACAAGAGTTTGGGCAAGATATCCATTTTGAGTGTGTTCATGCGTCCGAACCACGACACCGGCAGATCCATGCGGGTTTCCGTGAGAAGCCGAAGTTTAGTCAGTAGCGGGCTGTAATTAAGAGCAAAGATGTCTGACAGCTGGTGCGGGATTGCCGTCCCTAAATAAGAAATGGATTTTTCCTTCCATTGGAAGGATAAATTTGACTTGAGGGTGTTAAGGGTGGGGAGAGGGAGGGAGAGATTCAAA
The DNA here is from genome assembly GCA_029574335.1 of Rana kukunoris. Taxonomy (NCBI): domain Eukaryota; kingdom Metazoa; phylum Chordata; class Amphibia; order Anura; family Ranidae; genus Rana; species Rana kukunoris. Next base: position 457,493,390 of record CM056051.1, on the reverse strand, counting down.
GCTTCAGTTTTAGACAGGTTCAATTTGTGGTTACTCAGCCTACCAAACCGATCGATCTCAGCTAGAATAGAGGGAATGCTGACGTGGGGTCGAGTGACATAAAGGAGCAAGTCATCCGCATACAGTGAGAGTTTACAGTGGGAAGAAGGCATTTGGATCCCGTGTATGTTCGGATTTGCTCTAAGTGCCTGGGCCAAGTGTTCAATTACAAGAGCAAAAAAGAGGGGAGAGAGGGGTCACCCCTGTCTGGTGCCGTTTTTAATAGGTAACATGCTCGATTGAATTCCGTTAACCAGGACGGTGGCGGAGGGGGCATAGTACAGAGACATAATGTGAGCGAGCATCTTCGGGCCTAAACCTAATTGGGCTACATCAAAAGTGGTTTTAGACCAGCCAGAAAACAGCGACCACAATAGGGATACAACTTTTTCGCGAAAGGGAGTTTAAAGTGGTTGGAAACAACACACTTTTTGTTACAGGTAAGCCTGTATTAAGGCTTACCTGTAGTTACCCTGGATATCTCCTAAACCTGCATGGTTTAGGAGATATCCCATGTGTTTGCATGTGCCAAAGTCATCAGCACATGAACACTGAAGCAATGGCACGTCATGTTGTTGCTTCAGTTAGATAAGCACCAGAACGACCACAATATACAGGTAATACTGAAATAAAATCACACACATAGGTTGGCCTTGATGGACTTGTGTCTTTTTTCAACCTCACCTACTATGTAACTATATACTGTATCTATGTAATGTTAATAATTATTTCCCATATCCCAGTATTGTTCACTAAGATGCACGTCCAAGAGTCTTTTAACCACTTAAGCCCCCGGACCAAAATGCAGCTAAGGGACCAGGCTCCTTTTTGCAAATTGGCACTGCGTCATTTTAACTGACAATTGCGCGATCGTGCGACGTAGCTCCCAAACAAAATTGGTGTCCTTTTTTCCCCACAAATAGAGCTTTCTTTTGGTGGTATTTGATCAACTCTGCGTTTTTTTTTTGCGCTATAAACAAAAATAGAGCGACAATTTTGAAAAAAATGCAAAGTTTTTTACTTTCTGCTATAATAATTATCCCCCAAAAATATTTTTCCTCAGTTTAGGCCGATACGTATTCTTCTACCTATTTTTGGTGGATTTTGGTTATTTTTTTTTCTATTACTAATGGTGGCGATCAGCGATTTTTTTCGTGACTGTGACATTTTGGCGGACACTTCGGACAATTTTGACACATTTTTGGGACAATTGTCATTTTCACAGAAAAAAATGCATTTAAATTGCATTGTTTATTGTGGAAATGACAGTTGCTGTTTGGGAGTAAACCACAGGGGGCACTGTAGGGGTTATGTGTTCCCTAATGTGTGTTTACAACTTTAGGGGGTGTGGCTGTTGGTGTGACGTCATCGATCGTGTCCCCCCTATAAAAGGGATGACGTGATCAATGCAGCTGGCCACAGTGAAGCACGGGGAAGCTGTGTTTACACACGGCTCTCCGCGGTCTTCAGCTCCGGGACCGATCGCCGCACTCCAGCGGCGATCGGGTCCGCGAGTCCCGCGGTCCAGGAGCTTTAGACCGGGTCATGGGAGAGCGCCCATGACCCACGGTTGGGTAGTAGTACAGGACGTACCTGTACGTGGCTCTGCCCAGCCGTGCCATTCTGCCGGCAGGATTATAGTTTTATCTTAATCTTCTACAATCAACAAAGTTCACTCTGGAACCCATCTCCATCGATGCCACTAAAAATATCATCGGTACTTTGTGAAACAGCACAGCGCCTAATGATATCATCCCCACTAAACTGCTGAAGGAATGTGCCGACATCCTGGCACCACCTATCACGCAGCTTATAAACCAGTCATTTAAGGAAGGCTTAGTGCCCTCCCTGCTGAAAGAGGGCAAAATCCAGCCCATCTTGAAGAAACCTACCCTTGACCCCAAGGACCCAACTCACCGCCGTCCCATAACAGGCCTAAACGTTCTCTTAAAGGTAATGGAGAAAGTAGTGGTACAACAGCTGCAACAGCATCTAGATACCCATAATCTACTTGATCCATTTCAATCGGGTTTCGTCCCCGGACACGGGACGGAAACAGCATTGCTCAAAATATGGGACGACGCTCTTGAGGCCGCAGACTAAGGAGAATCTTGTCTCCTGGTTCTGTTGGACCTAAGCGCAGCCTTCGACACGGTAGACCACAAACTGTTACTGACTTGGCTGGCTGAGGTAGCCAGAGTCGCAGAAGGTGATTTACCATGGTTCTCCTCCTTTTTGGAAAACCGATCACAAACAGTGAAATCGGGACCTTTCACTTCTGAAAAACACATGGTATCATGTGGAGTCCCTCAAGGATTCCCCCTGTCACCGATGCTCTTCAACATTTATCTTCGTCCTCTCTTTGAAATCATCAGTAGCCAACAACTACTCTATTACTCATATGCAGACGACACGCAACTGTATTTTCGCATCTGCAACAAAAAGGATCATCATCTCAGTTTAGAGAAATGTCTCTCTTTGATAGAAAACTGGATGACAAAGAGTTATCTTAAACTCAACAGTTCCAAAACAGAACTTCTGTTTCACACCAGTCGTAAGAATCAACTTGCAACAACTTGGACACCTCCGCCCATTCTGGGCCAAATCATCACCCCTAGCACCAAAGTCAAGAGTCTTGGGGTCATCTTCGACACCTACATGACAATGGACGCGCAAATAGGGGCAGTAGTCAGCGGATCTCACCATCTGCTGCACCTACTACGCAGACTTATTCCATTTATTCCCAAAGAAGACGTAGCAGTTGTGGTGGGAACAATTGTGAACTCCAGACTGGACTATGCAAATGCCCTTTACCTCGGACTCCCAAAGTACCAAATCTCTCGTCTGCAAGTCGTTCAGAACACGGCCGCCAGACTTGTGACTGGGAAAAAAAAGATGGGAATCAATCTCACCTTCGTTGAGAACCCTTCACTGGTTGTCAGTAAAGGACAGAATTGCTTTTAAAGCCCTCTGTCTGACGCATAAGTGCATCCATGGGAAGGCTCCGCAATATCTATGCGAAAAGATAAAATCCCAGAACTCCGATCGCGTTCTGCGATCCACCGACCAAAATCTGGTCAAGATACCCAAAGCCAGATACAAGTCCAAAGGAGAAAGAAGGTTTGCATTCCAAGGTCCTAGACCAGGGATCCTTAAACTACGGCCCTCCAGCTGTTACAGAACTACAAATCCCATGAGGCATTGCAACACTCTGACATTCACAGACATGACTAGGCATGATGGGAATTGTAGTTCCTGAACACCTGGAGGGCCATAGTTTGGAGACCCCTGTCCTAGACTATGGAACGCTTTACCAACCAGCATTCGGAAAACCACCTGACCTTCAGAAGACAGATTAAAACTCTGCTCTTTTGATGTCAAGAGAGACAGGAACAACGAGCGCCCAGAGGCGATTTAGTTTGCATGTGCCACGCTATATAAGTTTTTCATTCATTCATCTCTGGAGTATATCCCCATTTTTATGCATGCTAATATTCTGCCTGCTTTGGTAGCTGCAGCTTAACATTGCATCCTATTTTTCAGTCTGTCATCTACCTGATTGTGATACGTCACTTCCCCCACTGGAAGCGCAGCTGGAACGCGAAACAGTGTTTCCAAGCACATGGACATTAAGGCTGCAAGAATTTTCTTTTAATCTTGTTTTTAACATATTTTTGGAATAAAAACTGTGACATACTTCACCATGGAAGCCCTTTCTTTTAATTTTTCCCATTAACCGCTGGACAACTCTTCTTAAACCATCTTTGGAGATGTGACAACTTCCCTATCCAGAAACGCTTTTTGGTTCGCTTGGTGTGGTTGTTATGGAAGTCTGGTGAGTAAGATGTGTGGCAGGTGATGGTGGTGGAAGATCTACAGTCACTTTTACCTTACTGCTAAATCAAGAATTTTAAGATTTTGATAAATTGATCTGAACACTTGCTGTAATTTCACTGGATGATTTAACACAGTTTTGTGTTTGGACTTTTTATTTTTATTGTTTATATTTTGTTTCCTAATGAGATTTTTTTTAAAACATTCACTATATTTGCACATTTGCTCTTTAATTTAACAATTCAGTATTGATTTGATTTCTTATTGCATGCTATTGTTCAGTCTGTCATCTACTAGGACCCCCGGATCTTTCTCCATCCTTGATTCCCCCAGAGGTTCTCTCCCTAGTGAGTAGTCTGTGTAGGTGTTTTTAGCCCCCAAGTGCATTACCTTACATTTCTCCACATTAAACCTCATTTGCCATCTACAGTAGTTGCCCACGCCATTATTTTGTTCAGGTCTTTCTGTAAAAATTCTATATCCTGATGTGAGGTAATTGCCTGCTTATTTTTGGTGTCATCGTCAAAAACTGAGATTAAGCTATTTATCCCATCCTCTATATCATTTATGAATAAATTAAACAAAATTGGTGCCGAGATGGAGCCTTGGGGTACCCCACTTACCACTCTAGATCAGTCCGATGATAGTTCACACCTTTTTGCCCTTTGCAGAAAAGTATTCCTACACTTAAAGATAGTTTTCAAGGACTTGAAACTTTAAAGGACAGGAGAACAAAGAGGTAAAAAAAACTCACAGAAAGCTCCTACAACTCCTTGTTTAGTAGTCACTTGTTGGGTCTGGATATCCAGAAGCATCACACATTCTGCAGTGCAGCAGCCACAAAATAGGGGAGTCAGATGTATATTTGCTTTATTAATAACTCCAAAAAAAAAAAAAGGAAAAATCTGAGGCTTCCAGGCACACAGCCTGCTCACACAGAGAAGCAATATTCTCTAAACGTGGGCTTCAGTCTTGGCACCTCAACTAGGCAAACTAGCCTCTTCCTAGGAAGGACAAGGAAAAAAAGGATCTGCTCACAAATAGTCTCCTTGTTTTGTCAAAGCTAGGTCCAGCCAATTATGACCAGCTTACCAGGGGTTGGCAAGCTGACAGAATAGACACGACTCTGCATACTCACCCCTGAGACTTTGGAACCTTCTCACTACTTGGCAGGTGATGTCAGAAAGATCATCCCTGTGAGTTAGAGAACACATCCCTAGAATAGTATAACAGATATGGCATGGTACTATAGGTACATTTAGGTATCTAGATGAACACATCTATTTTACTGGGTATTATAAGTGTAGCACCCTCTAGTGTGCTGGAGTAGGTAGTGATATGGTTTTTGTTAATGTAGGTAAAATGTTTAGCTTGGCTGGCAGCCAAGCCTTTGTTTAAATCTGGGTCAGAGTGAGTGACTTCAGGAGGCTGTTATGACTCAGCAGACAGCATCTCTGGTACCTCCTTCTACTTCTGAAACTTGCGAGAAACTTCCAGAAGAATATGGGGGAGGTTAGGAGGAGCTGCCTGGAGTATTCGTGTGGACTCTGACTAATCCCCAACAGAAAGATTGGCAAAGGGCAGGCCACCTCATAAATACTCAAGATAAGCCCAGCAGGGGCAGGAGAGTTTGGGTGGGAGGTTGAGGGTAGCCCCCTAGTCTGGTGGGCAGGTGACATTGGGTCTGGGACCTGGGTGCTGGAGGGACCCTCTACAAAGCAGGATTCCTTCCTGGATATATGGGAGCAGATGTGAGGGCAGCAGGAGCCAGTGAGCACATCCAAGAGACTCTCCAGGGAGAAGACAGCTGGGTGGCTGGTGAGTGTGACAGTGCGGAATGACTGTGGGAAGATGAGCCAGGAGGTCTGGTGAAATAGGCAGCTGCAGCCAGGTGGGCTGGCAGTGCCTGAAGAGGTGTTGCTGGGATTAGTATCCATGGGAGAATAACTGGACATTGGCACTTTTTCTACACACCAAAAAGGGTCATGCGGTCCCTGCCTGTAATGGGCAATTGTTGGATCTGACACACTGCCCTGTTAGATCTCATCCAAACAGTGTGCCAGCTGGATCTGTGATTTATTCTGCAAGCACGTTTTGTGCATGAGGCAGAATAGGTTTGTATATAGAGATTGTACATAAAGACTGTGTATAGTTAAGTTTACCTGAAGACATTTGCAAGTCAAGTGGGTATTCCATAATACCTTTATCCCCATCCAAGTTTATTCCCCTCAACAAAACAAAAAAAAAAGAAGCACTGGACTGTTTCCTGACTGCAGTGTGCTTGTGAAGATGCAGTGTGCCTGGCTGTGCAAGGTGGGGGATCACCTTTCTACATTTGGCTCTTTAGGGGGTGCACTACATACAAATAGATACTTTAGGACTAGCTCCCTTGTACTTTCACCACCTTCCTCTTTGATCACATTGTATAACAGGTAGCCTCGCTTCCAATATGGAGGCAAAGGAGTAGGGTGCAGGGCAAGCCTTTAGATATTTTTTGTCCCTTTTAGATTACCTGAGAACACTAATCTGTTATTGCAGTGGGGACAAATTTCTGCAATTTATGCCTAAAGTATTGTATCGTAAAAACAATTACAGACCTAACCTTTTCTTTGTTAATTATTTAGTAGCATGAAATCTTTCATGCCATACTAAATGCATGCTTGGGGAAATTAAAAGGAGAGCAAACCTAAAGCCCCCATGACTGTCTATAGTATAAGATACAGCATAGATTACACCTTTCATTTATTAATCTGCTGGATTAAACCAATGTCACAGCTGCCAGGATTGCTAATGAAAGGGTGATCAAACAGACAGAGGAAGTTAGGAGGTAAAAATATATCACTGAAGGTTTTCAGGTAACTTGGACTGTAAATTCTCATTAACGACCTCTTTTTAATCCTAAACTTAATTCACCTTGTGGGAATGCACAGTCATAAAACACTCAGGTCTGTTACTACTGCCAAACTGTTCTACCCCTATGGAGGCTGGATGGCTGTGCTGTTAAAAGATAGAGGAAGTCTGTTTGTTGTTAGTTGATTTTCATTAAGTTGTACAATTGTATTTGTCCTCCTGTCCACCTATGGTAAACCAACAACGTGTGCAGGTAATCTGGGGAACAAATTATATTGAATGAAATCGGCCAAGCAGCAACTGGCCAGCAAGCAGGTTTTTAAGGTGTCACTTAATAAGGTATTTACATGTGATACATAGTTTATTTTGAAAATCAATGGATTGCTGTTACAAAATATTCACAGTTGCACTGCAAGGGAGTATCCTGTGTCTGGTGAGCAGAAATGTAACTTACTGTATATTCGCTGTACAAAGTGCTACACAAGCGTAAATTTAAAGGATCAATGAGGGCATTTACAAAAGATAAAAATAAAATGTACATGTGCATGTAGACTTAAATGATAAATGTACTTTTATTACAGCTATTCTATAAAGCAGAATCCCATTTAAAAAAAATAATAATAGTCCATTAACAGATAAAATAAAAAAGCAGCTTTGCTGCAACAAGCTAGTGATGAACCAGTGATGTCCCTTGCAGTAATTATTTCTTCTGCCACTAGGTGACCCTAATTCAATCATGGCCAGTATTATTAATCTCATGTTTCTCTGAATCTAGGCTGTTATGAACTCATCCCCAGCCAGTAAGGGGACCATGAGGCATACACTTACCTGTTTGCCTCTCTACCCTCTTCTGCACCAGCACCAGGGCGGTTACAGGGGGGGGGAAATGACGGTTGCCCTGGGCGGCACCACTTCCTGGAGGAAGTGGGGGGCACAGGCCAGGTGAAGTGCTTGTGCTTCTAAAATCTGTGTGTGTGTGTGTGTGTATGACTAACACACCAGGCAGGCAGCGGGCCTCTGGCAGGTAATAGCTGTAACAATGTGCTGAGTGTGACGGGTATGCTCCTGCACCTGGCACAACATTAGCATAGCCCAGCCCTTCACTTCCCTGTCAGCGGTGATACCCCCCCCCACCTGACAAGCACTCCATAGTCCTGGCCCAGTGACATCACTGAGAGGCCGGCCGCTGGCCAGAGGCGGGATTGGAGAGGACCCAGATGAGAGGAGATTACCGTGCTGCTGCTGGAGCTGTGACCTACAGCAGCCACCTAGCCGAAGAGATCCAAGCACTTGTAATCCCACAAGTAAGCATTAACTCTTTGGATTGGGATGGTGGGCTGAGGGGAGGTTAAAGGGGTTGTAAACCCTCATGTCTCAGCTTTAATTGGATAAATTGATAGCAGCGCAGCCATTGGCTCCTGTGCAAATTACATCCATATTTTATCTCACAGACCTGATACTTTAACCACTTGCTGCCCGCCCACCGTCAAATGAAAGAGGGGCAGTGCAGCTCTCGTCCTGGGTCAACATCATATGACATTGTCCCAGAACTACTGATCTCGCGGGCCCGCAGTGATTGCAGCTGTTTTGTGTTGCTATGACACAGTGTGACCCCTGATCTATATAAAGAGCCCTAACCATGTGATCTGCTATGTCCAATCACAGCCGGTCACATGTAAACATGGAGATTCTGGTAACACTGACAGAGTGTGTGGCGAGGAGAGCTGATCAGCTGCATCTCCTCGCAGGGGACATCCAGACATGTAATCAGGACACTGATCATCAATGCCCTGATTACAATACAGTCCCACTAGTGCCAGCAATCAGTGACCACAAGTGCCACCAATCAGTGCCTGTGAGTGAGTGAATAACTTGTATAGCACAACAATTGCGAACTGATTTGCCTTAAGGCGCTTGGTACCACTTTTCCTTTCGTTTCTCCCTGAGAATAGGTGGGTCTTGAGTTTTTTTCTGAAGGCCAGGTGATCAATTTTTGTTCAAATGTTAGTTGATAATGCGTTCAACAGTCGAGGTCCTTTGAGTGCAAATCGACGTTCTCCTTTGGCTTTGGGGATTTTATTTTCTCACATAAGTATTGTGAAGTGCTTCCGTGTACACATTTGTGCGTAAGGCATATGGCGTTACAAAAATACGAAAAGAACTTGGACAGCCGCACTCCAAAATATTTATTTTAATTAAAATCGATCACAAAAATAAATATGCCACAGCAAAAAAATTGGAACAGAAGCTAACGTTTCGCACTGTAGCTTCAGTGCTTAGTCATAGGCATATGGCCTTAAATGTGACTGGGTCTTTTACGGGCAACCAATGGAGGGATTTCAGGGACGGGGTAATTGATTCCCAGGGTTTTTTCCCTGTTAACAGTCGCACTGCCGTGTTCTGGACGACTTGGAGATAGGTCAACTGGTATTTTGGGAGTCCGAGGTAGAGGGAATTTGCATAATCTAACCTAGAGTTAATAATTGTCCCTACCACTACTGCTGTGACTTCTTTGGGGATGGAGGGGACAATTCTTCATAGGAGACATAGAAGATGGTGGGATCCGCTAACTACTGATCCTATTTGTGCATCCATTGTCATGTCAGAGTCAAAAATGACTCTGAGACTTTTGACTTTGGTGCTTAGGGTGATGGTTTGTCCCAGGATGGGTGGTGGTGTCTAGTGAGTTCTGGCTAGTTTCTTTCGGTTTCCATGGAGTTGAAGGAGTTCTGTTTTTGCTCCATTTAGTTTGAGGTGACTCTCCGTCATCCAGTTGTCTATCTGAGTGAGGCATTTTTCTAATATGGGTATTGGTTCTTTTTGTCACTGATACGAAAATAAAGTTGCGTGTCATAGGAGTGATAGAGAAGATCTTGATTACTATTTTTTTTTAGGAGTGGGTGGAGGTAAATATTGAATAGCACGGGTGATAGGGGTGATCCCTGGGGGTCCCTGAATCAGACGTTAAAGGTCCTAATTTCACTCTCTGAGAAAGATTTTCCAGAAATTATGAAAACCATGATAGATCCGAGTCTGCCACTCCAGCTACCTCTGTGAGGCGAGTTATCAGCAGTTTGTGGTCTACTGTGTCAAAGGCAGCATTAATGTCCAGCAGTATCAGGAGACAAGATTCTTGGTTGTCTGCTGCTTCGAGAGCGTCATCCCATATTTTAAGAAGTGCTGATAATTTGTAAAAACCGTGTTGATAATGATGATCAGAGACTGAATTTGTGACCCCCCCAATCTAACCCCGGTTGATCCAGAGGAAGGCAAAAAAAAACGCAGAGCGAGGCAAATATGCTGCAGCCGGGGAGAAAAATTCCTTCCTGAACCCTCTGGATCAACTACCTATGATGAATGGGCCTGGGACCTGTATGAGGTGGGACGTCACCACTGTTTGTTAGATGTGGTGCAGTTGGTTATCCTCTAGGTGGATGTGTGGTAGGTGCGGCGGTGAAAAGTGAGGAAAGAAAAAACTTAGCGGCTCTTTTTTACTCCAGGTAAAGATGTCTACTGGGAAATTTTAAATACCTAACACACTTGGCATAACTGTTTTGTTGGTAAAAGTGCTTCAGGATTTTCAGCATGTTCATTTTGATAAATATCTGATTACAGCTTCTACCTAAAACAACCTCAAAATCCCAAGACACAGTGGGACAGACATTTATAAACACTATGTAACTTTATTCAGGGTCAGTTGTATGCTGAAAATAATAATAAAATAATAAATAGTTGGTGCAAGAAGAGCAATACGTTCAGTATCTAAGGCCGCGTACACACGACCCAGAACCTCGACGGGCAGAACACATCGTTCCGCCCGTCGAGGTTCTCTCCCGGCCGTCGAATTCGGCGACCCGCCCGTCGGGAATGGCAACCAGCCATTCTTCCAGGCGGGCCGTCGAGAAAAAAGAGAGCGTGCTCTCTTTTTCGGCTCGACGAGCTTCCCGACGGGAAGCTCGCCGAGACCGTACACACGGCCGAGGTCCTCGCTGGAATGTGCATTCCAGCGAGGTTCTCGCTGATTTTCAGCGAGAACCTCGGCCGTGTGTACGGGGCCTGAAAGTGGGATCAAAGAACTGTCATTAGAACATCAACCAATGTGACAAAAAAGGTTCACTTCCCCTATCTAGCTAAGCTAACTATTATACAAGTTTATCTTTTGGTGAGCACATGGGTCTACACTGGGGGGGGGGGGGGGTGAACAATAGCGTAGTAACAGATTTACTTCCAAGACAACAGGGTAGCAACCTACTCACTGTCCTATGGAAGGCTCATGCACACGTTTGCAAGGGGGCCATACACCTTTGCAAGAAAGCAGCTATAGGATGCAACTTTAATGTACATGGGTATAGCCTTGTATTTGCATAAACATGTTCATGTGCACATCCACGTGTGTTTATGTTGGTATCAACATATACCCACAAACAACAGACTCCTGGAATTGCTTTCTGTGGGTGGCTGTATGAAGTGTATGCAGCAGCTGTGGCTTCTGGGGAAGTTTTAGTAAAGTGCCCCCTTTCAGCCATGTGCATGAGCTCAAGGTTATACACAATGAAGGATGTGACAGTTGTGCAATCCTTGTAGCTTTCCTGATTTTCCTGGATCACGGACATCTAGCACCAACCTCCGGATCTCCTCCACCTCCAGCCGTCTCCAGCACTCCTTCCCCCCATCCTGCCTGTCAAGGGCGGCCGTCCTTTTTAGGATCGCCGCGACATCTCAACCCGGGGAATCAGCGCATCTCACCCCCGGACTTTAACCGAGGCACCCCCCCTCGTTCCCCCCCCCCACACCGCTGGTTTCTTCTCGGCCGTTTTTCGCTGGTCCGCGCCAGCCACGCTAGGTCCGCGGGAGCCGCGCTTAGGAAAGACCGCGGCTTCAACTGCGGCCTAGCGGCGCGACGCTCCAGCACTCTGCATCTCCCCCAGGGTTTCGCCCAACACACCCCCCCTACCCGTGGAAGTCCCCATCCACCTCCAGCTCAGCCATCTACCCCCCCCTTTTTCTCCGGGGTAAAATTCAGCCCAGCTGTAGCACGGCTTGGGCCTTGGGCCAGGCCGCTGGCCAGCTTGGTACTCCCCCCCCCCAGCACAACTACACCCTTCACACCATTCCATAGCATTGCGCCCCCACCCTCCCCCCCCCCCGATACACCATCCACCGGCCAGCTATACAGCAATCCCCCCTGGACACCAGCAGGACCCCCCACTTCCCCAGGGCGAGAACTGCATCCCGGCAGCTACCGGCGCACGTTTCCTAGGAGTAGGACGTGTGGCCCACGGGATGTAGATAGGTAGGACCCCCCACCCCCCCCCCCACTTCATCGCTATCCCCCCCCCTTGACACCTGCAGCACCCCCCTCTTCCTTAGGGCTAGAACTGCATCCCGGTAGCTACCGGCGCACCTTCCTAGGAGTAGGACGTGTGGCCCACGGGGGTAGATAGGTAGGGCCCCCCCACCCCTCCCCCGTTCATCGCCGCGACCGAGTGGCCCCCCCGCACCCCCTCTCCAGATACCAGCTTGCTACTCCCTTGTAATTGGGTCACCTACCACCCTCTCCTGACTCAATAACTACTAGTTGGCAACCCTCACCACCCTGGCTCTTGCAGCCGGAGTGTTAGCCATCTTGCAACACCCTAGCCCCATTCCCCCTTCCTCAATACCATTTGAACTTGATCCAGGGTTCGCCCGATCGCCTCTCAAGGGGTCAGGAAGGAATTTTTTTTCCCTGTCGTAGCATATTGGCATAGCACGGCCAGGTTTTTTTTGCCTTCCTCTGGACCAAGTCAGAATCAAGGATTAAGTTAATCCTTGATAATCCGCCCCCCTCTCCCCCTGGTGTTTGGCGACGATGGTTAATCTGCAATATTCTGCAGAAACCATTGGGGATTTGAGGCAATTTGCCGCAATACTACCAGCCATCACTAAAAAAGCCCTAAGAGCTGAGCGACTTTTGAGAATCGATCGACGACCGACTATCAAAAATCTCAGCCATATGCCCCAGCCTAAGCACATATCATGTGCTCTGATCAACACAAGATCGGCAGTAAAACACCGACTGGAAATCCATGATTTCATTCTACAATACGATTTTAGACTGCCTCTTTATTACAGAGAGCTGGCTTACAGCCAACTGTAACACCATTCTAGGAGAATTGGTGCCAGAAAACTATCATATTATAACGGAAAACAGAATAGGGCAAAGAGGAGGAGACTGGCGGTGATCCATAAGACTCATCTTGCGATCACTAAACCCAGTCCTTCAAAACCCTCTTCCATTCATGGAAACCCTTACTTTGCAACTGCAAATAAACTCCCAGGAGACCGTCCGTATTCTTCTCTGCTATAGGCCACCCGGCCCAAAATCGCAGCTTCTTCCATCATTGACGGACTTTATCTCCACCTACACCCTTAACAGCAAACACTTTTTGCTGCTCGGGGATTTCAACCTCTGGGCCAACTCCCCGCATGACCCAGTTGCCGACGCCTGCATCGATCACCTTGAAGGATTAGGGCTACAACAACTAGTATGTGGACCCACACATGCTTCAGGTCACACACTCGATCTTATTTTCAGACAAGATCTGGAAATAAAAATCTTGGAAAATGAACCGTTGCCATGGTCAGATCACCATGCCATCAAATTCATTCTTTCCAACTCCCCCCCCTTAACAAAAACATCAAATCCAGTGACTACACACTGGACTAGATGTCAGAAGAAGCTCCACTCGGAATTCTTCAAAGCCGCGTTAAGGAAAAAAATAAAAACAATTCAGCCGCATCAATCGGCTGAAGAAACACTAGAGGCCATAAAACCAACATCCGGAAAAAAAACTCCAGCTGGTTCAACAACCAACTGGCGTTACTGAAGCAAAAGCGCAGAAGGGCGGAAGCCGTCTGGAAGAGAAGCCCATTAGATGAGAACCTCTCTATCTACAAGGCAATAACTAAGAAATATCACAAAGAAACCTTCAAGGCCAAGAAAAATTATTTTTCTGAGGCCATCAACAGCGCCTTGAATCGCCCCCGCGAACTCTTCAAGCTGGTCACTGCGACCATGAATCCAGGATGTCTTGAAGCCCTCAATTCAGACTCACAAGAATTTTGCAATGAATTATCGGATTACTTCATTAATAAAATCGAGGGAATCCGGCAAAGCATTCAACAGAACAATCCCCCCCGTAGCCCCCCCTGTAATTATTTACACAACACCTGTAGTAATTCACCCCAACCAGGTAAGTTCACGTTGGAACCTATCACTATCCAAGCCACTAACCATATCATCGGTGCTCTGCGTAACAGCCCTGCGCCGAATGATATCATCCCCACCAAACTGTTGAAGGAGTGCGCCGACATCCTGGCACCTCCTATCACACAGCTTATTAACCAATCTTTCATGGAGGGCATAGTGCCCTCCCAGTTTGAAGGAGGGTATAATTAGACCCATCTTGAAGAAATCTACCCTGGACCCTAAGGATCCACTCCACCGCCGCCCTATAACAAGCTTAAATACTTTTTCCAAGATTATGGAGAAAGCAGTGGTGCAACAGCTGCAACAGCATCTAGACACCCACAACCTACTCGACCCATTTCAATCAGGTTTCCGCCCTGGACACGGGACGGAAACAGCATTGCTCAAGATATGGACGACGCTCTCGAGCCCGCAGACGAAGGAGAATCTTGTCTTCTGGTTCTGTTAGACCTGAGCGCAGCTTTCGACACAGTAGACCATAAGCTTTTATTGACCCCGCTAGCTGAAGTAGCCAGAGTCGCAGAAGGCGATTTATCTTGGTTCTCCTCTTTTTTGGAAAACAGATCGCAAATAGTGAAGTTAGGACCTTTCTTTTCGGAAAAACGCACGGTATCATGCGGAGTCCCTCAAGGATCCCCTCTGTCGCCGGTGTTATTCAACATTTATCTTCGTCCTCTTTTTGAGATCATCAGCAGTCAAAAACTGCTCTATCACTCATATGCAGACGACACGCAACTGTATTTCCGCATTTGCAATAAAAAGGATCACCACCTCAATCTAGAGACATGTCTCTCTTTGATAGAGGACTGGATGACAAAGAGTTATCTAAAACTCAACGGAGCGAAAACAGAACTCCTTCTGTTTCACGACAAACGCAAGAAGCTACCTGCAACAACTTGGACACCCCCGCCCATTCTGGGCAAAATCATCACCCCTAGCGCCAAAGTCAAAAGCCTCGGGTCATTTTCGACTCCTACATGACTATGGATGCACAAATAGGGTCAGTAGTCAGCGGATCCCACCATCTGCTGCGCCTACTACGCAGGCTTATCCCTTTTATCCCAAAGAAGACATAGCGGTCGTGGTGGGAGCAATTGTTAACTCCAGATTGGACTATGCAAATGCCCTTTACCTCGGACTCCCAAAGTACCAAATCGCTCGTCTACAAGTCGTTCAAAATACGGCCGCAAGACTTGTGACTGGAAAAAACCCTGGGAATCAATCTCACCCTCACTGAGATCCCTTCACTGGTTACCAGTAAAAGACAGAATCACTTTTAAAGCACTCTGTCTAACGCATAGATGTATCCATGGGAATGCCCCCCATTATCTATGCGAAAAAATAAAAGCCCATAACCCCAATCGCATCTTGCGATCCACTAATCAAAATCTCCTGCAGATACCGAAAGCGATAGAAGATAGAGAGAGATAGAAGATTCGCAGTCCAAGGTCCCAGACTATGGAACGCTTTGCCAACCAGTATTCGGTTGGAGGAGAACTACTTAGCATTCAGGAGAAAGATCAAGACTCATCTCTTTTGATACCAAAGGAGACAGGAACAACAAGCGCCCAGAGGCGATTCAGTTCGCATGTGCCGCGCTATATAAGTTTTCATTCATTCATTCATTCAGGATGATCCACCCTGAAGAAAGTCTTTTCTCAGTCAGCTTACCTATCCAGCAGACACTACTGTAAAAATTGTCTTTATTTTCTGTATTTAGCTGACAGCCTTACTTCGAACTAGGCAGTACAGTCTATCACACTAACTTCTGATGAGATGAACAAACATCTACAAATATTGTTAGAAATTCTGTATATAGCCCACATGACTTTGCTGCTTAACTGTAGACAGGAAGCAAGAACTTTTGATACAGAGAGAAGACATGGAATTTATCCAAAGATGCAGCTACAAACTTATAAATGTCTACTGGTTGAAGAATATATCTCTACTAAATATTGATATTGATGTAGTTGTTGCATACATATAATACAAATGGACATTGTATTCCAATAGATATGCTAGTACCATAATGGAACAAAGTAACATAACTTGTGGATACTGAGAGATGGTCACTGTAACACAAGAAACTTTTTTGCACACACCTTGTGGCACTTTCAGTGCAGTTGTCAGCTCTCCTGGGCACTGTAATGCCCTGTACACACGATCGGATTATCCATCGGGAAAATCTTGAAAGGTTTTTCCGACTAAATTCCGCTCAAGTTTGGCTTGCATACACATGGTCACACAAAAGTTCTCTGAACTTTCGACCATCAAGAACGTGGTGATGCACAACACTACGACGAGCCAAGAAAATTAAGTTCAATGCTTCCGAGCATGCATCAAATTGTTTCCGAGCAATGCGCGTCAGAATTGCTACAGACGATCGGATTTTCTGAATATTTCACATTGGAAAATTTGAGAACCAGCTCCCAATCTTTTGCTGGCGGAAATTCCGCCAGCAAAAGTCCAATGGAGCATACACACGGTCGGAATTTCTGTTCAAAAGCTCACATCGGACTTTTGCTGTTGGAATCTCTAATCGTGTGTAAGGGGCATTAGGCAGACATAAGAGTAATTTCCTGCTTCTCTGCACGAGGCATTATATAAGCAGGAATCTAACCGGAAGTCAAGGCATCCTGTATGAGGTTCCTCCTGTTTGCCTGTTCCTCCAAAAATATCTCTTTTGGATCTTCTTACCAGACTTACCTTCAGAACATTCCTTTTTCTAATGTCACTCACTGCAGACAAGTGTATCTCCCCTTTCAGTTGCTGTCCCATACCGATAAATTGAGGTGGACATTTTGAAATAGTTTGAAGTCAATGAACTCCTTTTCAGGCAAGCTGATTGAAAAGTGATTGGATTCTGGTGGCAAACAGTCTGTGAAATGATAAAAAAAAACATTGCCAGGTAAAGATATATGCTTTGCAAAGTAAAAAAAAAAAAAAAAGCTCTTCTGTACCTCACCACAACAAGCATAATAGCAAATGGTGGTTACAGATAGATCACTAGAGCAGTGGTATGCATGTCATTTACATAAGGTACTAAATCACCTTTACTTCAATAATAAATTGTGAAGTTGCTCTTTAAAAAAAAAAATGTGCTGTCATTCATTTATAAACATTTAGCAGAATGTTATAAATTCCAGAAAAAAAGTCAAGTAGTAGCAGTCTGCGAAAACCTCATGAACATGCAGCACAGTCTACCAGAGATACGATTTGATGTTGATCCAATGCCTGAAGCTAAGTCCTAAAGGGGAAGAGGACAGATTGTGAATAGTAGAATGGACTGGTTTAAGTCTGCGTCAGCGCTTTTCTCTGTCCCAGACATCCACTCAGCCAAGGATCAATGAGTCTGCCGGCTATGCAATGTTTGACAAATATCCAGAAACGCGCCCATAGCTCTGTGTTCAATTAGGTCTTGTCTGCAGCAAACGAGAGAAAAAGTTTACTCATATAAGTTTGACACTGTGACATATGGCATATGAGTTGCTGTCTTCCATTTAGAAGTAACACATCAGGCGGGCGCTATCTTTCTATCGCTCTGACAACAGATATTATGAAACTATAGAACAGCCTGCAGAACACTGCATGAAAAAAGAGAAAATATAGAGTGCAAGGAAAATGGCCAGGAAAATAAAGACAGGCAGGCAAAGAAAAATTGGAGGCTAAAAAATGAAATAAGGAAAAGGTTCTCTGGTTTGTTGGTCTATTAGTTATACCTTTTCCAACTTGTTTATTTCACTTCTGGCAGGTGGCTACTTGTCCTGAATACAGGAATTTCTAGAACAGGATGTATTTTTGTTCCTTACTTGAAGGATTATACAATCAAGGTGCTCATAAAGTATACTTAAAGGATAAGCTTTTAACTGAACCTTAAGTTTGGACTAGTTTAATACTGAGCTTAAAGAGGAACTTCATCCCAATATTATTATTTTTTTTTTTGCCTTTTTAACCCTCTCCTACTATTTTATCTGGGGTAAACTCAATAAACATATTCACATTACCAGCAAATCCAGTGTTGAGCTAATATAATGTGTCAATCCAAAACCATATGCTGGGTCCTGTGTATTGTGTATCCTCCTCTCTGAAATCATCCAGAGCCCAGGACACACTGGTCCTAGACAAAAATAGAGGTAGGGATGAGTCAGGTCATTCTCCTGTGAGCCCAGAGGGTCGGGTGGGGGAGCCTCGGGCTCAACGCAAGTGGGTTGAATGAAACTGGATGAGTATATCCATTAGATATTATTATTATTTTTATTTATTTATCTTTAGGAGCTGGTATAAATCCATTGATTTTTTTTTTGCCCAACATAAACTGAGCTTTAACAAAAGCTCTGCCAAGGGAAAAGTCCACGAACAGAAGATGTAATCTATCCAAAGTTTAAATGTTCAGCAGTACAATAAATGGAGATCGTATAGAAGCATTTTCCTTTCCACATCATTAATTTAGGAATTTAAATTCACCTGTTGGTTCTAGGTCAGTGATTTAATATTTTGCAGCCAGGGAACTAGTATTTTTAGAATGTAGTCAGCAGTGACAGACAATATATTCATGTTAGTAAAGGTTTCTTTGTTTTTACAAAGTGATGCTGCAAAGAAGGGGGATCCCACAACCTTTTTATATTATTCAATGTTCATTTTTATTATTGAAAACAAAATTAAACAATGTTAGAATAAAATGCAGTGCCCAAACCAAAAGGGCCTCACTAGAGGGAGAACCCTATATAATAATAATAGTGATGTGAAAAAGTGTAATCTTAGAAAACACTATACTAGATCATTGAATCACCAAAATCCAGTGATGATTCCAGTTATGAGTAAAACTACTTATCAAACTGAGCCAAGGAAAGGAACACTGTAGGGAAGGGAACTTACGAATCAGATTCCAATTCTGGCCTTAGTTGGCATAATGAATTAACATGTGTCTACAGTGAGTGTTGCGTGTAACATAATAAGCTATACCTCCCGTGCAAGGGTATAGTACACAGCACAAATATGTATATATAGGTGCAATAAAACAATAAATAATACTGCTCAACATGCATATAGACAGTCCATGCACCAATAGGTATAAAGACACGAAAATTCCTCTTGAGTGAAGATACAAATATCAACAGTGGAATCCTCAATGATAATATGGTAAGAATGGACACCCTTACCGGACAAGATGGACTTGCACTACACCTTACGGTGGGGGAGTCTTTCAGGCCTGTATGGACCGATTATCCTCTCTGGTCACCTCCAGTTGTTAGCTTTGCGGTATGTTGTGTCCAAGGGTTCGCTGAGGTTTTCCACTGAGGTTTTCCGGTGAAAAAAGTGAGTTCCGTGATAGTACTCAATTAAAGTTGTATTGAGGAATAAAAAAGAAAAAAACTCCTCATAGTGTAAAAAATGTAATGCACTTCACAGTAATAACACATGAGTGAAAAAATTGGTAAAATGAAGTAAAATTCACAGCAATATCCCATGAGTGAAGAAATGGAATGAAAATAAAAGTCCAAAAAATCCAAACTGTAAGTCGCACTTTGTTAAAAAACAGCAACAAAAACACACAGTGACTCTACCACCTAAAATGGAGAGTATAATCCCAATGGTGTGCAGTAAGTGATGATAAGGTCAGCGTACCCGACCGGTTTCGTCTAAGAAAGACATCAACAGGGGTATATAGCTGAACCCCAGCTTCTGACTGCACTTAAATAGCCTGTACCCACCTGGATGTGTCTTTCACCTCCTCCGCCATCTCCGTTAGCGTGCGTGCCAATTGTCTTTCACTTCCGGGTGTCTGCGTTCCAACTACCGGAAATACGTCCCCGCTAACGGAGATACCAATATGGGGATAGTGGCCAAGTAAACATATAGAATGTGCAAATATCTAAATGTTTGGTAGCTGGATAATCCCTCTCCCGTCCTCGTACTCAAACGAGGGGATCGAAATATCTGATACCGGTGATTCAGTTGGAATGGACGAGGCGGACGTCATGACGCCCAGCGCCATGCGTTCCACCTTGCGATCCACATAAGCTGAACATCGCTCGTCACATCCTCCTGCTATACTCTGACGTTAGGGTGAATTGCTCCGCCCAGGTGGGAGTGGGGACGTACGCTGTGCGCTCCACTATACGAATCGCCTTCATTTATGTGTAAAACGATCGTATAACACATAAGTCTGGTAACAGTGAAGTGTGACAGCGTGTGTAATTCACCATACACAGATAACGAATCCATGGAGTTCATTGAGGGATAGGTGAAAGAAATATTAGAATGTATATATAGAATATAAGAATATATAAATATATCAGTCTCAATGGAGTGACTAGATAGTTAACCCTTAATTGTCATGAAGCCACATATAGAGTCTAAATCATCCCAAGGAGAATGGGGAGGCGAGACGGAAGCAAATATGGACACCTCAAGGTGGATCCTAGGCTGGTAGTTATTTTAAAGGTAAACAAAAGAAGTAAACATGGGGTCATGGTAAAATTAAAAAAGGGGTATCATGATTGATTAATGAAGGCATTTACATCCCATTCGACGTTTAGGCCGTATGGTTGATAACTTTTGAGTTGGTAAATCCAGAATACCTCCAACTTAGATACTCCTCTGATGCTAGGTTCCCCCCTCCAATGAGGAACAAATTTGTCAATAATTTGGAAATTAGTGCCAACTACCTTCTTATTGTGCTTCTCAAGGTAATGCCTGGGTACCGTATGTTTGGTACATCCCTTGATAATTTTAGCAATATGTTCACCTACCCTTGTGGAAAAACTTTGTATGGTGCGTCCAACATACTGTTTTCCACAAGGGCAGGTGATGTAAGGTAAACCAGAAATATGGGAAAAATGGAGGCTGTGATAGCTAATAGAGTTATTCTTTTGAAAATTATAAGGGTGGCACTGTAAAGCATCATTTACACAGGTGGGCCTTCTGACTGCTGGACCACAAATTTACATTAGCAGTAGGAATGGTCCCGATGTTCGAGTCAAACGTAAGTGCGACTCGAACATCAGGTGTTCGTTTGCTCACAAACCAACCGAACATTTGAATCGTTTGCGGCAAATTCGAGTGCCGCGGAGCGCCAAATAATGCACTGTGAGATAGCAGTGCATTGACGGCTGCTGATTGGCCAAAGCATGCACCAGACCTGCATGCTTTGGCCAATCACAGTAAATAGGTGTAAGAAAATTGCAGCGCTAATAAATATAATAATAAATAAACGATAACATATAAACTCAATAACACCAGGTGACAAGTGATATAAAGTCCATAAAAATTTGATGAACAAATTTAGTTTAAGTTTTTTTCATTTTAATTATTCATTCACTAAGTAGCAGCTGTAGTTTATTTCACTTTATTTTTTTTGGCAGAGCGGTGATAGAGGTTACCCAGGGCGTTAGTATCCTATATCAATCATTTATATAGTGTTATGATTGAGAGAGCATTATCTAGAGGCAGGTTAGTTAGTGGCATGCAGGTAGTTATATATATATATATACCTACAGTGTATTAAACTGATTAAGGGGAACCCTATGACAGAATTAGGAAACAAACGCCATGGGTCCCCCCAGTCCTTATTGGGCCCTTTGGGTCTGGTATAGATTTTAAGAGTAACTCCACGCCAAAATTAAAAAACAGTGGGGTCCCCCCAAAATCGCTACCAGGACCTTTGGTTCTGGCATAGATTTTAAGGAGAACTCCAGGCCAAAACTTAAAAAAATTGTGTCCCCCCTAAAATCCATACCAGACCCTTATCCGAGCAAGCAGCCCTGCAGGCCAGGAAATGGGGGGGACAACCCCCCTGAACCACACCAGGCCGCTTGACTCAACATGGAGAGGGTGCTTTGGGTCCCCCCCAATGAATACAAATTTATTTAAAGTTACAAATTATTCAAAATAATGAATGGAATGTAACAAATTAATAATAATAATAATAATAATAATAATAATAACTCTTTATTATGTATTATTTTTTATTCATTACGTTCCATTCGTTTAGAAAGGGTATTTGTGATTTTTGATAATTCGTAACCTTGGATAAATTTGAAATCCTAAATTCACTAAAAACAAAAATTTGAAAGAAAATTCCAATACCTATAATGTAATAGTCAGTTATTGTTAGTTATCTTAGTTACTATTTCGGATTTTCAAATTTTGTGATTTTCAAATTTTGTAATGTTCGAATTTTGTGGTTTTCAAATTTTCGTTCTTTCTTATTTTTTTTTCTTATTTTTTTTATTCTGATAATAATAAATGACCCACAAAATAAATAAGTATGAAACGAAATTGAACAAATTTGTCGGCAGTGCATATGTCTAGAATTCATTAAAGATGAATTCCATCTATTTAGTATTTTATACCTAGTTTTGTTGTTCTGATTTGGACCAATGTAATAATGCATATACCATACCTGGCAGATCCTTCTGGAAGCTGGAAATAAATTAAGTAGACACCACTACTCCCAGTGATCTCCACTTCCCACAGTATGCGATTCCATCCTGAGTGGCTGGCTTAATGCATTTTGAACACAGCAAGTCGGCCGCTTAGCATGGGTGTCATTCAGAGAAAGCCTTGAATTTCCTGAATTAATGCAAAGTGTTCTCTGATTGGATGAGGTGGAGAGGTGCAGGGGTGATGTCATGAAGACCATTGGGGTGACACTGCAGCTTTCCCATGCCAGCTTTAAGTCAAAGAAACAATCACTCAGGTCTCAGTCTGCTGGCAGCAGAGAGCAGTGGCTCTCTGATGTCCTGCTCCAACTTTCAGTGGAGCACCAGGCTGGGGAGTGGATGGGAGTAGCTAATTCTGGCTAGACATGTGCAATTAGTTTTGTTCCAAATTCTTTTTTTTTTACACATTTAGACAAATTCAATAATTCAGAAACATCTGAACTAATGAAAACCCAAATTTCCGTATTATGAAAATTCATAAATTCTAAATTTGGCAATTCAAAAATCTGAAATAATAACTACAGTGTAACTAATAAAGCTATGAATTATCTAAATTAACGAATGCCGTATCTAAACGAATGGAACGTAACACATTAATAATAATAAATAATATTAAAAATGTTTATTATTACAAATGTATTATTCATTTGTTTCGTTCCATTTGTTTAGATGTGGCATTTGTTATTTTGGGTAATTCGGATCTTTGCATAAATTCATATTTGTTAAATTCGTCTTTGTTATGTTCATACATACCAATACCTATTATTAATAGTTGGCTATTATTAGTTAGTTATTATTTCGAATTTTCGGATTTTGTTATTTCGAAAAATTCTGAATTTACAAAATTACGAATTTACAAAATTATGAATTGCGATCATAACGAATGACCCAAAAAAAAAAAAATTAAACGAAAGTAAAAACGAAAAAAAAATTCTGTCTAATTTTGGTTCTTAGCCACGTACTAGACAAAGGGACCAACTATAAGGCATAAAGCTAGGTGGACCCAGCAGTATTTTTAGTATCCTTCCCGATCTTTTTCCATCAGCTAATAGTGGGCTCGCTATCAGCTGACTCTGGGTCATAGGAGAAAAAACAGCAATGTACTCCTAAAGAGAAGTACAGCCAAAAATGCTTTGTTCATATTTTTTTTTTTTAACTGGGACAGTATAAAAATTTAAATAAATGAAAATAAGTTTGGAAAAATGTTGTTTGAAAAAAAAAATCCCTGTTTAGTTGTATGCATTGCAAAAATTCTGGCAAAGATTGCAGTTCCACCCACTGCTTCATCTTTTTTAGCTGTACACATCCTACCTCCTGCAGTAATTTCTATCTTGCTAGGTGGAATCTGTCAGCTTTAGCTACCTGACAGGCCCAGTGTTAAAATCAAATGAAATTATCGAGAAAAACAGATGGCTATTTGCTTAGCATGAAAATACATTTATGAGGAAGTTCCATACATAGTTTGTTGACATTGTTATTGTGATTGCTATAGTAACATCATAACTGGCTGCCGATTAAAATTGAAAGGTCATTTTTAATAACATTAAATTACAAAATTGCTTGTGAATGTACAATTACAGTATATGTGTAGTATCAATTATTTTAACAAAAGTGGAGTTACAAGACGTTGCTAATTGAAAAACACATTTGTTGCATTAAATTCAAACTTTTTGGCAGACCTGATTGGCAGTCACTATTATCGATGTATTGATTTGTGTTTGAAACAATCTTCCCTAAACTACAAAAAAAATATATCTTTAGCCAAAACCTTTTCTTTTCATTTTGGATGGAGTAGGGAAATCACTATTAGTTACTATTGTTATTATTGTAGAAACACCACCTTGGACAATTGGCACCAAAACAAGTATCCCCATTGAAAGATTTCCCCTCTGTTTCCATTCTGTTGACGAATAAAATCTGCAGATTTTACAAATGGTCACCAAAACAAATTGAGGGAATAGATCACACTAACAGGAACATGGACAACAATAAAGCCTGATTGAGTTTCTAGAGATGGGATTGTGGTTCTCTGCCATGTTGCTGCATCACAGTGAATTAAAGTGTGGTGGGTTACAGAGTGGTGTGAACCCACCTCCCCATATTTACTGTGTTGTTCAGTGCTCTGGGGGTATCACCCATTGTATTCTAACTGAATAGACCCAACAGTCCTTTTTAGGACTACCTTTTTTTCTTTAGCTGCTATTAGTCCCACATTTATTTTATTTTTGTGGGGTGCAAGTTTTTTTTTTATTGGCTTTCTTAGCTATGCACACCCTCCTGCCGGCCTGTTTGAGATAAGGGCAGATGGATTCCAGGAAGTAAATGCTAGATGAATCACTACATGAATGATCTGCCCTTACTCAACATGACCACAGCTACAAATGCTAGGGGTATGGAGGGAGAGGGCGGAGGGGGTTAAAGTGATTTCTAAACAAAATAAAACTTGGGGACATGGATGGATGGGTGAATTTGCTTTGAATATTACACATTAAATGAAAAAAGTGATTTTGGTTTGTGGTGTACAGGTGTATTTTCAGTTCCAATTTTTTTTTTCAGGGCCAGTGAAATGTATTTGTTACTGATGTGATACTTGATGTGATTGTAGCCATATTAGTGCAATTGTGACAGAGAAAATTGAGTACTGTCCATGATACTTTTTTTTATTTGCACTAACATAAAAATTTTCAGGACAACTCAATTTTCTCTTAATGATGTGATCAAAGCTGTGCTTTGTTAGCAGCACATCACTGCACACTGCACATTGTGGTCCACTTTATTGCACCACAGTGTCAGGTGCACTAAAGCACCACAACCTCAATCCCCATTGCTATAATAGCTGCTAGTAAAATTAGGCAATCCCTTCTTATTGTGAAAACAGTGTAGTTCTCAAATACATATATTATTAAAAATGCAATACATAATTATAAATATGAATAATTAAAATTGTCCATCATTAATACACAAATCCAATTGAGATTTAAAAATCCATGGAGATTTGCTACAGCACTTGCACTCCCATAGTCTGGACATCTATTTCAACACAGGATTGTCTACTGACGACAATATAGGTGCGTAATATGATTCACCATACTGTGGTTCACTTGGTTACATATTGCTTGTACTCTCTCAATCTATGTATCTATATAAATAGTATCTTTTACGCACTATTTTAATTATTTTACCATTTCCGCTTTACATAAACACAGTTGTACTATACAAACAAGTGTCTTACTTTTATTTATACCTCAATTCAGGTATTTCTGTCAATGCTATTTTTCCAGTCTCACTGTTTATTGTCAGATCCTTTCTCTCTTGTCTTACAATATTTTCCCTTTTCTATTTAATTTGACAAGAATCTGTTTCCTTTACACTAACCATCTTCAGCTTTGCTGTCTCTGGCTACTACTGGCATCCCTGGATTCAAATAAATTCTTAACAGAGCAATTGTAAAAACTGAGGCTATGTTAGCCCCCTTGATAGGACTATTTTCTGTTCTTTAGCATAAAGTGTTCCCCTTTTTTCTCTTCCTTGTGGTCCTCGTTTGCCCCCACAGTCATTGTGCCTGGTTGCAGACCTAAGACGGACCCGGTACCGATTCGGTCTTTTGAAGGACCCTAGGTAGGTTGGTGTTTTTCGGGGGGGGTGGGAGGACCGGGGGGCTTGGAGACACTGTGAGCCTTGTCATGTTGTCAGTCTATTATGTATAGGGTGTACTATGTAAATGATAAATTTACATTTTTTTTAACATTACTGAATATGTTGTATTTGAGTGATAAGGATGGTGGGGATGATGAGATGACAAACTGTATCTAGGTCTCTGAGAATGTAGAAAAGTAAATTGAGGGACAGGCACAACATCAGCATAGTACAATGTCATCCAGTGGCAGATGGAGTGAGAGTGCACAGAAACAGCTGCCACATGCCTCCAGATCTCACTGCTCCATGGTTGCAGGCCACTGGAAATCCTATTTCCACGCCACAGAGTTTAGAAGTGTGTTCCTTTTCTATACATGTGCTGTAGATGGCATTGTAGTGTTTTTCTGCATCTGCCCGCAGAATATCAAGCATGGTAAATCTACCAGTCATTTTGTTTCCACATGCATGTGGAGACACATGGCTGTTCAATACAAAGCTTTGTTGGAGCAGTACATGAACGATACTGTTTTTTAGATAAAGGGCCGCCATCCTTCTACTTTCTGCCCCTTCTTTTTCATCTCTTTCCCCACACCACAGGATTCTACATCTGCATTTGCTACTACATCTAAAGGCCTCAAGCAATAGTGATGGAAGTCTGAAAAGTCTTATGGCATTTTAAATGGTGAAGAGGGTCAGCATGAGACCATGCCTAATAGGGCCTTTTGTATGCTCAAAGATTCTTAATTCCACCCTGCAATTTCTAGCTATATTAGTCAAGGACCAGGAAGGTGTCCCTTTTTCATTTACATGGAGGAAGTAGCCTGTATCTAGGGGTCCATCTACAGAACCCTGCAACCACTAGGACAGGGTTGTGGTGAAGAGGCCCTTGCCCTCATCATCACAGAGGCAAACTGCTTTACCAGGGTGGTTGCCCCAGGCAAGGTATTTGCAATTTTGAGGGCATTTAGCTTGGTATGGTAAAAGAGGGGTAGTACATGCTTGTCTCCCCCTTTACTGATGAGCCAAGTTCTATGCTCAGATTAGAGTCTGGTGTGTATTTTTTGGGCGAACAACCTCACGCTTTTTATTTCTTTTTTTGCATGCATTCCCCCTTAAAATAAAAACTACACCCAATAGGTTTGAATTTTAGGACCATTTTATTTATTTGCTATTTTGTGTATGGGATTCCTCTTGAAATCCATACCATATATTCATCTAAGATAACAGTCCAGTACATATTTTGTGCCTTTCTTTCCACACACCCTCCAGCACCTATCGGAAGCAGTGGGGAAAATTCTAGCCAGGGTAGTAGGTACCCTGTACCATCTTGATAGGATTTTATAGTTGTTTTCTTGGGTCTTAGGATCTATTGAGCTCGACTGAGTCAAGCGGTATAGGTGGTGGAGTTGTTCCTCTGTGAAATCAGATTGGAGGTTTTTTTTCCCATTCTTTAATGTGAAGGGGTGTAGGGCCAGGTGTCGCCGCCTCCAACAACCTATATAGTTCCAAAATCATATGGGGAAGGGGATCTGTAGATGCCCACAAATGCCAAACCACCTTTAAACAAAACACAGGTATATTCTGTTTCAGTGATTACATGGGCTCAGATGCATTTGTGTGCACACTAAATACAGACAACCCACTTGACTATTAAACCAACTGTTCTTTCAGTACCTGCATTTAGTGCAACTGGTGGTTTTGTCACAGAAAATAGAATCTATCCCAGGTAGAGTTGGATGATGCCCTTATATAAAAATGATAGAGTTCTGGAACAGCAATGAGAACCTAACCCCACAGCTGTTATAGATTACATTTGTATTTGAATCTGACCCCAAAAGTATTATTATACCATACAGCATTACAGTTTCTTTCCACAGTTGCTGGCCTGCCACCATTCCCATCTCCTGCCATTGCAGATGGCCCGCCTTCCATTACCATCTCCTGTCACTGCTGATGGGCTACCTTCCATTCCAATCTCCTGCCACTGCTGGTGGTCTGCCTTCCATTACCATCTCCAATCACCATTACCATCTCATTTCATCACTGCAAATTTTCCAGCATTATAGCTCTATTTTGGTTCTTCAACACTGTAAGGGTGCCCCAGTTGCTCATTGTCCGCAAAATTTGGGAAGTATTTTATGCAGGGTCATTGTTCCATTGTGTCTAAATGTTTGTTGTGTATTATGGTGTTCAAGCAATCTCAGGGTGTCATGCCTAATTGCTCCCTAACTGCCAAATTTGTGACATTTTAATGCAGGGTCATTCCTGCTTACCGCCTCAATGTTTTCAGTGTATTATGTCAAATGCCACACCTAATGTTTATGGAGCTGCTCTTTAGTTCTAAAATGTATAGTATTTTATTCAGGCTAAATCATGCAAATTTTCTCCCATGTTCAACTAATTCATTTGCTTCATTAATTCAGAATATTTGTGGCTATTGTCTTTCTGAATTTGTGTAGTCTAAAGGCCCGTACACACAGTCGGACATTTTGCCAACAAACTTCAAAATGAGCAAGTTTTCAAAATAGTCCGACCGCGTGTACGCTCCATCGGACAAACTTTTTCGGGTTTCATCGGACAAAAAGTTTGGTCTGCAAACAGACAAACTTTACGTCAACAAGAGTCGGATGGTGTCTTGTCCGACCGTGTGTACAGCAAGCAATCAGACTTTTTTACAAAGTACAAACGCGCATGCTCAGAAGCAAAGACCAGCCGGAAGCGTTCTGTCTAGTAAAATTAACATTCGTATTTGAAAGATCACATTCGTGAAGCGGCAAGTTCTGAAATCAAGAAAAGCAGCGCACATTCTCTTCTTCTTTATAATGTGATAATACTAAAAGCTGCTTTGCTGGTGATACTGAAGGAGTAAAAAACATATGTCTTTACTTTGGATTAGTAAAGATACTAGTTTACAGATCTATGAACTCCACTATATATCATTACTTTGGATTAGTGTATTTTGGTTATATGAATCAAACATATTCTATATTTTTTTGTGGGTCAAGTTAGCACAACCCCTATTTCGCAACATGTCTGCTTGACGAACGGACGTTCAGAAACGAACAAAATTGCACAAAACTGAATATCGTGAATGCACACAGACAAAACCTCTACTAACTCTCAATTAGCAGAAGGAGCCCAAAGGGTGATGCCGGAGAATTGAACTTCCTCTATTAAACTCTCGTCAGTACGTTGAAACATCACTACGTTCGTGTTTGTTGCCGAAAAAGTCAGAGCGTATGTATGCTGGGTGTGACCGGACAACTCCCTTTGGACAAAAATCCAAGGGAAAGTTTGTTTGATGTCCGACCGTGTGTATGAGGCTTTAAACTAACCACACATGTTACAATCTGATGATAGGATATCTGTAGCAGTACCGGATCTACCAACAAGCATGTAATGCAAGGGCCTGTCTCATTTTATTCAGATTGATTGCATAGGTTGGGTAGGTCCTCATATGACTTAGTTTTAGTAGATGCAGATCAAAAGTCAATTGTGCAGAGCTTGTATGGTCAAATTTTTCCCTAAAATATGCCTGGTTTCTCTGTGAACTGCAGGCTGATGAAAGTGCTTAACCGCTTAAGGACCGCCTCCTGCACATTTACTTCGGCAGAATGGCACGGCTGGGCACATGCACGTACAGGTATGTCCTCTGTTAGTGCCCAGCCATGGGTCGCGGGCGTGCGCCGGCGACCTGGTCCGAAGCTCCATGACCGGGACCACGGGACTCGTGGACCCGATCGCCGCTGGAGTCCCGCGATCGGTCCCCGGAGCTGAAGAACGGGGAGAGCTGTGTGTAAACACAGCTTCCCCGTTCTTCACTGTGGCACCGTGATCGATCGTGTGATCCCTTTTATAGGGATACACAATCGATGACGTCACACCTACAGCCACACCCCCCTACAGTTAGAAATAGGGCCGGTGCAAAGATTTTTGCCAACTCAGCATATGCACACACACACACACCATACATTATATATGTATATATCAGACCCCCCTCCATTAACTACAGACCCCCCTCCCGCAGTATGGATCCCTCTAACTAAGAACAGACCCTCCTTCCTCAGTACAGACGACCCTCCGTCAGTATAGATCCCACACTAAGTACAGACCACCCTCCATTAGTATAGACCCCCTCAGTGTAGAATCCCCCCTCTTAGTGCAGACACCCTACCTTTAGTGCAGACCCCCGTCAGTATAGATTTCCCCCTTTAGTGCAGATCTCCCACTAGTATAGAATCCCCCTTTAGTGCAGACCCCCAAAGTATAGACCCCCCCCCATAGTGCAGACACCCCCATCAGTATAGACATCCCCCCTCAGTACAGGCCCCCCCTCCAATACCCCTATGGCAGCCGACAGGGGGTATCACGGAGCACCAGCACACAGGGGGGTCTGGACAGCAGGGGGTTCAGAGTGGGGGGCAATTAAAGAGGAGGGGGGACAATTACAGAGATTGGGAGGGGCAATTACAGAGGAGGGGAGGTAATTGCAGAGATGGGGTGCAAATACAGAGGAAGGGGGTCCAAATACAGAGGAGGAGGGTGCAAATACAGAGGAGGGGGACAATTACAGAAGAGGGTAGGTGAAAATACAGAGGAGGTGGACAATTACAGAACAGGGGCGACAATTACAGAAGAGAGGGGTGAAAATACAGAGGAGGGGGGAATACAGAGGACGGGAAGAAAATACAGAGGAGGGGGGAATACAGAAGAGGGGGGGCAAATACAGAAGAGGGGTGAAAATACAGAGGAGGAGGGGGTGAAAATACAGAGGAGGAGGGGGGTGAAAATACAGAGGAGGGGGGGAGAAAATACAGATAAGGCGGGAGAAAATACAGAGGAGGGGGTGAAAATACAGAGGAAGGGGAATACAGAGTCCAAACATAAGGCAGAAAGAGAGAGAGGTGTCAGGCTGCTGCTGGTACGGAAGTTTTTAATAAAATAAATGCTTAAATACAATCGACTCACTCTTCATGTCAGAGCTGTAGGCATGTCAGTCTGTGAAGTCGGCTGTCCCATTCTCCCCTCTGATCCACGCTGCTGTACTGAATCACTGAAGGAAACAGAGCCGCGGGAAACTCATGTGAACTGTCAGCCTCTGATGAGGCGTGGTTAAGCCTCCGGAACACTTTGATTGGTCACAGCAATCCCAGGCTGACAGCACATTGCAGTTTCCCTGCGGCTCTGTATACTTGGCTTCCTCCAGTGATTCAGTGATAACAGCAGCGTGGATCGGAGGGGAGAATGGGACAGCCGACTTCACAGACTGACATGCCTACAGCTCTGACAAGAGTGAGTGGGTTGTATTTACTTTCAATTATATTTATTGAACATTTTTAAAGATGTATACAGCAGTACAAAAAGAAAAAACATTTCAACATCTCCAATAGCATTAGCAAACGCAATCTGAGACCCATACATATGCCATATAAACAATGCTGCAAATTATAAAATATAAATACTTACAAACTCTAAGAAAATACCCCCCAGGATGTCACCCTGGGAGTAATCCTTTAGGAACAGCATACCTAACAGTGCGTATTCCAGGAATCCCAAGTCTCGAAGGGCAAGAATCCCTGGGCATAAAAATGTAATCCCATCTTACCGCTAATGCCGACGCCTGAGCAAAAGGGCCAATATTGGAAGAGTTCTTATAAGAGAAATAAGAGAAAAAGAAAGATCAGAAAAGAAAGGGAAAAGAAAGAAAGAAACATGAGAGCTACCGTCCAGGACCCCAATATCCAGCAAGTAGGATCATAGCTACATTGCCGGTGTCCTCAGGTCATTGGTAAGGTACCCAAGCCATGGGTCCCAGACTTTATGGAATAACTTGATTTTATCCTGTACCAGTGCTGTTAAGCATTCATTCAGCATCAGCCAGGACATTTCCCTTCTAAACTGATCCAATGGCAGGGCTGCGGACCGCCAATTTCTAGCGATTGTAATTTTAGCCGATATAAAAATAAACATAAGCAGCCGTCTTTGGGCCTTTGAGGCCTCCGCAACCCTGTCACCCAGGAGAGCCTGTTTTGCGGATTTAACCAAATTCAACTGAGTCAAAGAGTTCATTAAAATTATAGACCCTAATCCAGAACCTCCGAACTTTAGGACAAGTCCACCAAACATGGTAAGTGGTTCCAGTCTGGCCGCAACCTCTAAAACATTTGGGGGTAGCTCCATGTACAAAAGTAGCAAGCCTAGCCGGCACCATATACCATCTAAGTAAAACTTTATAATTAGCTTCTATTATAGACGTATTAATAAGCGATCTGGACGCTGTGTCAGACAGCCTGTGCCACTCATCCAAGCCTAGGGTCTCCTGTCGATGAACTCATCAACATTGCATGTATCTCGGAAATATGACCTTTAGGCCTCGTACACACGAGGGGATATGTCCGCTGAAAACGGTCCGATGGACCGTTTCAGCAGACATATCCGCTCGTGTGTATGGGCTAGCGGACAGATTTCTCCACCCGACAGATTTCAAAGCATGCTTTGAAATCCATCCGGTGGAATCTGTCCGCCCGACATGTCTGCTGGTTAGTACACTTACCAGCAGACATGTCGTCCCCCACCGCCGCCGCGCCGCCGCCGAATGGATTCGGCGCATGCGCGGAAGTGTTTTACTTCCTGGTGCGGTGACGTGGCGGTGACGCGGCGGCGACACCGTCACCGCCGCGTCACCGCGCCGTCCGGCGGCGGGGAATTTGATCCGATGGTGTGTACACGCCATCGGATCAAACTCCCGATCGGACATATCCGATGGAAATGGTCCGCGGACCGTTTTCATCGGATATGTCCGATCGTGTGTATGGGGCCTTAATCTTATCACATTGAGTACAAAAATGCTCCATGGGAGTAGAGGTCGCAAGATCCCTCCGACGAGCCAGGGCCTGCACAAAATGGCGCAGTTGAGCGTATCTATAACCTTCTGCCGATGGCATATGATGTTTTTCCCGCATAGCCTGTTTAGTAAGCACACCCCCCCATCACAAATATCGGCTATACGTAGCAAATCCTTATTTGTCCACCATTTAGAGGCAAGAGGATCGAGGCCCGGGGTAAAGACACTATTCCGCACTAAGGGTGCCAATGGGGAATGCAGAGATTTAAGATTATGGGTTCTAGAGACTCTATCCCAAATATCTAAAGAGAAAGACAAAGACGGGCATATTATAGTGGGTCTAGAGTGGGTTGTATTTAAACATTTACTTTATTAAAAATGTCTGCACCAGCAGCTGCCTGTCACCTCTCTCTCTCCCTTTTGATTGCTCTGTAATTGCTTCCCCCGCCCGCCGCTCCGATCCCCCTGCTTTCCGGTTCCCTCTCTGTGCTGGGGCTTAAAAGGAGGGCGACTGTCATGGTCAATTTTCCACCCTGGGGGGCGCTTGCGCCGTAAGGCAAGTGCACATTTTACCTTGCACTAGCGCTGGCCTTGGTTAGAAACACAGATGAGGTCATACATAACCCCTTCAGCGTCCCCTTGTGGTTAACTCCCAAACTGCAATTGTAATTTTTACAGAAAACAATGCATTTTAAAAATGTGTCAAAATTGTCCGAAGTGTCCGCCATCATGTCGCAGTCATGAAAAAAATCGCTGATCGCCGCCATTAGTAGTAAAAAAAAAATGATAAAAATGCAATAAAACTATCCCCTATTTTATAAACGCTATAAATTTTGTGCAAACCAACCGATAAACGCTTATCGCAATTTGTTTTACCAAAAATAGGTAGGTATCGGCCTAAACTGAGGCTCTATTTTTGTTTATAGTGCAAAAAATAAAAACAGCAGAGGTGATCAAATACCACCAAAGGAAAGCTCTATTTGTGGGAAAAAAAGGACGTCAATTTTGTTTGGGAGCCACGTTGCACGACCGCGCAATTGTCAGTTAAAGCGACGCAGTGCCGAATCGCAAAAACTGGCCGGGTCCTTTAGCTGCCTAAAAGTCCAGGTCTTAAGTGGTTAAAGTGGTGTCCCGGTGCCAAAAAGAAAATAATAATTAAAAGCCAGCAGCTAAACATACTGCAGCTGCTGACTTTTAATAATAGGACACTTACCTGTCCTGGAGTACAGCGATGTTGTCACCGCAGCTGGTGTTTCCATCAGCTGTCGGGTGCTGCCGCCGCTGGCTTCATGCCGGGAACTCTACTGCGCATGCGTGAGGCCCCGCTCCTCTCTCGTATTGGTCCGGTGGCCGGTGAGGAGAGGGGAGCCCGGCGGTGATGTCAAGGGCCGCGGCCAAGACTCCCGGAAGTGGGAAGGGATACCTGTCCCCCCTCCCCCCCTGAAAGGTGCCAATTGTGGCACCGGAAAGGGGGGGGAATCAGATGAGCGGAAGATCTACTTTAGGGTGGAACTCCGCTTTAAATACTGCACATAAAGTTTGAGAAATATTTTGCTGACATTTGTGTTTGGTTACATAATGCATTGTAATCCCAATATTGAAATACATGTTTTGATTTCAAGATGCTTGCGTGTTGTTGAAAATGTGAGCAATTACCTTTTTTAATGTTAAGTGAGTCAGTACATTATTTTGCTTTTTTCTGGTGAAAAAATAGACTCTAAAATTGACTTTGAAAATAACAGCTTAGTGTGGTCCCTTTTGTTGAAAATATAGCCTAACAAAATAACCTAAATATTGTCTCTGGAGTAATTAAAGTATTTATTTTTCTTCCACAGGCAATATGTACACTTAAAAGTGATTTTTGCATGGTACAGCAGACACATATCAGGGATATGAAATGTTGGGGTAACAAACACTCTTATGCCGCGTACACACGGTCGTTTTTTGCGATGAAAAAAAACAACGTTTTTTAAAACGTCATTTAAATTGATCGTGTGTGGGCAAAACGTCGTTTTTTGTCTTCAAAAAAACGACCAAAAAAAAATTCCAACATGCTTGAATTTTTTGTGTCGTTTTTCAAAACGTCGTTTTTTGTTTCACAAAAAGTCACCGTGTGTAGCAAAAACGTCGTTCGAAACGACGTTTTTCAACCCGCGTATGCCCAGAAGCTAGTTATGAAGCGAGCTTCAATGGAAAAGAGTGGTGAACGTAACCTCGCTTTTTGTGAAAAAACGATGGTGTGTATGCAAAATTGTCTTTGAAAAGTGACGTTTCAAAAACGTCGTTTTTTACTTCACAGAAAACGTCGTTTTTTTTCATCGCAAAAAAACGACCGTGTGTACGCGGCATTATACATTTTTAATGCTGCTTTTTAAAAAAACAAAAAACAAACAAACATTTTAGTATGTTCTTTGTTCTCAAAATCTGCATGAGATATTTTGTCAAATTTGGCATCCCAGAAATTTTTAAAATTACACTCATGCAGTGTGTAACCAATTTTCTGCATTTTTTTTTTTTCAAGAGAATTTATTGAAAGATCCAACATACACATGTACAAAATGCATGCAACGGGTCACAACAGACTTCGCTTTGTTTTTTTTGTTTTTTTGTCCTTTCATAAAAACATGTAACTAAGGATCCAAAAAGTATCTGAGTCATACAGAGGCTGTATATCAAACAAGCAAGCAGTGAACTGGATGGATCCCAAAATGGGCTGGCTACAATTGAACAAAGGAAATAATAATAATAATAATAATATTAATAATAATAATAAAGAAAAATAATGAACAAAATGATTAAAAAGAAAAAGGGGGGGTAAACAGGGGGGGGGACCTGCATAATTGTCCATAGTGCCAACAATAGTAAGCATCACATGAGGTCATATGCCCATGTGAATGGAAATAGGTCATACACTGCGAGTCCATGCCGTGGGGGGGAATACAAGCCTACCCAACAGTGGAGGGTGTGTAGAAGATGTGTAGAAGAGAGGGGGGGGCAGGAAGTTCAAGGTGTTGATACGTCGTCTGTAAGTGTCAGGAGTAGGGATGAGCTTCGCACGTTCGATCGTTCGTCGAAAACGAACAAAACGGGTCGTTTGCGCCAAAATTGAATGATGCTCAACGGCCCATAATTCACTGCGGCGTTGCGTGCTGATGATTGGCCAAGCATGCACCATGACCCCGCATGCTGGCCAATCACAGCGCCCAAAAAATGAAGAGACCTAATTGGCCAAAGCCTGGGTGCTTTGGCCAATTAGGGCTCAGGGCTTTAGCACACGCCCCACACTATAAAAGGTGTGTTCCGGCTTGCCTTACAGACAAGTTAGACAGACAGTGAGTTAGAGAGAGATAGATAGATAGAGACACAGTGGGCCAGATTCACAGAGCCCTTACTCCGGTCTATCTCTGATTAGACCAGAGTACTTTCAAATTACGCGCGTTGTTTTATTAGTCTGAAGCCTCAAACCATGAAACGACGGCTGCGGGCTTCAATCCGACTGGCTTACGTGTTTGTACGCCTTCGAATCTACGCTGCAATAATTTTGCGACCGCTGGGTGGAGTTCCCGTCGTTTTCCGCGTCGGGGTATGCAAATGAGCTTTTTCCGACGATTCACGAAGTTACGAGCATCATTCGCAATCTCTTACGGCATCTGTAGTCATCTTTTTGCCACGTAAAGTTATACCAGCTTTTAGCTGGTCTAATATTAGACAGCCCATGTTAAGTATGGCCGTCGTTCCCGCGTCGAATTTCAACGTTTGTTTTTATTTTTTACGCAAGTCGTCCGGGAATAGGAATGTACATAAACTACGCTACTCAAACAACAAATAACGTATCGACTGGGAAATTTCTGAACGGAGCATGCGCAGTTCGATCGCCGCGGGGACGCGCCTAATTTACATGCTTCACGCCCCCTAATCGCGTATTTCGATTCCGCCGCGAGAAATACACTACGCCGCCGTACGTTACGGGCCAAAATCTACATGAATTTGTCGTAGAGCCAGGTAAAATACGGCGGCATAGTGTATCTCTGATACTCTGCACCAATGTAATTGTATGTGAATCTGGCCCTGTGTCTTTTCAGATAGATAGATAGATAGATAGATAGATAGATAGATAGATAGATAGATAGATAGATAGATAGAGAGTAGGAAGGCTAATAGTCAGTATAGTTGATTTTACAGTGTGTAGAGAATATATATACATCCTTAGGAGTTGTACATATATTTATACACTGTATAGCTTAGCTAGATCTGCTATTAGTTTTCGTTAGGCAGGAGATTGTGCTGTGCTATACGTTTGCTGTGTTTTTGGCCATAAAGACAGGCGATCATACTGCACGTTGCACGTTTGCGGTGTTTTTTGCCCATAAAGACAGGCGATCATACTGCACGTTGCACGTTTGCGGTGTTTTTTGCCCATAAAGACAGGCGATCATACTGCACGTTGCACGTTTGCAGTGTTTTTTGCCCATAACGACAGGCGATCATATTGCACGTTTCACGTTTGCGGTGTGTTTGGCCATAAACACAGTAGATCATACTGCACTTTGCACGTTTGCTGTGTTTTTTACCCATAAACACAGGCGATCATACTGCACGTTTGCAGTGTTTTTTGCCCATAAAGACAGGCGATCATACTGCACGTTGCACCTTTGCGGTGTGTTTGGCCATAAACACAGTAGATCATACTGCACGTTGCACGTTTGCTGTGTTTTTTGCCCATGATGTTCCCCCAGCTGGAGCATACTGCCAGGTTGTTGACAGTGATGAGGAGGGAGGGGATGATGAGGTCACTGACTCTACTTCTACCTGGGTGCCTGATAGGAGAGAGGAGGAGGAGGAGGAAGAGGAGAAAGAGGAGGACAACGAGGCACAGGCACATCTCCAAAGAGGCAGGATGCCCTCCAGGGGTCAGCTTAAGGGCACATCAACTGCATTACAGCGCACATCTACGGCGCTTGTGCATGGCGCTGCTGTGTCTGACCGGTACAGCAAAAGTTCTTTGGTGTGGGCCTTTTTTGAAACATGTCCACAAGATTGTACCTTTGCTATTTGCAACATATGTCGCAAGCGTATCTCGCGTGGCCAAAACATCAACCGCCTGGGTACCACATGCTTGTCCAGACATATGTCGACCTGCCATGCAGCTCGTTGGCAAGGACACCAGAAAGACCAACACCAAAGACAAAAGCGTACACCCCCTTGCCCTTCTGGGACCTCCAACCCCACTAGACACCCAGTCCTCTCTGAAGCCTGCAGTGAAGATGTAGAAATAGGTGTGTCACAAGCTAGTAGTAGTAGTACATGCAGGCAATCTACTGAAAGTACCAGGCAAATTTCCCTGCCCCAGCTGCTGCAGCGCCGAAAGAAGTACAATCCCAGCCATCCACATGCCCAGCAGCTGAATGCTAGCTTAGCAAAATT
This sequence comes from Rana kukunoris, assembly GCA_029574335.1. NCBI lineage: Eukaryota > Metazoa > Chordata > Amphibia > Anura > Ranidae > Rana > Rana kukunoris. The sequence goes on along the minus strand of CM056051.1, from coordinate 457,455,067 downwards.
GCTAGACCAAAACGCCACTTTTTCTCACGGAAGGCGATTCTGGCTCTCTACCAGCATGTGGAAGGCAATGTCCATGCCTTACAGGGCGGTCAGTGGTAAGGTGCATCTTACCGCTGACTCATGGTCCAGCAGGCATGGACAGGGACGTTACCTGTCTTTTACGGCGCATTGGGTGACTCTGCTGGCAGCTGGGAAGGACACAGGGCAAGGTCCAGTAGTTTTGGAGGTTGTTCTGCCACCACGCCTCCAAAACACTACTACTGTTTGTGACACACCTCTCTCCTCCACCCCCCCTCCTCTTCTTCCTCTGTGGCCTCTTCCTGTGGTGATGTTTTCTCAGAACCAGCCGTGCTCTGTAGGCGTACGAGGGGCTACGCAGGAATGAAGGCCAAGAGATGCCATGCGGTGCTAGAGCTGGTGTGCTTGGGAGACAGGAGCCACACTGGGGAAGAAGTTTTGTCAGCTCTGCAGGGTCAGGCTCAGAGATGGTTGACGCCACGCCAGCTGAAGCCTGGAATGGTGGTCAGCGATAATGGCACCAACCTCCTCTCTGCCCTGCGACAGGGAAAACTCACCCACGTGCCCTGCTTTGCGCATGTCCTGAATTTGGTGGTGCAGCAGTTCTTGGGCAGGTACCCGGGCTTACAGGATGTCCTGAAGCTGGCCAGGAAAGTCTGTGTGCATTTCCGGAGGTCATATAATGCCACTGCTCGGCTGACTGACCTCCAAAGGGAATACAACCTGCCCAAGAACCGCCTAATATGTGACATGCCCACCAGATGGAACTCTACGTTGGCCATGCTGCAGCGGCTGCACACGCAGCAGCGGGCCATCAATGAGTACCTGTGCCAATATGGCAGCAGAACTGGGTCAGGGGAGCTAGTTTTTTTTTCCCCACGCCAGTGGGCCTTGATTAGGGATGCATGCACTGTCATGTCACCATTTGAGGAGGCCACGAGGATGGTGAGCAGTGGCACCATTTTTCTGCCCCTGTTTAACAGGGGTGCCTAATAACAATTTTTGATGCAATACTTTGCACGTGGCTCCTTGTTGCGCTCCAATTGGAGTTATTGGGAGGGGTTGCAGTGTTGTGTTGTGCCCAAGGCCCAATTTTTCTGCCCCTGTTTAACAGGGGCGCCTGATAACAATTTTTGATGCAATACTTTGCACGTGGCTCTTTATTGCGCTCCAATTGGAGTTATTGGGAGGGGTTGCAGTGTTGTGTTGTGCCCAAGGCACAATTTTTCTGCCCCTGTTTAGCAGGGGCGCCTAATAACAATTTTGATGCAATACTTTGCACGTGGCTCTTTGTTGTGCTCCAATTGGAGTTATTGGGAGGGGTTGCAGTGTTGTGTTGTGCCCAGGGCACAATTTTTCTGCCCCTGTTTAACAGGGGCGCCTAATAACAATTTTTGATGCACGTGGCTCCTTGTTGCGCTCCAATTACAGTATGTTTGAGGGGTGCCCTTTTTTCTCAAAATTTTCTTTCACAAAACAATAATGGCCCCCCACCCCGCTAAAATATTCGACATATTGTTGCCACACAGCACGTGTGCAAGCAGTATTAATTACTTTTTTTTATAGTCCTCTCATGTTGTTCAGGGACATTTCTAAACATGTGCCACTACTATAGACACCCAGCAGGTGTGATATTTAAAGGATTTTTTTTTTTCACTTTAAGCATCATTTAAGCAACGGCCGTTTAAAAAAAAAAAATTCCATTGATACATGTTCCCTGGGGCAAGACCGGGTTCTGAATGACATTTTCCAACATTAAATTGTATATTGGTCTTTAAAATGATCGTTTTTGAATTCAAACGTTCGGGTCCCATAGACTTCAATGGGGTTCTAAATGTTCGCACGAACCCGCAGTCTGTTCGAACGTTCTGGTGCGAACCGAACCCGGGGGTGTTCGGCTCATCCCTATTCAGGAGGGCTTTGTAATAGACGAAAAGGTTGTGCAAAGACTTGTGCGGTTCAGATTGATTCGTTGCAGCCATTAACGCTCCCCATCTCAAGAAAAAACGTTGCTTAGCTGTCGCGTTGTTAAAGTCTGTCGTGATTTTTTCCTTGTGGAGTTGCACGTGGAGCTCCTGTTTGACAAGAGATACCGTGGGGGAAGAGGGTGAAATCCAGTGTTTCAGAATAGCTCTCCTTGCCACGAATAGGGTAATGAGGATCCAATCCTTGTGGTGGCGGTCAGAGTTGGAAGAAGACCAGGTTAAAAGTTGCTTGTCCCAATACCCAAAAATCAGAAGTAGGGGGTCTTTCGGGAGGTGTAACATGGTGACTCCCTTGATAATTGAAATAACTTGCTGCCAGAAGGATGATATGAATTAACAGGACCAGAAGCGGTGAGACAGAGTCGGTTTAGGCTGGTTGCAAAGAGGACAATGGGTAGACTGGGGCTTCATTTTGTCCTTGAGGAAAGGGATGTATGCGCGATGCAGTATTTTTATCTGGGTTTCTCTCCATTGTTCGCAGGGTATCAGTTTGATGAGTTTAATGTATCCTTGCAGGAGTTTCTCGGTTAAGTCCGGGTCTGGAAAATCTTTTCCCCAGTTTGCAACACAAGAGGACGTAAGGGGGGGACTGACCTTGCGAAGCAGGGGTTTATAAATACAATAAATAGTGTTAGAGTCAGATTGTAGTATAATATCCGTGATGGATGCTTTAAACCTGATGTTTCCTTCTCTGCAAGAGGTACGTTTAAAATTAGTGCATTGCCAGAAGTCAAATAGGTGGGCCTTCGGTAAAGAAAATATGCTGGCTATGTCCGAAAAGGTCAGTGGTTGACATGAGCCTGTGTCACAAAGGGAGAAAAAGTGCTGGAGTCCATTCTTAGCCCACAAATCATAAACTTGGCAGTCCAAACCCGGGGAAAAACAGGGATTCCCTTGAATAGGTGTGTGCCTGGATAAGAAGGGAGAGAGCTTCTCGCATTTCCGTGATTCTCTCCATGCTATAACGGTATCCCCCAGGAGTAGGTTATGTTGTAAGTCCGGGCGTATGGATTTCCATGGGGAATGCAAGAGTGCCACTAAGGAATAGGGATGAGCCATAGCTGATTCAAGGAGGAAATTTGAATATCTGGAAGATTTCTGTATCCAGTCGATTTCCTGCATTTTAATAATAAAACCATTTTTTTTGGACACCCCAAAACTAAATGAGGATGTGGTTTAGAGAATGAGATCTAAAATATATTGTATAATGATTGTGTATGGTGTGCATGTCATCTTACTCCAAAGAGAAATGGGGATGTGGTTTAGTCAATGTGGTCTACAAGAAATTGTAGAAATATTACATATGCTGTGTGTGGCATATTATTTCTATTGGAGATGTATTGCTCCATGGTAAACAATGGGGGTCATTTACTATAGCGCTGCGGTGCTAATTAGCGCTATTTAGCACGAATCATGCTTATTAGTGCTATTTACAGTAGCGGTAATCATGCTAATTAGCATTAAAACGGTGTTTACTATAGTGTTGGTAAAAAAACACTCCCAAAATCAAATTTTCTAAAGTTCACTGAAGACAAATAGCATCCAAACCTTTACTCTGCTAAAACCTGGAGTAGTGCACATTGAAATAATGTTTAGATTAGTACTAAAACTGTGTGAAAAAAATATTTCTACACTTAAATATCTTTACAAGTCTGAGAAGAGATACATTTAGACATGTACGTTCCCGTTTGTAACAAATGGATTTTCGTACAAATTTCTTAGTATTTGTACATTTGGATCAATTCTAATATTCGAATAGCTGAAAGTACTAAAATACGAAAATTACGGAATTACGAACAAGCAAAATAACGAACAAGTGAAAATATGAACGTACGATTGGACAATCTTACTAAAATACGAAACAGCAAGAGAACGAAAATGATATCTATATTGAACAATTTGCATTCCGTATTTTAAATCCTTTGTCTGTTCGTAATCTCGTATATTCGTATTTTCATTTGTGTGTTTTGTAAATCCGTTTCTTTGTCTGTTCGTAAATTTGTGTACTCGTACAGTATCGTTCTTTCGAATGGGCACTGGGCAGTGTAGTTAGTGAGTAATGTATCTTAACTAATATCTTAGCCAATCAGCTTATCTCTTTTGTGCTGAGTCACATTGGACAGTGTAAAGCCTCGTACACACGATCGGACTTCAAACAAACTTTTCCATGGATTTTTGTCTGAAGGGAGTTGGCCGGACTTTTGAAACCAAAAAAGTTTGGCCGATGGAGCGTACACACGGTCAGATTTTTTGGAAAATGCTCATTTTGAAGTTTGTTGGCAAAAACTCTGACCGTGTGTACAGGGCTTAAGAGAAAGTCTATCTTAATATGGATTAGCCCCGTGTTGAAAATGAAACTAAAATTTGAGATTGTGAATGACCGTGCTGCAATGTATTTACAAAAGTACAAAATTACGAATCCATTAAACGAAAATTATCATCTAACAAAATTACGAATTTTGAATCAATAAAAATAAATTAGACAGAATTACGAATCATTCAGTATAAACTAAAATAAAACTGTTACGAAAATACAAACGGGTCCTTATAGGAAAACTTGTGTCTTACGAAATTATAAATCTTTACCAATCTACAGAACAAGACAAAACAAAACAAAAAAACAACAAAATGTTTTGTTGTGCACATGTCTAGATACATTCTCTGTACAACTAGGTGCCCAACTAAGCATCCTCACAGCTGAGCTTGCACATTTTAGCTCCCATGGCTTTTTAATAGGGCGCTATAGTAAATACCAAAATTAGTTAAAGACCATTTTTTTGGTATTGAAAATGAGAGTTATGTAGCCCAATGCAAGTTTCAGCCATTGATTCTAATGGTACACTTTTAACTTCCCCAAATAAATACTTTTCTTGTTAAGATGAAATGTATATTTCTCTGAAATGAATTGTATTTTCAACAATGTTGCTTCTACTTAATCTATTTTGTTTTTAAGAATGCTAGAATGTGGAATTTTTTCATGTTTTGGAAAAATATATTTTTCTCTGTCACTTTCACTCGTTATACTCCATCTCACAAACCTCTTTATCCAAACTCACACAGGTGTCTTTACAAACCACACACAATGCCATTAATAAATAATATGGTACTAATGCGCTACCAAAGTGTTAAACCAAAAAAAAATTATATTAATATTAAAGTGCTAAAGTTGAAGTGTAGACAGCAGCTAAACTTCTGTAGTGTTGCCAGAACCCATAGAAATGTGTATACATTTTGAAGTAGCATGAATTACTCTAGTGATTAAAGTGCTAATAATAAAAAAGTTGATAAGGGTATCTAACAAGAAATGCAAATATATAATGCTGCACAGCAAATAATCCAGTAAGTGATCAAAGTCTGAGTAAATATAATGCAAAATTAGTAAAATATATAAACTGTATAAACAAGTCCATGCGTAAAGTGTATAACAAGGTGCATCCACAAAAGTATCTGATAATCTGTATATAAAGTATATATAATCAGTCTTTAACACAGCGGGACGGTTATAGATCGGAAGAGGGGGAGAAGGATGGGTAAGGGAGTCCAAATCTGTCAATCTATATAAGCAGAAATATTCCTCTTATCCTCCCCCGGTAGTACCAGCCTCTCACCTCATTGATGGACTCCAGTGGGTCTAGTAGTGCATCAAGCAGTGGTAAACAGCAGACAATGGTGGCTTGTTTCTCCTTGGTGGATCCTGGACAAAGATCAGCTGCAGTTATACCTCCAATCTCATCAACAGTTTTCTAAAGGAAGGCAGCCTCTAGCTCTACATGTTTTGAAAGTAAGAAAGAAGAAGGATCTCCATAGTGTATTAACTTAAAAACTAGGTAGTTCCATTTATTTCAAAATAAGCAACAACAATAAAATGGCAGAAAAAACGCCAAACTAGAAAACTAAGCTCTTACCAATGCGTTGCATTACTGTCAGGTGACTTTATCAAGGGTACCTTTTACCCTTGATAAAGCCATGTGACAGTGACGCAATGCATGGGAGGAGCTTAGTGACATCACTTCCAGTTACGGCCGTGGCCGGAAGTACCCCCATTTGACGCTGTTTTTACTAGTTTGGTGGGTTTTCGGACATTTTATTGTTGTTGCTTAAAAGTATTGGGATGCTTGCCTTTACACACACGTGAACTTTAATAGCAGCCTAGTCTTAGTCCGTATACTGTATATATTCTATTCCTTTATTTTCTATTCTATTTTATTTCTCTTTGGAAATTGGAAAACAAATTGAAAATGATCTGAAAACATTTTGAATTCTAATTAACATTTTTAAATTTTAAAACTATTCAAAAACTGTTTGAAATGATATAAAGTCGAATTTCGTCCAAATGTTTTTTTTTTTTTTGTTGTTATTTCGGATTCAAAAACGATAAATCATACAAATTTCAATTTGGAGCAAAACAAACTGCACATGTCTACTTACCACTAAAACTAAAAGAAAAATGCTGACTTTAGATATATTTTTAATGTGTTAAGTAGCAGACCTTACTCTAAGCAAATCAACAGATGCTGTAAGATCCCAGGAAACAGTTTATACACAACGAAAGCTAATGTCTGAATCAGCTATGGTGCATGAAATAACAGGCATCTTTGGATAGAGACAAGGCAAAAGATGTTCGAAAGACATGCAGCAGATGGATCAACCCACTGATATGGCAAAACTATATTGCAAAGTTGGAGATGTCTCAAATACAAAATGATCGCTATGTTAGAGGAGTGCTTAATCTTAAGAATTTATCACAGGGGAATTTTTCTGGTGCATGAGTTTTGAATGCCAGTTGTTGATTTACCACCAATGCATGTTTGGTGAAAATTAAATGTACTTGTTTATAAATATAGCCCTTATATTTCTTCGTACATGTATCTACAGTTGCAAGAAAAAGTATGTGAACTTTTTGGAATGATATGGATTTCTGCACAAATTTCTCTATAAAATGTGATCTGATCTTCATCTAAGTCACAACAATAGACAATCACAGTCTGCTTAAACTAATAACACACAAAGAATTAAATGTTACCATGTTTTTTTTGAACACACAATGTAAACATTCACAGTGCAGGTGGAAAAAGTATGTGAACCCTTGGATTTAATAACTGATTGAACCTCCTTTGGCAGCAATAACTTCAACCAAACGTTTCCTGTAGTTGAAGATCAGACGTGTACAACAGTCAGGAGTAATTCTTGACCATTCCTTTTTTTTTTTTTTTTTTCCACAAAGAATTTTATTAAAGCATAACAAAAAGAAAAATACATCAATAACGATACATGCGTTTGTAAAAACATACACATTACAGGCAAAGAGTATTCTTGGTGTATTGTGACACCCTCATTACAAAGTGTTGACATAGTGCCCTCTAAAATGGGCGTCCAAGGAAAGAACAGAGGACCAGTGATAATCAGGGACCAGGGAAAGAAGAAACTTGACCATTCCTAAGTACAGAACTGTTTCAGTTCATCAATATTCTGGGGATGTCTGGTGTGAATCGCTTTCTTGAGGTCATGCCAGAGCATATCAATCGGGTTGAGGTCAGGACTCTGATTGGGCCACTCCAGAAGGTGTATTTTCTTTTATTTAAGCCATTCTGTTGATTTACTTCTATGCTTTGGTTTGTTGTCCTGTTCCAACACCCAATCTTCTGTTGAGCTTCAGCTGGTGGACAGATGGCTTTGAGTTCTCCTGCAAAATGTCTTGATAAACTTGGGAATTAATTTGTCCTTTGATGATAGCAATCCGTCCAGGCCCTGATGCAGAAAAGCAGCCTGAAACCATGATGCCCCCACCATCATACTTCACAGTTGGGATGAGATTTTGATTTTGGTGTGCTGTGCCTCTTTTTCTCCACACATAGTGTTGTGTGTTTCTTCCAAACAACTCAACTTCGGTTTCATCTGTCCACAGAATATTTTGCCACTATTGCTGTTGAACATCCAGGTGCTCTTGTGCAAACTGCAAAGTTTTTTGGACAGCAGTGGCTTCCTCTGTGGTATCCTCCCATGAAATCCATTCTTGTTTAGTGTTTTACGTATCTTAGATTCGCTAACAGGGATGTTAGCATATGCCAGAGACTTTTGTAAGTCTTTAGCTGACACTCTAGGATTCTTCTTCACCTCATTGAGCAGTCTGCGCTGTGCTCTTGCAGTCATCTTTACAGGATGGCCACTCCTAGGGAGAGTAGCAGCAGTGCTGAACTTTCTCCATTTATAGACAATTTGTCTTACCGTGGACTGATGAACAGCAATGCTTTTGGAGATAATTTTATAACCCTTTCCAGCTTTATGCAAGTCAACAATTCTTAATTGTAGGTCTTCTGAGACCTCTTTTGTGCGAGGCATCATTCACATCGGGCAATGCTTCTTGTGAAAAGCAAACCCAGAACTGGTGTGTGTTTTTTATAGGGCAGGGCATCTGTAACCAACACCTCCAATCTCATCTCATTGATTAGAGTCCAGTTGGCTGACACCTCACTCAAATTATCTCTTGGAGATGTCATTAGTCTAGGGGTTCACATACTTTTCCCACCTGCACTGTGAATGTTTACATGGGGCGGGGCCAGATTCTCAAAATAATTACACCGGTGTATCTACAGATACACCGGCGTAATTCAAATTTCCCGCCGGCGTATCATTGTTTTCTATCCAGAAAACATGTTAGCTGGATTTACGCTAAGATCCGACTGGCGTAAGTCACTTACACCGTCGGATCTTAAATGTAATGTTACGCCGGCCGCTAGGTGGCGTTTACGTCGATTTCTCATTTGACTATGCAAATGAGCCTGATACGCCGATTCCTGAACATTTTTGCGCCGCCTCATCGTCATTTACGTTGTTTCCGTAAGCGTAAACTTACCCCTGCTATATGAGGGGTAAGTTTACGAAGGCCCATCGTATGCCATGTTAAGTATGGCCTCGGGACAGCGTCATCTTTTTCCGTTGTTTACGTCGTTTTCCTAAGTTATTTGCGAATAGTGCTTTTCATAAATGACGCTCACGTCGGCTCCATTGACGTTTTCCGATGTGAGTTGGAGCATGCGCACTGGGCTATTTTTACAGCCGGCGCATGTGCAGTTCGATTGGCGCGGGGGCACGCTTAATTTAAATACAAGCTGCCCCCTTCGAATTACCCGGCCTTATGCCGGGCCATTTACACTACGCCGCCGCAAATTACAGAGCAAGTGCTTTAAGAATACGGCACTTGCTCCAGTAAGTTGCGGTGGCGTAGTGTAAATGGCATACGCTACGCCGCCACGGATTCTACGTGAATCTGGCCCATGGTGTGTTCAATAAAAACATGGTAACATTGAATTACTTGTGTGTTATTAATTTAATCAGACTGTGATTGTCTATTGTTGTGACCTAGATGAAGATCAGATCACATTTTATGACCAATTTGTACAGAAATCCATATCATTCCAAAAGCGTTCACATACTTTTTCTTGCAACTGTAATTGGCTTTACGTATTTTGAAAGAAGTGAGATATAACATACATGTAGGAATGCTAACACAGAAATCCTCAATAAAACAGCCACTGAAAGGACAGACTAGTGAAAATAGATATTACAAAAAGTATAAACTACACTAGAAGTAGGTATCCGTCATTATAATTCTTCAGGTTGTATTGGTTGTATTGCTATCTGTGCCCCTATTAGGGAGATGCACCCTGAAAGGACAGACTGATGAAAATAAATATTACAAAAAGTATAAACGACACTAGAAGTATAAACTACACTAGAAGTAGGCATCCTTCATTATAATTCAGGTTTTATTGGTTTCATTGCTGTCTGTGTACCTATTAGGGAGATTCACCCTCTCTATTTGTCCCGTTTACCATTATCATTGAAAGTGAAAGTTAAGGAAAATCCCACATTTTTGATTGTGCCCAGAGAAGTAATAGAGGGCAAATCTTGCATTGGGAACCTGGGGATACCCAAGGGATTTTCTTTCACTTTCTGTTTTGGCTATTGGACAGGAAGTGAAGAGAAATCATCCCAATGGGACACAGATGGAAAAAAATAAACTGACAGGGGTTATGACCCTGCCCCACTCTATCCAAAATGAACAAAAGTTTCTACTTTAACATTATTCTTTGTAACCATATTATTCAACAATCCATGTGAGGTGAAGTTTATGTATAAAATTACAGTCATATATAGTTTGCTGATTTTAGTTTTATATTGTTACAATATTAAAATTTAAAGACGTAAGGCTCCTGCTTTGAATGTATTGCAAAAGCTCCTTGATTGTTCGGAGAATTTTCCCCCTTAATGACCAGCCCGTTTTTTTACGATACAGCACTGCTTGGCTTTAACTGACAATTGCGCAGTCATGCGACACTATAACCAAACAAAAATGTTCCCACAAATAGAGCTTTCTTTTGGTGGTATTTGATCACCTATGCAGTTTTTATTTTTTGCGCTATGAACAAAAAAAAAGAGTGTAATTTTTAAAAAAAATACAAAATTTTACTTTTTGCTATAATAAATACCCCCACAAAAAAATACATTTCTTCATCAGTTTAGGCCAATATGTATTCTACATATTTTTGGTAAAAAAAATCAGAATAAGCATACTGTATATTGATTGGTTTGCGCAAAAGTTAAAGCGTTTAATAATCTTTAGAAATTGATAGAATAGTATGACTGATTATTGTGTTGAATACTTTTCCTTCAAAATCCAATGCACTGCACAGCAATAATTAAGGGCTAGGTGGTATTTAGGGACTACATCACATAAAATTCTACTCATGAACTTGAATTTCTATTGTACACATGATAATGACATGAACAGTCAAACTTGTTGCTTATCAAGAGGATATTACAACAGGTGTCAAGCCAGAGGCTACACCCCAATAATTTGGCTTTCAAATCTTGTATGTAAAAATTAGATTTAAATTAAAGTTCTTACCCAGAAGCCAGTTTAACTTTTACTTGGGATCTTGACCAATGTGCCATCAATAAATCACTATGTTCATGGTGTACTTTACTACTTGATACTCAAGACATGTTGGTCTTTAGTGGAATGGGTATCATCCATCATACTCTAGAAAAAAAAGACAAATACTTGCCCCATATGGCTTCCCTGAAGGAAGTTGTCATAACCAGAACATTCTTGTGTATATCAGATGGATCTGACACTTTCATGATATGTCTTAGAAATGCTGGCCCATTCACGCATGTCAAATCACGTAACCAAGCTGTGTGAGCATAATAAATGGGCTGTTATTCTTCTTTTTTCCTTTCTTACAAGAATATCTGCACACATATGCCTGAAAGGGCTTTCAAAATGTTTAATATCTAATGTAAATGGTTTGTTTATATTAGATTTTTTTTAATAATGGATTACAGGATTTACAGTTGAAATCTAGGAAATATAATATTGCTGATGTATTATTTAGATAAAATACTTATAAAACATAAAATATTTATTGTGATTCAAAAAACGCTTAGTGACAGATGTACAAAGAATGCCACTGCTCACCTACTTGTGAAAAGTGAGGTGCTTAGCTACTATGCTGATCACTTGTATTTGAGTCATTCAATCATGCTTTTTTCCAGTAATTCTGCCCGGTGATCCTGCCATTACCACATTTCCTGTCTGAAGGTGACATTGCTCACTCACTGTACTTTATATATAAAGCAGTATTGTCAAACTAGATTAGGAACATATACCCCATCCCCCTTCTTCTTCAAACCATAGAAGGGATGTTCTGTGGTCTTCAGACAGATGGACACAATGGGGTCAATTCACAAAGCTTTATTTTCTTATTGTGGGTGTTATTTTAACGATTTTGCACGTTATTGAAGCTAGTTCAATTCACTAAACGATTTAACGCTTTGAAAAATCATCAAGGGGGTGCGCATGCGCGGGACTTCCGGGAAGACGCTCTGAACGGGAGCTCCGAGCCGCCCCAGCATTCCGGAGCCCACAGCGCCAAAAGCATTGGGAGATTGTCTCCGAGGACGATCGGACAGGGTAGCGGAGGGAGCGGAGCACATCCCTGAATGCCAGGTTCCGACGCAAGGAAAGGTTTCAGCCGACAGCTGGACTTTGGCCTAACGGCTCCAAAGACCTCCAAGATGGCGACCGCGGCCTCTCCTCGTGGTGACGAGGCGGGCCAAGACAGTATTGCGGACCCTTCTTCTCCAATCCAGCATGTCCTACCCTTGCTGGCAACTCCTGTGAGTACTGTCCCCCGCCACCTGGCATCACCAGCCTCCACAGAATCCCTCCTCAGTCGCACTATGGCAGACATTATGAACACTCCCATGCTGCAATCCCCCTTGAGCCAAGCTGACTTCCAGATGCCTTCCCCCATCCCTCAGCCCCCTCAGTCTGACATGGCACAAATACTAAACTGCTTCTCTGACATGTTGGCAGCTGGACTGACACAAACAGCAGCGCAGATCACATCCTCCATTAAAGCGGATCTGCAATCTATAGGTGCACGCATGGATGCGATTGAGCAAGCGGTAGACAACACTTCAGCCCGCACCAATCAAAACACAAACTGCATCCAATCACTTCAAGACCAACTTGAAATCGCATTAGCCAAAATCGACGAGTTGGAGAATCGCAGCAGGAGATATAATTTCCGCATTAGGGGACTACCTGAGGAGGTAGTCAATATCCCTGAAGCAGTGAAATCATTCATTAAAAGCATCATACCCGATATTCCGGAACATAAACTTGAGCTGGACAGGGCCCACAGAGCTCTACAACCCCCTCGCCAAGATGGGCTTCCAAGGGATGTAATAGTCAAGCCCCACTACTACAACGTGAAAGAGGAGGTTATGAGGAGATCACGCAATGCTGAAGACCTTAACTTTCAGGGGAACAAAATACAGATCTTTGCAGACATCTCACCGACCACAATCCAAAAGAGGAGGGCTCTGAAGCCCCTCTCGGGGGTTCTCTCACAGAAATCCATCAAGTATAGGTGGTCCTTCCCATTCCGCCTGCAATTTGATCACAAAGGCAAAACCTATGGCTTCTCAAGCTTCGGGGAAGGAGAACAGCTGCTACTGCGTCTTGGATTCATCAACCAAGAATTACCCCCCCGAGACTCTTCTCCTAAACCCGGCTCGTCCAAGAGACCCTCCAATGGCAGCCCCATCACCCCATTGTGGAACAAGCAACAACCAAAGAGGCACCGAGACTCCCGCCCTCCTAGATGACTTTTCATCCCTGACCCGTCTCTCAGAGACAGCTGTGCCTTAATTCGGGTATCCTAATCCCTATCTGAATAGTGCTACTCACTACTCCATCCGAGACTGAGTTTATCCCTCTGTCCCCTTTGTTAAATATGCTGCGACTCGCCTCCTCAACGGGGTTTCACCACTTCGCTGTCCTAGCTCTCCCCTTTGGGGCCAGCACAATGCCAGTTTGCTGAGTATTTTTTGTTTTCCATTTTTGTTTTATTTTTTATCTTTATTAAATTCATTGTGTGTTTGATTGAGCCCCCTGTGCAAGAGAAGAGGCGGGGAGTATATGTATTGGATATCCACGGGACCTCTGGAAGGAGAACCCGATCCAATGCCCTATACTCCTTGTTATCTATCTGTCCTTACCTGAGATGTGATTGGGGGTGGTCACCCACCCCCCTATGCTCCCCAAACCTGACCCCCCCTTGTTTTCCCCCCCTCTCCCCTGCCCCCTCCACCCACACCTCTCCCCCCTACCATCCCTAATCCTTCCCCCTCCCATTCTGTTTTCCCTTGGCATCGAGGATTGCTAATTTTTGATTTCAGTATCTACCAGTTTGTTCATGTTACATTTTTATTCAATGTTTTCTACTTAAGTCTGCGGTTAGATATGCCCCTGAACCTAGATATATCCCATATATGATTATATTTTTTACTGTGGGCTTCCGGCCTGGGGCGGACAAGCATGCCACCTTAACCGCGGTACCAGATAAGAGCTAGCTCTTTCTGCGACTGCGGGCATACGACCCACATAGGGTTCGTCACCTTCCTGAACCCAACATTGTGTTGGGTCTCAGTAGTGGTCTAGGCCATTCGATCCTGTTTGTTTTCATCCTCCCTAGTCAATCTTGCCTAGGTCTTCTCTCATTCTCCACTCTTATCTTTCCTCACCCCCTTTTCCATATGTCTGAATTTTTCTCACGCTATTATTTTTGCAATACTTCTTTTCTCTCCCAGGAACCGACACGGAAGGTCCTCAAGTATACTAGCACTTGGTTGCGACATCTACCCAGTCCACCGATGCGATTTCCCAGTAAGGAGCGGATCACGGTAGGTCTCTCTTTTATGTGCTCGTGCGCACCCTCTTTTGTCCATGGCTGATACACCTTCCAAACCAGTAACCCTTAGAGTAGCTTCACATAACACACAGGGTCTGAACTCTCCGTCCAAACGACGCAAAGCCTTTCAGAGCTATCACACACGGGGCCTTGATGTAGTCCTACTCCAAGAGACCCATTTCCCCAGCAGCTATAATCCCCCCTTTCTTCACCGTGGTTACCCCACCTTTTTCTTAGCAAGTGCTGAAACCAAAAAGAGAGGGGTAGCGATACTATTCTCCAAAAAAACCCACTTTGAACACTCATTAACGATTACAGACAAGGAAGGTCGGTATGTCCTAGTTAAGGGTTCAATAGAAGGGAGGGTCCATACCGTGGTTTCCTATTATGCCCCCAACGAGGGACAGGCCAAATTTTTCTCCGTATTACTTCACACACTGGCACCACACTTTGAGGGACGGGTTATCCTGGGAGGTGACTCCAATGTCACCTTTGACACTATTCTAGATAAATCTAAGATGGGGACTCCCAGCCATAGAAGACCTTCTAAACAGAGCCTTCATATTGCACGCCTTCTAAACTCCCTGGGCCTCATAGACGTTTGGAGGGAACTCAACCCTTCGGCAAAAGATTACACGCATTACTCGGCTCCCCATAAAACCTACGCCAGAATTGACCACATCTTCCTTCCCACACCTGACATTCACGCTGCCTCCCATGCCTCCATTCACGAAGTCCCATGGTCGGACCACTCTCTGGTGCTCGTTAGGCTCTCTGGTACTTTATCCTCCCCTGGGCCTCGCCCGTGGCGATTAAACTCATCTCTTCTTTCTAACCCGGTGCACTGCACTTTGCTGGAAAAGGAGATTCGGGAATACTTCGAGAACAATGACACAAACGATATCTCCCCCTGTTCTCTTTGGGGGGCCCACAAAGCAGTGCTTAGGGGGAAGATTATCCAACTTTCATCACAACTGAAGCGGGAACGTAAGGCCGATATTGAGAAACTTGAGAAAGAATTCAAAACCCTTAGCAAGAACCATAAGAGTAATCCTTCTCAGACTTCACTGGCCAGGTTGGATTCTAGCAGGTTAGCACTTAACATGGCTCTAACTTCTACGGCGGACAAACACCTAAAATGGCAGAGTAGTAAACACTATATGCGAGCTAATAAGTTTGGACCACAGTTGGCAGCAAAACTCACTCCCAAGCTGAGGTCATATGCCATTCCTAAAATTAAGACTTTGAGCGGTAATTTATCCCAAAACCCTGTGTCAATACTTAAGACTTTCCAATCATTCTATTCCACCCTATACTCCTCCAACTCCCAACACCCACTCGCAGATCTTGACACCTTTCTGCAGAACGTCCCCCTCCCTAGATTATCAGATCCCCACCGCTCTATACTAGAATCCCCCTTCCAGGTAACAGAAATCTGTGAAGTCATTAAGACTCTTAAAAAGGACTCGGCCCCGGGTCCTGACGGGTTCTCAAACCAATACTATAAGACATTTTCAGAGATCTTGGCCCCTTATCTGGTCCGTTTCTTTAACTCCTTGCGCAGAGACACTCCTCTAGACCCCTCGGCAAACTTGGCATTCATTTCAGTAATTCCCAAACCGGGGAAGGATTCGAGCGAAGTAAGCAACTATAGACCTATCTCGTTGATCAATAACGATTTGAAGATAATGACAAAAATTTTAGCGAACAGAATGGCGTCCTTCATTGGTTCCTACATTAGCAAGGATCAGGTAGGGTTTATGCCGGGGAGGCAGGGACCGGACCAGATTCGGAGGGCAATAGATGTAATCTCACTTATGAGATCGGGTTGGGACGGAGGTCTACCCCAGGAAGGTTATTTACTTTCCATAGATCTGCAAAAAGCGTTTGACACGGTGGAGTGGCCTTACCTCTTCACCCTGCTGCGCAAGTGGGGCTTTGGCCCTGACTTTATTAAGACGTTAGAGGCTCTCTATTCCCACCCGATAGCACAAGTGAGATTCCAAGGTCACTTCTCGGAGCAATTCCCCATCAGGAAGGGCACGAGGCAAGGATGCCCCCTCTC
Organism: Rana kukunoris; assembly: GCA_029574335.1. NCBI lineage: Eukaryota > Metazoa > Chordata > Amphibia > Anura > Ranidae > Rana > Rana kukunoris. The sequence continues at coordinate 457,438,736 of CM056051.1, read as the reverse complement.
CCCCCTCCTATTCGCGGTAGCCATTGAGACTTTGGCAATCGCAATCAGAAATCATCCGGGTATCCAGGGGGTTCGCTGCGGCCGAACGACGCACAAATGCGCCTTATTCGCGGATGATGTACTTCTCTTCATCACTTCTCCCCTCACCTCAACCCCTAATGTGACCCGCCTTCTTGCCGAGTTTGGCAGTGTGTCTGGTCTTAAAGTGAACATGTCCAAATCTATGGCTCTCAATGTATCAACGCCTCAGTCTCAAGTAGACAGCCTGAAAACCCGCTTCCCCTTCTCCTGGAACCCCACTTCCATCCCCTACTTAGGCATCCAACTCACCTCACGACACGACCTCCTACACAAACACAACTATCCCCCTTTGGTAAAGAAGCTAACAGACGACCTCCGTCAATGGTCGCTGCATAATTTATCTTGGCTGGGCCGAGTTAATGCAGTCAAGATGACCCTTCTGCCTAAAATATTGTATCTATTCCGCTCCCTGCCCATCCCAGTCACGAAATCCTATATCACCTCTCTGCAGTCCGCAATTCTACGCTTTGTCTGGGATAAATCTGGATATCGTTTTTCCAAATCCGTCCTGTTTAGGCCCAGATTAAGGGGGGGGCTGGGATTACCAAATCTGTGGTGGTACTATCGCGCGGCCCAACTTAGTCAGTTCTCGACAATCTACTTAAAAGGCCCCAAACCAGAATGGGTTTCCATGGAAAGAGCCGCAACCCCTGGGTTTACCTTAGATTTTCTTTTATGGTCCCACCCCAAAACTCGCCCCCCAATCTTAGCGCCTACACTATCCCACTCCATGGCTCTGTGCGACTCCCTACATAAACATAATTCTCTGATTTCTCATTGGCACCCACTGGCCCATATCTTTCGCAACCCCCGATTTCCCCCTGGTTTAGACATAGTCGCCTTCAAGTGGTGGCTTGACAAAGGCCTATACAGAATTGGCCACTTTTTCAACTCAAACGGACCTCTTACTCTAAGCTATTGCACCTCTAGACTTAAAATGCCCCCTTCCGAGAAGTTCAGGTTTTTTCAACTCTCCCACTTCCTACACCAGGTTAAGAAAACCAGCCTAGAACTACCTTCGGTAACGCCCTACGAACAGTGGTGCTCATCGGCCATGGACACGAGAGGCGGGATATCCCTGATTTACTCTGCTTTAGCCGAGCCTATGGAGAGAGCACCTTACATGACGAGCTGGGAACGTGACCTATCCCTTGATTGGACACTAGAACGCTGGCATAACAATCTGGCTCGCTCCTATAAAGGCATTTTGAATGCATCGCTGGTTGAAGCGAACCTCAAAGTTATGACCCGTTGGTATCTGGTCCCCACCCGCATCGCCAAATTTTACCCACAATCTTCCCCTTTGTGCTACAGGGGTTGTGGGCTTTTGGGCTCCATACTACATATAATGTGGGAATGCCCCAGAATCCGGTCCTTCTGGCATAAAATTTTCCGTCTTATCAGGAAAGTCACGGGAGTAGGGGTAGTCCGTGATCCCACCATAGCCTTACTCAACAACCCTATTCCGAAAATTCCCAAGAGCTCACAATCTCTGATCTCCTTTATCCTTCTGGGAGCCAAAATGACCATCTCTAAGGCCTGGAAATCCCCATCAGTCTCCTTCCCAAAGCTAAAAACAAAATTTCTTGGATAATGACTAATGAGAAGATATCCAACATTATTCTAGATAACGTGGACGGCTTTAAGCTCATCTGGGAACCCTGGGCTTCCTTTGTTGGTATCCAACTTTGATTTGATTTTTTTCTTGATTATCTGGGTATCTGATCTAGTTAATCTCACCTCGTTTCCTCCTCAGAATAAGAATCCTGAGAGTGACAGGCCTTCCGTGTACTTCCTAACCCTTGATCCTTTCTTCTCCCTCTCCTACCTTTCCTATTTCTATCTCTCTTCTACAATCTGTTCATCTTTCCTGGTATGCAAACCCTTCTTTTTAGCTATTGTAGGGTTTCTGGACCCTATAGGTCCCGTAGGGTTTTTCCCTGTGTTTGTATATCTGCTTTATATTTTTGAATAAGGTTTACAGCACAACAAATGGTGGTGCCAGGAGAGCCTGGGGCACTCCCCCCTCCCCTGGTACATATGATTTCGAGACCCTATTGCTGCATAAGAATTCAGCCTAGGTCATAGTGCCTCACCATTTAGAGTGTCTCCTTGCAGCCAGTTCTACACTGCGAGCAGGTATTTTCATGGGACCACCTCGCAATATCTACCCCCGGGGCAGCATGATCCCTTTTGGGGCTCGGGGTGAGGATAGGGCAAGGACTCTGTCCCGTTTAGTCTATTACAACTTTACTTGCTCTCAACTGTTGTAACGGTTCCTGTAATGTTTAGTTTCACTTCTGTTACAGTCGTCACTGTTTGCTTAACTTTGTATTCTTTGCAAAACCATGAATAAAAATTATTACAAAAAAAAAAAGAAAAATCATCAAATAACGTTTCACTACACAGAACTGATATTTTAAGGTGTGGATCCTTATTAAAGAGTCAAATCGTTATTTTAAAGATTCAAATCGTTATTTTAAAGAGTCAAATCGTTATTTTAAAGAGTCAAATCGTTAAATATGTACAGAAGTGCAATTCACAAAGATTTTTTTGACAGTTATCGATCGTTAAGCAATCGTTACATTAACACCTCCCTCAGGGTGGCGTTATGACATTTCCCAAGCGATATTTTGTTGTTAGAGGAAGCTTTTGGCGATTTTTGTAGTGTAGTGAAGTTTTTAGTAGTGTTGGGCAAGATAGAACAGTGCTCTATTTGAACTTAAAATTATCCAGAGGCGAAGAAAAACATGTTAGAATGTTGTTCAGATTTATAAACGTGTATTCCGTTCACATACTATTCTGGATGACTTTTCTGAAACCCAGGTGATAGCTAAATTCCGATTATCATCTCCCATGATTTATTCTCTGTATGAGGAAATACACGTGGCTTTAGAAAAGCACACACTAGAAGTTTTGCACATCACATGCTCAATCTCCATGTGTCTTGCTTGTGTCTCTCTCTCTCTCTCTCTGTATCTGCTCTTTTCCACATGCAGCTGTTCTCCTCCCCTTCTGCTCCCAGAATGCATCTCTCCAGTGTTATTTAACGATCTTAAGAGTTATTTTAACGTCCCAAATCTTAATAACAACATCTGAGTAGTTAGCATAACGATTGGATACAGAGTCAGTTGAAAACCATAACGACTATGTTAAATAACGATTATAGCTTTCGTGAATACCATGTTTGCTAGCGTTAAATAAGGAGTGCTAATTTAACAACTGAAGGAAAGCAATAACGTTTCTCTTTGTGAATTGACCCCAATGTAACTAATAAGAGTGCAGCACAGGAAGTTACAGCTTCTATACAATTCTGGCAGAGTTGATGGATATTTTTTGAACAAAAATAACAAAAAACACTTTCAAATTGTAGAATTAGCAGAACAAAAGGGAGCAAATTAAATATGTTCATTGTTAACATTTACATACACTTTATATTACCAAATTAAAATAAATAAATAGAAAACCATGCAAGTGTATAAATCAAAAATAAGTAAACAACACTAAAGCAGAACTGCTTACAAAACGGTAAGTTCCATTTGTTTGCATCCCCCCCCCCTCCACTGGCACATTTTGCACTTTTGGGGGGGAGTGGGTACCTGGTTTTAACAGGTACCCGCTCTCACTTCCGGCTCAGATCATTCAGCCCCCCTCCTTCCCCCACAGTCTTCGGGGATTCATCATAGGTCGCAGAAGAATGGGACCCTTCACAAGGCACAGTGCAACCCGCACATGTGCAATAGCAAAACGGCTGCAAAGCCAGAGGCTTAACTTCCTGTTTCCCTTACTAGAGATGCCGGCGCCTGCATCCAAAGCTGATTGAAAAATTGGCTCAGGTGAGGACATCTTTTGATCCCTGGACAGGTGAGTGTCCTTATATTAATAGTCATCAGCTACAGTATTTGTAGCTGCTGACATTTGACTTTTTTGGGGGAGCCTGGAGCTCCTCTTTAAACAGTAAACATAATAAGGGATATCACCTTAAATACACAAATCTAAATACCATAACAGATGTGCACCAGTGACTGCATTTGTTATTTGTTATTATGCAGACACTGATCACTGAACAATTACAGTATGTACACTACAGTATATACACTAACCACTGACCATCAATGCACCTAAAGAATATCAAAACCCAAAATTGTATAGTCCTGATATGTGCCTGCAGTATCATGTACTTGTATGAAAAAGTCTGTTGGTTCTCTTTAGATTTCTTCTTCTGTGTGACATCCATGGTGTTCCTGCCAGTCACTCTGCTTTCCCATTAAAACCTGACCACACCAGGGATGAGAGCACAACACTATGGGCCAGATTCAGGTAGATGGGCGAATCCTTAATTTGGAGTAACGTTTCTCATTTACGTTACTCCGCCGAAACTTTAGGAGCAAGTACTGTTATTCACATAGCACTTGCTCCTAAAGTTGCGCCGGAGTAACGAAAATGCGCTGGCGTAACCCGACGCAAGTGGAAGTGGGTGTGATCATATGTAAATGATGGGCGGAGCCCAGCGCAGAGGCTTACGTTCAGCGCATCATCCACGGAGCATGCGCAGTGAGTGAGGCTCCACTCGCCCCCCTGTGCGCATGCTCACGACTTCCGTCGGCACCACTTCACAGGAAACGTCAGCGCAATGTGTTCCGTTGCGCGTATAAAAGCGTCAGCGGAAGCGCCATTCCGGCGCAAAAGTATTTCCGTTTCCCCCCACCCCAGGGAAGTTACTTTTGCTCTGTAATGGCTGCTCCCGCTCCCCCCAAAGAGAGGAAAAACCTGAATTTTAATCCCCAGGAGGTCTCGATTGTAATTTCGGCTATGGAGACCCACAACGATGTCCTCCATGGCAGGAAAAGCAGAAAGACCAGCCGGGACAGGAAGAAGGCCATGTTGGCAAGCATTGCTGCCAGAGTAAATATTTTGTTGTACTCCACCCGGACTGCTGCCGATATTGGCAAGAACCTTAATGATCTACGGCGCAAGGTCCGGGGCAAGGTGGCCACCATTAGGAGGCATGAGAGGGGCACGGGGGGTGGACCCCCATGTGCGGTCAGCCTGACCACGGAGGAGGAGGTGGTCGCCCGCTGCCTGGAAAGGGAGCAGTTGGAGGGGGTCCCGGGATATGACTCCATGGAGGAAGGCTCCAGGACAGGTAAGTGATTTTTACCCCCTTTTTGGTGTGTTGCATGTGGGGGGGAGGGTACATGTGCCAAGTGTGTGGGACCACCCAACATGTGTGTGCTTTGTGTCATCCACAAATGACGGAGCTGGGCCATCATCTGTTGGCGGCCAGTCCACCCCATCCCCCCAACGGCATCCTGTGCCCGAGCCCCTGGGTGGTGAAGAGACCGAGGTGGAGGAGAGTGCCCACACCTCACCTGCAGAGGTGGTTGAGGAGGAGCCTGTTGCGGCAGAGCAGGACATAGTTTTAGTTTTGGAGGAGTCCTCCCCTTCAGCAGGGCCCTCTCTAATCCCCTCCCCCCTCCTAGTAAGCCCCTCAAGGGCGACTCCATCCCCCCAGGGACAACCATCTACTGGCCCCAGGAAGGCCACCCGGAAGACCAGGGGGGTGTCTGATCTGGTCCAGGACCAGGTGGCGAGGGACCACGCCAGGCAGACCCAGCAAATGGGGGACATAGTTGGGCACCTGGACAGAGTGGCTGACAACCTGTGCTCCGTGGCCCAGATATCTAATGCAGTGCAGGATGTCAGCTGCAACTGCGCTGCAGTGGTGACCAGTCTGGGGGAGGTGCAGGCTGATATAAGGCACCTCACTGCAGCCGTCCAGGCAAACACTGCTGCCATCCGGGACCAGGGGAGGCAGAGTCAGCGGGCCCAGCATTACCAGGTCACCCGGCAGCTCAGGATGCAGGCCCAGACAAACTCTTACCTCGGCCGGATAGCCATGGCCTTGGAGGGCAGGCAGGCCACACCTGCCAAGAGTGGCCCACCCGGGGATCAGCCACCTCCAGATGCCCCCCCACCCCCACCCACTCCATCCAGGCAGCTGAGGAGCCAGAGAGGGGCCACCAGAAGGAGCCCCCGGGATCCCAGATGATGTTTTTTTTTTCATTAATGCTCAGGTTATGAGCTTTTTATTTTCTTTGTTATTTTGCTCAGGTTATGAGCTTTTTATTTTCTTTGTTATTTTGCTCAGGTTATGAGCTTTTTATTTTCTTTGTTATTTTGCTCAGATTATGAGCTTTTTATTTTCTTTGTTATTTTGCTCAGGTTATGAGCTTTTTTTTATTGATACTGCACACGTTGCAGTGTGAATGGTGTGTGAATGTGAGGGGGTGGCACTCCTGCCAGTAAGGGGTGTCACCCTCGGCCGTGGTGGAGAAGTTATCCCCACGGCTGTGTGAATGACGTGTGAATGGTGTATGAATGGACAGCGACACCATTGGGGCCTTGATGCGGCGTTGCTGCTCCCAAGTCCTACATGTTGGACTTGGGCTAATCCAATGTGATGTGGTGTGTGTGATCTAGGGACATCAGTGGTGTGCATGCGTGCATTGTCTGTGTGATCAATGTATTTGTTTATTGTCCAAAGATGCCTACGGCGAGGACCCTCCTGACTGCTCTTCCATCAGCTCTTCCTGGCAGGGGGGGATTGTCTGGTTGGGGGTCAGGTCATCACGTATGTCAATCTGCAGGCCTTTTCTCGTGGCAAAGTTGTGCAGAATGCAACATGCACCGATGATCTGACACACAAAGGTAGGGGAATACAATAAGGCCCCCCCAGACTTATCCAGGCATCGGAAACGGGACTTCAGGAGCCCAAATGTTTGCTCCACCACTGCACGGGTTTTGATATGTGCTTCATTGTATTTTCTCTCTCCTCTGGTTTGGGGGTTCCGGAAAGGAGTCATTAGATGGGGTCCCAGTGCATATGCAGAGTCACCTGTAAGGGAAAAGACAGGAGGATGTTAGTCATGCATGTGCCCCTTGTGATGTGTGCATCATGGGGGGGGCAGTCATGCCTGCCACCCATGTCACTCACCAACCAGCCAGCTGTCCCCATACACGTTCTGTTCGAATTCCGTTGGGATGGGGCTCTGATTGTATATGAAGCTGTCATGGCTGGATCCGGGGTGTTTGGCACGGACGTGCCATATGAGGCGTTGGGCATCGGCTATCACCCGTACGTTGATGAATGAATGAATGAATGAATGAAAACTTATATAGCGCGGCACATGCGAACTGAATCGCCTCTGGGCGCTTGTTGTTCCAGTCTCCTTTGATATCAAAAGAGAAAAGTCTTGACCTTTTTCCTAAATGCTAGGTGGTTCTCCTCCAACCGAATGCTGGTTGGTAAAGCGTTCCATAGTCTGGGACCTTGGATCGCAAATCTTCTCTCTCCTTTGGACTTGAAGTTGGCTTTCGGAACCTGGAGCAGGTTCTGATTCGTGGATCGCAAAACGCGATTTGGATTATGCGCTTTTATTAATTCGCATAAGTAAAGGGGGGCACTCTCATGGACACATCTATGGGTAAGACAGAGAGCTTTAAAAGCAATTCTGTCTTTGACTGGCAACCAATGAAGGGATCTCAGTGAAGGTGAGATGGATTCCCAGGGTTTTTTCCCAGTCACAAGTCTGGCGGCCGTATTCTGAACGACTTGCAGACGAGCGATTTGGTACTTTGGGGAGGCCGAGGTAAAGGGCATTTGCATAATCCAGCCTGGAGTTTACAATAGCTCCCACCACGACCGCTAGGTCTTCTTTAGGGATGAACGGAGTGAGTCTGCGTAGTAGGCGCAGTAGATGGTGAGATCTGCTGACCACTGACCCTATTTGTGCGTCCATTGTCATAAAGGAGTCAAAAATGACCCCTAGGCTTTTGACTTTGGCGCTAGGGGTGATGAGTTTGCCCAAAATAGGCGGGGGGGTCCACGCTGTTGAAAGTTGATTCCTACGCTTGGCGTGAAACAGCAGAAGTTCTGTTTTCGCTCCATTGAGTTTAAGATAACTCTTTGTCATCCAATCCTCTATCAAAGAGAGGCATGTCTCTAGATTGAGGTGGTGATCCTGTCTGTTGCAGATGCGGAAATACAGTTGCGTGTCATCTGCATAAGAGTGATAAAGCAGTTTTTGGCTGCTAATAATCTCAAAAAGAGGACGAAGGTAGATGTTAAATAGCACTGGTGACAGCGGCGATTCTTGAGGGACTCCGCATGTTACTGTGCGTTTTTCAGACGTAAATGGTCCTAGCTTCACTGTTTGCGATCGGTTTTTCCAAAAAAGAGGAGAACCAAGATAAATCGCCTTCTGCGACCCTGGCTACTTCAGTAAGCCGAGTCAGTAACAGATTGTGGTCTACAGTGTCAAAAGCTGCACTTAGGTCCAACAGAACCAGGAGACAAGATTCTCCTTCGTCTGCGGCCTTGAGAACATCGTCCCATACTTTTAGCAATGCTGTTTCCGTCCCATGTCCGGGACGGAAGCCTGATTGCAATGGATCAAGTAGCTTGTGGGTATCTAGATGCTGTTGCAGCTGTTGTACCACTACTTTTTCCATTATCTTAGAGAATACGTTGAGGCTTGTTATGGGACGGCGGTGGAGTGGGTCCTTGGGGTCCAGGAGGGTTTCTTCAGGATGGGTTGGATTATACCCTCTTTCAACTGTGAGGGCACTATGCCCTCCAAGAAAGACTGGTTGATAAGCTGCGTAATGGGAGGAGCCAGGATGTCGGCGCATTCCTTCAGCAGTTTTGTGGGGATAATGTCATTTGGCGCTGCGCCATTGCGCAGAGTACAAATGACATTTTTAGTGGACTCAACGGAGATGGGTTCTAGGGTAAACTTACCTGATATTGAAGAATTACTATGGGTGCTGTGTGAGAGGCTACAGGGGGGGCTGAGGGGAGAATAGTTTTGCTGAATGCTTTCACGGATTGCCTCGATTTTATCAACGAAATAATCCGATAGCTCATTGCAAAATTCTTGTGTGTCAGAACTGGGGGCTTCAATACATCCTGGTTTCATGGTCTGGGTGACCATCTTGAAGAGTTCGCGGGGGCGGTTAAGGGCCCCGTTGATAGCCTCCGAGAAATAATTCTTCTTGGCTTGGAAAATTCCTTTGTGGTATTTTCTTGTTGTCGCCTTGTAGATGGATAGGTTTAGCTCTGAAGAACATCTTTTCCAGGCAGATTCTGTCCTTCTGCGTTCTTGCTTCAGTAACGACAGCTGGTTTTTAAACCAGCTGCGGTTGTTTTTCCGAATGCGGGTTCTTCGTTTCGGCGCTACCAAATCGGCTGATTGTAGCATGGCCGAGTTGATGGCTTCCAATGTTTCAACGGCCGTTTGATGCGGCTGAGTTGTTTCTATTTTTTTCCTTAAAGTCGTTCTGAAGAGTTCCGAGTGGAGCTTCTTCTGACATCTAGTCCAGTGTGTTGTCACTGGATTTGATGTTTTTGTTGTGGGGGGGATTGTGGAAATGAATTTAATTGCATGGTGGTCTGTCCATGGCAACTTTTCATTTTCCAAAATTTTTATTTCCAGATCTTGTCTGAAAATAAGATCAAGTGTGTGGCCTGAAGCATGTGTGGGCCCACATACTAGTTGCTGTAACCCTAAATCTTCCAGGTTGTCAATACAGGCATCCGCAACGATGTCTTGTGAGGAGTTGGCCCAGAGATTGAAATCCCCTAACAGCAACAGGTGTTTGCTGTTGAGGGTATAAGTGGAGAAGAAATCCGTCCATGATGATAGCAGCTGCGATTTTGGGCCCGGTGGCCTATAGCAGAGCAGAACGTGGATGGTCTCCTTTGAATTTGCTTGCAGTTGCAGAGTAAGGGTTTCCATGAATGGAAGAGGGTTTTGAAGGGCTGGTTTTGTGATTGCAAGATGAATCTTGTGGATCACCGCCAGGCCTCCCCCTCTTTGCCCTATTCTGTTTTCTGTGATAATACGGTAGTTTTCTGGCACCAGTTCTCCTAGAATGGTGTTACAGTCGGCTGTGAGCCAGCTCTCTGTAATAAAGAGGCAGTCTAAATCGTGTTGTAGAATGAAGTCATGGATTTCAAGTCTATGTTTTACTGCCGATCTTGTGTTGATCAAAGCACATAAAATGTGCTTGGGCTGGGGTAAACGGCTAAAATTTTTGATGGTCGATCGTCGATCGATCCTCAAAAGTTGCTCCATTCTTAGGGTCTTTTTGGTGATGGCTGGCAGTATTGCGGCGCAACTCCTCAGATCCCAAATGGTTTCTGCGGAGTACCGCAGATTAGCCATGGTAGCCAATCGCCGGGCAAAGTAGTTATTTTTTGGAGACGATGGGGGGAGGATTCAGTGAATCCTCCCAGCTTGATCCAGAGGAAGGCAAAAAAACCCTAGCCGTGCTGTGCCAATTTGCTTTGGTAGGGGAAAAAATTCCTTCCTGATCCCTGAATGGCGATCGGGCGAAGCCCCTGGATCAAGTATTATTAAATTATGAAACAGGGGGGTGAGAGCTGTCACTGCTGCTGGGGTGTACCAAGATGGCCGCCGACCGAGAGCAGGACCAGGGACCCAGGCTGATGTATAGTCAGCTGGAAGGACTGGGATGGGGGGGGGACTGGTTGTTTGAGGGGTGGATGAGTCCTGCAGGGGGCTGGGGGCGAACTCCTGGGAGGTTTCTGGTGGCTTGGAGGGGATTCTGTGTGTGAAATTGCGGCGCGGAGTTAGGCCGCAGGTGAAGCCGCGGACTTTCCTGGATCGCGGCCCCGCGTATGAGAGAGGCCTGGCGCGGAGGTCCCGAAAAACGACCTGGAATGGAAAAAATTGCCGTGGAGAGGAGGCAAGTAGGTGCCTCTGAATGGTGATGGCTGTATGGGGGGCGTATGGACCAGAGTGAAGGAGCGGGGAGCGGCTGGTTGTTGGGGGGGGCCGGAGCTGGAGGAAGCGGATCGCGGGGGGGTTGTATCTCCGCTGGGGGAGATTAGGCTGCCGGCGTGGCTGTCCTAACAAGGACGGCCACCTACGGGTCCTGGGGAGGTGTAGATCGCCCTGAGTAGCAGGGGCTTACCTGGAGGGTGAGAAGCGGCCAGAGAAGGCGGATGAGAAGGCCTGCTAGGGCGGGGGGGTGGAAAACCCTGCCTGTCTGGAGCCCAGGAGCCACACGTCCTACTGGTAGGTACGTGCGCCGATTACTACTGGGACAGTTCTCGCCCTGGGGGAGGGTCACTCTTTCAGACCCAACAGGAAGAGCTCCTGGAACAATGAGTCACACATGCTTCCGATTGCGGTATATGCGACGGACGGACGAGATACGCGCGGCGCATGTAGCCAGCGTCTGGTGCTAATCCGTTCGCGAATTGGGAAATCTCCCTCATTTGCATATTTGAATGGGAAATCAATAGGCGCAACGGATGCGACGAGCGAAAATATGCGCTTACGATGCTCTGGCGAAGGAGAGTTAAGCCGGTCAGAAAAAGCCCGTTTTCTGTCGCATCTAGTTTGGTGGGTACGGCCGCGTAGATACAACGGCGCATCTTTACAGTTACGCGGCGCATATCGATATACTCCAGCGCAAGTCTTTCTGAATCTGGCCCTATCAGTTCTCTAGCTATGCTAGGAATTCATCCTGCTCTCCTCCAATGATGACTTGTCCTGGCACACCCTCCCTGCATAGCCATTCACTGGGAAGCTCATTATGCAGCTGAAAACAGAGGGTATGTGATCACTTATTAAAAAGGGAAAACAGTATTTGTAATGTTTTTATATCTGTACACAAATGTTTTACCTTAAAATTCTATTTTAAATTGGATGGGTTTGTTTTATAAGGTCAGGGTTTACATATACTTTAAGGGCCACAGACCACTGAACACCAATTTACTAAGAGGGCACATACCAATAAACACCAATGCATTGAGGAGTAACAGGCCAATAAACACCAAGGTATGAGGGAAATTTACTACTGCTCTTTTACCACATCCCACCCGGCCTATAGCAGAATGACAGTCAGGTTGTTCTGTTATCCTGACTGGACATCATATGACGTCTTGCAGAACAACATGCCGGCACACGCGAGTGGGGGTGCGCAGCACAGTGATCGGTAAGGCTGTGTGTCACTCAGACCCACTGCATCTCCGATCATGGTAGGGAGCCTCTGATGGAGGCTCCTTACCCCATGATCAGCTGTGACCAAACAGTACTTTCTCACAAGAGCCACTGCGCTTTCCGTCACAGACACTGCTGTATGTCGTCTTGCTGCCATAACTTTATCCCCTGGAGGAATAGCTGTCTTTACCATTACCCTATCCATGGCTGGTTCAGAGGTCAGGGACTCAGCATGGCAAAACATGAAAGTAAACAGAACAGTCTGATAAAATAGTTTTTTTTAGGGAGTGAGAAAAGAAATACGTGATAAAATACTAGTATAAAATAAATAAATAAAAATTCCATAAATATATCCCATAGTTTAGAGACGCTATAACAACATTTGAGTAAACCAATTACTATACGCTTATTAGGATTTTTTTTTACCAAAAACATGTTGTCGAATACATATTGTCCTAAATGTATGACGAAAATATTTTTTTTTTTTATATTTTGTTGGCTATGTTCTATAGGACTTTTCAAAAATGTTGGCCTTTTTTTGTTTATAGCGCAAATAAAAAAAAAAACACAGAAGTGATCAAATACCACCAAAAGAAAGCTCTATTTTTGGGAAAAATTACATACATTTTATATGGGTACAGTGTCGCATGACCAAGCAATTTTTACTTAAAGTAACATGGTGCCGTATCGCAAAAAATGGCCTGCCCATGGGGGTAAATCTTCTGGAGATCAAGTGGTTAATAAGGAGGTACTACAGGGTAGCCATACTGTGTGAGTAGTGCTTTATGGAGTTAGCAACGAATAATATGTGTCACAATTTTCTCCTCCCTGATAACTTAGAAAAAGTGTGACACTCACTCCACCAGTGCTGCACACATAATAACCAAACAGATTTAAATTTTATGGGCTCAGATCAGACTGAAAGATGACATTTTATTTTTGAGTGCTGTGGGTTACTGTACATCACACTTTTCCTGTTACATACATATGTAATAGTTGAATAGTACAGATACTCCCCCTTTAACCACTTAACGCCCACCGCATGTATATGTACGTCCACAGAATGGCACGTACAGGCAGATGGGCGTACATGTACATCCCTGCCTTCTTGCGGGTCGGGGGTCCGATCGGGACCCCCCCGCTACATGCGGCGGGCGTCTTACCTGCGGGAGCGAACCGGGATGAGGGGACGGCTGTTCGTTTTTGTCTGCCCCCTTGTGATCGCTCCCAGTCAATCCCCTGAGCCTCCGCCGCGTGACTTCCTCTGCGTGTGTAATGTAAACACTGGCAGAGGAAGTGATGTCAGCTCTTCTCTCTGCGGTATTTTCAATCCGACGAGAGGAGAGAAGACATCACAGTAAGTCACACCAACACTACACTGACACCACACACATAGGCACACTTACCCCCTTCCGATCAAAATTGATTACTCATGGCTCCTTGTTTAACGACCAATTCATTAAACGACCTGGTGGTTGGAAAGGAACCTGATCTTTAAGTGAGGAGTACCTGAAGTAGATAAAAGCTATCATGGAAGAATGCTTCTATAACTGTGAACAGATTTTAGTCTGTCCTGAGGTGGTCCAACCATTTAAAAGGTTAACTAACCAATTCTTCTGCTTGACTGAAACCAGTCTTTTTTTCAAAGAACACCAACAGTTAGCTATCTTGATTGACTCCATTGTCTGTATTTTGTATGTGTTTATGCCCATCAGATGGCACAGAAAGTACCGTAGGCTGCCAAAAAGACCTCATGTCTTCTTACAATTACATGTGCAAAATCCTAGCCACAATGCCAATTACCCAGAATCCTTTGCAACTAGAGGGTTTCATTGGTTGGACATGGGGAGAGGGAATGACAGCCTGAAGTCACAAAATTCCATCCAACAAGCAGATGGTTTCTGTTCCTACTGGGCCAGGTTTCCTGTAAATTACCATTTAGGTTTCTATTACAGACGCCTGTACGCATACACGGGACTCATAGAAATAATTTCTAACAACAAGGCATTTCTGCAGTTGTGAAATTTTAGCCTTCAAAATCTATACCAGAGGTTTAATTTAATTTTGTTCTAGCTGACAGGCAGAAAGATGAATTGACTTAGCAAGGTTGCACAAGTCTAAGACCTGTGCTCCTTCCTTTGGAATTGTAACATTCGGTGATGGGGGGTGTCATATGTGAGAGATATCACAAGGGGGATTTGTAGTACGAAATTGGTACAATGAAATTTAAAAGTCTAATTAGCCAGAGTGATAACCTTGATTTTTTTCAGTGTGTAATATATGTCAGGTGTTATTTATAGATGTACTCTTTAGGTGCAGCCAATTTTGAAGAGACAGACAAATGGGCTAGTATTGTAATTTCTATCAAAATTAAAGTGATCTTTTTTAGTTGTGGCAAGATCATCCCAAAATAGGGGCATGAAAGAATAGTCTGGATGGCAGATACAAAATGTGCACAATGGGGTGATAAGGCATGCTGTTCATATAACTGATATGGGGCAAAGGGTGCAAATAAGGACAGAGACAGATAAGTACAAATACAGCACACATTAGCAATGCCTATGTGCTCACTTGCCCAATAGCAATAACAACAGGTGTGTATTAAGAGTTAATACAGCTCAACTGCAAGTTCAAAGTGGACCTGATGTACGCAACGTCTGTCGATATACACTGATTGCGTTTCACGTTGGAATGCATTCGGCGATCGCACAATGATGTCATTGCTCGGCGCCGCTGTGTTCCACGCCGAAACGCAAAAGTCCCAAGCACAACGTGTGGTTTCTCTCATCCGCACTTCCTGGCTCTATAAAATCACTTCTGGGACACAAAAACAGCGTTCCTTTATTGTTGGCCGTAGCCTTGTGAATCCCGGTTCCATGCTACCATCAAACTACTGAATGTTTGGACCACGCTACCATCATTGCATTGAATCTGGGATCTACGCTACCATCAATACTTTACTTGTTGTGGGGACATTCTGCCTTATTACCTGGAGCAGATTCAAGACCCCCTAAGCCATTCCAGACCACAAACAGGTCTACTAGTAGAATCACCTATCCTGTGGGAAGCTCCAGTTCCATGCTTGTGACTTACCCTAGTTTCATATTGCATATACCGTAATTATCTTCCGTGTACATATTGAATTCTGGCGTGTTTAAATTACCTTCATACTTGCAGATAGCCATTGTGGATTCATACTACTATCATAGGGCCCGCCTTACTTAATATTGCATGAGTATTCTTGAAGCACATATATCTTAACTGGAGATAAATACTTTGGATTCATACAACTATCAAGTGACTTTCTCTAAAGTATAATCATAAAAACCCCATGTCCTTAAAGGGGTTGTAAAGACAAACATATTTTCCTCCTAAATTAAAGTCTGACAGTAGCTGATAAAGTAAAAAGTAATGTTTTGCATTATAACTAGTTTGATATCTGTTGAAATCGAGCTGTTTTATTTACCTCCTTCACTCCTGAATTGTTGTTCTCACTGACTTCCTGGTTTGCAGTGCGCGTTCATTCTTGCTACATCACGGCCTAATGGGAACTACAGTTCCTATTAGGCTTAGCCTCCATGGCTATGAGGGTTTAGAGAGCATCTTCATGCAGTGCTGTAGTCATAGGGAGGGGGTGAGCACATTCTGCTTTCCACCATGCAGATGCTGGTGGAAAGCAAGAAGAGGAGAGACAGGAAATGGCATTTTCAAACCTGGATTACTGTATTTTGGAAGTCAAAAGGAAAAACGAGGTAAGTGATATTTAAATGCTCTAGCTTACAGCAATCAATTGATCTAATAAAAAACAAACTTTTAGTGTTCCTTTAAGCTGCGTGCATGACATTTGTTATACCCTTTATAGGTCATATTGGCCTGTATATAAAACAAGTTTGCATATGCATGTTAATCTAGTGCTTGCAGGTATGCAATAATACCTCCTGGCCTACCTTCTAAAAAGATTCCTCTCTAGAGTGACAGATGATGTAATGAACCCCAAACTCTTTGCTTAAGATTAAGAGTGACGCCGGGGGTCCAATACTGAATGTCATACTGCACAGAGAAATGTACTGTTACACTTAATGTAATTCAAATCTCTGCAGTTGTGGTTCACTTGTGTTCACCATAGATTGTGACACCTGAACTCAAAGATTAGAATTTTCTATCCTGTAGGGAACATCCATAAATGTTAATTGAACCTAAGCAGTACTGTGAAAGTTTTACATTTGTATTTATGTGTCTGTAATAGCAGTGCACCTCATGTGTCTTCAAGCCACACTTCTTGTGTCTTGACTGCTACACTCATGAGAGTTGAATTGAGATTTAGTGATGTCACTTTTCCAGCTGAAAAATAAGTAGGAAAAGCTGAAAAAATAGCCCAACCGCTACCGCGTCCCTGCCCAAGTTGCAGCGGGACAACAGCCTGCCCCTTCACAGGCTGATTGTGGACAGTGTGACGCGGTGGAACTCCACCCTCCACATGCTGGAGAGGTTGTGGGAGCAGCGAAGGGCGGTGAAGGAATACCTGCTGGAGCAAGGCACTGCTGGGCCATCACAAACACTCCCGTACATCACCAGTGCGGAGTGGGGGCAGATACACCAGGTCTGCCATGTGTTGGCCCCTTTCGAGCAGGCGACCAAGATGATCAGCAGGCCTCAATGACGTGCTCCCTATAGTGTTCCTGCTGGACAGGGCACTAGATCGCCTGCTCGAAGCTGGGGAGAGTGCCTTGGTGGAGCAGGAGGAGGCAACACTGCTCCACCAAGACCAGGCCCAGGACGAGGAGGATGATGATGATGAGGAGGTTACTGGTGATGTCCTGGAGTCAGGGCCTGGTCAGGAGGGAGAGCCGGTGTTGGGGGCACCGATAGTCCGGGGATTGGGCATCTCTGAGCGCGAGCAGCAGCGCCTCCAGCATGAAGAGTCAGACGTCATGGACCCGGTCAGCCATGAGGAGTCACAGCGGGCTGTGCTCTTCCCCATTGCTGCCCACATGCTGAGATGCCTCAGGAGGGACCCCCGGGTTAAAACTATCAAGGAGAGGGATGAATTTTGGATGGTCACCCTTTTAGATTCAAGATGCAAGGGGAAACTGGAGCAGTTCCTCCCAGCCAGCCAGAGGCAGCACCGGATGGAGGAACTGCAGGCACGCATAGTCATCCGGTTGGAGCAGGCAACTCCCCGGCCTCCAGTTGTCCCCCCTCATCTCACCCAGCAGGTGGCTGCACCCAGCAGCAGCCGAGCAGGGGACCTAATGGGTGAGATGAGGATGTTCTTCCAATCTGAGCGACCCAGTACCAGCAGCAGCAGCAGCAGCAGCAGCAGTCACCATCAGCGGCTGGCCCACATGGTGGCAGACTACATGGGGTCCGTCGGTGCTTCTGACAGTATGAGCACCGACGACCCCATGGAGTACTGGGTTGCCAGATTGGACACCTGCCGCGAGCTCGCTCATTATGCACTGGAGTTATTGTCTTGCCCCCTCCAGCGTACTATCTGAGCGAACATTCAGCGCGGCAGGTGGGGTGGTCACGGACAAAAGGACCCGTCTGTCCACAGACTCCGTGGACAGACTCACATTCATCAAGATGAATGAGTCCTGGATCGGCGGTGACTTTCTGGCACCCGCCGTCAGTTCAGGGTGCTGAAGGGTCCCTTGTCATTCATTCCTTCTCCTTGGCTCTCCCTCCACTCTTGCCCGAGTGATTTGACACTATATTGTCTACTATTACTACTACTGCTGCTGCTCACGACACCTATGTCACGAGTTATTTGCCACTATATACTACTATTACTACTACTGCTGCTGTCAAGTCTTGCCCAAGTGTTTAGATGATATCTAGTACTATTACCACTACTGCTTGTAAATGTTTGAAACAGGAAAAATCGCGCTAGGGCTGTAAATAAACAAATTGTGGTATGTCAAACACCTACAGAAAAATATATATGAGAAAGTCCTGCATGATATACAAAAGTATGTTGTACAGGTCGCCGTGGCTGCGTCCTGGAGGGACGCTATGTTTCCCCTCTATTTGGGCTATGGTCCTTTTAAGAGGACAAAAAGGGTTAATGCACCTGTCCAGGAGATGGTTTAAGTGAGGACAGGAAGTTGCAGGTGAGGGGGTGGAAGTGTGTAGCAGAGCCTGTGTATGGCGATGCTAGACAGGTGAATGCTGCAAAGCTCTGAGAAGCTGGGAAGAACTTTAAAAGGACTTGTGTCCTGCCTGAAAGCCTGCAACTGGGGAACTTTACCTGCAAGGACTGTGAATTGCAATGGCAGTGCTGAGCCCTAAGAGTCGGTGAGACTAATTATTTGTTTTGCTTTTGCTGCTGTGAAGCCATTTGTGTTCAATAAACCTCAGTTTTGATTTAAAAGCCTGTGTCCTGCGATCAAGCTGATCCCCCAAACGTTACACTGGTGCTCGAATGCGGGCAGGACATAATAACAGGCATAAGAAGAAAGAAATTTTTTATTTTTTTTGGACTTTATATTGAACTGACATTTAAAGAGACAGTGCATTGGATTTATGTCCTGGGTTAAAGCTGCACAAACATTGAAAGCCGAAGCTATGGAGGAGCTAATTAAACAGCTGACCCTGGCTAACATACAAGCGCAGACCCGCCATGAGGAGGCGCTGACGCTGCAGCAAGAAAATACCCGCCTGTTGGTGGCTCAGTTGGTAGCCCAGCAAACAACCCAGCAAGAGGTTATGCAGACTCAGGTGACTGCTTTAAAGGAAGCAGTGCAGCAGCTGTCTAAGGTTCAGGGACAAGCGGCTGTTGCCCCTGGCAACCAGGTGACTGTGAGGGCAAGCCATTTTCTGCAGAAATTATCCCCAAACGATGATGTAGAAGCATTTCTTGCTACCTTTGAGAGGACGGCAGAGAGAGAAGGGTGGCTTCAGGACCAGTGGGCCGGCCTCATTGCTCCTTTTCTCACTGGAGATCCTCAAAAAGCCTACTTTGACCTGCCACCGGATGATGCTAAAGACTATCAAAAGCTAAAAACCGAAATTCTGGCTCGTCTGGGGGTGACTACGGCTGTTCGGGCCCAACGAGTACACCAATGGAAATATCGTCCAGATCGGCCACCCCGATCTCAAATGCATGACCTGGTGCAACTAGTGAAAAAATGGCTGCAGCCTGAGGTGTTGTCTGGCCCCCAAATCGTGGAGCGGGTCGTGCTGGACCGATACCTGAGGTCCCTGCCAGATGACCTTCAACGGTGGGTCAGCCATGGAGATCCCAAAACCGCAAACCTCCTTGTTGAGATGGTGGAACGATTTACAGTGGTGGAGGACCTGCTCGGACCTACCAAGCGCATAGGGCCCAGTTTGCCACGACCTGTTCGACCAACTGCTGCCCTTCGAAAGGATGTTCCAAGGGGCCTGGGAACAAACACCCCGGAAGGCCAAGAGTCACGCCCGGTACCTCCCCAGCGTTCTGTTCCTGTTCGGAGAGGAGTGGATGTACAATGTTGGCGATGTCATTCCTGGGGTCATACCCGGGCACACTGCCCACTGCAAGAGGAGCCCATGGAATGCGGGGTTCTTCGGAGGGGGTCTTTCTGTGCCCATAAAGTATGCACCACACATCTCGACATGGATGACGATAAGTTTGAGTATGAAGTCCAAGTGAACAACCTCCCTGCCTGGGCTTTGTTGGACTCTGGAAGCATGGTAACCCTTGTTCATCCTAGAATAATTGGGAAGGTCGGTACGGTCAGCAAAACTTTACGGGTGGTGTGCATACACGGGGACACTAGAGAGTACCCCATCATCACGGTGTCTATCTCCTCAGCATGTGGCACTTGTACTCAAGAGGTGGGGGTGGTAAAGAACTTGGTACATGATGTTATAATAGGACGAGACTGTCCATTGTTTACCAAACTGTGGGAACAAGGAGAACAGTTCAGAGACTGGGGAGAAACTAGCCCCCCTGTTCCTGCTGCTGAGAGGAATAACCCTGAACTGCCAAATGTGTTTAATGTGGATCCAGATGAGGAAAAGGCTCATGATGTGGTTAATGGTGATAAAAGTAGCATTGATACTGTTGAGAATGTCAAGACATGTGGTACACAGACCTACCAAAACCCTCAGGGGGAGGAGCCTTCCCCACTTCAGGTAATGCTGGGGGAAGAGGATGAGGAAGTAGCCTCTACTCCTGCCCTGCCGGATTTGGGTGTTCCCCAGGGGGAGTTTGGTACTGCTCAGATGCAGGACCCCACTTTGGCCCGTGCACGGGAACAAGTTGTAGTAGTAAATGGGGTTCCCCAAGAGCCAGGTGCGAATGAAAGGTGGCCACACTTTGCAATATATAATGAATTGCTGTATCGGGTTACCAAGAGAGAGAAAACGTGGTAGAACAATTGTTGGTACCCCAACAATATAGACGAAAGGTTCTGGAACTGGCCCATGATGATGTGTTAGGGGGGCACCTGGGAGTTGAGAAGACGGAGGCACGGATCACCGACCGGTTTTACTGGCCAGGTCTGAAAGCAGAGGTAAAGAGATACTGTGCCTCTTGTCCGACCTGCCAGTTGACCGCTCCGGTGACTCACTTTCGGAGCCCTTTGGTCCCTCTGCCCATAATTGAGGTCCCATTCGAGAGGATAGCCATGGATATAGTGGGTCCCTTGGTAAAGTCAGCTAGTGGTCACTCCTACATTTTGGTGATTCTTGACTATGCCACCCGATATCCTGAGGCGCTACCCCTGCGGAATACCTCCTCAAAGGCCATTGCTCGAGAATTATTCCAATTGTTTACACGGACGGGTTTCCCCAAGGAAATACTCACAGACCAGGGTACCCCGTTTATGTCGAGGGTTATGGCCGATGTGTGTAAGCTGTTCCGCATTAAACAGCTGCGCACCTCGGTCTACCATCCCCAAACGGACGGGTTGGTGGAACGCTTTAATAAAACCCTTAAGTCTATGCTCAAGAAAGTGGTGCAAAGGGATGGGAAAGATTGGGACTGCCTGTTGCCAGCTCTCCTATTTGCCATCCGGGAAGTGCCCCAGGCCTCCACAGGGTTTTCACCTTTTGAGTTGGTTTATGGGCGGAGACCTCGCGGTCTACTTGATTTTATTAAAGAGGAATGGGAAAGTGAACCTGTTCAGCATAAGAGTGTCCTGGAATATGTCTCCCAAATGCAGGAAAGGATCCAAACCGTGATGCCACTAGTCAAAGAACATTTACAAAAGGCCCAGGAGGCTCAACGACGGGTCTATAACAGGGCTGCAAAAATAAGGCACTTCCAAGTGGGAGATCGAGTAGCTGTGCTCATCCCCACTGTGGAAAGTAAATTCTTGGCCAGATGGCAAGGTCCCTTTGAAGTTGTGGAAAAAGTAGGAGAGGTAAATTATAGAGTGCACCAGCCAGGCAAGAGGAAACCGTATCAGATATATCATGTTAACTTGTTAAAACCCTGGACGGATAGGGAAACAGTGACCTCCCTGGCTAGTGCAAGGCTTGAGCCTCAGGTTGGGGTAGAGCGTGTCCAAGTAGCAAATACCCTGTCTAAAATACAAAATCAGCAAGCAAAGGAGTTCTTGCAAAGAAATAAAGAAAAGTTTTCAGACTTGCCAGGGCTTACTAGTGTGATAGAGCATGATATTATCACAGAACCTGGAAACAAAGTTTTTGTCCGGCCCTACCGCATCCCAGAGGCGCAAAGAAAGGCCGTTTCAGAGGAAGTGAAAAAAATGTTAGACCTGGATATCATCGAGGAATCGCAGAGTGAGTGGTCGAGCCCCATCGTGTTGGTACCAAAGCCCAACGGGACTCTGCGATTCTGCAATGATTTTCGGAAACTTAATGAGGTTTCACGGTTTGATGCCTACCCCATGCCCCGGGTGGATGAACTTATTGAGCGACTAGGTCCAGCCAGGTACATCACAACATTAGACCTTACCAAGGGGTATTGGCAAATCCCATTGACTAAGGCGGCTAGAGAGAAAACTGCTTTTTCTACTCCAGAGGGGAGTTTTCAGTACAAACGAATGCCTTTTGGACTGCAAACTGCTCCAGCCACATTCCAGCGAGCAATGGATAGGATTTTACGACCTCATCGGGAGTATGCCTCAGTGTACTTGGATGACATAGTCGTTTTTAGCAGAGACTGGGACTCGCACTTGCCCAAAGTCCAGGCAGTACTGGACTCTCTTTGGAAGGAAGGGTTCACAATAAACCCTGAAAAATGTCATTTGGGAATGGAGGAGGTGAAATACCTGGGCTATATCGTGGGTAGAGGGGTGGTGAAACCTCAGGTCAACAAGGTAGAGGCTATAAATAGTTGGCCCCGCCCCCTCACGAAAAAGCAGGTACGTGCATTCCTGGGCATGGTGGGATACTACAGAAGGTTCGTACCCAACTTTGCCACATTAGCGGCTCCACTGACCGATCTGACCAAGGGTCGGAAATCGGTCATGGTCGAGTGGAATGCGGATGCTGAAAAGGCTTTTTTGGAGCTCAAGTCAGCACTGTGCCAACACCCTGTCTTGATAGCGCCCAAATTTTCAAGAGAGTTTGTTGTCCAAACTGACGCTTCCGATGTAGGATTAGGAGCGGTGTTGTCACAGGTTGTTAATGGTGAGGAGCACCCAGTAGTCTTCCTCAGTAGGAAGTTGACACCAGCAGAGAAAAACTACGCTGTTATTGAGAGAGAGTGCCTGGCCATTAAGTGGGCCCTGGAGTCCCTCAGATATTACCTTTTGGGCAGAAAATTTAGGCTCATTTCTGATCATGCCCCTTTAACATGGCTTAGGCAAGGTAAAGGGACTAATGCCAGGATTACCCGGTGGTTCCTGGCGCTCCAAGAATTTAAATTTATAGTGGAGCATAGGCCCGGGAGACTGCATCAAAATGCAGATGCCCTCTCCCGAGTCCATTGTTTGGGCTCCACTGTTGCCCCCACCTCCTCGGCGTTGGGGCACAGGGGGGGGATATGTACAGGTCGCCGTGGCTGCGTCCTGGAGGGACGCTATGTTTCCCCTCTATTTGGGCTATGGTCCTTTTAAGAGGACAAAAAGGGTTAATGCACCTGTCCAGGAGATGGTTTAAGTGAGGACAGGAAGTTGCAGGTGAGGGGGTGGAAGTGTGTAGCAGAGCCTGTGTATGGCGATGCTAGACAGGTGAATGCTGCAAAGCTCTGAGAAGCTGGGAAGAACTTTAAAAGGACTTGTGTCCTGCCTGAAAGCCTGCAACTGGGGAACTTTACCTGCAAGGACTGTGAATTGCAATGGCAGTGCTGAGCCCTAAGAGTCGGTGAGACTAATTATTTGTTTTGCTTTTGCTGCTGTGAAGCCATTTGTGTTCAATAAACCTCAGTTTTGATTTAAAAGCCTGTGTCCTGCGATCAAGCTGATCCCCCAAACGTTACAATGTGCAAACTGGAAATTAAATAATGTTCAAAGCGGTTTCACACATAAGTAAAATCCATCAATAAATTCAAAAGTTCAGATATTGGAAGACTCCCAGGTGATGACGATGAAAACAGACACTCCGGACAAGGTGCTACAGGTAAACCTCCACCACATGTATATGTATGGCCTCTTACCAGATGAAGATAAAAAGACAGCATTCAAATATAAACGTGTATCCTGGAAAGGCTCTCAATTGCAGTCACCTGGATGTAGGCAATTTCCTCGTATACCCAATGACCATAGAACATGTACAGGAGACAACAAGGCTCACATAGTGTAAATCGTTCATTTAATAAATATATAATAATAATAGTAATGCACTTACAAACGGTATGTCGTTTAAAAGCATGTATGAAAAAAACGCAGCTGGCCGGCTAGCAAACACAGCCCGTATCTTCCGGGTATGGATCGTATGCGCGGTGACGTCAGCACGTCTCCTCCCTACGTTTCGTCCCATTTGTGACGAAACGTAGGGAGGAGACGTGCTGAAGTCACCGCGCATACGATCCATACCCGGAAGATACGGGCTGTGTTTGCTAGCCGGCCGGCTGCGTTTTTTTCATACATGCTTTTAAACGACATTGAGAGCCTTTCCAGGATACACGTTTATATTTGAATGCTGTCTTTTTATCTTCATCTGGTAAGAGGCCATACATATACATGTGGTGGAGGTTTACCTGTAGCACCTTGTCCGGAGTGTCTGTTTTCATCGTCATCACCTGGGAGTCTTCCAATATCTGAACTTTTGAATTTATTGATGGATTTTACTTATGTGTGAAACCACTTTGAACATTATTTAATTTCCAGTTTGCACATACTTTTGTATATCATGCAGGACTTTCTCATATATATTTTTCTGTAGGTGTTTGACATACCACAATTTGTTTATTTACAGCCCTAGCGCGATTTTTCCTGTTTCATATATTGTCTTGGTGTAGTCTAACACCTTTTTTATCGCTGCTTTCCATACATGTTTTTTTTGAACTAGCGCTATATTTTTACCTTTACAATTTGTGCTTGTAAATGTTGCCTGTGTGATAATTACATTATATTTTA
Organism: Rana kukunoris; assembly: GCA_029574335.1. Classification (NCBI taxonomy): domain Eukaryota; kingdom Metazoa; phylum Chordata; class Amphibia; order Anura; family Ranidae; genus Rana; species Rana kukunoris. The sequence continues at coordinate 457,414,144 of CM056051.1, read as the reverse complement.
ATACTACTGCTGCTGCCTTCATGCTGAGTAATGCTTTATGACCTCTCTGGCACAGCGGATCCACCAACAGCCTCCGCTACAAGCTACCAGACCGGATCTTAACAGCAAGTGTGACTAAAAGACTGAACTTTATGTTAAACCCTGGTTTGCGGCCTTTATACTGCAACCATTAGCCTGTCTGCAAGAGCAAATCAGCACTCTCTCTCTCTTTCTCGCTCTCTCTCTCTATATCTATATATATATTGTAGCTTTTGTTATAGTAATTTTTCAACAGTTTAGTTTGTGTTAGTAGTGTCTGTGTCCGTGTATTTTAGTTTGTCTTAGGTTTGTGTTAAATAAAATAATAGTATAAAATGATTTGGTTATTATGAAGATAGATGTGTTGATGTTGATGTTGATGTGTTAGATGTGAAGTTAGATGTGTGGAAAAACCTAACAATCTCAATAAGAAAGGAAACATTTTAAAAGAATAACATTTTTTAAAACAAGAAAAAAAAAATTTACATGTATTTTTGCATGAGCTTGTGAAGCTCAGCCATCGCGTCCAAATTCTTCCTCTGCTGTTGCTCCAGCTGTTGGTTTTGGAGGTCTAATAATCGCATTTTCCGGCGATTTGAGAGGATTTTCTCATTGGTCCTCTGGATGAGACTGTAATTTTCCTCCATCTTTTTGAAAACTGTTAGGATATAAGAAAAAAAAAAAATTAGGATTAAATGCTGTCCATTTTTATATCTACATCTTATTGTTGAAATGTTATTAATCTTTGTGCACATATTTACCCTCCTGCCTGGGGCTCACAGGAACCGTCTCATCCTCCTGCTCCTCTTCTCCATCACCCGATTCACCAGGAGTTTGGGGGGAGGGGGTTGCAGCTCCTCCTCTTGCTCCTCAACAGGAGCTGGGGGTGGTAAACACTGGGAGGGCCCTGGCTGCTCCTCATCCCTCTCCTCCTGTGCATCCTCCTCCTGCTCCTCCTGTGCATCCTCCTCCTGCTCCTCCTCTTCATCCTCCTCCTGCTCCTCCTCTTCATCCTCCTCCTCCTCCTCTGCGGCCTGTCGCGTTGTGCGCTTGGGGCGCACAGATGGTAGATGAGCTCCTATAATAACACAATGTTCATATATGTAAAAATGATTTCTAATAATGTATGCAAATTCTGTGTACTCTGCTGTATTGTATATGAATACAAATGTATTTATATAGACAGTTAACCAATGGCATAATGTTATACTAAAGGGTCTTGCTGGCACTACAGGGGACTGAGTGTGAGCTGGGCTGCCACCATGGTAAAATGAGCTGTTTGTGTTTCCTTTGTATTATTCTGACGATCTCATGTTAAAAAAAAGGGCCTGATGGAGTACACGGGATTACTATGATAACCCCACGCCTAGCACATGAATTTAGTGGTAATTGAGTTATAAAATACCACCCCTACCCCTTTAACCCACCACACCACCACTTTAATTCCATAGTTTAACTTGATGGAATAATGTCTTTTTTCAACAGTACTATGAATACCTTGGGTGGTGATATATGTTACCACAACATGGCGTCTGGGTTAACAACATCTTCCCTAAGGTTAATTACATATGACCTTACATAACTGTCACCAATAACTTACCTGGATGAAATTCATCTCGGATCTGTCTGACCCGGGCCATGTGGCGCCTCTTTAGGTCTGACCACTTTTTTAGGGTGGCCATGTGGTCATGTGTGCAGCCATGAACTTGACGTAACTCCCGCAAGAGGGAGCGGACTATTTTTTTTTTTTGTCCTGCTGGCTCCGGGTTTCATCATATCCCTGTTGCAGGAACCTCTGCAAGATGAAGAACAAAGTATATTATAATACTTTTGTTTAAACCCTTATGGATATATGACGTAAATGTATGGTATTCAACAATTGGAAGCATTTTCGCCTTATTAATCACTGACAGGGGTAACATGACAGATTTTATATCTTGCCATTTTGGTCGCCACCTTTTTTGCATAAATATAGCAGCCATTATCATTTGCATAATTATGTATATATGAGTAACATCACAGGATACACGTATAGGAGAGAAATTAGTTGCTATTCATCTGACCGCTATAATTATTTTTTGACCCTTATACTACAATAGATTTTTTTTTTTCATCCCTATCTTTATATATGAACAATAATATGTTTGTTTCTTTTGACTTTTTCATGAATTAATTTTGAATAAATAATGGAGTTGATGTTATTTAAAAACTACAACTACCAGCGTGCTCTGATACACCATGTAGCTTACCGTCACCAGCTGTACCACAATTATACTTTAACTCCCAGCATGCCTGGACAGTCAATGGCTGTCCGGTAATACTGGGGAGTTGTTTTGCAACAGCTGTAGGCTCTGTTTAGTAAACAGTGCCGTACCAGACGGTTTTCTTTTTTAGTGTGGAGGGGAGGGGGGCTATGTAGGGGTATGTGTATATGTTGTGTTTTTTAATTTTTATGTAGTGTGGTGTAGTGTTTTTAGGGTACAGTCAGAGGGGCGTGGGGTTCACAGTAGTTTCCCGCTAAGGGTTTGAGCTGCAGCGCCAAATTTGCTTCAGCTAGAAGCACACTGTAAGCCCCAGCCCATGTGAATGTACCCTGTGCATTCACATTGGGGGAGAGGGGGGGGGGAGGTTATAGCAGCCAGTTGCATGCAGGGAGTTGTAGTTTTGCAACAGCTGGAGGCACAATGGTTGCAAAACACTGCGAGTTTGTTACCTAACTCAGGGTTTCAAGACCAGTGCGCCTCCAGCTGTTGCAAAACTACTACTCCCATCAGGCATGGTCTGTCAGTGCATGCTAAGAATTTTACTTTTGCTGCATCTAGAGTGCCACAGTTTAGAGACCCGTGTATAGTGGTCTGAAAAATGTGGGCCTGCAGAACTTGCAAAACTAGAAGTCCCAGCATGCCCAGGGATGCTGGAAGTTGTAGTTCTGCAACATCTAGAGGGCAATATGTATTCGAACGTCTTGGGCCTTAAGGACCCTGAAGTCAGGACGTTCGCATACGTCCTATGTCCACAACATGTTAATTACTGTATGCTAAATAGCAAGGAAAGTGCCTAAATACACATTTACCAACCAGGGTGTCTGCAGCTGTCCAGGCATGCTGGGAGTTGTAGTTTTGCAACAGCTGGAGACACACTGTTTGGGAAATACTAATATCTGATCTTATATCCTAACTTTTAAACTAGTCTAAAATGCATAAAACAAAGTATCACACTAATTAACCACTAAAATAAAGCTGATTAAAACATGATAAAACAGCGCATAAAGAGTCCAATGTAGATTAAAGTGTTAAAAAGGTCCATAGATCAGTAAGTGAAGATGAAAAAGGCGTGAGGAATGCTTGGGAACAAATGGTGATGTACCCTCCACCGATCTCCAATTTCCACCAAAACGTGAGGCACACGCCCCCTCAGGGGTTCAAACTCACCAAAAATTACAAAAAAACAAGCCTTGTATATCAATAGATCATCCTGACCAGACCTCCAACATCAGTCACGGGACAGCAGGGGTTAATTTGTAGAGCTCCAGTAATATGGATCATAAAGGAAAACAGAAGCACTATATAGTGTAATACTGTTTAATTTAATATAAAAAGACCCGTATAACACCGCCCCGCAACATATCTACGTACATAAAAGCATTAAGTAAATGAACAAAAATAGAGTGTAAGGTTCACCACTCTCCTCCGCACACTGGGGGTCGCGCTTATCCCGCGGTCACGCTGCTGAAGGCGCCTCTCTTGGTAGCGATGGTGAAGTGGTGGAACGCACTCTGTATGTTTCCTGGTTACGCCGTCGTAGCCACGCTCTGGCGCGTTTCGTCACATCCGACTTCAACAGAGGGCCAAAATGCAGTTAAAGATAATGAAATAACAGTGGTGAAATTACTTACACTAATCAGCAGTTTTTCCTCACTGGATGAAAAGTAGTAACCCCACCATCTTCGCTTCGCAGGGCAGCACAAAATAGCGATCCGAAAATAGACTGGCAAAGATCCAGGAAATTATCTCTGTTTTCGCGTGTTGTTCGCGCGCATGCGCGGACGAGAATTTCGCAATCAATTTCGCATTCGCATTAGCGAAATTTCGCAAAAAAAATTTTTTGATAAAATATCACGAATATTCGATATTAACGAATATTTCACGAATATTCTTCTATATATTCGTGAAATATCGCGAAATCGAATATGACGTATTCCGCTCAACACTAATTGGTGGCTTTTATATATCACTACTATTGGGTGTTGTAGCAGAGAGAGCTGGGAAAAGTCCTGTTCAGGGATTTACACATCTCCGAGGCTACTGCCATATACATTTAGGGATCTCTGACCCATGATTGAGTTTGGGTCTTGGTCCTCTCCCCTTCAGTCAATCTATATTCACCAGAGACAGACAGCCAGGTCTATCATACCTTGGGCCAGACAAGTCCTGCCTGGGAGAGCTGCTAAGGTCAGTAAAAAGCAAACACGATGTGTATGCAGAGACTGATAAGCATTAGGCTTTTTCAGACTCATAGTAAGGATTGCTTTTTGAATAGTTAACACTGGGACACGGCTGGAATCTTGTTTGGAAGTTTTTAGTCATATTTACTTTTTTTTTGGAAACACTGTACAGCACCTGTATATAGACTTGTAAATATGCACTGTTTGGTCACTACCCCCTTGGATTTGGTATCTGTGCCTAAGAAGCTGCTAATCCCAGGGAGATTGGTACCTGCTACCTGTGCCCCGCTCACATACGGTGGAGGCCTGCAGCCAGATGTAGTAAGTTACTACTTAAAGAGCTAGTACCTGGAGTGACTCAACAATGGAGGACATCCTGAAACAGTTGGTGCTGTCTAACGCTGCACAGCAGCAAGCAAACTCTTTACAACTCTTGTACAAGAACAAACACAATTGATTTTTTTTAAATTGGCCAGTGCTGCAGAAATGGACAAAAAGGCGCTGACTAAGGTGGTGCAAACACTAAAGTCTCCCGCTAAAGCCAAAGGTCTTGGAGACAACTCCTTAGCCAATCATATGGGTAGCTTCTTGTTAAGGATTACTGCCGATGATGACCCAGAGGCCTTTAAGGTTACCTTTGAGAGAACCAGCAGAGAGTGAATGCTGACCCAAAACCCAGTGTGCAGGACTAGTCACCCCCTTAATTAGCGAAATTTGTTGTGAAAAATGTCTATTAAAAAAAGCTATTTTATTCACCATGTTCTTTCCAGAATGCTTCTGTCTCTGTCTGCATCTTTTTAACAGCAAGTAGGCCTTTCAATTGTTTTTATTGTTTTCCAATAATTTTCTGGAAATTAAAACTCCTCGGGTTGCTATATTGGAAGAAAGTGGCATTTTATAGTTTAAGAATACTACAGGGGATGCAGACTGAAACAAAATGGTCTTTTTAATATCTGTAAGTTTCAAAATGGCTTGTGTAGTAATCATATAATGTATGTTATACAATATATTTACTATTTATTTTCCTTTCCACAAACAAAATTATAATTACTACCAGGGTTGTTTCTGGTATATGCATTTGATGTAGTGCTTCTGGGTTGGATGTGGCTTACCTTCCAAATACAACTTTTTAACTAATTTGCTTGGTTTTGGCTTTGGCCTAGGTCCTCGTTAATGTTCTCATGTTTTCTTATACCTGGTTCTCCCACTATGCTTGTCTACTTTTTGTCCTGACCTCATTCTAGAACTTGACCACATCCTTGTCTGAAGTGTGTTAATTTCAACTGGTCCTTCCTGATGGCTAGTTGCTACCAGTGAAGCAATCAGAGGGTTATAGCCTAAAAGCTTATCAGTGGCCATACTCATCCTCACCATTAGGAGTTTGGATAAAGACAAGGCACTACTAGAGTCTTTACATTGGTGAAAACTTCCTACAGTGTGCTGAGGACACGTTGGATCCACCTAAATGTGACAATATGCATCTTTAAAATGTGAGCCCTCTGTAAAAAAAAAAAATACAATATATATATATATATATATATATATATATATATATACACACACATATATATATATATATATATCTACTTGTACTGGATGTACAGCCATTTTCAGTGTTTAATTCAGGCAGACACTCTCTGACTCACTCATGCATGTAAAAAATGTAAAAGTCTGTTTTTATTCTCAAAGGTTTAAAATCAAATCTTTTATTTGTAGCCTTTTTTTGAAAAACAAAACAAAACAAAAAAGAAAACAATTTGCTGCCGTGTAGTACTCAAGTGTCTGCCTTTCTCCCGTGATCAGAAAAAAACATGTTCACAAAAAGAATTGATAACATGTACGTCCTATAGTTAAAACTTTTTGACTAATGCAGACCATATTTTTAGGGCTGTTAGTGATTAAAATTTTCGTGTTCGATTAATCGATTTTTTTTAAATTGATTAATCGACTAATTCTGATTAATTATAACACACATACTGTATATTTCTCGGATCACCACCATATATAGCTCCCACTGTAATATCCACAATCTCCCCACTACTGTAATAACCACAGACATCTCCCCCACTGTAATATCCACAGACATCTCCCCCACTGTAATATCCACAGACATCTCCCCACTGTAATATCCATAGACATCTCCCCACTGTAATATCCATAGACATCTCCCCACTGTAATATCCACAGACATCTCCCCACTGTAATATCCACACACATCTCCCCACTGTAATCTCCACAATCTCCTCCACTGTAATATCCACACACATCTCCCACACTGTAATATCCACAGACATGTCCACCACTGTAATATCCACAATCAGCCCCACTGTAATATCCACAATCTCCTCCACTGTAATATCCACAGACAGCTCTCCCACTGTAATATCCACAGACATCTCCCCACTGTAATCTCCACAGACATCTCCCCACTGTAATATCCACAATCTCCTCCACTGTAATATCCACACACATCTCCCCCACTGTAATATCCACACACATCTCCCCCACTGTAATATCCGCAGACATCTCCCCCACTGTAATATCCGCAGACATCTCCCCACTGTAATATCCACAGACATCTCCCTACTGTAATATGGTCTACATCTCCCCCACTGTATAGGAATATTAGTGCTTGCTTAGTCTTACCAGAGAAAGCCGGCCGAATACAACCAGTTAAGGCCCAAAGATTACGTCAGTGCGCCGCTCTAGGCTCACCTAGGCCGCCGCCGGGTGGACCAAGATGGCCGCCTCTCCGGGAGCTAGGCCGAAGCCGTGGCCTTTCCTATGGCCGAGACAGCAGCGGAGCTCCGGATCACGTGGTGTGCTGAATCGTGTATTGTGACCCGTTGGGATCATGGATCATTTACGATCCGTTGCACCATTAGTACCAATCAAAGGAATTTAGATCAATCAAAATATTTTTGTTCGATCAAAATGTTTTTGATCGATCAAAGAAATTAACAATTAATGAAGGAATTAATCTTTAATTTCCACAGCCCTACATATTTTGTGTGATTTATTTGTTTAGTATCTTATCTATGATAATAAACATTATTCTGTCTGACCCCTGACCTGGTCCCTTACCATACCATACCATATGTAAATGGAGTTTATTGGCAAAATAAACTTTTTTATTAACACAAAAAATACAGTTTAAAGAAGAACCCTGGTATTATTATTTTTTGCCGTTGGGCAGTGTTTGTTTTGTCCAGGGGTGCACTGAAAGGCTACACTACAAGGGATGCATTTAAACATAATAAAAAAAAGCACTGCTCAATATCACATCAGCCTCCGCACATCAGCCTCCGCCACTTTTTCCACCCCTTGCTGCGGCGTGTAGTGTAGAGCGGCGTGTCAATATCACATCAGTCTCTGCCCCTTACTGCGTGGCATGTATCATCAGGAGCGAGCGTGTCTACAGCTGACGAACAGCTGTTGAGGCTCTGAGATTTCCGTGGCCTCCCACTGCCGATAGGGGAACCAGCTGGACAAGACACCAGTCTAAGGGCACAATGATGTCAGAAACAGTCCATGCACAAGACTGATAGCATGCAGGGGGAGGGGGAAGCTGTGGCAGATATCAGTTTTGCACTCAGAAGAGCAACCGATTAGGTAAGTATATCTTATCTCCACACTCTTCTCCCCTAGGCAAAAATTACTTTACTGTTAACCCATGCAGTGTAGCCACAGACCCTCCGTATGTGAAAAAAAAAAACTAACATGGTTCAGCACAGTTTTCAATGGACTCAGGGTATTTTGAACGCAATAACTTGGAAAAAACTGCAGCGCTAAATATATGACAAACATCTAATAACAGATATCATTATTATAATGAGTGATTGTGGTCATCACCACATGTAACCACTGTAGTGAAAAGACTCGTGAAGAGACTAAGGCCCAGATTCACAGAGAGATGGGTGCACATTACGCCGCCGTAGTGCAAACGCCATACACACACGTCAACGTAGCGTGGAGAGGCAAGCATAGCATTCAGCAAGCCCTTGCTCCCAACGCTGCACCAGTGTGGCGTGGGTTTTCGAAGGTGCAGGCCGGCGTAGGTGGAAGTGGGCGTGACCCCGTGCAAATGATGTTCCAAGCGTGGTGCATTGTTTTACGCCCGGCGTATCATGAACTGCGCATGTGCCTTAACATTGCCGTGACGTGGACGCATGCATAGCACCCTTATGCGCCTGCTCACAACCACGCCGGCACAACTGCCTAAGCTACGCCGGATCACCACGTATGCCGTGAACTTAACGTACGCCCAGCCAGACACGTCCAACGCACAATACGCTGGCTTGTGTTCCCTGGTGCAGACCTTTGCCTCTCTGTTGCCAGGTTGCACCTCATCTATGGGGAATAACTTTACGCCGGACGTACAACTTATGCGCACCTTGCGTATCATGCATCGGGCGCACTCACGTTTGTGAATCACCGTATTTCCCTCATTTGCATGTTTGAATGCATAATCAATGGGAGCAGCAACATGCGTCCAGCCCATATGTGTGCCCACGCTATGCCGGCGTGTTCAAGCTACGTCGGCGTAGGGTGGCCAGTTTTTAGGCGTATGTTGGTTTGTGGGTCTGGCGCATACATACGCTGGTTCACATTTGCACTTACGTAATGTGCTATACGAAGGCGTAAGTGCTTTGTGAATCTCTGTGAGTCTCGGATAACAGAAATATACGGCCGAAAGGGACTTCGAATCCAGGTAAGAGGTCAATAGGGCAATCGTATGGCCGATGAGGTGGGAGACAATCGGCTTGCTGTTTATCAAAAACTTCCTTGAATTCAAGATAGACGGAGGGGACGTGCAGAAGGTTTTCCGGTGGGGTTGTTATAGCGGAGAAGATGGTGACTGGAGGTGGAAAACAATTCTGGGCAAAGTATGAAGATGTGAAACTGACTTCTTTCTTTAGCCAATCAATACAGTGTTGATGCGCCTGTAACCAGGGGAGGCCCAGAATGATAGGGAATAGAGGAGATGGAATCAGGTCAAGACATTGGAATTCTCGGTGGCCTGAGTCTGTGGTGGCACAGATAGGTTGGGTCTCGTGAGTAATGAGTCCGGATCGAGGCAGCGACCCGTCGGCCAAGTGGATCTGTAGCTGATGGTCTTTAATGCGAAGTGGTACATGCAGCTTCTGGGCCAGGGTGGAATCTAGGAAGCAGCTGCATGCTCCCGAATCAACAATGGCCGGAAGGCGGGATGCCCCTGCTGGTAACTGTAGAGAAATAAAAAGGACAACATGAGTCTGAGGGAAATTAGCAACATGGTAATTGTAAGCAGGTGGTGACTTTGACTTACTAGGTCTTACGGGGCAACTGCGGAGGAAGTAGCCAGCCCCTCCGCAGTACATGCACAAGTTGGCTTTGCGCCTTCGTTGTCTTTCCTCGGTGGTGAGAGGATCTCGGACCAGGCCGAGCTGCATCGGCTCAGGGTCAGGAAAAGTGGAACCAGGAGAAGCCGCTGGAGGCGGTGGAGCTGGAGAAGGCCTTGGAGGTATCCAGGTGGAACGTGTGTTTTGAAAATGTTCGGAGCGTCGCTCTCGCAGGCGCCGGTCTAATTGGGTAGCGGATTGGATCAAACCTTCTAGCGTAGCCGGGGTCTCTGTCCTCGCCAGCTCGTCCTTGAGGGCGTCAGAGGTCCAGGACGTTCTGTGTGTCTGATCCCCCGGAGCAGGATGTAGCTGTAGATGGGACATGGAGACACTCTAAAACACATTGCTGCCTATACACCGACTACTTCCATCAGGAGGACATACGGCACTGCAGTGACCTCCCTAAAACCCCTTTTGCAACCACGAACCTAGAACCTCTCTCCCGCTATGACCTACAGCCGATTGTACCATTACCACACATGAAGTAAAGTAAAAACGCCCTCTTATCACGGACACGGCGGATACGGTAATGTGAAGTACATTTTGATATATTTGGAGACTATTCTCAGATCTAGGTAACAGCATCCCTTGGAGAGATATACTCTTAACATTTCATCAAGCAATAGACTGTTAATATCCCTATTGGTGCTCGGTCTAGAAATCCATACACGGAGATATACCAACGATTTACACAATTTTAAGTTTTGAACTATATCTGACCCTTGTGACATCAACCATAGGACCATTACTATTTTTGATACATCAGCAGTCCATCATGCCACGATGTTGAGATTTTTTTGAGATATCGTCGAGTCTTCATACACAACCATTTCTGTATTCAGGTTCATGGCTATATAGCAATTAGGTTGCTATGTAAAAGTCCCCCTTTGGTTACCTCTATCTCCACTATTTCCATACCCCGCGGGGACGCACTAATTGGAATTATCCCCATATATATATATACTTGATTGATTTATTACTATATTGCGGTTACATTTCCGCTGGGAATTCCAACTAGTGCGTACACACACGTCCGGACATCTGTGTTTGTTTTTGTTTTTGTTTTCATTTATTTTTGTTGCATGTACTGTATGTATCTGTCCCTATGTGTTGGCAACCAACATGTACACAGTGAGCTGGTTGTTCACTTATGTACTACTGCTTGTCACTCTGGAGACCTATATGTTATTGGCTTACACAGCCACTTCACTAGGTTTTGGAGGTTCTAATTAATTCCGTAATAAATTTATAGTATTTTACATATTAGCGTGTATGACCCATTATTGCCAATAGTAGCTCCTTTTATCAACTGTGATCTCCTCCTTCTTTGGAAATTAACTGTTTGGTAGCCCTTTTTCTTTTGACGTCCTTGAGGGCCTCCGCTAGCCCCTGATGGAACTGGTACTTCAAGGCGGCTTCGTTCCAGCCCGTGTCGGCCGACCATTTTCGGAACTCGGCTGTGTAGTCCTCCACGGGTCTTCTCCCTTGAGCCAGGTTATGGAGGACGGCTTCGGCCGTGGCTGTGCGTTGTGGATCGTCGTATAACTTGGCCATGTGCTCAAAAAAGGAATCAATCGAGTCCAGGATTGGGCTTCTTTGCTCCATCAAACTGTGCGCCCATGCTTGTGGCTTACCACCGAGGAAAGACAACGAAGGAGCAAAGCCAACTTGTGCCTGTACTGCGGAGGGGCTGGCTACTTCCTCCGCAGTACAGGCACAAGTTGGCTTTGCGCCTTCGTTGTCTTTCCTCGGTGGTGAGAGGATCTCGGACCAGGCCGAGCTGCATCGGCTCAGGGTCAGGAAAAGTGGAACCAGGAGAAGCCGCTGGAGGCGGTGGAGCTGGAGAAGGCCTTGGAGGTATCCAGGTGGAACGTGTGTTTTGAAAATGTTCGGAGCGTCGCTCTCGCAGGCGCCGGTCTAATTGGGTAGCGGATTGGATCAAACCTTCTAGCGTAGCCGGGGTCTCTGTCCTCGCCAGCTCGTCCTTGAGGGCCTCCGCTAGCCCCTGATGGAACTGGTACTTCAAGGCGGCTTCGTTCCAGCCCGTGTCGGCCGACCATTTTCGGAACTCGGCTGTGTAGTCCTCCACGGGTCTTCTCCCTTGAGCCAGGTTATGGAGGACGGCTTCGGCCGTGGCTGTGCGTTGTGGATCGTCGTATAACTTGGCCATGTGCTCAAAAAAGGAATCAATCGAGTCCAGGATTGGGCTTCTTTGCTCCATCAAACTGTGCGCCCATGCTTGTGGCTCCTCGGCCAGGAGGGAAATCACGAACCTGACCTTCACGGGTTCAGAACAAAAAGTCCTAGGTCGGAGGGCCAAGTACAAGGTGCAGGCGTTCTTGAAGGCCCAATATTTTCTTTGGTCGCCCGCAAATCGCTCAGGGATGGGAACTCGAGGTTCTGGCTGAGTTATAACCACAGCCGGGGCAGAAGAAGCTTGAGAGGTAGCAACCCCAGAGGATGAAGCCACAGATGGGGACGTGGGCCCAGGCGGGTTGGCCATCAATTTGCAAATATCCTTCTTGGAGCTTTTGAACAGCCTCGGTGAGAGCGGAGACCTGTTGGCAAAGGGTCTCAAAGGGTGAGCGCACCCTGTCGGCTTCGGACATCTGGTTGGTTTGTACTGTCAGACTGCTTACTTACCGAAGCCGATATGCCGAGGGTGGCCCACCGTTGCGACCCGGCGCACACCGTCCCCTGGAGTTGGGACAGGGGAGGTAGGCCCCAGAACGCACCGGCGCCAGTGAGGTCCTGGTTGGTAGCTGGGATTCTGGTGAAGACTGGAGCCCCTACTGGTGGCGGTGAGCAGAGCAGGCAGCCTAGGAGGCACAGGACAGGTGCAGGGCAGGTCGTAGAGACTGTACTGAGCAGCAGTGGAGCAGGTAGCTAAGTGGTACTGAGCAGGTGCAAGCCGGTGAGACTGAAGACGGGTCCGGGAAGCAAGCCGAGGTTAAGGGTTTAGAGAGAGCAACAAGTCCAAAGCCAAGCCAGAGGTCAGGGGGTGGAGAAGACAGCGTATCCAGGAACAAGAACCAAGGTCAACTTCAGGGAGAGAGCAGAGTCGTACGGAAGTCCGGGTCAGTGGTTCAGGTAAAACGGCAGAGAGTCCAAGCACAAGCTGAAGACAAACCAGCAACCCGCCATGAGACAGGAGCTGGCTCAAATAGCCTGGTCAGGCCTCTGATTGGTTCCCGGGGGGATGGGCGTCCGTGTGCGCGCCCGTGTGCGTGGTCGTGTGCGCGCCGCGCCACTCGACCGCGCATGCGCGCGCCTTTCCCGCACGGGTACGCGCCGGAGCGTGACTCTACTGCGCATGTGCGGAGATCGGTAAACAGGGCTGGATCCCTGACATAAGGCTTACCAAAGGGATTAAACCCAGATTAGCATATACCCACTAGGTCAAGCAAGCTTGTAAAGGTCGATGCACCATAGGAGGGATGACACAGGCGGCTCAGACACCAAACAATCTCAATGAAACCTCAGGCTTGTAGATCCAAGAAACCCAGACAGGAACTCCAGCCAGTACAAATATCAGGGACACAGCGATGGGACTCCCAATCATATGTCATGTATCATAACATCCAACTGATAGAAATATAAAAAAGAAGAAGAGCAGGGGCAGGTATCTCACAGCATTTATTAAAAAGAAAGAAAACACTCACATTTGCAGTGATGTAAAAAAGCGCTTATAAAATCAGGGTAACAGTGGCATCAGTAATCCTTACCGACACGTTTCGTTCTAAGGAACATCATCTCATCACCCCAGATGAGTGATTGTGGTGATGACCACAATCACTCATTATAACTTTTGATATCTGTTATTAGATATTTGTCATATATTTAGGGCTGCACTTTTTTCCATGTTTCTTGGTTGCAATTTTTGATCTATTTTGCTGTGTTAGCTGCTGCACTCCTTCACTTTAAGCATCCTATGCATTAAAGAGGAGTTCCACCCAAATTTGGAACTTCCTCTTATCCCACTCCTTACCCCCATACATGCCACATTTGGCATGTAATTTTTTTGGGGGGGGAGTGGGGGCTTCAGTAGGAGTGGGACTTCCTGTCCCACTTCCTGCTTCCGCCGAGGGGCTGGTTAGGCGATTAAGCCTTAATCGCCTACACCAGCCCCTCCCTGTAGGCGATCACATGGGACACTGACAGGTCCCATGCGATCGCCTCTCCAATCAGAGGCGAGCCGCGCCGCGCGCGCATGCGTAGTGGGTGCCCGGCCGTGAAGCCGAAGGCTGTCACGGCTGGGTGCCCACAGTCAGGATGGAGACGCCGGCCGGGGGGGGGGGGGGGGGGGGAGAGGAGCGGAGCCCCGGTCGGCGCGTCGCTGGAACGTAGGAGCAGGTAAGTGAGTGTTTATTAAAAGCCAGCAGCTACACTTTTTGTAGCTGCTGACTTTTAATAAACACATTTTTGGGCTGGAACACCCCTTTAAGGTGAAAAAACACCTGGCAATTACGGGCCCCCCAGACCCCCCCCCCATTTTTTTTACTTACCTGAGCCCGTTCACCTGCTCAGCTCATCCCTGGCGTCCTCTTTTCAATGGAGTCTTGGCATTGATTGGATAGATTGATAGCAGCGCAGCCATTGGCTCCTGCTGCTGTCAATCAAATCCAATGTTGCGGCCGCCGGGGGCCGGGACCGAGTCATATATTCTGTGTCTATGGACGCCGAGTGTATGAGATGAGAGCGCGCCCACAAGTAACCCCCTCAGGAGAGAGCTTCCCAGAGGGGGTTAACTATTGCGGGGAGCAGTGGCGGCTGGTGAAGTTTTAGGATGGGGGCGCAAGATCCCGCCCTTCCTTGTTGGCCCCTCCCACTTCCCATAAGCCCCATCCCTTATAGAAGCCACCTACTCCATCCCCTGTATTCCACCCATAGTGTCAGGAGTATACAGCCCTAGCATCCTAGGACAGAGTATACAGCCCTAGCATCCCAGGACAGAGTATACAGCCCTAGCATCACAGGACAGAGTATACAGCTCAGCCTCACAGATCAGGGTATGCAGGTATACATCATCTGAAAGAGAAAAGAGAATGGAGGGCGCACCGACCTAGTGTGATACTGTAACACGATTTTTATTTAAAATACTAAAATCAATGGTTATACTCACAAAATGAGTTAAAAAACGAGCCTTGAAAGACAGTTCAACAGCGCCAGCAGAACAGGACGGTTGCTTCAGTCCAAGGGTATCTTAACCAATATTGAAGCTAGGCTTACGCGTTTCGGGGGCGTACCCCTTTCCTCAGAGCCCCGGTGGTCTGCACTGCTCCCTCATTGTACAGCTTGTCAGAATATATACACACACAAAGAGGTAGAAAGAGCATGTGCTGGAAGGTCACAGGTCATCCCGCCCACAGGGAGGACTCTTAGCGAGACTCCCCCCATTTTTGAATTAACTCTTGTATATACAGTCCCTATATCTCAGGCTTGGCATAGTCTCAACAATGGGTATCCCTCAGTCCAAAGAGCCACCAATCCGATATCCTCCATAATGGGCTGGAACGCACGCCACTTGTTCTAGAGTGGCTGCGTTCCAGCACTATGTTGCCTTAGGAGGACGGATTATCAGGTGAAGCAAGGCACTACCTCGGGACATATAAGGTATGTGCACCCCCACTAACAAAGTTTTCAACACGTGACAATGGAGGCATTTCTCCATATGTCCTCCTTCCCCTTCCTCTGCAGATTGGTGTCTCTTTGGACTGAGGGATACCCATTGTTGAGACTATGCCAAGCCTGAGATATAGGGACTGTACAGTATATACAAGAGTTAATTCAAAAATGGGGGGAGTCTCGCTAAGAGTCCTCCCTGTGGGCGGGATGACCTGTGACCTTCCAGCACATGCTCTTTCTACCTCTTTGTGTGTGTATATATTCTGACAAGCTGTACAGTGAGGGAGCAGTGCAGACCACCGGGGCTCTGAGGAAAGGGGTACGCCCCCGAAACGCGTAAGCCTAGCTTCAATTATGGTTAAGATACCCTTGGACTGAAGCAACCGTCCTGTTCTGCTGGCGCTGTTGAACTGTCTTTCAAGGTTCGTTTTTTATGTTTAAAAGTATTTATTAGAGTTTTCATAAGAATACATGGCATAAAAGAATAATCAATCGCAGAAAATTCGCGTGAACAGATACATCATATAACAGAAGTACAAAACAGGAAGCCGCCCTGTAAAAGCATTAGCAGGGAGAGTAGAGATACATTGGCGAAAAGAGCAAAAACCAGCAAAAAAGGACATTATTGAAGACAACTGGACAGTCGTCCCTGCTTGTGAAACTTGCAGGAGCCCTATGAGCCAGAATCCTCCCTAGCCCCCCCCCCGCACCCCCATGGGAGCTAACTGTGCCGAGGAGGGGGAGAGGACCCACGCCCACCGAGCATCCAACAGGGCGATACCCTCTAAGATCACCAATGATTAGGAGAACAGCCTGTTTAAAAAGAATGATGTACCGTAACTTGGCAAAATGTATTGAAGAACACTAACAAGAGGTTGAGGTGGGGAAGGGGGAAGGGTGGACAGGGAGGGAGGAAAGGGAAAGTAAGGAAATTGAGAAAGAGAAGGGGTGGCGGTGTGCGGTTTTAGTTCTGTACCCAATCAAGTCAGCTAGACAAGTAAATAGCGTCTCCGATCCCCATATAGATGGCCCAAGGTTCCCATATTTCCTTAAATTGAGAAAAAGTATCAAGGATAGAACTCAGCATCTTTTCTTGGGACATGATCCATGAGATCTTCCTCTTAGCTGCTGTTGTGGAGATCATGGGGCTCTTCCATGACTTGGCTAGGGTGATCTTAGCTCCCAAGAAGATAAAAAATATCAGTTTTCGGGTGGATTTCGTGGCCTTAGTTGGAAGATGATTAAGGAGAGCCGTTACCGGGGACCTGGGGATGGGAATACCTGTAACTTTGGAGGCAATATGGAAAATCTTGCTCCAAAAACTCCTAATTTTGGGGCACTCCCACCAAACGTGCAGCATGGAACCCCGCAACTGACACCCTCGAAAGCACAAGGGGGAAGCCGAGGGGTACATAGCCGCAAGCCGGGCCGGAGTGAGGTACCATCTGGTGAAGACCTTGAGAGTAGATTCAACTAGAGAGATGTTAAAGATACCTCCGAACGATGAGCTCACAGCCTTGTGCCAAGTGTCCAGGTCCCAGGTCAACTGTAGGTCTGCCTCCCAAGCTAACATATAGGGTGCTTTCCGGGAGTCCCCGGCCAGTGACGAATAGATCTTGGAAATCCCCCCCCTCTGCTCCAGGAGATCTCCACACCACTGCTCATACGCTGTAAGTTGGGGAGGTTCAGGTTTCGTGGACCAGATAGAGTGGAGAAAGCTAGACAGTTGTTGAAACCGAAATCTTTCTGAGGGGGGCAGTTCCAGAGCCTTAATACAGTGCGAGAGGGAAATGGGTCCTGCGGGAGAGAGGAAGTGCCCGATCCGATACATCCCCTTATCCAACCACCATCTGAATGCTCGAATATCCATGCCGGGGGGGAAGTCAGGGTTGTGGAAAATGTGTGCCAGGGGCCTGCAGGGCGAGACCAAGGAGGGGTTATGTCTGAGTTTGTCCCAGATTGCAAAGGTGTGCGATAATGAAGGGCAAAGAATAGGAGGTCTGGTTTTATGGGGGCTCCACAGGAGAAAGTCAAGGGTGAAGGATGGGACAGCCTGCCGTTCCATGTCCACCCAATCAGGTCTGGCTAGTTTGCTGTACACTGCGGAGATCTGGGCGAGTCTGGCCGCCTGGTAGTACCAGACCAGATTGGGTAGTCCTAGACCCCCTCTGTTCCTAAGCCTAAAGAGTGTGTGTTTAGCTAGGCGATGGCCTGATTTACCCCACACAAACTTGATGACTTTGCTTTGGAACGAGACCAGATGATTCTTCCTAATGGATATCGGGAGGGAGCGAAAGAGGTAAAGCAGCCGTGGAAGGAGGGTCATCTTCACTGAATTTATCCGCCCCAGCCAAGAGAGTTGGTGTGAATGCCATTGTTTAAGGTCTAGTTCTAGTTTTTTATAGATGGGGGGATAGTTAGCTTGGTATAATTGTTCGAATTTAGGGGTTAAATTAATTCCCAGGTAGCGAATGGAATTGTCACTCCATCGAAAACGAAAGGATTCCTTCAGCCGAGCCACCAGGGGCGACGGGAGGGATATATTGAGGGCTAAAGATTTGTCATAATTAACCCGCAAACCTGATATGTTCGCAAAGTCATCAAGTGTTTTACAGGCTACCGGTAAGGACTTAGAGGGTGAGGTTATAAAGAGGATGAGGTCGTCTGCAAATAGGCCGCATTTGTGGACGGAGGGACCGCAACGGACACCAGCGATGTCGGGGTTGGATCTGATAGCTATGGCCAATGATTCAATGGCTATGGCGAAAAGTATCGGTGAGAGGGGGCAGCCCTGGCGGGTCCCGTTGCGTATTTCGATAGGGGCTGAGTACAGGCCATGTAGTTTGACCCTGGCTTCGGGGTTAGAATAAAGGGCTCTAATTAAACCGGTGAATCTGGGACCGAAGCCCCATCTGTCTAAAATTTGAAGCATATAGGACCAAGAGACCGAGTCGAAGGCTTTTTGGAGGTCTAAGGATAGCAGCATCCCAGCCTGAGCACCACCACCATCCCAGCCAGATTGTAGGAGGGACATAACGTCCACTACCCTTCTGATTTGGTCTGGACCTTGACGTCCAGGTATGAACCCGACCTGATCTTTGTGTACATAGGCTCCAATAAAGGACGCTAACCGATCAGCCATCACTTTAGTCATTATTTTGAGATCATTATTGATCAAGGATATTGGTCTGTAGTTGCTAACTTCTCCTGGATCTTTGTCAGGCTTAGGTATGACTGAAATGAAAGCTGTGTTCAGCTGTGCGTCTATGGGGTCCCCTTTAGTTTTGGAGTTGAAAAAATTTGTTAGGTGTGGGGCCAAAGTTTGTGCAAAGGCTTTGTAGTAAGGAGCTGAGAACCCGTCAGGGCCCGGAGCCGAGTTCTTTTTTAAACCCTTAATGACCTCCAAAACCTCCTCCGTAGAAATGGGAGCTTCGAGTCGGTCTCTGTGGTCCTTTGATAAGCTGGGAATAGGGAGGTTATCTAGGAACGTGTTCCTGTCAGGGGTCGTCTGAGTTTGTTGTCCTCTATAAAGGTTCGAATAGAACGTGTGAAACGCCTGCAGGATTTTTAATGGGTTTGCTGTGTGTTGTCCGCCCGCTATGTTAATTTTAGGAAAAGCATACGTCCGGGGTCGTGGGGTTAGTTTGGAGGCCAAGAGGGGTCCAGGTTTGTCCTTCATATGGTAAAATCTTGCCCCTTGCCAACGGAGGCTGATTGCAGCTTTAGTTGTCAGTGCTAGATTCAATTCCAGGCGAGCTGAATCAATTTGGGATATAGGACAACGACCCGGGTCCCTCTTATGCTCCGCACGGAGTCCTTGGAATTTTTTTTCTAGGTTCTCTATGTCCACTCTGCGTCCCCTGTCTAGTTTTGCCTTAAGTTGGATCAGCTTTCCTCTGATGGTCGCTTTGTGAGCGGCCCATAGAGTTTCCGCCGAAATATCAGGGGAGCTGTTCTGGGCAAAATATTCAGTGATGGCCAGTTCTATCTCTTTTTTGAGAGCTGGGTCTGATAAAATCGTGTCATTTAGACGCCATTGGCGTAGATTCGGGAATATTGGGTGACTCGTCAAGAACATATTCACTAGGGAGTGATCAGACCAGACCGTGTCTATGATTTGAGACTTACTACACGAAGGGATCAGAGCATTGGAGACCAACAGGTGATCAATTCTGGCGTAGGTTTGATGTGCATGGGAGAAATGTGTGTAGTCTTTTTGGGTTGGATTCATCTCCCGCCAGATGTCCGTGAGACCTCTCTGATGAATTAATTTAGCAATCTTTGAGCTAAGTCTGGTTGGGCGCACATTTTGTGCTGAAGGCGGTTTGGACTTGTCCGTGCCTTGGTCGAAGGCGACGTTCGAGTCTCCGCCTAATATTACCGAGCCTTCTAAGAGTGGATCTAGGGTTTTGAATAGGTCAATGAAGAATTTTAGTTGGCCCGTGTTAGGGGCATAATAGGAAACCAACGAGTACAGGTGGCCATCAATTGTCCCCTTGGCGAGGATAAACCTCCCTTCTGGGTCCCTATGTTCCAATTGCAAGGAGAACCTGCAGTGCTTGGAAATGAGGATCGCCACCCCCTTGGTCTTATCTTCTGCGCTAGCCAGGAAGAATTGAGGGTACTGAGCATGCAGAAAGGTGGGTTTGTATCGGATCGGGAAGTGCGTCTCCTGTAAAAAGAGGACATCGAGGTTGCGGGACTTCATGAAGTCTAGAACCTTCCGCCTTTTGGATGGGGAGTTAAGACCTTGTGCATTATGCGTGGCGACCTTCAGCGAGGTCGCCATAGGTGTGTTGTTAGCCATGGAGCAAAGGGAAGAGGGAAAACAGCAAGATCCCGTCACCTACCTTAGTGGAGACATCACAGCAAGCCCTTGAGCCGGACCATTGGAGAGGCCATAGGTTTCCTGGGAACAGATATCCGTCAGTAAGATCGTTACCGCCTGAAAGAAGAAAAATAGTTAGGAAAGGAAAAAACAGTGTGAAAGAAGGGGTAAGGGGAGGAGGGAGAGGGTGTGGGCCCACTAGGGGCTTGGGGGGGTGGTGGGTATGAAGGAACTCACCACCGAGAACCCAGTTTACATTTTCTGCACCCTGCAGGCAGGGTGAGCGCCTAACCCACGGAGAAGGCATAGCCAAGTCCGCAGGATAGGAGGAGGCGCAGCAACACCGTTCCAGCCCCGGCGTGTGAAGTAACTAAAATGTGAGCAAAACGCTCCATCGAAAAAGTGAGGGGTAAAAAGGGTGCCCCAGCGACCCGCCTCCAGAGGGCCCCGCCCCCCCCACATGGTAGAGATGTGAGGGGGGCCGCAGGCCACCGAAGGCAAGCCACCCATTCAACTAAATAAAAATAAAAAAAAACACAACAGACAGCAGATGCAAAGTGAAAACATATGAGTCTTAACTGCAGCACAAAAAACAGCAATGAATGGCACGAAAGAGTGGATCAGGCCACAACTCAGATTGTAACCGGTTGGTCCCATAGGACCGTAACTGGGATAAAAAGAGGAGAAGAATAAGTCCCTTTGTAGAACAGTAGGAGATCACAAAAATGGAAAGTCTCGGTAAATCGATTCCATACAGTTCAGTAGGGGACATCATGGAGGCCTGGTATCCCTGGTCTTCTTGAACTTAGCCTTGTTCCAGGTGTTCGTCAGAGGGCTCGCAGGAGGGGGACGTTTGGTGGATCCAGGGTTGGAGTTAGAGAGATCCATGGCTGCCTCATGTGATATGAGGCGCAGGTTCAGCAGCAGGCGTTCACCGTCATGGAAATTGTGGAAAGAGTGTTCTTTACCCTTAAACTCGAACTTTAGGGCAAACGGGAAGGCCCATTTATATTTGATGTCATGCCCCGCCAGGACCGATAAGAGGGGCTTCAGGGTTCTCCGTTTCTGAATGGTTGTTGGTGAGAGGTCAGCGAATACTTGGACGGGGTGTCCCCGGCAAGTGAGGGGGTTTCGGTGTCTACATAGCTTCATTACCTCCTCCTTCACTGTGAAAAAGTGTAGTTTAACTACTACGTCCCTGGGGGATCCATCCTTCCTTGGGGGTCCTAGGGTTCTGTGGGCACGGTCAATCTCCAATTTATGCTGGGGAATGTTGGGGATGAGCTGCTTGATAAAATCCTGGACCGCCGAGAAAGTGTCAGTGATCGATTCAGGGAGCCCCCTGATCCTAAAATTCTCTCTCCTGGATCTGTTTTCGAGGTCATCAATCCTTGATAAAGCAGTGTCTAATTGATCCTGCAGCACTTGGATCTGGTCAGAGTTCTGTCTGGTAGTGGCAATTGTGTGATCCAGTTTGTTCTCTATGGATTCCATTCTGGAACCTATCATTTGGAAGTCACCCCTGAGGTCACCAGTTATCTTAGCTGCAGTATGAGCTAGCCCCCTGTCCAGAAGGATTGATAGCTGAGTGAACATGTCAGTGGTTTGTGACAGGGAGTGTGAGGGAACGGCCGCCATGACAGGCTGAGCTGCAGCTTGTGAGGATACAGGCCCCATGGGAGAGTTCATAATTTCAGCCATGGTCTGTTCCAGTAGCGATTCCGTGGATGTTGGGGAAAGGGCCATGGTCATGAGAGGACTAGCAGGGGTCTCTGCGGCATGTAGACATGTGACCGCAGCATAGGACATCCTGATGTCCGAGGATTCCACAGCGGTTGCGGGCATAGTTTGAGCGGCGCCCGCCATCTTGGAAGCACTCGTTCCCCTTACCGCGGCAAATTGTGGTCCGAGGCTCCTCCGTGCTTGCCCCTCCAACATAGGTGAGTGCCCGAGGTGTTCCGCTATCCTGGGGTGGTTCGATAGTGGCCGCCGGGGACCCGGTCCCCCGTCAGATCCGCCGTATTGCTGGAACGGTGCGGAGCTCCCAGACTAGGCAGCCATCTCGGAGCAGTCCGCGCATGCGCCTCCAAGGTTCGTTTTTTAACTCATTTTGTGAGTATAACCATTGATTTTAGTATTTTAAATAAAAATCGTGTTACAGTATCACACTAGGTCGGTGCGCCCTCCATTCTCTTTTCTCTTTTAGTTCCTTTTGAATTCCCACGATTCTGAGGAGGGCTGCAAGACTCTGGAAGATACTTTTTAATTGAACTGTATGACCCCCACAAGTAAGAAATACCGGAGCGCAGGAGAATCATCATTGGTATACATCATCTGTCCTGTATACAGCTAGATATATACACCCACCTTCCTTCCTGTATATAGAGACCTTTCTCCACCATAACTGACTGCAGATATACATCATCTGTCCTGTATACAGCTATATATACAGTAACAGGACATGCTGGTAGGTTAATTGGATCCTGTCAAAATTGGCACTAGTATATGTATAAGTGTGTGTTAGGGACCCTAGGTTGTAGGCTCCTTGAGGGTAGGAGCTAATGTATATGTAAAGCGGTGAGTAAATTGATGACGCTATATAAGTACCTGAAATAAAATAAATAAATAATGATGATGTATATCTGCAGTCAGTGATGATGGAGGATGGTCTCTATATACAGGAAGAAGGTGGGTGTATATAGCTGTATACATTACAGGACAGATGTACTCACAATTTTTGACTATTATGTAGTGTAAAGTAGTCCGTACATGGCATGGCAGAAATCCCCCAAATCATGTATTACAAAGCAGCCAGCGAGACATGATGTGGCACACTCACTGACACCCTGATGCTCCAGTGATTGTATTATACACCCATCATCACTATGCTTATCCCCATTTTATACACCCATCATCATCATCATCATAATCATACTCCTCATCATTTTATAATACACCTATCATCACTATCCTTATCCCCATATTATACACCCGTCATCATACTCATCCTTGTATAATACACCCATCCTCATCCTTGTATAATACACCTTTCATCATCATCATCATCCTCATTGTATAATATAAAAAAATAAGAGGGTGCAGCGCTAAAGTAATAAACAAATTGATATGAGACAACAGTCATCAATAAATGAGATAAACAAATGTGTGAAACAAATATACACCTTGCTGAGAACTTAATCAGCATAAATGTTCAAGGATCTAGTGGAAAAGTCCGGTGAGGATGGTGATAGTGAAAAAATTGATAAGGGTTACCAATAACAGTGAAAATATAATATAACACTGGGGATATATAGTATGAGTTGAAAAAGAGAAAATCTTCTAACAATAAGTGATCTAGTAGTAAAGTCCGGTGTTGCTCTTGGTGATGAAAATAAATGTGAAGAGAGATTGGTCAGATGAAGTCCAATAACAACCAGATGGAGAAAGGGGAGAAAACACCAAAAATTTGTGAGGTAGGATTGCCTGCTTACCGCAAAGAAAGACTGTTTTGCACCAGTCTTATAAAGCACAGGGACATCCGGTCTCCCCAAGACCACTCAGTATGGATCACAACTAGCTCTCAATGATGGCTCCGAAGTGGGTACATGGACAACAGATTCAGGTACCCGGTTTTGTCTAATGACATCATGCTCCAGATGATGTCATTAGACGAAACCGGTCGAGCAGCACAGCATCCAGACGCAAAACACTCGTGAGATATCACATATGCTTGATTTTAATCTTTTTAATGTGAGTACCTGACCTTTTATGTAAAATACATTTTTATCAACAATACTACACTATGTGGGCATTCTCTCTCTTCTGAGCTATATGTCAGACTGAAGGGGTCCAAACAAGTGGATACTTGCCAGAGAGCAACACAGGGCTAATACTGTGAAGGCTTCCTACCCTTAATTGGGTACCTGATTGGGTATGCTGATTAAGTTCTCAGCAAGGTGTATATTTGTTTCACACATTTGTTTATCTCATTTATTGATGACTGTTGTCTCATATCAATTTGTTTATTACTTTAGCGCTGCACCCTCTTATTTTTTATGCTTTATTGATTGTTGTACACGATTTTGTGCCAGCTGCTCACGCGTTTACTATATCATTGGTATTAATTTTGATTAGCGCAGCGTCACCCCTTAGTGGGTTTTTTCTCTAATTGTATAATACATCCATCATCGTTATCCTCATCCTTGTATAATACACCCATCATCATCATCATCCTTGTATAATACACCCATCATCATCTCCATCCTTGTATAATACACCCATCATCATCCTTGTATAATACACCCATCATCATCATCATCCTTGTATAATACACCCATCATCATCATCCTTGTATAATACACCCATCATCATCCTCATCCTTTTAATACAACTGTCATCCTCATCCTTGTATAATACACCAGACATCATCATCCTCATAAAACAACCGTCATCATCATCCTTGTATAATACACCTGTCATCATCATCCTTGTTTAATACACCCGTCATCATCATCCTCATAATACAACCTTCATCACCATCCTTGTATAATACACCTGACATCATCATCCTCATCCTTGTAATACACCTGGGTTCAACAAACAGTTGAATTCTAAAATAGTTGATGCTTCTATTCTAGAAGCATGGAGCACCAGCCCTGGTTTTATGAGATGATCCTTCTTCTCCTTTAGCCTGGGTTCACATTGATTGCGATGCGTGAACCAGTACGATTTCAGTGCTGGTTCCCACATTGCATCTTTCTGCAGGCAGTACACACTGCCCTCTGTGAACCACTGCAGGTGTCATTACAATGTTAATGACACCCCCAGATCGGTTTACAGATCGCAGTGTGAACTTGCACAGAAATCGCATCACATAGGTGAGAACACACATGCAATCTGATTTCAGTGTGGGGGAAAACAAGTCCCTCTCTGCACTTTTTTTCTTACGCATCTAATGTGAGTTCAGCCATACAACAGTATGGCTGAACTTGCATTTCACAGACATTGCATGTGATTCGCACTGCGGGTGCAAATCACATGCCATGTCTTAGATTGCAGTAGTCTGAACAGGGGCTCATACCCTAACTCCAGTAGTTTTCCTCCCCCTCCCTTCCTCCATTCTTACTCTCTTTTTTTGATTACCTAAATCCAGTAGGTAATAAGAGAAACCAACAAAACAAATGCAGGGAAGTAAAGGGTTAACCTCTGTCCTGACCTGATAACAGAACATTCAGTGTACATTCAGGCTCAGCCTTATTTACTGCTGGGACAGTTTAACTGTAACTGGAGACAAGTTTTAACAGTCAGTGAGATAGCAGCACTCCAATGGCAACCTGTCACAGGGGAAGATCGGTATCTCTCTCTACTGCAAAAAAATAGACATTGCCTGAGTGTGCAGAGAGCTGTTATCAGCTGTTATCCGAGTGAGTGAAACATTTACAGTACTTCCCTCAGTCCCTGCATATACATAGCTGCTTCCCATTCTCCCCCTCATAAGTGTTTACCTCGGCCGTTATGGATCCGTTGCTGGCACTCAGGCTTAGTTCATCATGTGTTTCCAGTGCACTTCACTTCACACTCCACTGCCTGTCCATTAAATGCATGGAGGAACCTGCTCCGCATACTTCCTGTCTTCTCTCTCGGGCGCAATGAGAGAGAAGACAGGAAATGACATCATGATCCAACTCAGATGTCAATCAAACTGCCCAGCCATAGTAATAGATAGTACGAGCGCCGGGCACAAGGCATGACAAAAGCCCACAAATGAAGCGCTGCGTCTGCAATCTTGTGATTGCATTGACGTAACGCTTCCCATAATGCATGTGGCCGGCGCCACATAGGGCCAGATTCAGCAAGACTTGCGCTGGAGTATTTCGATATGCGCCGCGTAACTGTGAAGATGCGCCGTAGTATCTATGTGGCCGTACCCACCAAACTAGATGCGACAGAAAACGGGCTTTCCCCGACCTGCTTAACTTTCCGACGCCAGAGTATCGTCAGCGCAAAATTTCGCTTGGCGCATCAGTCGCGTCTATTGATTTCCCCTGCAAATATGCAAATGAGGGAGATTTCCCGATTCGCGAACGGATTAGCACCATACGCTGGCTACATGCGCCGTGCGTATCTCGTCCGTCCGGCGCAAAGTTATTTTTACAAATAGCTGCTTTGTCTTTACTCCAGACGGCCACAGGTCAGCAGGAGAGCAGCTACAGCAGCAGCGTTACCGACGAAACTAGCAAGCTGAACAACCACACTTGCAAGGACAACACCTCTGTGTGCCAACATGCCAGGGGCAGTCGCGGTCCTAGCACTAGTACTGGGTCCCCCGGAACGAAGGAGGCTGGCACGTGAGAGGATATACCGCACGCGCATGAGCCTCTTTGGCATGGGGGATGAGGAGGTGTATCGCCTCTTCAGATTCAGCCCTGATGCAATACTTGAACTAACCACAACCCTGCAGGGTGACATCACCAGCAAGACACACCGCTCACAAGCAGTGCATCCACTGGTGAAGGTACTGGCAACACTTCATTTCCTTGCAAGTGGATCATTCCAGCGTACAAGTGGAGTGTTGGCTGGGATGTCACAGTCCTCCATGAGCAGATGTGTGCACCAGGTTGTCCCTGCAATCCTCAGACGCATGTCCAACCAGTTCATCAGACCCACCACTGAGGAGCTGCGGCTGAAGGCAATGACAGATTTCTACAGCATTGCCAGATTCCCACGCACTGTGGGGGCCATTGATTGCACACATGTGGCCCTTCAGCCCCCCAGTGCCACAGAGCACATATACCGCAATCGGAAGCATTGGCACTCCATCAACGTACAGGTGATAGCCGATGCCCAACGCCTCATTAGGCACGTCCGTGCCAAACACCCCGGGTCCAGCCATGACAGATCATATACCGTCAGAGCCCCATCCCAGCAGAATTCGAGCAGAACATGTATGGGGACAGCTGGCTGGTTGGTGAGTGACATGGGTGGCAGGCATGACTATCCCCTCCCATGATGCACACATCACAAGTGGCACATGCACTACTAACATCCTCCTGTCTTTTCCCTTCCAGGTGACTCTGTATATGCACTGGGACCCCATCTAATGACTCCTTTCCGGAACCCCCAAACCAGAGGAGAGAGAAAATACAATGAAGCACACATCAAAACCCGTGCAGTGGTGGAGCAAACATTTGGGCTCCTGAAGTCCCGTTTCCGCTGCCTGGATAAGTCTGGGGGGGCCCTATTGTATTCCCCTACCTTCGTGTGTCAGATCATTGGTGCATGTTGCATTCTGCACAACTTTGCTATGAGAAAAGGCCTGCAGATTGACATACGTGATGACCTGACCCCCGACCCACACAGTCCCCACCTGCCAGAGGAGAACCAGTCTGCTGATGGAAGAGCAGTCAGGAGGGTCCTCGCCGTAGGCATCTTTGGACACTAAACCAAAACATTAATCACACAGACAATGCATGCATGCACACCACTGATGTCCCTAGATCACACACACCACATCCACATCACATTGGATTAGCCCAAGTCCAGCATGTTGGACTTGGGAGGAGCAACGCCAGCGTCAAGGCCCCAATGATGTCGCTGTCCATTCATACACCATTCACACGTCATTCATACAGCCGTGGGGATAACTTCTCCACCACGGCCGAGGGTGACAACCCTTACTGGCAGGAGTGCCACCCCCTCACATTCGCACACCATTCACACTGTCCCCTGCACTCCTGACCGTGTGCAGTTAAAAATAAAATATAAACTCATAACCTGAGTAATAAAATAAAATATAAACTCATAACCTGAGTAATAAAATAAAATATAAACTCATAACCTGAGCAAGAAAAAAAAATTAACCCCAAAAAAAAAACACCCTCATCTGGGATGACGGGGGCTCCTCCTTGTGGGCACTCTCAGGCTCCTCAGCTGCCTGGAGGGAGTGGGTGGGGGGGGCATCTGGAGGAGGCTGATCCCCGGGTGGGCCACTCCTGGCAGCTGTTGGCTGCATGCCCTCCAAGGCCACGGCAATCCGGCTCAGATAGAGGTTGGTCTGGGCCTGCATTCTCAGCTGGCGGGTGACATTATGCCGCTGGTCACGCTGCCGCTGCCTCCCCTCTTCCCGGATGGCAGCTGTGTTGGCGTGGACGGCTGCTGTGAGGTGCCGTACATCAGCCTGCACCTCCCCCAGGCTGTTCACAACGTCCTGCACACCACTGGGCAGCTGCGACACGGAGCCCAGGCTGTCAGCGAGCCGGTCCAAGTGGCCAGCAATCTCCCCCATCTGCTGGGTTTGCCTGGCGTGGTCCATCGCCACCTGGTCCTGGACTAGATCAGACACCCCCCTGGTCTTCCGTGTTGCCTTCCTGGGGCCAGGAGAAGGTTGTCCCTGTGGGGATGGAGTCGCCCTTGAGGGGCTACCGAGGATGGGTGAGGGGATGACAGAGGGCCCTGCAGAAGGGGAGGACTCTGACAAAAACAAAATAAACTCCTGCTGAGGAACAGGCTCCTCCTCAACCATCTCTGCAGAAGTGGTGTGGGCACTCTCCTCCACCTCGGTGTCTTCAGCACCCAGGAGCTCGTCCTCAGGATCCCGTTGGGGGGTTGGGTGGAATGGCCGGCAACAGATGATGGCCCAGCTCCGTCATCTGTGGATGACACAAAGCAGACACATGTTGGTGGTCCCACACACTTGGCACATGTACCCTCCCCCCCCACATGCAACACACCAAATAGGGGATAAAAAACACTTACCTGTCCTGGAGCCTTCCTCCATGGAGTCATATCCAGGGACCCCCTCCAACTGCTCCCTGTCCAGGCAGCGGGCGACCACCTCCTCCTCTGTGGTCAGGCTGACCGCACATGGGGGTCCACCACCCGTGCCCCTCTCATGCCTCCTGATGGTGGCCACCTTGCCACGGACCTTGCGCCACAGGTCGTCAATTTTATTTTGGATATCACCAGCAGTCTGGGTGGAGTACCCCAACACATTCACCCTGCCAGGAATGGTGTCCAGGATGGCCTGCTTCCTCTCCCGGCTGGTCTTCCTTTCCATGGAGAAAGTCATTATAAGTCTCCATAGCCGAGATGATAACAGACACCTCCTGGGAGTTGAAATTGAGGTTCCTCCTCTCTTTGGAGGAGCGGGAGCAGCCATCACAGTGCAAAAGTAACTTCCCTGGGGTGGGGGGAAACGGAAATACTTTTGCGCCAGAATGACGCTTCCGCTGGCGCTTTTATACGCGCAACGGAACACATTGCGCTGACGTTTCCCGTGAAGTGGTGCCGACGGAAGTTGTGAGCATGCGCACAGGGGGCCGAGTGAAGCCTCACTCACTGCGCATGCTCCGTGGATGATGCGCTGAACGTAAGCCTCTGCGCTGGGCTCCGCCCATCATTTACATATGATCACACCCACTTCCACTTGCGTCGGGTTGCGCCAACGCATCTTCTTACTCCGTCGCAAAGTAACGGCCATGCGCTTGGTGAATACTGTACTTCACTCGCTAGTTTGCGTCAGCGCAGCGTATATGCGTTGCGCTACGCTGGCGAAAAGATGCGCGCATCTACCTGAATCTGGCCCATAGTGCAGTTATTATTAGTAAAAGAACATTTTAAGGGAAAAAAAATTCTTAAGGGGCCCGTTTTTTTTTTACTACAGGAGAGAGGGGGCGGCGCCCGGGCGCCCCCTATGGACGGGCCTCCACTGGCGGGGAGAAGCCAAGAGAGCCGCCGTCGGACCCCAGAACAGGAGGATCAGGGCCACTGTGTGCAAAACGAACTGCACAGTGGAGGTACAGTAAGTATGACATGTTTGTTATTTAAAAAAAATAAAATAAAATTAACCTTTACAACCACTTTAATTTCTCCAATGCTAAAAACTTTTTAAAAACCAAGTTTCAGCACCGTGGACAGCTCCAGCTGGCAAACTGGTGTGCTGGTTTATAAGCTGTTTTGACTGTTTTATGTGTAAAAATATAGTCATAACACAAAAATGCTCAAACTGTTTTAGCAGTGTCCCTCTTCAAAGTTTGCTTCCTGACTGTAATCTTAACAGGGCTTTGTATTTTATTTAGAATACTGCACTTGTGATATTCAATGGCTGTTCACTGGCTGCCAGATTCACCTGGTTCACATTAATGAATATTGTCAAAGGTTTCATTTGTTGTATTTCCCAATTAAACACTTTTCTGCAGTAAAATATCAGCTTTTAAAAAGCTCCTAGGTTACATATAAATATAGGCCTGACGGCAACTAAACAGGGTCAGTGGAGGGGTGAGATAGCTTACTTTACATTATAATGACCCTAAAATTTTGGGAAACAATTAAAAAGAATCCAGCAGTGAGTGAGAAAGCCATGCAAACAAATGAAAGCACAAAGGTGTGAATATGATATGACTGAGGAATGGAGGAAAAAAATGCATTTGGTTACAAAGGAGACAGAAAAGAGATAAAAAAAGGAAGGGGGGATATGTTGCTAGATCAATGAAAATAATAGCTAAATGCAAGGAAACAAAATAGTATGGAGATATTGCAGGTAAGTACAAATAAGCTGGACAGAATAAGTCTATATTTATTATTTTGTGCATATATTTTCAGCCAATTACTGCCTTTTTCAGTGCTCCTGGGGTTGTAAGAGTCACCCTTGACCAGTCCCAATAAAAAGTACAATGGGTATAGAAAATAATCCCCCTCCTTTAAAACAATCCCATTTTGTTGCTTTGCCATCTGAAATGAAGACAGACACCGTTTTTGTTTTAGCCAGCTGTATTTACTCAGTGCAACTTATAACATCCAAGTGAAAGACATAACACCAACATGTCAGAAGAAAAACCTTTTGCTCTAATTACAGCCTTTAGTCTGTTGGGATATGTCTCTACTAACTTTGCACATCTAGACTTTGCAATATTTTCCCACTCTTCTCTGTAAAACTGCTCAAGTTCAGTTAAATTTGATGGTGATTGTGAATTGCAGTCTTCAAGTCATTCCACAGATTTTCAAATGGTTTAATGGAGTTGTAGTTATATCCAGGTGAGAAAACTTCTGACACTGACTGCCCCCCAAGCCTACCATTTTACTCACCTGAGCCCTTCCTTACCTCGGCGGAGACGTGCTGTACCTCCCTACCGTGGTTCTCAGCTCTTGATTGGATAGATTAATAGCAGCGCAGACAGTACCAGCTGCTGTCAATCAAATCCAATGACGCGGGTGCCGGGGTGGGGGGGGGGCAGAGTCTGGCATTCTGTGTCTATAGACGCAAATGCTGGACTCGGAAGCATGCCCGCAAGGTAACCCCAGGGAGAGTGCTTCTCCTAGGGAGTTTACCGATGCAAGGAGGAGCTGCGAGACCTGTCAGGGGACCCCAGAAGATGAAGTGGGGGGCCACACTGTGCAAAACTAACTGCACAGTGGAGGTAAGTATGATATGTTTGTTATTTACAAAAATACAAGGTTTACAACCCCTTTAAGTCTGGGCTCTGACTAAGCAATACAAGGACAGTCACCCTTTTTCCCGTTAACCACTGTGTGGTAATTTTTTTTGGGTGCTCTGGGTCATTGTCATGTTGGAAGGTAAACCTTCTTCTCATTAACAACTTTGTGGCAGAGGACAGCAGATTTTTCTCAAGAATTTGATGGTATTTTACTCCATTTGTTTTTCATTCTATCCTGGCAAGTGCCCCAGTCCCTGCTGCAGAGAAACACCCCCATAGCAGGATATTACCACCCCTATGCCTTACTGTAGGAATGGCATTATTTGGATGGTGAGCTGTATTTGATTTCTGTCAGACATATCACTTGGTGTTGAGGCCAAATAATTACCTTTTAGTCTCATCTGACCACCTTAAACGCACCTTGAAAATTCTGAGACCACATGGAAAAAGGTGTTCTGGTCAGATGAGACAAAAATTGAATAGAATGTTGACTGTAGCAAAATGCCTGTCGCTCAGAAAAGTACAGCACTAAGGTATTCAGTAATAAAGATTCGCGGTCCAAGGTCCCAGACTATGGAACGCTTTACCAACCACCATTCGGTTGGAGGAGAACCACTTAGCCTTCAGGAGAAAGATCAAGACTCATCTCTTTTGATATCAAAGGAGACAGGAACAACAAGCGCCCAGAGGCGATTAAGTTCGCGCCGCGCTATATAAGTTTTTCATTCATTCATTCAAAGAAACAACACATCATTCATAAATTCAAACATATTTATTCATTTGGCAATTTATATGGCCACAGTGTTATCCATGGGGGGTTAACTTGAACATATTCAAATTTAAATAAATATAAAGCCATCATGGCTAAAATACACAAAATAAAATTAAGTGGTGTCCATCCAGCCAATGCTGGACGACCACTCCCCCACTTGGACAACATCATGACTTGCTGAAGATAGGGAGGGTGGGTGGGCGTTGCGATCCGGTTCAAAAAGGTCAGTGAGACCCCTGCTCCAGCTTCTTTTATAGACTCCTTCAGTGTGGGCTTTACACCTGCCAAATTTCGACCAATCAGCCGCTTACCTTCGCTCACCAATCCCATGGCTGTTGCTGCCCAGGGAAACTGCAGCAACCAATGGCAACCTGCCAAATTAGAAACAGGGGAGAGAGAACTGCAGACCCCCTTTGATCTGTCCCATGGTGGTCCAGCATATTGCTATGACCTTTATTAGCTAGACATGTGCATTTGTTTTCGTTAGAATGCATTTTTGTCCGAAAATCAGTTTTTTTCATTATCGTTTTAACAAACGATAACGAAAGCGCAAGAAACGAAAACCGAAAGATCAAATTCGATATAGAGAGATTCGACATTATAGGGAAAAGATTCAACATTATAGGGAAAAGATTCAACATTATAGGGAAAAGATTCGACATTATAGGGAAAAAATTCGATATTATAGAGAAAAGATTCGACACTATAGAAATAAAAGATTCGACATTACAGAGAATATATTTCGATTTATGAGAAAATAGATTCGACATTATTACTAGTCATACAACATTAGAATTCTTGTAGGCGGAAGAGGTAAAGATTCGACGTTCCATCGAATATTCTTTTGACCATTCGACAGAAACCAAATATTTTTGGATTTTCGGACGAAAGCTATTCCCCAACGAAAAACAAAATAAATCAAAACGATTTTCGGGAGTAACTAAATAAATGTATTTTCCAAACGAAAACGAAACAAAATATTCCAGTCTGCACATGTCTATTATAAGCTACTTTTCAGGTAAATTTGAGCCTTTTTGGCCCCATAGAGTTCAATGGAAATACCTGAAAATGTGCGCCATTAGTATTTTACAAGTATTGCACATTTTCCAGGCAAACAGCAGCTCTTCACCACTAATCTTCTCCCCCTAGTGCTTTCTTTTGGCTAAAATAAAAATAACTGAAGCTTGAATAGGCATGTGCAAAAGTGAAAAATTCGTTTCGTTTCGTTTCGTTTCAATTCGTCATTTAATAAATTTCGTTAAGTTAGGTTCGTTACATGTGTTGAATTCGTTTTCGGAATTCATTCGTTTTCGACCGAATTTCGAAAAATACGGTCGAAATCGAAAATATTTCGACTGTTTTTCGAATTCGTTCGTTTTCGACCGAATTTCGAAAAAAAAACGGTCGAAATCGAAAATATTTCAACCAGAGTAGAAAACAAATAGTCTCTTTTCGAATTTTTTTTTTTCGAATAAAATTCGAAAATATTTTTTTTTTTTTTTTTTTTTTTTTTTTTTTTCGAATTCCGATCGAATTTAGTCCGCGGGTATTCGATTCGGAATTCGAAAAAAAAAATTCGATTTCGACCATTTTTTTTTCGAAATTCGGTCGAAAATGAACGAATTCCGAAAACGGTCGAAATTTTTCGCTAATATAGCAATTCGGGGAATTCGTATGCATCCGAATGTCCGAATAATGGAAAATTTGTCCGAATTTCGATTCGGAACGAAACGAAATGCACATGCCTAAGCTTGAACACGCACATGTAAAACACTTGTAATACACTTCTAAAATGCTTGTATATACTTTCAGAACTCTCAAATAAAAACACCAGAAAAAGGTCAGTGAGACCCCTGCTCCAGCTTCTTTTATAGACCCCTTCTGTGCAGGCTTTACACCTGGCAAATTCGACCAATTAGCCGCTTACCTTCACTCACCAATCCCATGGCTGTTGCTGTCCAGGATAACTGCAGCAACCAATGGCAACCTGCCAAAATAGAAACAGGGGAGAGAGAACTGCAGACCCCCTTTGAGCTATCCCATGGTGGTCCAGCATATTGCTATGACCTTTCATTAGCTTCTTTTCAGGTAGATTTGAGCATTTTTGGCCCCATAGAGTTCAATGTAAATACCTGAAAATGTGCGGCATTAGTATTTTACAAGTATTGCACATATTCCAGGCAAACAGCAGCTCTCCACCACTAACCTTCTACCCCTAGTGCTTTGTTTTGGCTAAAATAAAAATAACTGAAGCTTGAACACGCACATGTAAAACACTTGTAATACACTTCTAAAATGCTTGTATACGCTTTTAGAACTCTCAAATAAAAACACCAGAAAATCGCTCTGCTCATTTGTGAATACAGCCTTAAAAGGAAATACCTCAATGATGTTCCCTGCTTATAAATATGTTGCAATTTCCATTTAAATCCTCATTACACCTCTAAGACTTCTATGAAATCCCACAACAAATTGAAGGTGTTTTACGGCAGAAGACTTGTGGCTAAATATGAGCCTGTATACACCGGTAGACACTGATGGATCGGAAATCGTATAAAGTTTTAGGCCAGTTTGAATCGGCAACTATTTCTGCAGGATAAAAGCACTCCACTGTCCTGTGATTAATATCAGCAGTCGCGTGATTTTTCTGTTTGAAATCAATTCCAGCCCGAAGATGTACCTTCCAGTCCTCTCAGCGGTCATTAATGTAGGATGGATTTACAATCTAAGACTGTGTTTTGTGTGCTGTGGTGCTGCTTTGGCACAGCACAGCCATATAGTTCATCACTTGCTTATCTCTACCTAGTTTCCAATTATGGTTTTTAATCCACTCGATTACAAGCTTCTTCCAAACGCGCGAGAAGTAAAGAAGGGGAAAAAAAAAACATATACATGCACACACAGAACAGCACGTTCCATCGGAGCTATAAAATCTCACACTAATCTTCAGGAAAGGCTGTGAAGATGACAAGCAAATGACAACATTTATTCAACGAAATAACGGCCCCAAGCTTGTCTTAAATTTACAAGGAAATCTCAGGATGTGTAAAAAGGGAGTTCAACCTTTATGTCGCTGCTATAAACTCATGAAAGGTACAAACCCATTAGCTATTTGTTTTGATGAACACTGCAGCTGCAGATTTTATTTTCCTTATTCATTTTTGGTAAAATCATTTTTCGAAAAAGCCTGCTTGGCCAGGCTCAGCAACAATGATTCTTTGAACAAACGAGGGCAGGAGAAGATAGCAAGTGGTATACAGATTCTTGTGCAATGGAGATGTTTTCCAAGATTATACATACATACCATTCCAAGGATTTATCACACACTGGCAAGGATCTGTTTTCAATAGTTTATGTGAGAATGAACCTTTACCAGAAAATGTAAGGTGGAATGAAACATATTTGTATAGGTCCCCCATACCCTCTCCAACATCTAGGGTTATTAAAAAAGAAATCTAACCTTGGATGTGAATTGTGATACTTGTAGCTACCGACCCACAATGCTCCTATTGTGTTTACATCCTCTTTCTCTAAAACAGCTGATTACAATACTGTGCCTACTTGTGTCTGATGTATAGACTTCTGAAGGACTGCCTTAGGTTGGTCAATGGGCTACTGTATGTGACCCCTATAAAGACAACTGCCTAGCACATGCACAATGAATAAAGAAGATAATAAGGCTTACCTCTGAGCTACAATTTCAGGTAAATATATATATATCATGCCCTCCGCAGAAGTCACGTATTGACGAAACTAGTCAGGGCTTTTGCTGCACGCTACGCCGGATATGACACCTACGCTTCACTGAAGGAACCAGGAAGGATTAGTCCGCCGGGTGACTTAGCGGTAATCGTGATAAGTGTTGTCTAAACTGTTCATTTATTTTATACATTGTGTACGTAGGATTCATGGGAGCTTTGCTGGAAGGGGTGTTTTAATAAATGGAATTATGCTATGTTTGTTTTTTCGTTTGTTATTTCATCATATCTGAGGTTGATTCCATGTGAGTGACCCCCAAATAGATGGATATCTTATCAGTCTCCAATTAACTTTGTCTGAAAGGCCTGATACCATTATATTTCTCTTGAGTTTGAACCCTTGTGGGGACTGTGTTCCAACACGTGGTGGATTGAGAGTGTGGTGGCTGGTGCACGCTTCCTATTTCCTTCTATTACTACTACTGGACAGCTCACAGATCGTGTTGTTTCCTTATAACATCAAGATTATTTATCTATTACCTACTTTATGGTGGTGTTGGTCACCTATACCCAATCACAGCGCTGTTTTGCATTTGTTACTGAAATGGACTACTTTTTCTATTTTGGACTTTAAATGCTTTTCTGATATATATATATATATATATATATATATATATATATATATATATATATATATATATCAAAAAAGCATTCAAAGTCCAAAATGAGTCATTAAGTAATAAATGCAGAACAGCGCTAAAAATAGATATAGGTGTCCAACTCCACCATACAGTAGGCAAAAAGATGGAAAATAATGATGTTAGAAAACATCCACAGTCTGTGTGTTATCCAAAAGTAGTGTCAGATAGGGAAAAGGAAGCGTGCACCAGCCTGCCCACTCTCAATCCACCACGTGTTGGAATCAAAATCCCAGCAGGGGTTCAAACTCACCAGACATACAGTATTATCAGGCACTTCATATAAGATTAGTAGGTGACTGATTGGATTTCCATCTAGTGGGGATCACTTGCAAGGAATCAGCCTCAAATGGGTGGGATAGTAAACAAAAAAAGAGGAAGCAAACATAGCGTAACTCAATTTATTGACAAAACCCCTTCCAGCAAGTATCCCAAGAATAATGCAGCTATCTCAGAGTGATAGCTGCATGCTGCGCCTGCTATGACATCCACGCCACACTGAAGGAACCAGGAAGGGATAATCCGCCGGGTGACCTCACGGTGATCGTGTTGAGGACGCTACCTTTTACATCAGTGACTGGTGAAGTGATGTTTACATTGTTCATTTGCAACTGATTTTTTGTACGTAGGATTCTTGGGATACTTGTTGGAAGGAGTTTTGTCAATAAATTGAGTTACGCTGTGTTTGCTTCCTCTTTTTTTGTTTACTATCCCACCCATTTGAGGCTGAATCCTTGCAAGTGATCCCCACTAGATGGAAATCCGATCAGTGACCAACTAATCTTATATGAAGTGCCTGATAATACTGTATGTCTGGTGAGTTTGAACCCCTGCGGGGATTTTGATTCCAACACGTGGTGGATTGAGAGTGGGCAGGCTGGTGCACGCTTCCTTTTCCCTATCTGACACTACTTTTGGATAACGCACAGACTGTGGATGTTTTCTAACATCAAGATTTTCCATCTTTTTGCCTACTGTATGGTGGAGTTGGACACCTATATCCATTTTTAGCGCTGTTCTGCATTTATTACTTAATGACTCATTTTGGACTTTGAATGCTTTTTTGTTATTTTTACACATTTTTTAACTGCTGCTTTTATATATATCTTTATATCTCACTTCAGAGGTATATATTGTGCTCTATTGTTCCTTAAAGGGTATTGTCTGTTTGGCGCTGAGGAGTGTATTATAGGCCTTGGGAATACACTGTTTTGCTATATATATATATATATATATATATTTGTTTATACATTTTTTTTTAAATGATATACACTATATTACCAAAAGTATTGTGACACCTGCCTTTAACCACTTCAATACCAGACACTTACACCCCCTTCCTGCCCAAGCCAATTTTCATCTTTCAGCGCTGTCGTTGTTTAAATGACCATTGCACGGTCATGCTACACTGTACCCAAACAGAATGTTTATAATTTTTCCCCACAAATTTATTTTGGTGGTATTTGATCCCCTCTGCGGTTTTTATTTGTTGCTCAACAAATAAAAAAAAGACTGAAAATGTAAAAAAAAAAAAAAAAGTTTTATTTTGTTTCTGTTATACAATTTTGTAAATAAGTATGTTTTCTCCTTTACTGATGTGCACTGATAAGAAGGCACTGACCGGCACTGATAAGGCAGCACCGATAAGGTGGCACCAATGAGGTGGCACTGACGATGGGCACTGATAGATGGCACTGCTGGGCACTGGTATGCAGCACTGATGGGTGGCACTGATATGCAGCACTGATGAGCATTGATGGGCGGCACTCATGGGTGGCACTGATAGGCGACACTGATGGGCACTGAAAGGCTGCACTGATGGGTGACACTGATAGGCGGCTTTGCTGGGCACTGATACATAGCACTGGAGGGCACTGATATGTGGCACGGATAGATGGCACTGATAGGCATCACTGATGGCACTGGCAGGCATTGGGGATAGGCACTGATTGGCAGCTGCCTGGTCACTGATTGGTATTTTCCTGGTGGTCTAGGGTGGCATACCTGGTGGTCAAGTGTGATGGTCATCCCTAGTGGTTCTGGTGGCATCCTGGTAGTCCT
Organism: Rana kukunoris; assembly: GCA_029574335.1. Taxonomy (NCBI): domain Eukaryota; kingdom Metazoa; phylum Chordata; class Amphibia; order Anura; family Ranidae; genus Rana; species Rana kukunoris. The sequence continues at coordinate 457,375,187 of CM056051.1, read as the reverse complement.
GGGCAGGCATCCGAGGGGGGGCTGCGCTGATAAACAATCAGCACAGACCCCTGTCAGGAGAGCGAGTGAGGAACAGCCGATCAATGGCTCTTCCTGTTTACATCATGGTTGGACACGGCGGAGGCTCTTTACCGAGATCGGTGTAGTGGTGTGTCAGGTTGACACACTGCACCACCGATCCCTGCGATGTGCACCCCCACGGGCACGTGTCGACTGTTATCCTGCTGGATGTCATATGACGCCCAGTCAGGATAACTGAACCACTGCCTGGTCGTCATTCTGCTATAGGCCAGGCAGGAAGTGGTTAAACTATGGGAATGTTTGACCATTCTTTTAGAAGCGCATTTGTGAGGTCAGACACTAATGTGGACAAGAAGGACAACAAGGCCTGGCTCGCAGTCTCTGCTCTAATTCATGCCAAAGGTGTTCTATCGGGTTGAGGTCAGGACTTTGTTCATGCCAGTTCCTCCATCCCAAACTCGCATATCCATTTATGGACTTTGCTTTGTGAACTGGTGGGAACATGTTAGAACAGGGAGTGGCCATCCCCAAACTGTTCACACAAAGTTGGAAGCATGAAATTGTCCCAAATAACTTGGTATGCTGACACCTTAAGAATTATCTTCACTGGAACTAAGGGACCAAGCCCAACCACTGAAAAATAACTCCACACCATAATCCCCCCTCCACCAAATGATTTGGACCAGTACACAAAGCAAGAATTATAGCAGAGACTGCGAGCCAAGCCTTCTCATCCACATCAGTGCCTGACCTTACAAATGCACCTCTGAAAGAATGGTCAAAAATTCCCATATACACACTCCTTAACCTTGTGAACAGCCTTCCCAGAAGAGTTTAAGCCGTTATAGCTGCAAAGGGTGGGCCAACTCAATATTGAACCCTATGGACTAATGCCCGGTACACACAATGAGATTATCGGACTAATGATCATCCATTTTTTTTTGTATGCTAATCTCAGATCGAATCTGAGGAGTTTACTAAAGTCACTAAAATTCTTGTACGACAGAATACAAATTTGGTGCATGTTTCGTGAATGTCCGATAGAATAATGATCAACTCTCGAAAGATCTGTACTAACAAACCGATTAAGGTGCCATTGCTTCGAAAGTATTTTTTTCGTACGATTTTCTGATCGTGTGTACGGGGCTTAAGACTGGGATGCCATTAAAGTTAATGTGCGTTTAACCACTTAAAGACCGCCTCCTGCACATATACGTCGGCAGAATGGCACGGCTGGGCACATGTACGTACAGGTAGTAGGAGCTGGAGTGCGGCGATCGGTCCCCGGAGCTGAAGAACGGGGAGAGCCGTGTATAAACGCGGCTTCCCCGTCCTTCACTGTGACGGCATCGTCGATCACGTGATCGCTTATACAGGGAATCGCAATCGATGACGTCACACCTACAGCCACACCCCCCTACAGTTGTAAACACACATTAGGGAACACATAACCTCTACAGTGCCCCCTTGTGGTTAACTTCCAAACTGCCAATGTCATTTTCACAATAAACAATGCAATTTACAGTAAACGCATTTTTTGCTGTGAAAATGACAATTGTCCCAAAAATGTGTCAAAATTGTCCGAAGTGTCCGCCATAATGTCGCAGTTACGAAAAAAATCGCTGATCGCCGCTATTAGTAGTAAAAAAAAAATGTATAAAAATGCAATAAAACTATCCTCTATTTTGTAAACGCTATAAATATAAATGCGCAAACCAACCGATAAACCCTTACTGCGATTTTTTAAATCCAAAAATAAGTAGAAGAATACGTATCGGTCTAAACTGAGGAAAAAATAATTTTTTATATATATTTTTTTGGGGGATATTTATTATAGCAAAAAGTAAAAAATATTACATTTTTTTCAAAATTGACGCTCTATTTTTGTTTATAGCGCAAAAAATAAAAACCGCAGAGGTGATCAAATACCACCAAAAGAAAGCTCTATTTGTGGGGCAAAAAAGGATGGCAATTTTGTTTGGGAGCCTTTTCGCACGACCACGCAACTGTGAGGCGGCGTACAGACGATCGGACATATCCGATGAAAACGGTCCGCGGACCATTTCCATCGGATATGTCCGATCGGGAGTTTGATCCGATGGCGTGTACACACCATCGGATCAAATTCCCCGTCGCCGGACGGCGCGGTGAGACGGCGGTGCCGTTGACGCTGCCGCGTCACCGCCACGTCACCGCACCAGGAAGTAAAACACTTCCGCGCATGCGCCGAATCCATTCGGCAGCGGCGCGGCGGCGGTGGGGGCCGACATGTCTGCTGGTAAGTATACTAACCAGCAGACATGTCGGGCGGACAGATTCCACCGGATAGATTTCAAAGCTTGCTTTGAAATCTGTCGGGTGGAGAAATCTGTCCGCTAGCCCATACACACGAGCGGAGATGTCTGCTGAAACGGTCCATCGGACCGTTTTCAGCGGACATATCCCCTCGTGTGTACGCCGCCTCAGTTAAAGCGACACAGTGCCGAATCGCAAAAAGGGGCAAGGTCCTTTAGTAGTATTTTGGTCCGGGTCTTAAGTGGTTAAAGACACGTGTCTCAATACTTTTGGTAATATAGTGTGTGTGTTGTGTATACTGTATGTGTATATATATATATATATATATATATATCATACAATTTCTGAAATTACTGCTGTATAAACAAATATACAGCAAAAAGAATGGCTTGCTGGAATGTTTAACTTGTCTTGGATCAACATATAATGATTTTTGTATCATTGCTAATAATGGAAGCCAGCATTAGACTAAAGTTACTTTCCTATAATATATATTAAAATGTGTAAATTAAATTTAAATATGTTTGACACCTTTTAACTCTATTTTTTTTCTCTGTGTGTGTAACAGAGAGGTTAACTGGCTGTTCTTTAAACGATTCGGTAGAAAAATACAGGGGAGTGTGCAAGTGTCAACAACTCATGAAGTGTTTAATTTGCTCCAAGATATAATCATTAAAGGCTCAGCTAGGTGCCTGCCCTAGAAATAGGAAAACAATTTGCTTTTGATATATTTGTTAGCAGATCTGCATTGACAGACGAAAAGACAGAGAGTTTCCCACTAGGTGTGCGACAGTATGACCACTGGCAGCAGCAAGGTGACCTCTCCTTTTATGGCTTGTTAGGCCCCTTTCACATTGAGGCGTTTTTCATGCGGTACAGCGCTAAAAATAGCGCTGCTATACCGCATGAAAAATCATGCCCTGTAGTGTTCAATGTGAAAGCCCGAAGGCTTTCACACTGAAGCGGTGCGCTAGCAGGAACGCTCCAAAAGTCCTGCTAGCCGCATCTTTACCGCGGTATAGGAGCGGTGTGTTCACCGCTCCTATAGCGCGCCTTCCCATTGGAATCAATGGGAAACCGCGGCAATAGCGCGGTAATACCGCCCGCAACGCGGGCGGTATTAACCCTTTTTCGGCCGCTAGCGGGGGTTAAAACCTCACCGCTAGCGCCCGAATATCGCGGTAAACACGACGGTATAGCGGCGCTACAAATAGCGCGGCTATACCGTCACCGCGGCTCCACGCCTCAATGTGAAAGGGGCCTTAAAATTAAAAGGTTAAAAAAGTTGGCTAAGAATACTCAGAATACAAACATTATATAAAAGATACTTAAAGAACAACATTAAATCATTTAAAGAATATATAATATACTGTGTATATACTGTGTATATACTATATATATATATACATACACTGTCAAAAGTATTGGGACACCTGCCTTTACATGCACATGAACTTTAATGGCATCCAAGTCTAATGCCGTGTACACACGGTCGTTTTTTGCGATGAAAAAAAAACGTCGTTTTTTAAAACGTCATTTAAATTGATCGTGTGTGGGCAAAACGTAGTTTTTTGTCTTTAAAAAAACGACAAAAAAAAAATTCCAACATGCTTGAATTTTTTGTGTCGTTTTTCAAAACGTCGTTTTTTGTTTCACAAAAAGTCACCGTGTGTAGCAAAAACGTTGTTTAAAACGACGTTTTTCAACCCGCGCATGCCCAGAAGCTAGTTATGAAGCGAGCTTTAATGGAAAAGTGTGGTGAACGTAACCTCGTTTTTTGTGAAAAAAACGATGGTGTGTATGCAACATCGTCTTTGAAAGTGACGTTTCAAAAACGTCGTTTTTTACTTCACAAAAAACGTCGTTTTTTTTCATCGCAAAAAACGACCGTGTGTACGCGGCATTAGTCTGTAGGGTTCAATATTGCGTTGGTCCACCCTTTGCAGCTATAACAGCTTCAAATCTTCTGGGAAGGCTGTCCACAAGGTTTAGGAGTGTGTCTATGGGAATGTTTGACCATTCTTCCAGAAGTGCATTTGTGAGGTCAGGCACTGATGTTGGACGAGAAGGCCTGGGTCGCAGTTTCCTCTCTAATTAATCCCAAAGGTGTTCTATCGGGTTGAGGTCAGGACTCTGTGCAGGCCAGTCAAGTTCCTACACCCAAACTCACTAATCCACACTATATTGCCAAAAGTATTGGACCATCCCTCCAAATCTTTTGGTGGAGGGGGGTTTATGGTGTGGAGTTGCTTTTCAGGGTTTGGGCTTGGCCCCTTAGTTCCAGTGGGAACTCTTAAGGCAGGGATCGACAATATCCGGGCGCCACGTCGCAATTGCGACAAGAAATTGTGACCTGGTGCCCGCCGCTAATTGAGGCCGTGGCTTTGTGACCTAGAAGGCTGCAAAACCACGGCCTCAATTAACGGCCCCCGCGGGCCCACTGCGATCGCGCGGCGGAGGAGGTGGGGGCGCACGGAGGCACAGGATCCTGTGTCTTCGTGCGCCCCCACCTCCCCTCTGCACGATCGCGGCGTTTCCTGCGACGGCTGGTAATTGCGGCCTTGTGAAGTCCCAAGCTCTCCCTTCTGTGAGCTGGCGCCATCAGGTGGTGGCCGTTGGCATTACACGTTAAACAGCAATTCTGTGTAATGTTTCACTATTTTCACTGCCATCTCCTTCCCTCACATTAGAATCCCCAAACATTATATATTTTTTTGATTCTAACACCCTACAGAATAACATGGCGATCGTTGCAATACTTTCTGGCACACCGTATTTGCGCAGCGGTCTTACAAGCACACTTTTTTGGGGGAAAAATACACTTTTTTTAATTAAAAAATAAGACAACAGTTAAGTTATCCCAATTAATTTTGTTATATTGTGAAAGATAATGTTAATCCAAGTAAATTGATACCCAACATGTCATGCTTCAAAATTGTGTCTGCTCGTGGAATGCCGACAAACTTTTACCCTTTAACCACTTGCTTACTGGGCACATAAACCCCCTTCGTGCCCAGGTGAAATTTCAGCTTCCGGCACTGCGTTGCTTTAACTACGTCGTGCGACTTGGCTCCCAAACAAAATTGACGTCCTTTTTTCCCCACAAATAGAGCTTTATTTTGGTGGTATTTGATCACCTCTGCGATTTTTATTTTTTGCTCTATAAACAAAAAAAGAGCGACAATTTAAAAAAATATATATATTTTTTACTTGTTGCTATAATAAATTTCCCAATTAAAAAAAAAAAATTCTCAGTTAAGGCTAATATGTATTTTTCGACGTATTTTTGTAAAAAAAAAAAAAATCGCAATAAGCGTCTGGTTTGTGCAAAAGTTATAGCGCCTACAAAATGGGAAACAGAATTATGATTTTTTTTATTTTTATTTTTTACTAGTAATGGCAGCGATATGCAATTTTTATCAAGACTGCAATATTGCGGCGGACATATCGGACATTTTTGACACAAATTTGGGACCATTCACATTTATACAGCGATCAGTGCTATAAAAATGCACTAATTACTGTATAAATGTGACTGGCAGGGAAGGGGTTAACACTAGGGGGTGAGGAAGGGGTTACATGTGTATCCTGGGTGTGTTCTAACTGTGTGGGGGGAGGGGGGGTGACTGGGGGAGGTGACCGATGCTGTGTCCCTATGTACAAGGGACACAGATCGGTCTCCTCTCCTCTCCTCTGACAGCACGTGGAGCTCTGTGTGTAAACCTGCTGTCACCTGGTTGTGTTCCCGCCGATCGCATGTACCCAGCGGACATCGTGGCCGCCAGGTACACGCATTGGCTCTTCAGCGATGCGCCGGGACAGTGTTTACCAGCCGTGCGCCACCCAGTGGCGCACGCTGGTAATGCACTTTAAATGACGTCCAAAGACGTCCACTTGGCACTTGAGAGCCGCGCTGTGGACGTCTTTTGTCTATAGCGCGGATCTCACGTGGTTAAAATCCCCATAGGCGACATTTAAAAAAAATCTACAGGTTGCATGTTTTGAGTTACAGAGGAGGTCTAGGGCTAGAAATATTGCTCTCGCTCTAACGATCGCGGCGATACCTTGTGTGGTTTGAATACCGTTTACATATGCAGACGCTACTCACGTATACCGTTTACATATCAAGGCACATACTCACGTATGTGTTCACTTCTGCACGAGAGCTTGTCGGGACAGGGCATGTTTTCTGGCTCCTAACTTTTTTATCTGGCTCCTAGATTCCAAGCAAATTGGTCAAACCCTGTCTTAAGGTGTCAGCATACCAAGACATTTTGGACAATTTCATGCTCCCAACTTTGTGGTAACAGTTTGGGGATAGCCGCTTCCTGTTCCAACATGACTGCACACCAGTACACAAACAAGGTCCATAAAGACATGGATGAGTGAGTTTGGGGTGGAGGAACATGCCTGGCCTGCACAGAGTCCTGATATTAACCCGATAGAAAACCTTTGGGATGAATTTGAGTGGAGACTGCAAGCCAGGTTTTCTCGTTCACATCAGTGCCTGACCTCACAAATGCGTTTCTGGAAGAATGGTCAAACATTCCCGTAGACACACTCCTAAACCTTGTGGACAGCCTTCCCAGAAGAGTTAAAGCTGTTATAGCTGCAAAGGGTGGGGCAACTCTATATTGGACCTCACAATCAAAAACTGGGATGCCATTAAAGTTCATGTGCATGTAAAGGCAGATGACCCAATACTTTTGGTAATATAGTGTATGTTATGTTAACCTAACCTTCTTCTGTCCATGTCCTCCTCCTTGCAACTGTTTTTTGAAATATGCCCATTTCTCAATATTGAACTGTTCAAGGTATAATAGTAATAATATTCTGTATCAAAATACTGCCTCCTTCAAAACTTTTCCCAGACCTCCAATTATAAATGCAAATTATAAATGCAATCCTAAATGGTTTTGTAGAAAATGTCAAAATCCCCCATGCTTAAATTCCCAACTATCCTGGTCTCATCTGCAGTTTTACCCTCACATGACCCCTGATCTAACAAATATTTTCAGGAGCTCCACTGATTATACCCATATTGCTATGGTACCAACAGTTGCCCCCAACAAATGGAATTCAGAATTATCCCAGGGGACATATAGGAAATCTTCCACTTCTCACCCCTATTTCTCTGTACCTGGCTAAAGCTGCCCTGACTGACAGAAAAATAGAATTGTTTTGTCAACGCAGAGGCCAATTTCAGCTCTGTATCAGATTCCCAAACAGATCCATGGGGTGCAGAGAGTCTTCATCACCCCACATCCATGCTGAGAGTCTGGTATGTAGGTGTTGTTTGTAACTGCTTCTACCATGCCCATCTTTTCATGAACTTGGAGACCTGGTATGTGCAGTCATTTTAGTTGGAACTTCAAATCCCTATTATTATTATTATTATTATTATTATCTTACCAGACCCTCATCTAGGATAAGGCATGCCCCAGGTATGTTATTTAAAGAAATCTTGCATTTTATTCTTTCCCCCTAAGCATTATTAAAGTAAAATCACCCCGCCAAACATAAATAAATAAAGAATAGGTGTTTGGTACAGGTTCCACAAGGCAATGCCCAGCCCTCCATAACATTTGTTTCATAATTGCTTACTTTTTGTCAGAAACCATGAATCAGACCGAGACAGAAGTGCAGTTAAAAATTCATACTATTTTGTGATCGGAGGGGGGGAACCCTCCAGACACGGTTTGTGCCCAATAGGGGTGCCTGGGGTTTCCTCCCCATTATCCTGTACCACCGTCTAAATAGCAGGATGAGGTATCTAGAGTGAAAATACTGATCAGTTGTCAATTTATCTGTAAAATCAATAAAAATCTTAAAACTTCATACTATTTTAATCATAATAATAATAGGTAAACAGAGCAACATAGTCAAATTATAGCCAGAGTTCGGTAACTGGAACGGATAGTAAGACAAGCCAGGACGTCAGGGAGCCAGAGATCAGCGTACTTCAGGACAGGCAAGGAAATCAGGAAACTGGAGAATCAGCATAGTGGAACAGTAATCTGGATCAGAAACCAGAAGGGATGTCAGCCAAGCGAGTCTTCAACAGGTATACATGAGAGAGTCTCTGGATGCGTTTGACCAAGGCGATGGAAGAGAGTAACTGAACTGAACAGCTTAGTAACCAGCAGGACTGATGCTGGTTACTAAGGAAATCATCATCAGGTGAGTCACTGTGGAGCTGGCAATTAATCGACAGCTGAGCAGCCTGCTCTGAGAAGCAAAGGCTGAGTCCAGTCCTGACACCTTTAGCCTAGAAAATGGCCATTATTGTTTTTTTTTTTTTTAACATTCGGCTGCAATTGATTTCAGTGGGCTTGGATTCACACCCGAACTTCAGTAATGTTTGGTAATCCCACTCTGAACTGAATACAGACACATTTAGCTCACCTCTGCTGCTTAACACAGTCTTGCCAGGTCCAGTGCTTCCCTCTTGCTATACTTGTAACTCCCAGTCATACAGTCTTCTTCTGCCAGCCGTGAGGCTTCATCTACTGCTTGCCCTTTCATCTCTCCAGCTGGGGAATCAATGTGGCAGTGAGCCATGGGAGACTACGAGGTGGAGAGAGCACAAACACATTGCCATGGACCTGCACAATCTCTGTGAATTTGAGAGGCAGATAAGAAAACCACAAAAGCTGTTAGCTATTCCTCTACCCTTCTGTAAATTTGTTGCTTTAGGCAGGTAATAAGTGAGCCGTATTGTCACTCATTTGGACTCTAGTTGGTGGAGCAGTCAAGAGAGAAAATGTGTGCAATACTTTTTAATTGCTGCTAGTGAGGTAACCTTCGTCAACTTAAGCAGAAAACCAAAAGCCCATCTCTCATCCCTCTTTATCCCTCAACTTTCTGTACCTTACCTGTTCACTGGCAACATTCTCTGAGAACTCACCTGTAATGGTCAGGGGTTAACACCGTTTATGATATTCCATTCCACCAACCCAAGACAGCTTCCGACACTTCACAATCCAGCAGACAGGACCCATTGAATTTCCCCCAGAATAACGAGACACAGCTCTGTTCTCGTGTTCTAAAAAGACAGATCGTTTAATGGTAATACTCAGGCTTTTATATAGTTAGCAACCAAAACATGCTGCAGTAATCAAAAGGACAATGACACAGTCCATCCACAACATCAAACAATGGGTGCTAACGAGTCCCTCTCAATCCACATCTTAGCCAGACATTCCGACTCCACGATAAGCTATTCTCACCTGCTACACAATACACATTCCTTTAGTAAACATAAGTCAGACGTCTGACCTTTAGAGGGTGCTAAGTCACATTCCACATCTTCCACAGTAGCAGACTTAATTAGCACAATAGACAATAGAATGCAGTCACAGCAAGCTTTATCACTACAGCCAGGTAGCTGGAGGTCATTACCATCAATTAGCATCTTAACAGTATGTGTCCCCACATTGAATGAATCACACTATTGTTGAGCGGTTGTGTAGGTAACCTTCGTCAACCTAAGCAGAAAACCAAATGCCAATCTCTCATCCCTCTTTACCCCTCAACTTCCTGTACCTTACCTTTGTTCACTGGCAACATTTTCTGAGAACTCACCCACGTCAACACACTAATGATTTTCCTGAATCTATGTTTTACACCGTATTGTTTAATGAAGAAAAAAATATTCTAAACTTAAAAAAAAGTCTCCTTTGCTGATGTGCACCAACTTCCTGTTAGAGGGTGATTATGTTTGTTTTCCAAGGTCTCAATGTATGTAGGACCATAGCCAACCTCCGTTGTTCTGAGATGGACTATGGACTATGAGATGTGTAGTGTGCATAGAGCAGTGCATATGACCTCAACAAATGTGCACTGCTCATTACAAACAAGCGGAAGTGAAGGGAAAAAGGAGAGGCTTGGGAGCTCATGGGGAACGCTGGAAGGAGGCAGTAAAATGAAGTAAGGAACAATGTCACGAAAAAAAAAATACAGAACCAAGTAGCAGATGTATATGGATTACTTTAGGAGAATAAGGATATCATTTAATGTCACTTTAAAGTAGCCCTGTGATGAGAAAAATATAGAGGCTGCCATTGCTGACATCCCCTTTCAGAATGTTAGTTTTCTAGATGTTATATTGATAACTGCATTCTGAGATTCTAACTCTGAAAAGGTGTAAAGATAAGGCCTTCTGAAAACTCTGACACTTATGCCCTGTGCACATTAACGCTTCATCTGATGAACCGATAGTGTGTGGGCCCCATCGTTTTTATTTCCCATTGGTGAAAAAAAATAGAACCTGTTTTAAAATTTTCTGATGGTTAAAAAAAACGATAAAAAAAACGATCGTCTGTGCGGAAATGCATCGGTCAAAAATTCATGCATACTCAGAATCAAGTCGACGCATGCTCGGAAGCATTGAACTTAATTTTTCTCTGCACGTCGTGTTTTTTATGTCACTGTGTTGGACACGATCGGATTTTTAACTGATGGTGTGTAGGCAAGACTGATGAAAGTCAGCTTCATCGGATATTGGATGAAAAAATCCATCGGTCCGTTTTCATCGGATGAACCGATCTTGTGTACAGGGCATAACTGTAATAACATGTTTGTTCCAGGTTTATGAATCAAAAGTATTAATGTTATGGCCCAACGCCCGTACACACGATCCGAATATCGTACAAAAACTGACGTCCTAGGAAGAATCGTACGATAATCGGATCGTGAGGACAGAGCTTTCGATAGCCGATCACAACAATTCCGATATTTTTCGATCGGACACGCACAAAAATTTTCCTCGTTCAATACCAGATAGTACAATTTTCGTTTATAGTATAGTTGTCGTCCGAAAATACAATACATTACAACACATGACATCACTTCTGAATTAATTTTTTTTTCTGCCGTACGACAATTTTCCTGACTTTAGTAACCTATTCAATTTCTACTTGCGACTATTAAGCGAAAAAAGTCAGACGATCTGTCATTCGATTTTCAGATCCTGTGTACAGGCCATAAGACATCTATCATGTTTATAAGGGCCGGCGATGGCACCCCCAATACTTTTTTCTTGACAGGTTCCCTTTAAGGAGGGTATCTATCTCAGTCTGCTATTGTATTATATCTAATTAACCATACTTTTTAAACAGTATGTTTCCTTTAGATGATACATCTTTGCATGTGATATTTATAACTCTTGTGAGCAGACTGGTGTGGGCTGTGGAGTCGAACCCTTGGTTTCAGAACTCACAAATAAAAACATTAAGGCACATTTGGTTATAATGAAGTGGCTTTCTATAAAAAACAAACAGCAAACACTTCAAGCCAAAAGTATTTACAAGCACGTGGAATGGACAGTTTAATATGATACACAGGATCTTGGCGTCCTAAACAGTAGCAAGTGCCAGGACTCAGCGCGTGGTGGTGATAGTGCACCATTGTTATAAATCATGATAGGTCAGAATTTAAGAACCCTTTTATTGCAGCCTATATGACGGGCGCGCAGCGATCAGGTGCTCACCGGGTCCACGCCCGCAGCACCGATTCTAAGGAGCCAATGGCGGCGGCTCTAACGTGAGCGCCGTCCAATGACGGCGCGACCACGTGTGTAAACAAATCACGTGCGTCAATCCGCGCGCCCGAGCGGGCGCGCACACGCGGACACGGCGCTCGGCGGGTCCAGCCCGCAGCGTCATATCTTAGACTTGGCGGCTCCTTACCACGTGATCGCGCCGTCCAGCGGCGCGATCACATGTAAACAAACCGCAGCACGCCGGTTCTTCCCTCCTCTCGCTGTAATGTACAGCGTAGAGGAGAGCGCGGATGGCTGCAAGTGTGGGAGTCTGTGAAAGACAGATTTTTAATCCCTGTTCTTTCCTTCCCTGCGCAAAACTGAACCCCCACAATCCAACCCCCCATACTCTGCAACCCCCCAATACTCTGCACCCACTCTGCAACCCCCCAGTTTAACCCCCCATACTCTGTCCCCCCAATTTATTAGAAAATAAAAATAGACAGTGGCCCCCCAATATAAATCCAATGTCAATCACATCATTCACTTGATGATATTGACCTGTAGACATGACAACCTGTCTTGCTCAACAGTCTTCCCCTGTCACTACTCCCATTATAAATACTCCCCGACTCCCCGATCCCCCGCGCAATACTCCCCGGCTACTCTGCAATCGTTTTTTTTTCAGGCTTCCCAGCTGTATGTGGGGTCAACAATCTCACTGGCTTATGCTATATTCATCAAGGGATGACCCTTGTAAAGGAATATAACCAAAACATATTTTTGGGGAAAAAAGGTGTCAATAAAATAAATAAAGTAAAATGAACAAAAAAAAAAATAAAATTTACAGCGCCCCTGTACCCGTCTCGTAACAGACGCGACCGCACACGTGACAACACCCAGGGTCCCCAGCCATTTTTGGCCCTAGACCTTTTTAAAAAGATTGAAATAAGCTCGCCTAGGGGATTTTTAAGTCGCGTATCGCCATTCCACAAGCGTGTGCTATTGAAGGGTGACTGTTGGGTATATTTACCGGCGTAATTCATCTTTCATATTATGCAAAAACATTGGGCTACTTTACTGTTTTTTTTTTTTAAGCACAAAACTGTGTTTCCAAAAAAAAACGCGTAAAAATTGAACTAGTAAAAAGTAGGCCGCCATTGTATTCTCTAGCTTTGCTAAAAAAGTAGCGATGGATGATTTTTCTGTAGGAGAGAAATTCAGAATTGGTCTGGGTGTTCCAGAACGCCTGGTGGTGCTCCCTGGTTGGGCCTCTGTATGTGGCACGCTGTGTAAAAGTCCCACACATGGGGTATCGTACTCGGGAGGAATGCAGAATGGGAATTTGTGGTATGCATATGCTGTGTGTGAGAAATAACATAATATGAACATTTTGGGAAAAAAAAATTAAAATAAAAAAATCTTGATTCAAAGAATTGTGGGGAAAAAATGACCAAAAAACTCACGATGCCTCTTTCTAAATACCTTGTGTCTTCTTTCCAAAAAGGGGTCATTTGGGGGGTAATAGAAAGAAATGAGAGAGGCTGTCATACATCAGTTTTAAATTTTTCCTATTTCACCCAGACTAAATATTATCCAATTTTTTTTTTTTTTGATAAATAAATTTTAGGCAATATAAAAATCTTTTTTGATTTTATAATAGAAATGAAGAAAAATTCATTTTTTTACAAAATTTACGTCTTTTTTCATTTATAGCGAAAAAAATATGGAACTCTATTTGTGGGAAAAAAGGACAAAAATCATTTGGTTATAGTGTTGTATGACAATTGCCATTCAATGTGAGAGCCACGAAAATTGGTCTGGTTATGGGGGTTTAAGTGCCCAGTGGTCAAGTGGTTAAGAACCCTTTTATTGCAGCCTATATGACGGAGTACTGCTTCTTTCTAAAGACATACCAAATTAGCAATATCTTAGACTTTGCAGCAGGCAGCAAATGTTACAAAAGTAAAGATTTTTAATGTTCTTTAAAACTGAACTCCAAATACAAACACCCACAAAGTTTAAATAGTCTTTTATTAGAAAATAAAAATAAACAGTGGCCCCCCAATATAAATCCAATGTCAATCACATCATTCACTTGATGATATTGACCTGTAGACATGACAACCTGTCTTGCTCAACAGTCTTCCCCTGTCACTACTCCCATTATAAATGCGTCCCAGGCTTGGACAACAAACTGGCTTGATCAGACCAAATTTAAACAATTAATTTGTCTAAACACCCAGGGTGCCATTTTATTTTTAAATTGTGTGTCTGCCTCTGATACCAATGCTACTGCTGTGAATAACTAGACTGATGACTGTTTTCATCGGACAAACCGTCAGGTTTGATTCTTAGTGAAAAAAAATAGAACATGTTTTAAATTTTTCCTATGGATATCAATATAAAAATCTGATCGTCTGTATGGAACTCCATCGAAAAAACGCATCCATCGTCCACGATTAGATTCCATTTTTTCGGCTCGTCGTAGTGTTGTATAACGCGTTTGGACATGATCGATTTTTGTCTAATGTGTGTACGAGGAAAGTCAGCTTCATCGGATATCCGACGAAAAAATCCATCGGATTAGATTCCATCAGATATCCGATCGTGTGTACGAGGTTTTTGGGTAGGAGTATCACACATGGTAAACGACAGTGCCAGCCCCCCCCAGATGGATTGTTTCTGTTTGCAAAAAAAATAAAAAATGGCTGGGGATCTTGGGTGACATTATTACCTCATTAGAGTCATGACCTTTCGTGGTCAACTACATCACCTGGCATTCCAAGGCTGTTTGTTGACATACAGCAGCCGGCCGGGGACCTGTTATTTGTGATGGGAGTAGGATCAGGTGTGGTTTGCTGTGCAAGAAGGGTATGGGAAAATAGATATTTGTGAATAATGTGGATGTACAAGCTGGACAAAATGATTGATATTAGATTTACATCATGGGAAATTGTGTGTTTTTATTCATTTTCTAATAAATAACTTTTTTTTTTCCATTGTGTGAGTGTTTATATTAACTATTTTTGTTGTTGAAAAAAACTGATGTGGGTATCTGGGTGGACTTATCAGAATATGGGGGTCCTCTTAAGGGAGACCCAGATATCTGGCTACCCCAGCTGAATGTGTACAGGGTACATAGCATCCCTTGTTACTCATTTACAAAAAAAAGTCCCCCAATGTAAATACAAAGTCAGTCATGTTGTCCAGTAATGTAGAGCAATGTCCATTACAATAACCAACCAAAACAAAGACATACTGCGCCACAAATGTTCACCCGCAGCTATTCCCAATTCCCAATGTAAAGGACAGATCCCCAGCTAGCTTCTGTATAAACAAAGGAGCCACCGATGCTTGGTGGTCATATTTGGTAAATGACGTCACATAGGATCCTTCGTCTGTTTGTTTACAGAGATTGTCGGAGATTTGTCAACTTTACAAGCAGATTTAAGGTATGCACAAATTTAAAGTGATACTAAACCCAGGACCCTGAAATCAATATATCTGTTCTCTCACAGAACATGGAACTGCAATAGTTTTACCTTTTCTCATCAGCAGTTAGAGCAGTCTTTTGACTTCGATCAGTGTCTGGTTAAAGCTTGTAGAAGGAGTTTTCATTCTCCCATGATCATCCTATGAGGATGCAGGACTCCTGATCCTCTGTCTGTACAGTGCTGATTGGCCCTGTGCTGATCACATGCACTCTATAAAAAATAAAAATAAAATCTAATAATAGACACCAAACTGAGCATGTGCAGCTTGTCCCCTAGCCTGTGTACTATCAGGAGATATATTAGGGACTATGAAAGAAGGATAGGATCAGAGAAAACAGGATCAAACAGCCTTGTATACACAATGCAGATGGTTAACCCTTTAGGTGCCACAATGAGTATAAAAAGCATGCTTTACTGCATATACAGACTGATTTTACTGTTGTGGTTTTAGTGAATGAATGAATGAATGAAAACTTATATAGCGCGGCACATGCGAACTAAATCGCCTCTGGGCACTTGTTGTTCCTGTCTCCTTTGGTATCAAAATAGATGAGTCTTGATCTTTCTCCTGAATGCTAAGTGGTTCTCCTCCAACCGAATGCTGGTTGGTAAAGCGTTCCATAGTCTGGGACCTTGCAAATCTTCTATCTCCTTTGGACCTATAGTTGGCTTTCAGTATCTGGAGTAGATTTTGATTGGTGGATCGCAGAACGCGATTGGGATTATGAGCTTTTATTTTTTCACATAAATAATGGGGAGCATTCCCATGAATACATCTATGCGTTAGACAGAGTGCTTTAAAAGTAATTCTGTCTTTTACTGGCAAGCAATGAAGGGCTCTCAGTGAAGAAGAGATTGATTCCCAAGGTTTTTTCCCAGTCACAAGTCTAGCGGCCATATTTTGAATGACTTGTAGACGAGCGATTTGATACTTGGGGAGTCCGAGGTAAAGGGCACTTTAGTAACACTTGTTTAGTAACACTTCAGCTGTTTTTGGTACCAGAGCCATTTTATTTTTGCACACATGAAAGATGCACATTTTGGGCCTGAAGTTTGCATTAACTCCCCACCCAAGCTATATTCCCAGTAAAAAAAATACACTTAAATTATATTTAGTGAATATAAACACAAACATATACCCAATTTCTCTAAAAAATAAACACAGAAACAGATGTGGGAATTCAATAGTTTCCCAAAAGACACTTTCCTGGTGCTATGGTCCTTTTAAAATTGGCTGCATCAGATTAAAATATCTCTGACCTTTTCAGTAGCTTTGCCAATACGAGTAATATACAGAGCGTATGTTTCAGTATTCAAAATCATTAGTAAAGTGTATATTTTTTAGCACTGTCTACTGTATTACTGTCACTGGTCCCAAAAGGGGTCAAAAGGGTCAGCTAGTGTCCGACTGTCTGCAGCAATATTGCAGCATCACTATAAGTCGCTAATCAGTGCCATTACTAGTAAAAAAAAAAAAAAAACAAAAAAATATCCCATAGTTTGTAGACACTCTAACTTTTGCACAAACCAATCAATATACACTTATTGGGATTTTTTTTTTACCAAAAATATGTAGCAGAATTGCCTAAATTGCATAAATTGATAAATAAATTAGATTTTTTAATAAAAATTGTTTAGCTATGTTTTTAAGCAGAACATACTTTTTTTTTTTTCAAAACTCTCAGTCTTTTTTGTTCATAGCGCAAAAAAAAACCCACAAAAAAAATGCAGAGGTGATCAAATACCACCAAAAGAAAGCTCTACTTGTGGGGGAAGAAAAAACATACAGGTAATTTAGTTACAGTGTCCATGACTGCAATTGTCAGTCAAAATAATGCAGTGCTGTATGTAAAGTGGTAAAACAAAAATGTATAAATTTACAATCGCTTAACTGCAGCTCTGTAATCATTAATACATCTTTACATTTATTTTTAAAGGCAAGCAGTTTCAATACCTAAATTGAATCCGGTGCCAGCCTCTTGCTGTCCCTCTACAGCAGAACTTAGACTGTGGCCGCGTACACACGATCGAATTTATCTGCTGAAACTGGTCCGACGGACCGTTTCAGCAGACATCTCCGATCATGTGTACGGGCTAGCGGACATGTTTTCCCAGCGGACAAATTTCAAAGCATGCTTTGAAATTTGTCTGCCGGAGACATGTCCGTCGGATATATCCGCTGGTTAGTACAATAACCAGCGGACAGAAATCTCTGCGCATGCGTCGAATGGATTCGACGCATGCGTGGAAGTATTTTACTTCCTGGAGTGGTCACATGGCGGCGTCAACGTCACTGCCACGTCACTGCGTCTTCAGCCCGAGGGGATTTTCGTCCGATGGTGTGTACACGCCATCGGACCAAAATCTGATGAGACATGTCCGCTGCAAACGGTCCGTCGGACATGTTTGAGCGGACATGTCTCATCGTGTGTACGCGGCCAGAGAGAGCCCGCTGTGCAAGAACCAGTCAATTGTGCTGTCGTGCTAACAAATTACATGCTGATATAATTATAAAGCAGAGTGATAGAAAGATATGTTAGGATTGCCAGTCAGGATTGTAGTGTTAGACAGAGCTGAATCATTTTAGTACAACTGAATGAACATAAATATAAATTGGCAGGTAAAACATCTTCTTGCATTTATGTATTTCTTCCCTTTTTTTTAGTTGTACAATAAACTGTTAATTCCTTTCATATCACAAACACATTTAAAATGTTATGATTTTTGCATAAAACAAAAAGTCAACAAAAATGTTTAGTGTCTTAAGAGGAAAATTACAAAGTGTCTGGATGCTGTCCTTTTGGTGGCATCTAGTTGTGAATTCTGAGTTATCAGAACGGTAATTTGCAACTGCAATTATTTAGCCTGAGCAATCATTTCATTTCAAGTACTTAGCAGAGAAATCTGATCATATATCAAGAACATCCTGGGGACAATGCGCAGACTAATCACATGAGATGACTGAATAAAATCAGATCAAAAGATGCTGTTTGCTAGCCATTATTTGCCTTACTTCTGTTACATCTTTTCAAACACACCAAAAGCTTGTGTCCCTGATAACAACAGGGTCCATTTTAAATTTTCAAATAAAGTCCAGGTTTAAGACAGGTTTATTTTAATTGCTATTTGCAATAAAGTTTTTATGTTAGCACCACCTGAGATCTCCACTGTATCCATCTCTATTGAGTTCCCAGAGCTGATCCAAGTTTTTGAGGCGTTGGTTGCTTGGCAGAAGCAACTGTGTGTGTCCTGGTCACAGGAGTTTTGGCAGCTCTTTCTACAAACACGCACTTGAATGCAAACTCGATTGTACCAGCCTTTACAAAGAAAAAGTACATTTTGGTCAGCCCAGATTTTGTAGGATCTTCAATAAAATGATGGTATGGGATTTTGTTGAAGATCCTACAAAATCTGGGCCAACCAAAATGTATTTTTTTCTTTGAAAATGCTGGTACAGTAGGGGAGAAGTACATATGAATGAATGAATGAAAACTTGTATAGCGCGGCACATGCGAACTAAATCGCCGTGAACACAATTTCGAAATTTCCGATAACAAATGTTCGATGTCCGACCGTGTGTAGGTTCCATCGAACATTTGCTGTCGGAATTTCTGTCAAAAATTTGAGAGCTGGATCTCAAATTTTCTGACAACAAAATCCGTTCTCTGAGCGTGTGTAGACAATTCCGATGCACAAAATTCCATGCATGCTCTGAATAAAGTACGAGACGGAAGCGCTCAATCTGGGAAAAATAGCGTTCATAATGGAGATAGCACATTTATCATGCTGCAAATGTAAACAAAACAATGCCAGCAATAAAAAAAAAAAAAAAAAAATGTGTGGGGTATCATGTATCCTATACTCATTCATATAGTGGGGACCGGGATCTGGGGGGCCCCCTTGTTAAAGGGGGCTTCCAGATTCCGATAAGCCCCCTGCCTGCAGACCCCCACAACTACACCCCAGGGTTGTGGGGAAGGGGCCCTTGTCCCCATCAACATGGGGACAAGGTGCTTTGGGGTGGGGGGGCAGAGCCCTCCCCTATTTCCTGGCATTCCAGGCTGCATGCTCGGATAAGGGTCTGGTATGGATTCTGGGGGGCCCACACTGTTTGTTCATTTTGTTGTGGGTTCCCCTTAGAATCCAGACCTGACCCGAAGGTCCTGGTATGGATTGGGGGGGGGGGCTTGCTGTTTTTTTCAGAATGTTCTATTGTCTGTATCATTACATCTGATGAGTCATCGATTGTTAAAAAAAAAGTGATGCTTGGCTTCCCGGCCTGCTGCTTAACAATCAGCTATTCTTTATACAGAATTTAACTTGGTCGATTATTTGTTTACTGTCAAATTTGTCTAATTCTAATCATTCTGAAAATCTGGAATTTGATAGAAAGCAAATAAACTAAACACATTTTTAAGAATTTTTACAAAATTCATTAGCATTAGTTACTATTTCATTCAGAGATACGGATGAATCTAAATTCCTGAATAACCCAAAACATTTTATTTGGACTGAAACAAGTTGCACATGTCTACTGAACAGGAATTGGATTTAAAATGCCAGTCTTCAAGTGGTTAAATCGATGAGATGGAGCCTGCAAGCTCCAACATTAACAAAAGTTTTTTAAGGTTTCCTTTCAAGTGCGCCCAGATTCTTTGTGGTGCTCACTGCTCAGATGCAGTGAAGATTTAAAGTGGTTGTACACCCTGTACAACCATGTTTACCTACAAGTAAGCCTAGATTAAGGCTTGCCTGTAGGTGCTGAAAATATCTCCTAAACCTCTACGATTTAGGAGATATTTACAATAGAGACGTGCACCGATGTCTATGGTGCTACTATGCGATTATGCTTTATCTTTGCAGGGAAATAAAGAGGATTAAAACCCATCAGGGTTTACTTCCTCTTTAAGACTTTGGTCTTGAATTAGCTTTTTTGCCATACAAGAAAACTTTATGTTCAAATGGGTATTTTATATAACTTTAAATATTTACTTGAAATTGTTTATGTTTTCCCAACTGCCTGTTATGATGGATTTTAACATCTCCAGCCAGCCATAAAAATCCAACCTGTTTGCTCTGCCAGTGCCATCTTGCAGCTGAAGGACAACTCCATTTTGACCGATCCAAATTTATGTTATGACGGGGCCAACTCGCTGCTCCATTCTCCATCATTCTATCACATACTTTATCATACCATTGATCATTTGGATTGCCCTTGTAATGTGTTATATTGACTTTCCACAAGACTTCTAATTCCTGGATGCATTAACAACAATAAAGAAAAAATGCTCTAACTGTGCACTGCTGCATTTTTTTGCTTGGCCTTTCTATGCCTTTAAATGACAGTCAAGGTTTATACTTTGAAAATAATAAAGTAAGAATTTCTATTTCTAAGATTTCTAAGTAAAAATAACATTTTAGCAAATAGAGATTGAATATATCTAGCTTTTACATACTAATATTTTGGCAAATAAAGCCCATTTGTTGGCTCCGATTCTAGGACAAATGCAACCCACTTGGGATGGTAATTATTTTAAAATTGAGGAAAATGTAAACCAGGCATGTTAAAGTAGTAATCAAAATTTTACTTTAATAGGACTCAACAAAGACAGAGTCTACTCTTAATCAAAGCTGTCCCTGTAAAGACAAAAGTGAGTATTAACCCCTTTTGCCAACCTCTACATTACTAGTCACGGTGTCAGTGTTGCCAACAGTCAGTAATTTTACTGGCAGACACTAAAAAAACGGCAATTTTCTCCTGCCAGTAAAAGTAAAAGGTTGCCAGTAAAAAATATGGCTGTGACGCTCAGCTTGGTTCCAGAGACCATCTGAGTGCCTACTACAGTGTGATTGGGTGGCTCTGGCGAAGGCGGTGCCTGAGCATGCCGCGTGATGTCATGGTGCAATGGAGCCAAGCAGAGCAGCCAGATCCTTGTGTATGGGTCTGCGGTATGGGAGCAAGGCAGGTTGGGACCGTCAGTGCTGTTTAAACTGCAGTGGACTGGAGGGATCACTGGGCTTGGAGAGGGACTGTCACTGTGACTCAGGAGGGGATGTGTTGTGTCAATGAGGTCTCATCATCATCTGTGCTAGGGCACACTGCTGTCAGTGTCACTGTGAGAGTCAATTTTATGTGTGAGTGCCGCCCATTCTAATTTCTTGCCCTCCTAAAGCCTGTCCCTGAACTACTTACTTACTTTATAGAAAATAAAATAGCAAATATGTTTTTTGCCTTATTATGTACCTAACAACATATTGCTAATTGCATATTGTATTTGTTTGTAGCCTAAATACTCTAATTTGCACTTAAAACTGTAATTTTGTAACTTTTGGAAATGCCAGTAAAAACCTGGTTGTGCCAGTAAATATTAGGTGTTGTGTCAGTAAATTTCAATCTGCTAGGTTGGCAACACTGCACGATGTTGATGTAGGGTTCAACAGGAGGAACCACCACTGAATGTTCCAGGGAACAAGAAGATCAGGAAGATTGATAAAAAGTGTCAGTTTCTGAAAAAAGAACTAGTCAGTTATTTCTCAATAAAAGAGTGCTGTCTAGAAGCATAGATAGCAGGAGATTATTCACTTTCTTCTTTAAAAGGACAGTTCTGATTGAGACTGACAATGTTGACAGAATCTCTTTAGGAAATGCACCTTCTCTATGAACAG
Organism: Rana kukunoris; assembly: GCA_029574335.1. Lineage (NCBI taxonomy): Eukaryota > Metazoa > Chordata > Amphibia > Anura > Ranidae > Rana > Rana kukunoris. The sequence continues at coordinate 457,353,227 of CM056051.1, read as the reverse complement.
AGGAGATAAGGTTCAACGTCTCTCTTTTTCATTTACCCCCATGAACACACTGATGTCTCCACTTCCAGCCTCCATTATTGTTTTGTTTTTATTTAATGCACACTAAAATTTGCCTTAAGCCTAAACTAGCAAATGGACAGATTTAGCATTTTCTAAAAGGGGAGGTGTGTCTAGTGTACTTTGGGGTGAAGTCTAGAAAATTGGATTAAGGAAAACTAGAAATGTTTCCCGTGGCAACTAACTGGGTTTCAACTTCCATCCAATGAAAATATTTAGTGAGGAAGCTAAGTGCAGTGCCTGATGTGCCCGCTGACGGAAGCTTCCATCTTCAGCCCTCTTCCTTCCAGGGCTGGGGGCATCATCTTTCTCTGTTTGCACTAAATGATTGGATAGTAAAAGAAAAAGCAGCACACTGATGAACAAACTTCTCTGTTACACTACTCTCTATTCCTATCAATATGAACTATGACAAACCTGAGTGGCTCATTTTACTTTTTTCCCTCCCACTGTATAGTGTTGTATAGTGGACAGCAAGAGATGGATACCGAGTCAAATTCAGACACTTATACTGCTTGCATATTAAAGTGGAACTAAAAAGCGCATTTTTATTATTTTTTTGCATTCTATGCACAAAGGTTAAAACCTTCTGTGTGCAGCAGCAAAATACCCACAACCACCCAATACCTACCTGAGCATGATTTTCCTCCAGCCATGTGCACGAGCTGAGACAGCAGCGGGAGCCATTGCTGTCAATCATAGCCAGTTGATAAAAGGGGAGAGATAGAGCAGGGCTGAGCCATGGCTCTGTGTATAAATGGACAAGCAGGGCAGCGGCTTAGGAGCAAGCCTGCTTGGTTGTCCCCATTGCAAGTTGCTTGGTCTGGAGGCACTCGGCAGAAGGGAGGTGCCAGGAGCACAGATGGGACCCAAGAAGAGGAGGATCAGGGTTTCTCTGTGCAAAACTGCTGCACAGAGCAGGAAAGCATGCCATTTTTGTTTTTTTCTTTCTTTTTAATTGCCTATAATATTACTTTAAAAAACACATTTAATATATTAACAACAGATTAATGATTACAAAGCTGTAGTGTATTTTCTACAAGTTTAGTGTTCAGGTTTAAGGAACTATAACAGGGTTTCAATACTTTTTTCTTTTTATATAATCTCTGCTATAGGCAGTACCATGTTCTTTCTCAATAGTATATATAGAGGGAGGGGGCGTGGCTACTGCGCGGCTGGATGGACGCCTGAGATCGCGGCTCCTCCAGTGGATCGGGGTTCCTAGCTACTAACAGCGGCCATCGGGGGTAGAGAGACTCGGCAAAAGGCTCTGCAGCTCGGGGAAGGAGGCACTGACACCAGGGATGGCAAGAAAGAAGAAGGACACCGCGGGTTTCAAGAAGCTCCCGCACTTCTTCCTCCCTGTGGAGCAGGCGCATGGCCAAGATGGCGCAGGCGGCGGCTCGCCTGCATCCTCCAGCAACTGCTCTCACTCCCCACGGAGCCCTGCATTGATCGGAGCTCCCAAGTCCTCCCAGCCCAGATCGCCAGCGGCCTCCACCCCATCAACGCAGAGCCCTGCAAAATCAAAACCCAGGCTGTCAGCTGGCTCTTCCCCTATAGAGGTAAGCCTCAACTGTGGTTCTGCTGACGCTACTAAGGAACTGTCTGACACATTTGATTCGTTCCCAGCCACTGCACAGCCTGTCTCTGCATCTATACTAAAAGATATGCTGGGGTCTCTTAAGGCATCACTGCAGACTGACATGCTGAACTGTGTAGCATCTTTTAAAGCTGAAGTGCAGGAACTGGGGGGAAGAGTGGATAAAATAGAGCATAAAATGGGTGAATTTGCTGCCTCTCATAACACCTTCATAGATGCACATAATGAGCAAGATGACCACCTAGAAGCCCTCAAAGCCAAAATCGCAGACCTTGAGGACCGCTCAAGACGAAACAACTTGAAGATTCGGGGGGTCCCTGAAACTGTTCTGAATGCTCATCTGAATCAATATGCCTGTGATTTGATCCATGCAATTCTGCCATCTATCCCTGCCTCTGAACTGGTGATTGACCGGATACATCGTTTGCCAAAGCCTTCCTACCTTTCAGATGACATACCTAGAGACGTTATAATGCAAATGCATTTTTACCATGTCAAAGACCAGCTTATGGCCAGTTTCCGGAAAAAATCCCAGATCCCTGAGCGGTTCGCAAGTCTTCAGGTGTATGCGGATCTTTCGCAATATACGCTGCAAAAACGGAAGTTGCTCCTGCCGATCACGAAGGCTCTCAGAAATCATGAAATAATCTACCGTTGGGGTTTTCCTACGAAGCTCAGTGTTACGTATAACGGTGCCACCTCTGTCATCACCTCCTTAAATGAGGGCCTGGCCTTGCTTCGCTCTTGGGATATCCTGCCGGAGCAGGAAACTATGTCTGGCTCGCCTCCGCTTAAACTTGACACCCGGGAGGAATGGCAGACCGTGTCCCACAAACGTAAGCAAAAGTCTCGGGCTACTAAGCCGCCTCACCCTGATGTTTCCATTGATTGATGTTCATTTCCCCTGATCCACTGGGACGCTATGCTCACGATGTCCCCTCTACAACTGTTGTGCCTTACTTTTGCGCTCAGATTCCTGTTGGAATCGCCCTTGTTTTTATCTCTCCTTGGATGTTTTTTTTCTTTATTTTTTTCTCTTTTATATTAGTTTTTGTACTGAAACATTGGTCTGGCTAGTACAACGAGCATCTGGTTGGTTGACAAGGCTCTGTGCTGATGGTAGACTTTGCAGCAGCCCCTGCGTGCTTGGATGCAAACTATATTTGATGACTGGAGGTAACATAAGCATATTATCCTACTGTATCTATGGTACTTAAAGTGACTTCATTTAATGTGAGAGGACTCAACCACCCTGCCAAGCGGGCATCCTTATGGAGAGAATCTCTCAAACTGGGCAGTGACTTGATATGTGTGCAAGAAACACATTTTCTAGACTCAGCCTTGCCAATTTTGACCCACAGGAAATTCCCTCACATTTTTACCGCATCTGCAGCACAAAAACGTAAGGGGGTCCTTATTGCCGTTAAAAACTCTGTGGCTCTCTCCTTGCATTATTGCATCTGTGATCCTGCTGGCAGATTTTTGATACTTTTGTGCGATATCAATAACAATCCTTTCACAATAGTTAACGCTTACACTCCCGACACTCATCAGCTCCACTTTGCCAACACACTGTTATGCAAAATTTAGAAACTCAGGCGCGGCCAGCTGGTGATTTGCGGGGACTTCAATGTAGCTGCTGACCCACATCTGGACCTTTCCTCTAAGCCTAAGCATCTTCCGCCAGCGCTCCAACCGCTTCTTCACAAAGAAGATCTTTATGATGTTTGAAGATGTCAGCACGCTGAGGAACGTGACTTCACCTTTCACTCTGCGCGTCACAACTCGTATTCTCGGATCGTGATGATCCTGGTGGACAAGATGTTATTGCAGGCTGTGTCATCCTCCAGTATTCACGACATTACGTGGTCGGACCACGCTCCGATTTCTATATCAATACTGGAGGATCACACGCCGAGCCCTGCGTTTGTTTGGAGGGTCAATTCACAACTCTTTAATTCTGCACAGAATGTATTGGAGGTTAATAAGCATCTTCAGGAATACTTTCAGTTAAATTCTCAGTCGGTATCTAACCCTTTTGTTGTTTGGTGTGCTCATAAAGTTTTTATACGAGGCATTCTCATTCAAATGTGTTCACGTCTGAAGAGGCAGAGGTCATTGCAGCTGGACAAACTCGTGAGGGAGATTCAAACCCTGGAATCTTCTAATAAATCTAAACCTACACATTCCTCTTGTGCAGCGCTTTCCAAGTTACGTTCTGATTTACGCCTGCTCCTAATAGAGCGACATGATAAATATCTTAGAGCCCTCAAGCTTACACACTACTCCTCTGGCAATAAAGCAGGCAAGTTTTTTGCTAATCGCTTTAAAGCGAGAAAGCTTCAAGCTAAGATTGGACATTTGATAGACCCTTGCTCGAAACAAAAAATTATCAATCCTACGGCTATTGCTGCCGCTTTTGCGTCCTACTATGGTTCCCTTTATAATTTGAAAGATGACTCTAGCACCACACAACCTAGCATCCCAGATATCCAATCCTTTTTGGCCTCTTTGCATCTCCCCACTCTCACGGCTGAGCAACTACAAACGCTCAGTGCACCCATAACTCCCCAGGAAATCAGTAAAGCTATTTCTTCGCTACCACTAGGGAAATCCCCGGGTCCCGACGGTTTGTCAAATGACTATTACAAGCAGTTCCCTGACATTATTGCCCCAAATCTTGCCTTGGTGTTCGCGGCTGCAATGTCCTTGGCCTCTTTCCCGGAGGAGATGTTACAGGCTTATATTGTGACTATCCCGAAACCAGGTAGGGATCCTACTCAACCGGCCAACTATAGACCAATTTCGTTGTTAAATACGGATCTTAAAATATATGCGAAAATTATTGCACATAGACTTACTCCTATTCTCCCAATCCTTATCAAACCTGATCTGACAGGTTTTGTTGCCGAACGCCAGGCGTCTGATGCGATTAGGAGAGTGATGGGCATAATTCATCATGCCGGGGCGGGTCGGGTGCCTTCTCTGCTGCTGTCCTTGGACGCGGAGAAGGCATTCGACCATATTCACTGGCAGTATATGTCCCACACTCTTCAGAAATTCGGATTCACTGGGCCCATCTTATCAGCCATATTGGCACTGTATACTTCGCCCTCTGCAAAAGTGTACACCTCAAATATTCTGTCCCACTCCTTTACAATCTCCAATGGGACCAGACAAGGATGCCCTCTATCCCCTTCCGTTTTTAATTTGTTAATTGAACCCCTGGCAGAAGCAATTAGGAGCTCACCACAAATTACTGGTTTTAAATTTCAAAATAGTTCCCTTGTTATCAATTTATTTGCAGATGACATAATTATCTTTTTGACCAACCCTAGTGCCTCTTTAGCAGCAGCCCACGATATTCTTACGACCTTCAGCACCCTGTCCTACTATAAAGTTAATTATACAAAATCCCTATTGCTGGATTTAGGTGTGGACCCTGTTCTCCAAAAACGACTTCAGTCTTTATATTCATATACGTGGAGCACGGATGGGATTCCTTACCTGGGTATTCGATTAGTATCAGATGTCAATTGTATGGCAGACATTAACTACTCCTCTCTTATCGATAAGCTCACATCCGAAGCAAAGAAAATATCTAAATCTGAACTCTCCTGGACGGGACGCTAGCCACCTTCAAAATGTTTATGCTTCCTCAGATCTTATACATGTTTAGAACGCTCCATTTGCCTCTAAAAAAAAGCACATCTTTTAGCGCTTAACAGGATTTTGAAAAATTTTGTTTGGCAAAAAATGAAACCTAGATGCTCACATGCCCAGCTTATAAAACATAGGTATGCTGGAGGCATGGGATTGGTTGACCTATACGACTACTGGGTGGCCACTCATTTGGCCCAGCTTAGGAGTTGGTTCTCGACCACCCCAAATAAACTATGGATAGATGTCGAACAACATTGTAGCCCTACCTCCTCACTTCGAAACGTATTATTGGTTGATGTTTGGGAGCCGAGGACGTTAAGGCACCTCCCTCCTTCCACCCAGGCCTCCTTGGTAGCATGGAGAGTATTCTGCTCTTTAGAATCCTCTCCAGAACAGGGGATTTATGTGCCCATCCTGCTGAAAGTGTTGGAGCCACTGGTTCCTGGTCTATCCTTGCAAAGATGGGAGGGGACTGGTATTTTGACCCTTCAGCAGCTATTAAAAGATGACAAAATCAAGCCCTTCGCTCAGATTCAAGACGAATTTCATGTGCCTGTCGCAGACCACTATTTTTATCTCCAACTCTCCCACCTTTTGAAATCTCTCCCCTCCCCCAAAATAATTGTAAACAAACAAAGCTGGCGCTTCTTTGTTGAGGCATCTCCCTCCATTAAAGGTACTTCTTTATTTTACAACTTGCTGCAGGGAAAACATAACTTTCAAAAGTCTACTTCCTACCAAAGATGGGAACTGGACCTTGGTAAGTCTTTTACAGAATCTCAGTGGCAGTCGGCATTTAAATCTATTTACCAGGCCTCCAAATGCGCAAACCATTGGGAGTTAGCCCATAAAATTGCCCTGAGGTGGTACCTCACTCCATATAGACTCTCTAAATTTTTAAATTCATACTCCCCGCTGTGTTGGAGAGGTTGTGGGGGGGTGGGCCAGATTATGCACGTTTTTTGATCGTGTAGAAACCTTTCCAGTTTCTGGAACAGGGTATTTTCTATGATCTCTGAAATAACTGGGATGCTCACCCCACCCTCTCCGGCTCTAGCGATTCTCAATCTAGGTATAGACCTGTTTCCTCCGGACTGTCAGAAAATTGTTACCCACATCCTACTAGCTGCTAGGCTTTTAATTGCTAGGAAATGGAAATCCGACCTGTCCCCTAATGCATCGGAGTTGATTGAAATGGTTAAACAAAATTTCGCATTTGAAAATCTACTGGCGTATAAACATGGCTCTAAACGTCTATTTGACCGCCACTGGCACTTGTGGGTTCTATGGGCCAAGGATCGATAATATTTCTAGGAGTGCCCTTTTTGTCTGACCACCCCTCTTATCTCTTGGTTTGCGGCCTACAATTTATACCCTTAACGATTCTTCGAACCAGACCTAATGTTCGCTCTTTGTTTAACCGTTTTATTTCTACTTTTTTGTTCTTCTTTGTTTTGTATTTCTAAAAATTTGAATGTAATCTTGGTGTTAATGTTGACTTTGTCACCTGTAGCATCTGCCGCACTTATGTCACTACTCTTTACTGATTACTGTTCTAGCATTCCGTTGCGATGTTGTCCACTATATATTGTACAATGTAGTGTTCTTTTGCGATACTAAGTGCTATTGTAATTCTATCTTTTTCTCAATAAAAACAAATGAAACAAAAAAAAATTGTATATATAGAGCAATGTCCCACTCATTATTACATACAGTTTTTTTAATTTACCAGAAGTGTTTCAGAAAGTACTGCTGCCCCTATGATAAATGTAAATGAAACGCTTGTATGGTTTAATTTGGAATACTGCTGGCATTTTATATTTATTTTGTAATGTTTAGGTCTAATGAGAAATGTAAACTGATAGACCATTAGTTAGAAAAAAACAAAGTTTAATGTCCTATTGATTCTGGAAATGCTCCTGTAAACACTTTACCACAACAGTGTACACTCATAAGTATAATTATGCTCTGATATTGATCAGTGGAAACAGAATTCTACTGCATCGGGGTGTCCTTAATTAGCAAGAGTAAATGATTTTAATAGGTAAGGCGAAGGGTAACAGCATACTAGTCAGAGATAATAATACAAAAGTAAAATACATAAATAATTGTATTTATAAAAATGAGTGCAAATATAGAAGGAATTGTGAGAAGAATTCTAAATATGTAAGCCTAGTACACACTGGGTTGAATGAAAAAAAAACTGACAGCTCAGATTCAAGCCACTGTACTAACAATCCACTGCTGAGCATTTGTGTATTCTGACAGAGGGACGACCCCCCTGTCAGAACATACCCATCAGCGCTCTCAGCCATTGGTTAAGAGTGCTTATAGGGAGCTGATCGACTGCTGGTTGGAGGTGCATGTCAGACCAGCTGCTATACACACACACACGACTGCGCAATTGTCAGTTAAAACAACGCAGTGGCGAATCGCAAAAACTGGCCAAGTCCTTTAGCTGCCTAAAGGTCCGGGTCTTAAGTGGTTAAAGCTGAACTCGAGGAACACAAATAAAATAAGATTTCCAGCGACCATCTTTGTCATACATAGACTGATGCATGTAATTGCTTGAAAACGTGAACTGAGGAAAAAGATGTTGCAGTGCAGTTTAGAAACTTAGAGCTACATCCTGTTGTAAAGCCTGGTCAGTACTGCTAATTTATTTTGTGGCATGCTACCAGTCACATACCCTTCTCCCCAGTTTAGCTATTGTGGCGGTGGGACCCTGTGCGACCTTAAAGACTGTTGGTTTATGCCAGATTTTGGAGAGAAAGGTACGCTAATTGCACAGCTGTGTGTTTGGCTATTTAGTTCTAACCCGACATGTGGCTCAGGGCCCCACCCAACAGAGAGGAAGTCAGTGTTGGCAGTCAGGTGGACTCCCATCCCTCTGAGAGGAGTCAGAGGCTGAATATGTGTAGCCAGAGCATGCATGTCTGCAGGAGGCAGATGTCATTGGTGATAGAGCAGCAAGGCGCTGATCAAGAGTAAGCTAGGTGTGAGCTTAACTCTAGGAAACTCTGTTTGTTCTGAGGAGAAGACTTAAGGCCTAGGCTAAAGGCCTGAAACAGCTGGATGGCAAGAATGAAAGCCAGGAGGCTAAAGTATGCAAGATACTGTAATGGCAGAACCCAACCCCCCTGTGAGGGCTACTGATGTATTTGTGAATATTTTGCTCTGCTCCATGTTCACCACCCAGAGTTACTTTCCCTAAAAGCTCCTAAGAACTGGCCCACATAATAGCTACTTACTAAGGCTGCATTCACATTTCAGTGTTTTAAAACGTGGGCAGATTTACTCGCATTTGAGGTGCTATTCATTTGAATGACACCTTAAATCGCGGTGTGGGCCTGCTGCGATTGTCGCATGATAAATCGCACTGCAATTGTGACAACATGCATTGCAGGTAGCATGTCACCCCAAAAAAGTTCAGTAGCTACTTCTTAAAGGTTCATGGGATGAGTAATTTTGTTGTTTATGCCTACATCACAATGGTGACACATAGTTTAGTCTAAAGTACTTCTACTAATCCTGTCATGATTGAGAAAGTAGGGAGAGGGCAGCTGTTGACATTAGAAAATAAAATATACCCTTAAAAGTAAAGAAAATAAAAGCTTAAAAGTTGTTCTTGCAATTCAAAATAATATAACTTCAGCCTTTTAAAAACCCATGTTTTAAATTGCCAGTGTTTAGCTGCAAGTGCTACAATAGTACTACAGTAGTATTGTAATTTTGTTCCCTGAGAGGTTCCACCTAGAAACAGCTGGTAGGCCAAGGACAGCTCTTTTGTGGTTGAAAATGTCATCAACAATCACAATAAATAGTACCATGGTGTACTACTATAATTGTAGCGCTACCCCATTCAGGAGCCGCTGAGTATAAGTGGGATCGGCGTGTTGTGTTACCTGGCAGGTGTCTAGGGGTGATACTTGTGAGTTGAGGAAGAGAGCGAATGTCCAGTCTTTAGTTGGGTTTTCTTCAATGCTTTATTCCAAGGTCCAACATGGCCTTCATGAACATGGTATAGGACAGGAAAACCAAAATCTATTGGGAGGACTCGCTTATTTCAATTTCACGTTCACTCAAGTACTAGGCCTGTAGCAGAGGCCCGAGCCAGACCCCTGCCACAGGCCTGGCAGCCGGAACGTCACTTGCAAATGTTGGGAGGACCAGGCCTCTGCCACAGGCCTGGCTCGGGCCTCTGCTACAGGCCTAGTACTTGAGTGAACGTGAAATTGAAATGAGCGAGTCCTCCCAATAGATTTAGTTAGAGTCACTGGATCCCTGATGGTTCGTTCAAGCCCTATTGGATCACCTACCTCCGGGTTCTCCTCAAGCCGATCCCCCACCATACAGCTCCCAGCCTGGGATCCTTTCAGAAAAGGTTCGGGACCCAGCAGCTACTGGGATCCCTCTCTATGTCAGGCTAGAGCTCCACATGGTGTGCAACTCCGGCCAGGTAGGCCACGGCTGCGGGGGCCATGGATGCGTGCACCCTGAAGGTGTGTGCCGCACCTGGAACTTGGACCCCTCAGAAATCAAAAACAAGGCAGCTGCCTCAGATATAGCCCCCTCAGCATGCCTTAGCGAGGGAACTAACCCCTCTGATTGGCTGCTGAGGAAAGCAAGTCCGCCAGAACTCCTCTAGCGCCAGCTGCCGCCCAGGGGTGAAAACACACCCCTGGAGCGCAGACCAACCCACAGGACAGTTCTGGGAATGACAGCAGCCTAAATTTGACAAATTGTGAATGGGAGCCACATAACTCTCCCATTCCCCACTAACTTTAGCGTAACACCCCTACAGAAAGTAAGGGGGCGCTACATAATCATGTGAAAAAGTAAGTACACCACTAGGAAGGTTGGTTTGAACAAGCAAACATTATATCTTTATTGAAAAAATTATATTCTTGAACAAATGATACATAATATTCACATTCATTATTATGATCTGTTCTAAATGATACATAAAATTCACAATTATTCTTATAATCTAAAATAAGGACCATGCAGATTTGTTATATGGAAAAAGAAAGTACATCAATGCATCTACCACCACTTTAAATCAATGAAATCGTAATCGGGTGTTTTGGATTCTGAGCCAATGCTTAAATCTCCATAGGGAGAATGCAAGTGAAACTTCTCTTAACTAAAGCTCAGATATCTGGGATCTGGTGTTCCCTTTGCTATTGACATGTGTGCTGCTTTCATTCTAAGATCAAAACAGTTCTCTAGGGCCCTCAGATATACATGTGTAGATGGCTATGAGTCTGGTAAGGGTTTTAAACAGATTATCCAATTATTTGAAATGAATGATTTTACTGTGGAGAAAATAAACTGCTTATTTGTCCAGGACTGGCCGACACAGCAAATTTAGAGCTAACTGTTTCATGTTAAAAGAAGTCTCCAAGAATCCCAAAATTACATCACAGGGTCTGCAGGTAACTCTTGCAATAGTTTGTGTCATAGTGTATGCATCTACAGTCAAAAAGAGATGGCACCTTTATAACCTTTATTTGAGATGTGTCAGTAAAAAAAAAAAACATTTGCTGTCTGAAAAAACATAAGAGCAAGACTACAGTTTGCCAATAAACATCTAAACAAAGATGAGGCCTTCTGGAACAATCCCTGGAATCCATAAAGACTGGTGCAGACAGATTTTGTGAATGTGTATCTCATGCATTCTACAAGTGGTGCAGTATGCACCAAATGTATGTACCTGTCTGAGCTTGTCCTTGAATTTAGTGCATGCTGTACCACTTTTAGAATTCAAATGAGACACTTTTGCAAAATCTGTCAGCACTAGTTTCTCTCTCTGTATGCCCAAAGAGTGTTGGTCTTAATTAGCTTCACTTTCGTAAGATACAAACTGTCTGCAATTATTTTATTTTTATTTGGCACGTTTAATGCGCCACAATGTAAAAGTGGTGTATTTAGAACTGGAGTGGATACAATAAGTGTACCGCTGAAAATGAATTGTATGTTACCAAAAAATTCCAAATAAATGATGTGAAAAAAAGTATATAGAAAAACGAATGAGTATACAGTAAATCTCTAAAAGTTCAAGGAAGGAAGGAACCTGTGAAGAAAAACGGGGTACGGCATATTCCTGTGATTCTTCAGTGTTAATAAGTGGGTGAAATCCAGTCTGCAAACCCACCACCAATGGAAGAAACAGAGGCTTACCGACTAGCCTGTGACCGCTCTTCTCAGGGGGGTCAGAACAGGCTCAGCAGAAATGCAGGTGATCCTCAATAAAGCCTTATGGAGACCCTCCAGAAATGATCATTCACAGTTGCCACTGCAGCGGCTCCCAGCTGGGTGTACCGAATGTATTCCAAAAATAGATCTCCAAGGTAAAGAGTAATGATCATCCGATATTTGGGAATGGTATGTATCCAGTAAAAAAAAGGGAAAAATACTTCCGATAGTGCAGACGTATAAAGGATGATTCATTAAAATGTAAAAAAACAATAAAAAAGGGATTTTTAATAACAGCTTACCTGTAAAATCCTTTTCTTGAAGTACATCACGGGACACAGAGCGCATAGTCATTACATATGGGTTATATGGGTACCTTCAGGTGTGGACACTGGTGTAATCAACTTCACAGGAAGTTCCTCCCTATATAACCCCCTCCCACTGAGAGTGCTTCAGTTTTGTAGCAAGCAATTTCTCCGAGGTTACACAATGTTCCCCAAAAGAGGGGTGGGAGCTCTGTGTCCCGTGATGTACTTCAAGAAAAGGATTTTACAGGTAAGCTGTTATTAAAAATCCCTTTTTCTTTATCGTACATCACGGGACACAGAGCGCATAGTCATTACATATGGGATGTCCCAAAGCAATGCTCCATGAAGGGAGGGAGACCGTAAGGCCAAAAATAGCCAAACAAAAAACATTATCAGGAGGTAAAATAGCTCCACCAACAGAAAAAAGGGGGCGTGAACCGGGCCAGAGGATTCTATACTGCTGCCCGTAGGACCGCCTGCCCAAATGCTGCGTCCGTAACCTTTGCGACGTCCAACTTATAAAATTTAGTAAACGTATGTACGGAAGACCAGGTTGCCGCTTTGCAAACCTGTGCCATAGAGATCTGATGGTGTGCCGCCCAAGAGGCACTCATGGCCCTCGTAGAATGGGCTTTAACTGATAAGGGAGGTGGAACGCGCTTCAGACCATAGGCCTGACAAATCAGCTGCTTAATCCACCTAGCCAAGGAAGACTTGGCAGCCGGCTGACCCTTCTTGGGGCCATCCGGAAGAACGAAAAGCACATCTGTTTTTCGAATCTTCTCTGTAGCCTTGAGATAAACCCTCATGGCTCGGACCATGTCCAAAGTATGAAGCAGTCTTTCCTCTCTGGACTGGGGAGTAGGAAAGAAGGATGGTAGGACTAGGTCCTGATTCAAGTGAAAACTGGATATGACCTTAGGAAGGAAAGAAGGTTGAGGCCGCAGAACCACTCTGTCCTTATGCAGAATCAGGTACGGTTCCCTGCAAGACAAGGCTGCCAGCTCGGAGACCCTTCTGGCCGAAGCCATAGCCACCAAGAAAACCAACTTTCGGGTTAGCAGCACAAGAGGGATTTCTGTCAGAGGTTCAAACGGCTGCTTTTGTAAAGCTGACAAGACCAGATTTAAATTCCAGGGGCAGAGGGGAGCTCTAATAGGGGGATTCACATGCAAGACCCCCTGCAAGAAGGTTTTCACAAGCGAATGCGTGGCCAAAGGCCTTTGAAACCATATCGATAAGGCAGACACCTGCCCCTTTAGAGTACTAAGAGCCAACCCCTTGTCAACGCCAACCTGGAGGAATCGCAAGATCCTGTCAATAAAAAACTTGCGAGGATGCCCTCCTTGAGACTCGCACCACTCCACATAGGTCCTCTAGACTCTGTAATAGATATTTCTAGAGACTGGCTTTCTAGCCTGAATTAACGTAGATATGACTTGGGCTGAGAGGCCTCTGCCCTTAAGAATTAGGGATTCAGCCGCCAAGCCATCAAATTTAGCTGCTGTGAAGCAGGGTGGTAGATCGGGCCCTGAGACAGCAGATCTGGGCGCAGGGGGAGTGGCCACGGTGCCCCTACTCACATCCTCACGATGAGTGCGTACCAAGCCCTTCTGGGCCAGGCTGGGGCCACCAGGATCAACGGCCTGCGCTCCACCCTGATCCTTCGTAGAAGGCGGGGAATCATCTGTAGTGGAGGGAACGCATACAGGAGAGAAAACTGGTGCCAGGGGCAAACCAACGCATCGGTCCCGTAGGCCGAGGGGTCCCTGGCTCGGGATACGAATTTGTCCAATTTCTTGTTGAATCTTGTTGCCATGATGTCCACATCGGGAACTCCGAATCTTTGGCAAATCTCTTGGAATACCTGGGGGTGAAGGGACCACTCTCCCGGGAGTAACTGTTGACGACTCAAAAAATCTGCTTGAGAATTGTCTATCCCTGGGATGAACACTGCTGAGATGCAGGGTACATGGGCTTCGGCCCATGAGAAAATCAGGTTTACTTCCCTTTGAGCCGCTAGGCTCCTTGTGCCCCCCTGGTGGTTTATGTATGCCACCGCCGTGGCATTGTCGGACTGTATCCTTACTGGCAGACCCTGCAGGGGGAGAGTCCAGGCGACCAGGGCCAACCGAGCAGCTCTGATCTCTAGGACATTGATGGGAAGCAGACTTTCTGCCTCTGACCACTGTCCCTGCTGGGTCCGTTTTCCTAAGATTGCCCCCCAACCTGTTAGGCTGGCATCTGTGGTTACTATTTTCCACGTGATGGGGCAAAAGGTTTTCCCTTTTGACAATTTTTGAGGGACCAGCCACCAGTACAGGCTGCGCCTGACTCCTGGGGAAAGACCTAATGGATGGTCTAATGCCTGTATGGACCTGTTCCAAGCAGAGAGAATAGCTGCCTGGAGAACTCTGGTATGGATCTGGGCATAGGGCACTGCTTCGAAGGCGGCTACCATCTTTCCCAGCAGTCGCATGCATAGGCGAATAGTCGGCCTCTTTTTGCCTAGGACTATTTGAATTGTTTGAGTCAATGACCTGATCTTTTCTTGAGGTAAAAATATCCTCTGGCATTCTGTATCTAACCGAAGGCCTAGATATTCCAACTGTCTTGTGGGTTGCAACCTCGATTTTTCTTGGTTCACAACCCACCCGAATTCTTGTAGATGCCGAACTGTGCGGACTACTGCATGATTGAGGTTGGAAGCTGATCTGTCGATAACCAGGAGATCGTCCAGGTATGCCAGGACCAAAATGCCTTCTGTCCTTAGGACGGCTAGCACCGGGGCTAACACCTTTGTGAATACCCGCGGAGCTGTTGCCAACCCGAAAGGGAGGGCTACGAACTGGAAATGACTTTGATCTATCATAAAACGAAGAAACTTGTGATGTGCTGGGTAGATCGGCACATGCAGATATGCATCCTTTATGTCTATAGATGCTAGAAAGTCGCCTTGATGCATGCTGGCTGTCACTGAACGTATGGAATCCATACGAAAGGTCTGAATCTTTAGAAAGCGATTTAGGCGTTTGAGGTCTAGGATAGGCCTGACGTCGCCATTGGGTTTTGGTATAATAAAAAGGTTGGAGTAGAATCCCAGACCCCTTTCTTGGGTTGGTACTACAATTACTCCTTGGAGCAAGAGGCGATCCAACGCCTTTACGAGAGAGGCCCTCTTTAACGGGTCGCTTGGAAGACTTGACCCCTGAAAATGAGGAGGGGGGATTTCTCGAAACTCTAGTTTGTAGCCTGTGGCTACCACGGACCGAACCCAAGAGTCGGGAATTCTGGCCTTCCAGACTTCGGAGAAAAACTGAAGTCTTCCCCCCACCCAAGAGAGTGGGGGCGCCCCTTCATGAATCTGACTTGATGACTGGTTTAGGCGGCTTGCGAGACCAGGGCCTCTTGTTTGCCGCGGCTTGTCCCTGTGGGCGGCTATTAACTGCTGAACGCCCGGGAGGCCGTCGATACTGACGGGAAGTCGAAGGGGCCGAGCCTGCAAAGGCCTGTCGTTTAAACGCGGGCCCACGCGGTCTTTCCTTGACCGGTAAGGAAGAACTTTTACCACTTGATATGGTTTGGATATATTTATCTAGGTCTTCACCGAATAGTCTTCCCCCATGAAAGGGAAACCCTGCTAAAAGCTTTTTGCAGGGTGCCTCTGCTGACCAGTTCTTTAGCCACGAAAGACGACGCATGTGAACCACCAGCAGAGATAACCGGGATGCCTGTTGGATGGAGTCCTTAATAGCATCTACTGCAAAGCAGAGAGCCCTAGGGAAATCTGCTAATTCACGAGTTTGCTGAGCCGGCATGTCCTTTAATATCTGTTTTGCCTGATCCTTTAAGGCCTGACAAACGCCAATGGCTGCCACCACTGGCTGAACCATGGCACCTACTGTGGTAAAAGAAGCCTTCAGTAGGGTCTCTAATTTTTTGTCGACCGGATCCTTGAACATCTGGACATTTTCAACCGGACAGGTCAGGGATTTACTCACGCAGGAAATGGCCGCGTCCACTGTGGGGAGTGCCCATTTCTTTAAAAATTCCTCTTCCATAGGATAGAGAATAGAGAACCTCTTAGGAGGGATAAAGATCCTATCAGGTCGAGCCCAATCCTGGTAAATCACGCTCCGCAGAAGGGGGTGAATCGGAAAAGACACACAAGTTAATGGAGCCTTTAAAGAACCCAATGAGGATACCACAGGGGCTACTAGTTCTGGCACTGGAAGTTTAAAAGCAGTGCGAACTATATCGGTCAAAGACTGGATCCACAGGCTCTCCGCTTGAGAGGCCGAAAATATTCATCTACAGTGGAACCCTCCATGTCTGAACCTTCGGGACTTGGGTCTGCTTGATCCCCTTGTGGGTCCCGTTCCTCCGAAGAGGAGACCTCCGCATCTGAAAACACCAAACTAGGTGAGGGGGATCTAGCCCGTTTGCTACTTGGCAAAGGGCGGGCAAACAAAGCAGTTAACCTTTTCTCTAGCCCACCCAGGGTGGTCGCTAGCATTTCTTCCGTTACGTAAACGGGAATGGGTGGATCGGGGGCCGCCTCTGCCCCCAGCACCCCCAATGGCTCTTGTACTATGCTACTCGGTGGTCTAACTGGTGAGGGTGGGGCCGTTGAAGCCTGGCCCAAATCCTCTGACCCCGATGGAGACCCCTTTTGTTTCTTGGCACCTTTTGCAGCCTTGGCTGGTCCTGATGCCTTTGGAGCCATTGCACAACCTTGAGTCACCCCTCTAGCCAACACCTGACTGTTGTAGCTAGGAGTAATTAATATGAGAACAGGCTGAGGAAAATGAAAAATTTTGTATATATATTTATTTTTATTTATTTTTCAAAAAAAAATTTTTTTTTTTTTTACCCGCCTGGGAGGTGGCAATACTGAGGAAAACCTGTGAGTATTGCAACACCAATGCCTGTTAGCCGGAGTCCAAGGTTGACTCAGATACTGCTGGATCTAAGGCTGAGTCCCTTTAAGCAAAAAAACTCTTTTTGTTTTTTTTTTTCTTTCTGGTCAATAGTGGAACTAAGTCCTTGACCTGAAGATCCACAAACCGCCACTGGGTGTCACTGTGGCCAAAAGACCCAGCTGCGCGCTCTGTGTCCTTCTTCCTCTGCCTCCAGGAGGGAAAGACCAGCCAGAGAAAAAGTTTTACTTTTAAACAGACCCTGACGCTGCTGGCCCGCCCCCCCAACGCTGAAAACAACATGGAGGAAGCAGAGCAGAGGAAAAAACATGGACCAGCGCCAGGCAGCACCAACAGACACCAGGTAAGCACTAATCTTATTGTAGTGCACAGAGAGAGGAAGCTGTCCCCATGGGCTTCCTAAGAAACAGGAGTTTTCACCAGCAATTTCCTCTTTAAAACATGTGGGGTTGCATTATCAATGCTAACAGGCAGACCTGGGGTGAGTAGCAAATATATATCTTACACAAGTATACATATATCTACATGTTATCTGGGTAAACATTAGTATCCCATCCTGCCCACACAGACATAGTGGAGATAGTGGCTGATGCACAAGCATACCATTAGCCAACCCAGAACCCCCAGGGGGATACCTACTGTCGAACCAAGTCCCGCAGGTTCCCTCTTACCTGCTCCACGCCGCAGGGTATTGCAAACTGCAAGAGGCCCAATCTTCCCCCATCTCCGTGGGTATTGTCTCGGACCTTCAGGGACCGGGGTCCTGTGTTAAGGAACCCACACCCCTGGACCTATATAGCATCCTGGCATCAGTAGCGTTTAGTCCTGGGAGAGACCAAGGCACTGGAGCCCAGAATCCAGCCCTCCAAGGAGAGGCATTATAGGCAACACCCCACGCAGGCAGGGCCCGGGTACCGTACTCCTTGGCTTTGAAGCACTTCGGACGGATCCGGCTAGCTATCCTGGGTCCCGAGACCTCCGAGGGACAGCTAGACGTGACCAACACCTAAGACACTGGCGAAAAAACTGAAGCACTCTCAGTGGGAGGGGGTTATATAGGGAGGAACTTCCTGTGAAGTTGATTACACCAGTGTCCACACCTGAAGGTACCCATATAACCCATATGTAATGACTATGCGCTCTGTGTCCCGTGATGTACGATAAAGAAAATTAAATTAAAGACTCTCATGTGTGGAGTAATGAACGAAATTCCTTGCAAGGATAATGAAAGAGCTCTGTAGTTTGTCAGTGCAAAAATTGTCGGTTCACGCGTGCGCAGAGCGAACCGGTCGCTCCCGTGATGACGTCAGTTGTGACGAAACGGTTGTAGGGCGTCACGCACACGCACTGTGCACGCGCGAAACGGCATTTCTGCTGAGCCTGTTCTGACCCCCCTGAGAAGGGTGGTCACAGGCTAGTCGGTAACCTCCATTTCTTCCATTGGTGGTGGGTTTCTTCACAGACTGGATTTCACCCACTTATTAATAACACTGAAGAATCACGGGAATATACCATACCCCGTTTTTCTTCACGGGTTCCTCCACTTATGAACTTTTAGAGATTTACTGTATACTTATTAGTTTTTTATATACTTTTTTTCACATCATTTATTTTGAATTATTTGTTAACATACACTTTATTTTCAGCGCTACACTTATTATATCCACTTTTTTTGTGCCTTGTATCTAGGTTATAGTGTTTAGCAGCAGAATCTATCATAGACACATTCATTTATTTTTCACACAAATTGTTTCACCTAGCGCAAATTTTTCCTTTTATTCATCCGTGTATTTTAGAACTACCTGAATTTGGTCTACAAGTTGATTTCAGAATCAAAAGTTCTGTGGGCTGATGAATCAATATAGTTTGATGCTTGTGACATCAGCACTTTGCCCATGTAAGTACAGTGGAACCTTGGATTACGAGCATAATCCGTTCCATGAGAATTCTCGTAATCCAAAGCACTCACATATCAAAGCGAGTTTCCCCATAGAAGTCAATGGAAACGAAAATAATTTGTTCCGCATTGACTTCAACGGCATGCAATACTGCATGTGGTCAGAGGTGGGGGAAGGCCGTAGAGCATTGGAAATGGCCGGGGACATCTCGGCTGACCTCGGAAACCCTCGTAAAGGTTTATAAACACCCGGGAACTAAGTATTTCAGAGTGTTTCAGAATGGATCCGATCGGCTCTGCTCAGCTCCGGTGCCCCCACACCTCAGGCCAAATGCTGTAATGCACACCCCATTGGCTTGAATTCTGCTAGTTTTGCAAGACAACACTCACAAACTGAGTCAGAATAATAATAAAAAAAAGTTGCTAGTTTTTCAAAATGCTCATTAACCGCATTACTCGTAAACTAAGGTTCCACTGTACTGAAATGGTGGCATTGAAGCTGAACTCCAGCTTTTGATACACTTTACATAGTTTGTTTGGGCCAAGCTGTCTCTCACGAACATGTGAGGCCACTGGATGTGTGGTATAAACTGTATGTAGATGAGGCTGCATACAGCATACTGCACTGTGTTCCAGGTTGGAGTCGAGACCTTTCTGTCTCATACCCGGAACAGCCGGAGCTCAGCCATTCAGCGAAAGCAATATATTCTAACAATAAATACAAAGCTTTCTCTAAATGCCTGAGTCAGAGGGTCAGGCTAATGATGCCGCAATCTCTGACTCAGCCTTTCGGAGCTATTGGGCAAAACTCACTGGGTGTATCAAAAGTGTATCAAAAGAGTTCAGCTTTAAGGTAAACAATATTTAGATACAAGTATTGCCTCCTTACCACCATTATACTGTAGGTCATGATGCATAAAATGTTAATCTCCCACAGTTTTACTCTTATGTTTTTTAAATGTTTGGAGCATGTCAATGCATTTTAAATAATGTCTATGGTGCATATTTGTAGTCAATTTCCTGTGATGCAAACTGCAGTGAATAAATATAGTAAAACATGTTTCCATTGGTAGCGAAAACAGTTAACTCTTGCAAGGGAAGGGCTATAAATTGTTTGGTCACCGAGCCGTGCGGCTTGGCCCTTTAGAAAGTAGGTTGGACGAAATGCTGCATCAGGGCAAAGCCACACTGCGACATTTGATGATGTTACATGTCATCTCAGTGAAGATTTGGAGTCTAGAATGCTGTATAGGCGGGTGAGACAACCGGGGTGTGTGACACTGAGAAACGCTGGGACCAGTGGTGGTTCGTCCATAGAGGGCGCTGGAGCGCCGCCCCCTCTGGCTCTCACCGCCACTGAGTCTAAGAACATAGATTCATGCATTGCACGAATCTTTGTTATTATCGCCGCTGTTATTCAGATGGTTGGCGCTCATGTCCGGCCATCTGAATAACGCCACCTGGTTTGCTGGACGGAAATGTCTATCAGAGCCAACAGCTCTGATAGGCTTTTCCAGTACAGCCCTCGGGTCCCAGTAGGCTTATTCTCAGGAGCACACAGACTGTACGCCCCTTGGATAAGATGACAGGCGTCTCAGCCAATCAGGTTGGCCGGTTCTGGCTACCGGTAACCTGATTGGCTGAGACGCCTGTCAGTTATCGAGGGCGGAAGAAGACATTGTGGGACGTGGATGACTGACTCCAGTAAAGGTAAGTGCCGGGCGGGGGGGTTGAGAGCAATTTACAGGGCACAGTGGAGACAATTGGCACAGCGGCGACCATGGGCACAGTGGTGACAATGGATGGCACAGTGGCTGGTTTAATGGCATGGCACCGTGGTGACAATGGATGGCACAGTGGCCGGTTTAATGGCATGGAACAGTGGTGACAATTGATGGCACAGTGGCTGGTTTAATGGCATGGCACCGTGGTGACAATTGATGGCACAGTGGCTGGTTTAATGGCATGGCACCGTGGTGACAATGGATGGCACAGTGGCTGGTTTAATGGCATGGAACAGTGGTGACAATTGATGGCACAGTGGCTGGTTTAATGGCATGGAACAGTGGTGACAATTGATGGCACAGTGGCTGGTTTAATGGCATGGAACAGTGGTGACAATTGATGGCACAGTGGCTGGTTTAATGGCATGGCACAGTGGTGCGAATTGATGGAACAGTGGCTGCATTTGATGGCATGGCACAGTGGTGCAAATTGATGGCACAGTGCTGCGTTTGATAGCATGGCACAGTGGCTGCGTTTGGGCACAGTAAGACTGCAATTTTTTTTTCCTTTGCGCCCCACCAAAAATTTTGAGCACCACCTGCCACAGGCGGGGACGAGTGCTAGCAGCAGGAATGTTGCAGACTCTGTATTTGATAAGCCATTGTTTTTAAGATGTTTGTGAGCAGTATTTTTTACTATGAATACATTTTGAAATACATTTTTTGATAATGCACTTTGGGAGAGTTCCTTTTTGATATTTGAGAGATCTCATGACCTAAACAAGTGGATCACCTGTGAGCCAAGCTGTGAACCAGGAGGTGTATTGTTAATGAAGCAGAGTTTGCCAAGCTTTAATGCAATGCAAAAACATCTGGTCAGTCATCCCCACTAAGGAGGCTTGCAGTGAAGGACTAATGCCACGTACACACGATCATTTTTCGGCATGAAAAAAAACGTTGTTTTTCAGGACTTAGAAAAAACAAAGGGCCAGATTCAGATACACTTAATATTGCGCTACGTAATCAAAATACTCTACGGTGCTGTATTTCACCAGGCTCTACACCGAATCCTGGTAGATTTTTGCCCGTACGCTATGGCGGTGTAGTCTATTTCTCGCCGCGTAATCGAAATACGCGATTAGGGGGTGTGAAGCATTTAAATTAAGCGCGTCCCCGCGGCGATCGAACTGCGCATGCTCCGTTCAGAAATTTCCCGCCGTGCATTGCGCAAAATCACATCGTTACGTCATTTGTTGTTTGAGTAGCGTCGTTTACGAACATTCCTATTCCCGGACGACTTACGTAAAAAATAATAAAAGACGTCGGAAAACGTAGAAATTCGACGCGGGAACGATGGCCATACTTAACATGGGCTGTCTAATATTAGACCAGCAAAAAGCTGGTATAGTGTTACGCAAAAAAAAGATGACTAAAGGTGCCGTAAGAGATTGCGAATGAAGATCGTAATTTCGGGGATCGCCGGCAAAAGCTCATTAGCATACCCCGACGCGGAAAGCGACGGGAAGTCCACCCAGTGGCCGCAATTTTATTGCAGCGTAGATCCGAAGGCGTACTAACACGTAATCCAGTCGAATTGAAGCCTGCAGCCGTCTATTCATGGTTTGAGGTTTGCGACTAGCTAGAAAACGCACGTAATTTGAAATTACTCCAGTCTAACACCAGTTAGACAGGCGTAATGGCTCTGTGAATCTGGCCCAAAGTTTTTCCAACTTCATCATTAAAATGACGTTGCCCACACACCAACGTTTAAATAAAAATGCTCTAGCAAAGCGTGGTGACGTACAACATGTATGACAGCACTATAAAGGGGAAGTTCCATGCGGATGACACCACCCTTGGGGTTGCTTTAGCTGATTCCATGTTAGTAAAAGACGATTTGCGCGTTTCTGTCTGTTACAGCATGATGAATGTGCTTACTCCATTACGAATGGTAGTTTTACCAGAACAAGCGCTCCTGTCTCATAACTTGTCATAAATTGTTATTTTTCAGAACCCGAAAAATTATGTGAAGCCCACACACCATCATTTTAAATGACATTTTTTAAAAACGTCGCTTTTTTTCATGATGAAAAATTATCGTGTGTACACGGCATTAGGGTGATTTGTGGAGGTGTAAATCTGTGGTTTGGATTTTTTTTTTAGATTCACAGCATTAGCTTGCACATACCTTTCCTGTTTGGGATTTTTTTCGGACAATTTGAACTTTCTTTGTTAAGGACTTTTTTTTTATATGTATGTATTTAATTTGTAAATTTAAGGAGTCTGTAAAAAGGCTATTGTATCAATTTAATTTATCACTGATTACTTAATTTCTTTATTTTTTTTTATATTGTGTAAAATACACAATCTTTGGTTACACTGAGGCTGCGTACACAAGATGAGACATGTCCGCTCAAACATGTTCGACGGACCGTTTGCAGCGGACATGTCTCATTGGATTTTGGTCCGATGGCGTGTACACACCATGGGACGAAAATCCCCTCGATCTGAGGACGCGGTCAACGTCAACGTCACCACCACGTCACCAAACCCGGAAATAAAATGCTTCCGCGCATGCGTCAAATCCATTCGACGCATGTGCGGACAGTTCTGTCCGCTGGTTAGTAAACTAACCAGCGGACATATCCGACGGACATGTCTCCAGCGGACAAATTTCAAAACATGCTTTGAAATTTGTCCGCTGGGAAAACATATCCGCTAGCCCCTACACACGATCGGAGATAAATTTGATCGTGTGTACGTGGCCTGAGGGTTATTTACAAAAGGCAAATCCACTTTTCATGGGAAAAAGTGCAATTGAAATTGCACTGAAAGTGCACTTGGAACTGCAGTCGCTGTAGATCCAAGGGGGACATGCAAGGAAAATAAAAAACAGCATTTTAGCTTGCAAATCATTGGATAATAAAATCTGCAGAGCTTCCCCTCATTTCAGATCTACCCCTCAGATTTACAGTGACTGAACTTCCAAGTGCACTCTCAGTGCAATTTCAAGTGCACTTTACACTTGTAGTTTGCACTTGTAGTGCAAAGTGGATTTGCCTTTCGTAAATAACCCCCAACAGCATGGAGATTGAGTGGTAAAAAAATAACATTTTAATGCATGAGCGTTGGATATGTTGCATAAAATGCAATTGAGATGCTTTTTAGTTGCTTTTAAGTTCCATTTGATTTTCTTTTGAGTTGCCTTTGTTTTCCTTCACGTTCATTTGTACGGGAGTGAAAATTTGGACACAGCAAAGTAGGATATTATGGATTTATTAAACCACAAAGTAAAGAAAAATAAACACAGGAACAAAACATACATGAACAAAGCTCCATTAAATCCAAATTAACATCAAAACACTGCAGTCCATATCCTTCCTTCAGAAGAAAAAAATAAACTTCTAAAAATCTCTAATTAGGGTTTATTACAGTGTATGGTAATTATCAAATTTTAAAGAACAAAAAATGCCAGCTGTTCGCGTAAATTTATATTTAACACATTAAAGATACATGTGGGCAGTACATGAACAATACAAACAAAGCTGAGCCTGTGCGTGTCTAAGATGCATTATGTTCTTTTAAAACAGAAGGTTTAACCACTTGCTTACTGGGCACTTTCACTCTCTCCAGCCCACACCAATTTTCAGCTTTCAGCGTACAACACTGTACCCAAATGAAAAAAGACAGATTTTTTTTTAAATATATATATTTTTATATTTAGTTATAACATTTTGCAAACAGGTAATTTTTCTCCTTCATTGATATATGGGCTGCACTGATGGGCACCAATGTGCTGCACTGGTGAGCACAGTCAAGGTGGCACTGGTGGGCACTGATAGGTGGCACTGGTGGGCACTGATAGACGACACTGAGAGGTGGCACTGATGGGTGGCCCTGAAGGGCATTGATAGGTGGGCACTGAGAAGTGGCACTAATAGGTAGCATTGATAGGTGACACTGATAGGTGGCAGTGATGGGCACTGATGGGTGGCAATAATGGGCACTGGTAGGTTACACTGACATGCAGAATTGCTAGGTGGCACTGATGAGGCACTGATTGGTATCACTGGTGGGCATTGTAGGGTGGCACTTGTGGACATTGATAGGTGGCACTAGTGGGCATTGATCGGTGGCACTGTGGGCACTGAGGGCACTGGCATGTAGTAATGGCAGGTGGCACTGGCAGGTGGTATTTATGGGCACTGATGAGGCTGATGTGCCTCCTTCCTCCTTCCTCTTTGGAACCGATGCTTGTGCAGTGAGGCTGATGTGCTTCCTTCCTCTTCGAAACCGATGCTTGTGCACAAGCGGGTGATCGGCTTTTCTTTCTCCTGACACTATCAGCATGAGGAGAAGAAAAATAATTACTGATCCTTTGTTTACATCACGTGATCAGCTGTCATTGGCCAACAGCTGATAATGTGGTAAGGGACCGGGACCGGGACTGGCCCCATATCAGGATCTGTGATCGCCCAAATCTCAGTGACTCAGTGATCATGGCGCGCACTGCATGCGCCCTGCAGGGGATTGGAGTCTGCCCTGTAGCCGTCATTCGGCTATAGTGCAGATGGGAAGTGGTTAAATAAGGAGTGTATTCCTTATTTTATAGCAAACAGTTGTTTTGGGCTTGTTGTCCATAATCACAGCTTCTCATAGTAGGATTTGAAGAAATTGTAGACCAATAAGAAACCACCACAAGTTTTGTTTTAGCCCATCTCGGCATACCACAGACACAGTGAACTAGTTTTTTAAAGTATCTGAAGAAGAGATGAAATAATGCCGCATAGAGCCCTAAGTGAGGTAGCAGCTTGGCAGAGAATGCATTATGGTTAAAAAAAAAAAAAAAAGACTAGACGTGTGCACTGCCAAAAAATAATTTTTTTTCGTTTTCGTTTCATTAGTTTTTTTGCTTTTTTTTCGGAAATTCTGGAAATTTGGAATTTGGAAATTCGAAAATTCAGAATTATGAATTTCAGTATTCCAAATTTTCGAATTTCCAGAATTTCAGAATTTCGTAAATTCGTCAATTCTAAAAATTCGGAAATCGGAAATTCAAAAATTCAAATTTTCGATTTTCAGATTTTCGAAATTTGGAAATTCGAAAGTTCGGAAATTCGTAAATTCTAAATTTTGGAAATTCAGAAATTAGACATTTCGGAAATCTGAAAATCCCAAAATTCGGAAATTGAAAAATTCGGAAATTTTGAAACCAACTAATTTGTAAAAATTTGTTAAAAAACGAATTCGGAACTAAACAGATTGCACATGTCTAATTTTGACTTTAGAACCACTTTACTTACTGCAGCAGCATGAAGGATGTATATGGACCACTGGACATTCACAGGCCCCCAAATTCCTGCTTAGGATGCCTTGTAGATAATCCAACCCTAGTCTGAAGGAAGATTGTTGCGCAGAAGTTCTTAATATTACATCTGGAAAAAAAAACTAGAAAAATATTATGGTTACTGATTTAACCACTTCAGCCCTAGAAGAATTTACCCCCTTCATGACAAGAGCATTTTTTGCGATTTGGCACTGCGTCGCTTTAACTGACAATTGTGCCACATTGCACCCAAACAAAATTGACGTCCAGAGCTCCACCCAAAAGGGGAAGCTTCACACTTGTTTGCTTGCTCCCCCTCCCCCTCCACTGCCACATTTGGCAACTTTTGGGTGGAGCGGGTACCTGTTTTTGACAGGTGCCCGTCCCCACTTGCGGATGACCTCGTTGCGGCGAGGTCCCCGGAAGTTCAGCCCCCCTCCTCCTTCCCCTGTCGTTGGGCAGTGCAGTTCCAGGCTGTATTCCAGTGTGAATGGGACCAATAAGAAAGAAATTGTTTTCTGTGTGCTCTTGCGGTGACAATGCAGTAAAATGTCTGTCACAGCACTATGTGTGAATTCACCTTAAGACCGACTAATAGCATCTGATTGTCATAGCATTCTGTTTATTGCTGCAATTATACATTAAAGGAAGAAATACATAAAAGACTTCAGGAAGTTTTATTTGTATAGCACTGACAGTTTACACAGCATTAAGAGAAGAAAAATGATTACCGATCCTTTGTTTACATCACATGATCAGCTGCCATTGGCCGACAGTTTACTGACAGTTTACACAGCACTTTATATATTGAGTATATTTACATCAGTCCCTGATTCAAGGCTTACAATCTAAGATCCCTAACTCATATTCAAACACACAGATACTATGAGGCGGCGTACACACGACCGAGGTTCTCGCTGGAAACCAGCAAGAACCTCGCTGGAAGCTGCATTCCAGCGAGGACCTCGGCCGTGTGTACGCTCTCGGCGAGCATCCTGTCGGGAAGCCCGTCGAGCAGAAATAGAGAGCACGCTCTGTATTTGCTCGACGGCCCGCCTGGATGAATGGCTGGTTGCCATTCCCGACGGGCGGGTCACCGATTTCGACGGCCGGCAGGGAACCTCGACGGGCGGAACAATGTGTTCTGCCCATCGAGGTTCTCTGCCGTGTGTACACGGCCTCAGTCATATTATTTAGAAATAACCTTTTTTGTTTATAGGAATAGGGATGGAGTGGAAAAGATAGAGTATATGAGGCATCCATGTCATTACAATGTTATTCCTGCCAAGCCAGGACAGACAACATTTTAACCAAGTCTTAAGATCCTCTTCTAGTTTCCAGAACATCGGAAGGTAGTTAGAATCAAACAGTTTGTTTACATTATTGGGGAGTGTGTTTCCCAAGTATGGTATTGATTCCGAGGCCCAAGAAAATGGGAAGTGATGTTTCAATAGTGTAGTGAGTAGAGTAGTGACCCATTAGCCATATTTGTGTGCTGGGGTAGAATATAGGGAGTGAATAGTTCCTATAAAATTAGTGTCGAATACCCACCCTCCCAAAATTTTGAATAGGTAGGGCCAAGAGACTGAATCAAAAATCTTTTGCAGGTCAATTGAAATCAGAAGACCTTTCTGGGGGGTTCCCATTCCAATAGGATCGCAGTAAAAAGATAATATCTATGGCTCTCCTGACTTGGTCTGGGCCCTGTCTCCCCGAAATGAAGCCCATCTGGTCTTTGTGTATGTATTGAGCAATAAAGCTAGACATTCTTACTGCTAGGATTTTTGTCATTATTTGGATGTCGTTGTTTATGAGGGATATCAGGCGATAATTTGCAACCCCGCTTCAGTCTTTCACAGGCTTAGGGAAAATGGATATAAAGGCTGTATTTAAATCTTTGTCCAGAGGGACTCCATCCCATAGAGAATTAAAGAACCTTGTTATGTAGGGGGATAGTAGGAGTCCAAATGTTTTATAATAACTTCCCAAAAAACGCCTGGGCCCGGGGGTGAGCCCTGTTTAAGCTATTTTATCACCTCCAAGAGAAAGGTATGTCTAGGTGTTCCCTATGTTTACTCATGATTTTAGGAAGTGAGATATCCCAGAGAAAGGAGTCTATTTTGCTAAGGGCAGGAGGGTCACTGTCATTATATAGTTTAGAATAGAAGCCCGGGGCGTGGCTTGGCGCGTGATGGCGACGGACGCACACTAGAGAAGCTCCGTGAGGAAACCCGACTCTCAGCCTAAAACCCTGCTTAAACTGAGCCAGAAATGGGCAAAAAATCATTCCACACCCGCAGACCCGCTCCAAACGCAGCACAGTAGCGGTGTCGGCCAGGAATATCACGGACCTCTTTAAAAACAGCGTGGTCCCCGACGGCAGCATGGCGGGGAACAAGATGGCGCGGCCGCAGCAGGAAGACGAGGAATCTAGCGAGGACTCGCTCTCCGTGGCGGGGGACTCAGGTAGGGGGTACAATCACCCGAACCACCCCCTGACATATGCAGACATGACTGGGTTTGCAGCGGATATTAAATCCACATTCTCTGCGGCCATCACTGACCTCAAGTCCAACCTCCTCGTCCTCACAGAGAAGCTCACGGCCGTGGAAGCTGTTGGGAAACACAGGGACAAGAGGCTGCACAGACTGGAGAATGTTGTGATCTCCCATTCCTCCCACCTTATCGACATTAATCGCCATTTAGAGGACTTAGACAATAGGGGGAGAAGGACGAACATAAGGGTGAGGGGCATCCCCGAGTCAGTGGAGAATGTGCAGATCATCCCGGCCCTACGGAGAGTATTCAACAGTCTCCTGGAGAGACAGGAGGATGCGGCTATTGACTTTGTTCAAGCTCATAGGGCCCTGAGGCCTAAAGGACCCGACACCGCTCCTCCACGTGACATAATTTGCTGTCTGCAGAACTATCCACTAAAAGAAGAAATTATGAATAAGGCCAGGAGAAATTATGGTGTGACGTTCAACTGCTGTTCCATGATCTGTCCCAAATAACTCTTCGGAACCGCAGGGCTCTGCGGCCTTTGCTGGAGGTGTTGAGAGAGAAGGAGTTAACCTTTTCGTGGTGCTTTCCGTTCGCCTTGGTTGTTACACGTGCTGGCAGGCAGCATGTGCTGCGCACCCCTGCAGACCTCCCTGAATTCTTTGAGGCGCTGGACATGCACCCCATTGCAGTCCCAGAGTGGCACCAGGAGTTTGCTCTCCCCAGGGCGGAGGGCGGAGGGCGGCACCTGTCGGTCCCCGCTCTCTACACCGGAGAAAAGGCCCACCAAACGACCTAAACAGAATCGAGGCCACGGTTCACAAAGTGGTACGCCTAATCCCAGGCAGGGTCCCCCCAGGGCTTTTTTTTGTATCAACCTTTTTGTTGCTCCCTTTCTTTTTAGGGGTCTTTTATTTACCAGTTTAAGCCCTTATTGTGTAGCTCAAAAGGACATGTTGGACTACCGTGCACTTACATGTGTTCATCTATACGGATTACAGGGTCACACACCGCCATCTACTGGCCATACTTAGGCCTGACAAGTGTTGCGCGACGTGATAACGAAAGATGGCTGGGTCACTGTTGTTAGAGACATACGCCGAATAAGAATGCTGGAAGTAGCACCGACATGTCACCTAAAGCTGCAGAGCGCCTTACCCACCCGGCCGGGTGGACATCTCGCACGCGGATACCTTTCCAGCCTGATGTTAATGCCGTGCTGTCCAGGGCTACTAGCTTCACAGGGTGGACTACAGGACTGCCTAAAATGTGGGGGGCACTTTACTTGAATATGTTTGCGGTCTAGGATTTCTTTATGGGCAGACAGTTATTTTTCTCTTTATGTTATTTTTGCTCCATCAAGAGGATTAGGGCTATTATTGGTCTTTTTTGCCTGTTAGTTACTAGTTCATGCAGGGTTTCTATACAGCCACTCCAGCCTATGTGCTACACGCACAGGTCGGCTGGACATACAGTTTTGTTACTATGCCGGGTTTCCTCTCTTCTCATCTGTGCTGTGAAAAAGAGTTTTATTTTCTTGTTTTGTTATTTTTTATGGGCATTGCTGAACCACCCTTTTTGTTGGTGGTAACGGCCGTCTCGGGTCTCTGTTCACTGTTGGTGACACAGGCCCCTGAAACGTCCCTTTAGAGGTGAACGAGTGACGTTTGCCTCCATTGCTGTTGCGCAGTCGCACCACGACCTCGCAGAGTGGGTACCGCGAGGATTTTTACACTTGCGGACCCATTACTTACGACTTCGGGGTGTTTACTTCATCCCGTAGTGTTACCAGTACACTCTCCTTATCTCCCCCCCCCTCCCCCTTCTTTTCACACCTTTCTCTGTCTCACCTCCCCTCCCTGCCTCTACACATTTACTGGAGATCCCAGTAGCGAGCATATTGGTATAGCATCACACCAGTGCCCTGTCTAACCTGTCTCCTCATTTTCAGACTCAGCCAGCTGTGAAACTAGGGGACGCTCCAGATGGCGTACTCATCTCTGGGTCAGGGCCCTACAGTCATCTCTCATAACGTTCAAGGACTGAACATACCAGAGAAGCGGACCACGCTACTTAGGGAACTCCAAAAAGGTAAACCACATTTCGCTTTTTTGCAGGAGACTCACTTTCAGACCAACAAAGTACCAAAATTGACTAACACATACTTCACGACCGCCTTACACGCGACCAATGACTTGGCTAAGTCAAAGGGGGTATCTATCCTAATAAGCAAAACTGCACCATTTCAAATGACTGACAGGTTGACAGACCCAGAAGGCCGATACATATTCATCAAGGGTAGCTATGCGGGTTCCGCAATCACGCTGGCGAATGTCTACTTCCCCAACTCAGCGCATGCAAGTTTTTGCCAACGTATGATC
The DNA here is from genome assembly GCA_029574335.1 of Rana kukunoris. NCBI lineage: Eukaryota > Metazoa > Chordata > Amphibia > Anura > Ranidae > Rana > Rana kukunoris. The sequence continues at coordinate 457,322,628 of CM056051.1, read as the reverse complement.
CGGGCCTTATCAGGCTTCACGTCTGAATGTCTGATCTTAGGGGGGGACTTTAATGTCCCACTGAACCCCCTGGTGGACACCTCGATGGGTAAGACCTGTATAACTTACAAAATCCTTTAAAAAATAAAAACACTTCTGCAGTCCTTGCAACTGGTGGACACGTGGAGATTTCTGCACCCATCAGAGAGGGACTTCATGTTCCACTCCGCTCCCCACAACCGATACTGCCGTATTGATCACTTGTACATATCGCAGAGAGACCTGGCTAGGGTATCGGAGGCTAAAATAGGTTTACAAACCATTTCAGACCACGCTCCCACATCCTTAACAATAGTGGAGTCCACCCTCTCGACCCACTCAGCCTCCTGGAGACTAAACGCATCTCTCCTGACAGACCCAGCACTTCTGCCTCAAATAACTGACAGCCTAGTAAACTTCTTCAAGCAGAATGAATATGCGGAGGCGGACCCTATGATGTTATGGGGTGCTCACAAATGCACGCTCAGAGGCGACCTGATTCGCTTAGGGGCCAGGCGTAAGAGGCTACAGGAGGCTGAAGTCGCAAAACTTTTAAACACTATTTTCCTACTAGAGACCAAACATAAACAGTCCCTGTCTGAACAAACGGCTACAGACCTTCTGGAAGCCAGGAAGAAGCTCCAAACCGCCCTAGCTATTAAGACAAAACGTTTCCTTTTCTTCAAGAAAAAAATATATTATGAGGTGGGAGACAAGTCGGGTAAACTGCTGGCAAGGGCTCTACGTGACCCTCACTCCTCCACTCACATCTCTGGGATCAGGAATGAATCCGGTAGTCTAGACGTTAAAACAGAGGACATTGCGGCACACTTCCATAGATACTACTCTAAATTATACAACCTACCGCTACAACACAGGCCACCTGGGTTGGAGGGGACTAGGAATCAGGCTATACTGGACTACTTGAGTCAGAGTGACCTACCCAGATTGTCAGCTGACGCCGTCTCTGCCCTAGAGGACCAGATTTCAATATCGGAAATTCAGTGTGCCATTAAGGCCTTGAAACCCGGGAAAAGTCCTGGCCCTGATGGCTTTAGCTCGATATATTACAAGACCTTTGGTGACATACTAGCAGACCCCATGCAGAAAGCCTTCAACTCACTGACGGACCCTAGACCCCTACCGTGGGACTTCCATGCTGCCCACATCACGGTTATCCCGAAAGCAGATAAGGACCCCGAAGCTTGTGCAAGCTACAGACCTATATCCCTCCTGAACATAGACCTGAAGCTGCTGGCGAAGATCTTGGCCAACAGGTTAAAGCCACTTTTGCCTGGGGTAATTGGCCCAGAGCAGGTGGGTTTTATGCCAGGGAGGGAGGCAAAAGATAACATTATTAAGGCCCTCTTACTGATGCAGGCCGCCCGCACACAACACGTTGAGAGTCTTCTCCTGTCTACAGACGCGGAGAAGGCTTTCGACAGAGTGTCGTGGGACTTTATGTTCGCGACTTGCGCCCACATAGGTCTTGGCTCGCGTATGTTGGCATGGATCACATCACTATACCACCACCCATCTGCCAGGGTCAAAATTAATGGGTCGTTATCGGACGTAATAGACATTCAAAACGGGACGCGCCAGGGCTGCCCCTTATCCCCACTACTGTTCATCCTTTCCCTGGAACCATTCATCCGTACAGTTAACAAAGACAGTTCGATTCAGGGGATCTCGGTTCACGGTAGGATGTACAAAGCGGCGGCATACGCGGATGACCTCCTGTTCTTTGTTACAGATCCACACATTACTATCCCAAACTTTTTGAAGGCTTTTAACCATTATGGTTACCTCACTAACCTCAAAATAAACCTGACCAAATCGGAAGCAATGAATCTTACACTGCCTGCCCCGTCCCTCACCAGGACACAATCCAATTGTCCCTTTAGATGGGAAAGTAAGGCCCTGAAGTATTTGGGAATTTGGCTGACCCCGTCCCTAGCGTCACTATATGATGCTAATTTCACGCCACTACTACGTGGAATTGAGGGCAATTTGAAATTATGGAATACAGGATATTTTTCCTGGTTTGGGAGGGCAGCCCAGACTTTTGTACTTGCTGAGGGCCTTACCTATAGTCTTACCTAACAGGTTTTTTTAAAAACTCCAGACCGCACTCTTGACCTTTCTCTGGTCCCACAAGAGGGCACGAATTAGATTCGCCCTCCTGACCAGGCCTAAGGAGGATGGAGGGATGGGGCTACCGGATTTCAAACGATACTACATAGCAGCACATGTTACGAGGGTCGTAGATTGGCATTGCCACAGGGAGGCGAAGGACTGGGTGGTTTTGGAGGATGATTTAAGTCCTTTCCCACTCCTTTTCTCCCCCTGGAACCCAGGACTGAGAAGACTGAACCTTTTGCTCCATCAACCCCTACAGGCAAATACCCTGGCGGTCTTTCACATGGGGACCAAGTGCTCCTCTATCTCATCGGCAAAGGGCCCACTCACGCCGCTTTCTGACAACCCAGACTTCCAACCGGGACTTGGTTCACGGATACTTTGTCATCCGTCCACCAATAAGACACTCAAAGCAGGAGACTGCTTTAGGGGGGAGAACATTTATGGAGTTCCAGAAACTTAAACCGGTCCACGACTTCCCCTCCCTGCTGTTCTGGACATACCTATAAATACGTAGCTATACCTGTGACAAGCAGAACAAACTACACTTCATTAGGCAGTTGACTGACTTGGAAGAGGTCTGCACCAAGGGCGGCCTCCTGCAGAAAACGACATCTGTGATTTATAAGTGGTTACAAGTTCCTTCTACCTCAACAGAAGACAGATTCCAAAGGGGCTGGTCCAAAGCACTGGAGAGGACCATATCGGAGAAACAATGGCGGAACGCTTGTGTTCTGGCACACAAGTGCTCTATCAGCACAAAAATTCAGGAAACGTCATATAAGTTGCTTATGGATTGGTATGTCACGCCAGCTAAGTTGAATTCCTGGTATGCTCAGACGTCTAAAATGTGTTGGAGATGTGGGGAGGGAGTGGGCACGCTGTTACACATCTGGTGGTATTGCCCTCACCTGGCTAATTTCTGGCAACAGGTCAGAGCCCTAATTAAACAAATTACAGAGACCAGCTTGGTGCTGAACGCTGCATGCTGCCTGCTCCACATCTCCTCCTTCTCATTGAAGAGATATAAGAATTCACTGACGAAACATATGTTAAACGCCGCTAAGGCTCTGATTCCAACCCTCTGGAAGACCACTAGGGTCCCCACTGTTAAACAATGGCTGGAAAAGATCTCAGAGGTGTGCGAGATGGAAGACACTCTTGCACAGGCCTCGGACAACGTGGACAAGTTCCACGAGACATGGTCACCCTGGTTTGAATTTCGTTACTCGGAGGCATATGAGACACTTTTGGGTACCAGCTGAATAACCATATGCGGCCTAACTGTAGTTGGGTTAGACACTGGGATAGTGCCCTGGATAGTGCCAATTGCTGCCCCACACCCCTCATCTTTCCCCCTCTTCTTTCATCTCTGTCCCCCTCCCTCTGCCCTGCCCGTCCTGATTGGCAGGATTGCTTAACCTCACTTTATGGTATGGTAGTGGAAGGTACACACAACAAACTAAAGACGACTCTGCCGAAATATGGCATCGGACGACTCTGTGAAGATAATGTTTATCCTATGGTTTATACAAGATGTTATATGAATACAGTTATTGTAGAGCAGGTTCTACATTCGGATTAGTTATGTTTAACCTCAAGTTATGGCATGGAACGTGATCTTTATTACTATTCACTGTAATTGTTTTTGGTTGTCAACTTTGGATGTATAAGACTTCTGTGTATGATTGTCATTATCGTGCTGTACTGTCTTATCTTTTGCACCACTAATAAACTTTGAAATGTTAGAATAGAAAGGATTTCATGATTCGGATGGGGTTTTGGGTGAGGTTTTTCTGTTGCGGTGGTCAGAGCTAGATTAAGTTGTACTCAAGCCATCTCTAATTTAAATCAAGAATCAGATGTGGTTTTACATTTATGTGATTTGCTTATTGAAAGGAATTCCCTTGTTAGTTTCTGAACTTCTGCTTTATGTTCATGTTTTATGTTTTATCTGGGAGGATAACTGGATAAGTTTCCCTCTCAGCATCTTCTTATGGGCCACCCAAACTGTTAATGGTGAAACTGTACCATTGTCCAGGAAGAATTCTTGCAGAGATTTCTCAAGGATAGTGCAGTGTACTGGGTTGCTTAGTAGAGATTCATTAAGTCTGCATTTATAGGGTCCCTCCACCCCCAGGGGGAACCTTATGTTCAGAGACCTGATAGAGTGGTCCAATAGGGATGTAGCTCTAATTTTAGAGGCATCGGCTAGAGGGATGGGGGAGGCTGTTAAGAAAATGTGGTCTATCCTGGCATAGGTTTGGTGTGGAGCAGAATAATAAGTATAATATTTAGCATGAGGGTTATGTTCTCTCCAAATATCTACCATACCAAGGGTGTTAAGTTGTTGTGCTATTTTTAAGCTTTGTCTGGGTGGGCGTACATCTTTTGGTGTCCTCGCTCTGGACTTATCTAAGGAGCGGTCAAACAGTAGATTCAAATCTCCCTTAAGTATGACCGTTTGCTTAAAGTATGTTTTTAGTTTATGCATCATGGATTTAAAACATTTTCCCTGACCCTTGTTAGAAGCAGAATAGGAAACAAAAGTATAAGACCCCCCCCCCCCCCTCTGAATCTCTGATAACCTTTAAAGGTGAAAAGTTATTTTTTTTTTGGAGAAGCATATGGCTACCCCTCTAGTTTTATTTTCAGTGTTAGCTAAATAGAATTGAGGGAAACTCTAATGAAGGAATGGTGGATAATAGGAGGAAGGGAAGTGCGTCTCTTGAAGAAAAATTATGCCTGCCATTAGAGTGTGATAAAATTAGAGCAGTTTTCTTCATTTTACAGGGGAGTTTAATCCCTGGGTGTTGTGATTAGGGATGAGCCCAACACCCTCCTCCCTGTTCAGTTCGCACCAAAACCTGCAAACAGACCAAAATTGTGTGAACTTTAGAACCCTATTAAAGTCTATGGGACTCGAACGTTAGAAATCTAAAGTGCTAATTTTAAAGTTATTGCAAGTTATTGTCCAAAAAAGTGTTTGGGGACCCGGGTCCTGCCCCAGGGGACATGTATCAATGCAAAAAAAAGTTTTAAAAATGGCAGTTTTTTCGGGAGCAGTGATTTTAAAAGTGAAACAATAAAAGTGAAATATTCCTTTAAATTGTGTACCTAGGGGGGGGGGGGGGGGTTATAGTATGCCTGTGAAGTAGCGCTTGTTTCCCATGCTTAGTAATGTCCCTGCACAAAATGTCATTTCTGAAGGAAAAAAAGTAATTTAAAACCACTTGCGATGATAATGAATCGTTGGCTCTCGGCAATAGAGTGAAAAGTCATTGATATAAAAAAAGAATGCGTGGGGGTTGCCCAAAATTCACTTACCAGGCCCTTCATGTCTGGTATAGATATTAAGGGGAACCCTGCGTCAAATTTAAAAAAAAATTATGTGGGGTTCCCCCCCAAATGTCCAAACCAGACCCTTTGCCCGAGCACGCAACCTGGCAGGCAGCAGGAAAAGGGGGGGGAAGAGAAAGCGCCCCCCTCCTGAACCGTACCAGGCCATATGCCCTCAACATGGGGAGGATGCTTTGGGGGTCTGTGATGGGGGCCTCATCCCCACAACCCTTGCCCGGTGGTTGTGGGTGTCTGCAGGCGGGGCTTAACGGAATCTGGAAGACTGCTCCAACAAAAGGGACCATAGCATTTATAGGAATAAATTATCCCTAATATACCAAAACCATCAGTTTTTTTATAAAACATAGATCAGCACAAGGGACTACTATTTGGCTCTTCTAAATGTTATTTCCTGTCTAAGAGGGGGCACACATTAATAGATGTCAATCCTTAGACAACATTTTCCTTAAAGGGTCACTAAAGGAATTTTTTTTTTTTTTAGCTAAATAGCTTCCTTTACCTTACTGCAGTCCTGTTTTCATGTACTCATTGTTCGTTTTTGCTATGATGTTGCTGTAATCCCTCTCTGTTCTGGACACTTCCTGGTTGTCTGTTTTCTGATGAAAAAAGTCATGGGAACTTTCTCTCTGTGGTCACTAATCAAGGAGGTGTGATTACTGTGTGTCTAAAATCCCTCAGAACCAATCACTTTTGTTTTACAAACCATCACTGCCCTCTATTGGCTCTGTGTCTCTGTACATCACAGAAGCATGAAAAAGCATGCAAAAATGAAACTGAAACTGCAGGTACATTACATGATTGATTTTTATCTATTTTTAATCATTTTTAAAAGGAATCAGTTAACTATTATGTCTCTATACCCTGTAAACAGTCATTTCAGCAAAAAAAAAAAAAATCCGTTACAACTCCTTTAACTCAACATTCTGTTAGAATAGCTTAAAATGATTTTCATATTATTTGAACATCTTTCTTAGTTGATCCAAATAATAGTGAGTCCATCCATTGTTCTATATTGTGCTGATCTATCTTTTATAAAACCAGAAAGTTTGGTATATAGGATGGATAATTTATTTCTATAAATGCTCAACAATTGTATGTTATATAATTACTGTGGATAGGGATCTAAACTGCAATAAGGGGTTGTACAGTATATAATTCTCTGATATGGATGTATGTTGATTTTAAATTATGTTTTTATAAACTAACAGCCAACTCTGTTGCATGGCTGGATAGTCAATATTTTAAAATAAACTTTGGTGCTTTAATAACTGACTGTGTCTGATCTCTTGGATGAGTAGGCACCTTAAAAGTCCCACCGACTCCTTTGAGTCTGTTACTTGTTGCTGGGATATGGTGCAGGATTGTCTGTAACTAGTAGTGCTGCTCATGAATATTCGCATTGCGAATATTCGTTACGAATATTGCATATTCGAGTATTCGCGAATAACTCGAATATCGCGGTGAATATTCGCTATTGCGAATATTCATATTTTTTCAAACTTATTTTTAAAACAGATCACATCCTAGTGATCTGATCTAGTGATGAGCGGAATACGCCATATTCCATTTCGCGATATTTCGCGAATATATAGAAGAATATTCGCAAATATTCGTTAATATCGAATATTCGTTAATATCGAATATTCGTGATATTTTATCAAAAAAAAAAATTTGCGAAATTTCGCTAGTGCGAATGCGAAATTGATTGCGAAATTCTCGTCAACACGTGAAAACGGAGATCATTTCCTGGATTACTAAACTAATATGCACTAAACACTAACTCTACTTACACAAACTTATATGACTAAACTAAAGCTAATTTTTTTTTTATACACAAAACACAGAAGGACAGAGAACGCATTCGCGAATATTCGTAATACGAATATTCGCATTGAGAATATTCGGCAACATAAAAGGATCGCCTCAGCTACTCGGCCCAGGGTCTCTAATCATACCAGCAATGCTTTTAGACGTCGATGGAGATCACTAGCATGTGATCTGTTTTAAAAATAAATTTGAAAAAATACGAATATTCGCGACAGCGAAATTCTTTGCGATATTCGATTTATTCACGAATACTCGAATATGCAATATTCATAACGAATATTCGCAATGCGAATATTCATGAGCAACACTAATCTGATCTCCGTCGACGTCTAAAAGCATTGATGGTATGATTAGAGACCCTGGGCCGAGTAGCTGAGGCGATCCTTTTATGTTGCCGAATATTCGCAATGCGAATATTCGTATTACGAATATTCGCGAATACGTTCTCTGCCCTTCTGTGTTTTGTGTATAAAAAAAAAAAAAAATTAGCTTTAGTTTTAGTCATATAAGTTTGTGTAAGTAGAGTTAGTGTTTAGTGCCTATTAGTTTAGTAATCCAGGAAATGATCTCTGTTTTCGCGTGTTGACGAGAATTTCGCAATCAATTTCGCTTACGCATTAGCGAAATTTCGCAGTTTTTTTTTTTTTTTTTTGATAAAATATCGCGAATATTCGTTAATATCGAATATTCGTGATATTTTATCAAAAAAAAAAAAAATAGCGAAATTTCGCAATCAATTTCGCTTTCGCATTAGCGAAATTTCGCTATTTTTTTTTTTTTTTTTTGATAAAATATCACGAATATTCGATATTAACGAATACGTTCTCTGCCCTTCTGTGTTTTGTGTATAAAAAAAAAAAATTTGCTTTAGTTTTAGTCATATAAGTTTGTGTAAGTAGAGTTAGTGTTTAGTGCATATTAGTTTAGTAATCCAGGAAATGATCATTCCGCTGAAGAAGTCCTGTCCTAGGGACGCAACGTTCGGAGGAAAGGACGTGACGGCACCCGCAGCCACTGCAACACATGTTTTTTATCGCTGTTTACCCTGGCACTGGATCAGTGCCTTGAAAATGTGAGTTTTATACATTTGTTTTATTAAACCTTGTGCGCATACAGAGTACACTATGTTATCTCCTTTTTTTATATGAATGAATCATCATCTGGTCGGAGTGTATCTGTTTTGGCTTCATGCTTGTCAGCTGGCAACTTCATCCCCTGGATTTATCCCTTATGGGAAAGCGCTATTGACCCTGATCTCATTATAGGGTCTGATCTGGGAGGTGAGAGGCCATTTTTACTACTGGTGGAGGTGTTTTTCTTCTATCCACGATTCATCACCTGCATGTGTGTGAATTTTACCACTATTGGATTATCACAAGGAGGATCTTTGGATGGACTTTTATATAGCGCTGCACTATTCTTTGTTTATGTCGTGTGTATAAGGCATAACACTTATTTGACTCACTGATCACCTTCCTATTATTCAAACCTGGGACAATGTAAGTGACTAAATATGCTTGTTAGCGGGATTTTCTTTGTATATACTTTTAGTTATTGCATTGTTTGCTTAGCTTGGGATTCTACGGTGAATGTACTTTCTCATCAGGTTTGCTGTTAGTAATTCATAATTGTTTATGGCAAGTACTGAGCTCTATGTGGGGAAGTTTGTAATTATACTCAGATTTGTATGCAGTGCAGTTTCACAATACAAATTAAAACACATTCATTACATGTAATTACAAGTAAAGACGTTTCTTCTGCTGTTCAATGTTTTCCTTCCTGGAAGCTCTGACATGCGGAAGCAAGGTCCTGCCATTACCTAGATGGCCACCCTACAGTACAGAACAAGGTATAGTACTGTAATGCAGTAATGGGGAAAATATCTGCTGCAGGTAGACCATAGGCAATACTCGTGATTAGTCATTTGCCACATGACTGCCTTTTTGGACACAGCTTCCAGAGTTTGGTTCCATTTTCTTCCTCACTAAACCTTGCCCTAACTGTTTTTTTTTTTGTTTGTTTTTTTATTAGTCATGAAGGTGTCCTGCCTTTTTGAAACTTTAAAGGGCTTTTACGTTTCTAACAATAAAATTAACAAACCCTTTCAATAGGAAGGTTAAGAATAAGAGCAGAAATTCACCTTACCTCAAACCTGCATATTTGTCCGCTGTCTAAGAGCTCAGTGGTAACAAGAACTCTTTGAGTGTATCTACAGTAAATCTAAAAATAAAAAGTTTATATATTGAAGCTTTCTTTCAACAATTGGTTTGCACAAAATGTATAGCGTTTACAAAATAGGGGATAGTTTTATGGCATTTTTATTCGTATTTTTTTTTACTAATAATGGCGGTGATCAGCGATTTTTTTTTGTGACTGCGACATTATGGCGGACACATCGGACAATTTTGACACATTTTTGGGACCATTGTCATTTTCACAGCAAAAAGTGCTAAAAAAAAGGAATTGATTACTGTGAAAATGACGATTTCAATTTAGGAGTTAACCACTAGGGGGACCTGTAGGGTTTATGTGTGATCTATGTGTTTCTAACTGTAGGGAGGCGGGGCTGGACTCGTGACGTCATTGATCGTCTTTCCCTATATCAGGAAACAGACGATCAGTGACACCGCCACTGTGAAGAACGAGAAAGATGTGTTTACACATACCTCTCCCCGTTCTTCTGCTCCTGTGACCGTTTGCGGGACACCAGTGGCAGCTCATCAGTGTTGGTCAGTGAAGGAGAAAACAAAATGTTGCATTTTTTTAGTTTGTTTAGCACAAAATAAAAACCCCAGCGGTTATCAAATACCACCAAAAAAATCTCTATTTGTGAGAAGAAAATTATAAAAATTTAGTTTGGGTACAATGTTGCATGACCACGCAATTGTCATTCAAAATGTGACAGCGCTGAAAGCTGAAAATTGTCCTGGGCAGGAAGGGATGAAAGTGTCTGGTATTAAAGTGGTTAATTCAATTTAATTTAATTCAAAACAATAATTTTTATATTAAAGTGAAATGATGAGCGCAGCTAAACTAAACTAAACAATCAATCCAAAATAAACAAGTGAGCATCGCTATAGGAATCAGTGATAATACAAATGAATACAAAATATGTGGAATATCCAAATAAGTCCAATCAAGTGCAACAACAAGTGTCCCAAATAAGTGTAATCCAGTAAAAAAAACAAATGTAGATCAATCAGTGACAAGGCTTCTGTCCATGTAAACAATGAGATCATCCAGATGAATCTCTGATGAAGTCACGTGACGTGACGCAACGCGTAAGGTTGACCGGAAGTGACGTGACACCCTGACCGTCCGACCGGAAGTGCCGTTGTTTGGTGTTTTATTCGTTTTTTCTTTTGTAAGTGTGTTTTACCTCATTAAACTGTTCCCAGTTTTACGTACTTCACCATGTGAGCTTAATTTTTTCTTTGAAACATCCTCCATACTTCTATCCTATGGTGACCGGACCTTGATTGTGGCTAAGTTTGGCTAAAAGACCTACATCAGAGACGGCTATCTACAGGACCATCGGTGATTGTGTTGATGCCCCTTTTCTTCCTTGTGGAAGGTAAGCGCTCTGTGAGCATGTTCATCTGTGAAGTCTCATCTGGATGATCTCATTGTTTACATGGACAGAAGCCTTGTCACTGATTGATCTACATTTGTTTTTTTACTGGATTACACTTATTTGGGACACTTGTTGTTGCACTTGATTGCACTTATTTAAATAGTCCACATATTTTGTATTCATTTGTATTATCACTGATTCCTATAGCGATGCTCACTTGTTTATTTTGGATTGATTGTTTAGTTTAGTTTAGCTGCGCTCATCATTTCACTTTAATACCTATTTTTGTTGTTAGCACATACCAGATTTGAGCTGCATTTAATGTGTTTATTTCTTCTCTTATTGCTTCTATTCCTTCACTGTTGGCTAGCGCTTTAGTTTCCTTTTTTTAATAATTTATATATATATATATATACATATATATATATATATATATATATATATTTATATTTAATATTTTCTGTAACACTGCACCTCCCCGCACCCCTGAACCTCTCTCGCTCCAAATTCCCAAAACACTGCCCTTCTCCTGCCAGTCATCAACTATACCACTCCATATTCCACTACTGCCCACTTGAGTTCTCCACCCACTTCCTTTTCCCCATGTAAACCTACTCCCCAGCGCAGCCTTTAGAGGCCAGCAATTCTTTAGCTCTGGAAGCTCTTTGCACATTGTGTGTGTTCCAAAGGTATGGAGAAGGAGGTGCACACTCCAATGCAATATCCATTTTCTAGAGGTCCAACATCCAGATGTATTTTTAATTGTATTTACTTTCAAGGTAAGCATTTTATTTAAAATAACTCCATTCATTATAACTTCTCCTCCCTAAACTATGGAACCCTCTATTTTAGTATCTTGAACATGCACTCTATATACCAGGGTAAAACTAAGGGGGGGGGGGTGGACTAACGCTCCATTTTACTTTCTGCATTAATCGTTTACAATAAATATAGGATGCAGGATAATTACAGGATTGCCGAGTATTGTTTATTACATGGCAAACTTCTCAAAATAGAAAATTGTGTCTTGGTACAGAAAAATGTTAATGTATTCCTCAGCATGTGCTGAATCAGAGACGGATGAGATAGGTTAGACACTGCTTGTTCCTTTCAATTATAAAGGGTTGAAAGTATCTTTGAAGAGGAAGGAAAAGTCCTGCCTAGCCTTATTTGTCTTTCCTTGAAGTGGTCTTAATAGCTTTTAAGAAAACCAAAGGAAGAATAAAATCTTACATAATGTCAGGTAATAAACACCTACTGCACCTGCACACACAAGGTTACAATTTCTAAATCACTTTTCCTCAACTAAGTGCAAGCATCTAAATTGTAGGTGATAAAGGATTTATGGCTGAAAAGCATTTAGTAACTGGTGAAACACTTTATTTAATATAGTCTCATCTATATAAAAATGTGTGGACAGACAGACAGACAAACAGACAGAGATGTAAACTCTGGAATTAGCTTGGAGAATATAGCTAATCAATGAGACCAGGATTTTACCCCAGCCAGAGACTGGTACAGAAAGCTTTAATTCAACCTACCTGCATTTGACTAGAATTATTTGAACCGGCCAGCACAGCCATGGGGATTAGATACCAGCATGACAGATGCCTGGACTACCTGGGCTGCTTGTCAACACTGTCTGGAACATCGGTACTGCAGCAGGGATTGAGTTTTGAGAGTATGTACTGCTCAAGGAATAGCTGAGACCATCTTCACAGTCCTCCTTTGGAGTCTGGGCCACAGGGCAGTATTCCAACGAACCTAAACACAGCTCCAAGATGACCACTGCCTTGCTAAAGAAGCTGAGGGTAAAGGTCATGGACTGGCCAAGCATGTCTCCCAACCAAAACCCTATTGAGTATCTATGGGGAATCTTTAAATGGAAGGTGAAGGATCTTAAGGTCTCTATACTCTCTAACATCCACCAGGTCCATGATTTCATCATGGAGGAGTGGAAGAGGACTCCAGTCATGGGCATTCGCAGGAGGGGGCAAGGGGAGACTTGGAATTGTCAAGGTGTTGCACCAGCAGGGTCCGCCATGGCCGCCGCCATGCGGCAGACTTTTTTCTGAGTCAGCTAGCTGCTCTCTGTGTCTCTAATGCCATGTACACACAATCGTTTTCCGGCATGAAAAAAAAACTTTGTTTTTCAGCATTAAAAACGATGTTGCCCACACACCATCGTTTTAAAAAAAATGATGAGCAAAGCGAGGTGACGTACAACACGTACGATGGCACTCTAAAGGGGAAGTTCCATTCAAGCTCCTGTCTCCTAACTTGCTTCTGAGCATGCCCGGGTTTAAAACAATGGGCCAGATTCAGGTACAATTGCCCTGGCGCAGAGTATCAGAGATACACTACGCCGCCGTATTTTACCTGGCTCTAATACGAATTCAAGTAGATTTCGGCCCATAAGGTACAGCGGCGTAGTTTATTTCTCGCGGTGGAATCGAAATACGCGATTAGGGGGCGTGAAGCATTTAAATTAGGCGCGTCCCCGCGGCGATCAAACTGCGCATGCTCCGTTCAGAAATTTCCCGACGTGCATTGCGCGAAACAACGTCGTTACGTAATTTTTTTTTTTGAATAGCGTCGTTTACATACATTCCTATTCCCGGACGACTTACGCAAAAAAAAACATTGAAATTCGACGCGGGAACGACGGCCATACTTAACAAGGGCCGTCTAACTATAGACCAGCTAATAGCTGGTATAACTTTACGCAGAAAAAAGATGACTACAGATGCCGTAAGAGATTGCGAAGGATGATCGTAACTTCGTGGATCGCCGGAAAAAGCTCATTTGCATACCCCGACGCGGAAAACGTGCCGGACTCCACCCAGTGGGCGCAAAAAGATTGCAGCGTAGATCCGAAGGCGTACGAAGACGTAAGCCTGTCGGATCGAAGCCCGAAGCCGTCGAATCATGGTTTGAGGACTCAAACTAATGATATGACGCGCGTAATTTGAAAGTACTCCGGTCTAACAGGAGATAGACCGGAGTAATGGCTCTGTGAATCTGGCCCATTGTTTTTAACGCCGTTTTAGCCCACACACGATCATTTTTTACAACCCGAAAAATGTCATTTTTAAAAACGATGTTAAAATATGCAGCATACTTGGATTTTTTTTTTTGGTCGTTTTTCAGAAGATGAAAAACGATCTTGTGTACGGGGCATAAGACTCTGACATCTATCATCTGACGTCCCCCCCTTACCCCGGCCCTACCATCAAATCCAATCCTCGGCCTCTCCGCTCCAGTCATTGGCTGCCAGCCTGCTTGTGTTGTGTAGATTTGGCTAGAGCTGACCCCACCCACTCAAGGGGCCAAGTCAGAGTCAGTTATACGCTGCCACCTGCCAGTGCTGCCATGGGCCTAGGGGATCATTATCACAGACAGAAAATACTGGGGGATACGCAGTAAAGAACCACAGGTAACAGCAAGACTCAAGAGGAGCATTTTTATATATAATAATATATTGCATTGCTTGGAAAGTGGGACAGCTGAGCTACGTTCTGATTGCAAATTGCTGGAAAGATATGTATGTACAGTTTAAGAGATAATTCATCTTCACTTATCACTTTGTATTGGATTGAAAGCATGGGCTTCCGCAAGGTTACTAAGGCGGCTGTGCACAATACCCATATAGCCTTGAGAATGTACATTTTTTTACATTGCAATACATCTGTTGTGGCCATATTCAGGTCATTTGGGCCACTAAATGGCCACTGTCACAATATTACACATATCCATTAATGGATTCTGAGAATACAACATGTAATTGGCACACAGCCTCCAGTATTACACTTTCCTTAGATGGTGTTTTGCCATTCTTCATTCTGATTTATTTTATGTAAGATATTTATTTTATTATCAGAACATTTCCCTCTTTAATCTCCTTGTATTCTATTATAAAACCTATATTTTTTTTTCACTTGACAAAAAGTACATTAAATTGGTGAATTTTAAGACATGTTCCCAAATCCTTGTTAGGGTGAACAAAGAATGAAAAAGCGAAGAACTTACGGCATCAAGTCATACAACTCCCTGTGCTGGTCTGTATTAATAACAGTATCCTAGTAATTGAACATCTCTTACCACATGTAAACAGTGGCTCAACTTAATTGCTACAAAACTCATCTCACATGGCATAGACAGGGAGTTCTTAAATGAACCTAGTTATCTCTTTTCTAGCAGAGTGACCTTAAGCAAGGCCTTTATGTAAGTCATTTACTATCCTGTCTTGTGAAGGCTGCTAGAACAATAGATAGTGCACTATTCCAAGGCATTAGCTTCTACCCATGTATTAAGGAATGTAGATAAATGTGACTAGTCTTCGCAAAGGGTAGAAATGTTCAGTTGAAACTCAGTATATCATTAATTGTATTTAATAAATATTACTATGAAATCTGACATTCCAAGCTTGCACAGACATTGAAAGATTGTAGTGGGAATTCACAAAGGCAGGTACATGCAGAAACATACTTGGAATGGGCAATGAGGGCAACATTTATTTTAGCCAGTGGTGTCTTTGAAAACTTCATACTAGTGGTCTTAAATTTAACTTTTTTTTTAATTTAAAGCTTAACGTCAGTGTATTTTTTATTTTTAGTTCCCGTGAAAGCCAGGGGAAGACTGGTTGGTTGCAGGGGTGAATTTACCCCCCAGTCCTTGTTGCCCAAGACAGTAATAATAAGATATGCTAAGTTGGTGGACCTGAGTGGAGATACCTCACTAATCAGGCATTGTTCTGTTTCATCCCATGTGGAAGAAAAATATATTTTAAATATATTTAAAAAAAACATTCTTAAAGCGGAGTTTCACCCTTAAAATCACTTTGTTTCATTACATCCAGCATACTGGCGTCAGCGCCAGTATGCTGTTTTTTTTTTTTTTAATGCACATACTTACTTTATATAAAATCATTGAATTTCAGGTGCACCGCGGAATGTCGCCGCTATAAGGCATCACGCCTTCCGGAAACAGCCGATTAGCATTCGGCTTTTCTCGGCGCCTGCGCACAGACCCAGGAGCTGACTGCGCAGGCGCCGAAAATAGCCGGTCCTAGTTCGGGTTTTTTCGGAGGGCGTGACGCGGCTATATACGGCGCCTGCGCAGTCAGCTCCTGGGTCTGTGCGCAGGCGCCGAGAAAAGCCGAATGCTAAACGGCTGTTTCCGGAAGGCGTGACGCCTTATAGCGGCGACATTCCGCGGTGAGCCTGAAATTCAATGATTTTATATAAAGTAAGTACGTGCATTAAAAAAAAAAAAAACAGCATACTGGCGCTGACGCCAGTATGCTGGATGTAATGAAACAAAGTGATTTTAAGGGTGGAACTCCGCTTTAATATATTTTTCCCAAATATATTGCAATTCAGACATATTCAGACATATATTGCTAAATGCATTCAGAAGTACATTTAACATATATTTCTGAATACATTTACAATGCATTCCAAAATGCACTTTGCAATATATTTATGGCTGCAAAAATATATTGCTAAAGGCATTTAGAAGTGCATTTAACATATATTTATGAATATATTTGCAACATATTTCACAATGCATTACCCAATATATTCAATAATATATTCACAAATATATTGAAATATATTTTTGAAATATATTGAATCTGGCCAAAATTGTAGCATTTCAAATATATGGCAATATATTTGGGAAAAATATATTAAGAATGTTTTTTAAAATATATTTTAAATGTAAATGTACTGAATGTAAAATAAAACAAAATACATTCCTATTACATTTTGAAATGCTGTGCATTTATATATTGTATTTTATATATTGTAGGCCTATAAAACCAGCAAATATTTGGAAATAAAAATAACAACACAGTACAATACACACAACTTTATTATCATGTAAATATACAAAAATACAACACAGAGAATAGAAAGTGGTGTTAACTGTGGTAAATGACAATTAATGACATAAAAGTTAATTTGTGGTATTCTGATGAGGTTCCTGATGTTTCCCTTCAGGTGATATTTCAACGCCAACATTTTTCTTGTAACAGCGTCACTAATAACACCTTTTGAAGTCCCAGGAAACTTTGCCAAAGTGGCAGCTTTAAAAAGTAAATGGAAAATATTAGACTTATTAGATTTTCCCTGTGAATCAAAAGCCATATAAGACCCTTTTCACACTGTAGCGCTGCTAAAGCGTTTTTTTTTTTTAAAGGGAAAAAGTACAGTTTTTAATGCGCTTTTAAAGTGCTTTGGAAGTGCTGCCCATTACTTTCAATAGGCAGGTGCGTTTTAGGAGCGCTATTTATAGCGCTCCCAACCCGCCCCAGATTCTGCTTGCAGGACTCTTTCTAATGTTCCGCAAGCGCATCGCCCCAGTGTGAAAGTACTCATTGCACTGAAAGGGATGCAGTTTCATGAGCTTTTTAGAGGCTATTTATAGCGCTAAAACGCCTGAATTCAGGCTCAGTTTGAAAGGAGTCTAATAGATGCAGCTTAGTAAATAAAACTAACAAAATTAAGCATGTAAAAAAAACATCAAAATATTGTAGACTTTTAAAAAATCAGTATAAAAATCAACATCTTGCCTACAACTTGTCTTATTAGTTCACACTACTACCAGACTGAGAAAGATATCTTATTTTGACACAACAGTCAAATTGGCTTGCAGTCTACATGTCAAATGATGTTTTCATAGGGTCTAACTGTACCCGCCTTCTCTCCATCTGTCAGCCGCTTGGAGGCACCGCCTTAAAGGTTACTTTTTATTCAAGTGGTTGTAAAGGTACAAGGGTTTTTACCTTCATGTATTCTATGCATGAAGGTAAAAAAAAAAACGTCTGTGTGCAGCAGCCCCCCTATACTTACATAAGCCCTCTCTTAATCCAGCGATGTCCACGAGAGTCTGGTCTCTCCAGGGACTTGCACTGCTGATTGGCTTTCTGTAGTGGTGGGAGCTATTGGCTCACGGTGCTGTCAATCACAGCCAGTGAGCTAATTAGGAGATGGGGTCAAGGCAAGGCTCAGTGTGTGATTGGACACACAGAGCTGTGGTTCAGGAGCACCGGCATGGGACCTGAGAAGAGAAGGATCTGAGCTGCTCTGTACAAATACCCTTACACAAAGCAGGTAAATAGGAGTAGGACATGTTTGATATTTTTAAAAAAAGACAACGTTTTAATGTTTCGATACCAAAAGAAAACCTACCTGTTTAGGCTTTGAGTACGACACTTGACAAGGAGATGAGCTCAAGTCTTCAGATGGGACAGAAGGTGATGCACACGATACACCCACACAGGATGAACTTCCACAATCATTCTTCAGTGCTTATAGCTGCGCTCGTTGTTTTCAAAATATCCATTACACCAGGCAACTCTATGGAAATGCATAAAAACTTTTTAAGTAACATAATGGCCTATTTTCTCACTATATCCATTAATTTCATTTGTTAGAAATTGATGACTTGTGGAACAATGTACTTAAATGATTAGAGGGTTTCCTCCAGTCTGCTGCTGCCCACTTCTGAATCCAGATGAGGAGAGGTTAACATCAGTCCGTCAGCATGTAAATGTCCCATGAAAGGAACTATCACAACTCTCAGTGGATGGCTGTAGAATCCCAGGTTGATAGAGGGAAGTGATAGAGGGAAGTGTAACAGCCCTTGCGTGTCGCAGATAGTAAGGTCCCGCCGGCATGCAGATATAAAGGTATAGCAAAGGAGCCATTCAGATGGACACAGCAAGCCCTGCCGGTGTCTGTGACGTCACCAGATCTCTGACGGAACTCCCAGAAGCCGGCGGAGAGGTGAGTACCAATGAAAAGAATCTTAATCGAGTAAAAAGTTTTTGATCGATCAAAAAAATGTAAGATTAATCGATTAATTAAAAGTTAATTTGCACAGCCCTAGTTATTTCTGATTGCTTGAGAGCTTATAGTAACTCTCAAGCATCCACCTCCCATGGCACCCTGACCCCCTCCCACTTAGCAGCTAAAGGGGGTAGGGATTGGGGGCAGGGTTTTACCACCCCCAAATTCACATGTGAATGAGCCTTAAAAGTGCTATTGCCAAATGCAACTAAGGTTTCATTCACAAGTGCGGTATGCAATGCTCCAATGCGCCTCTGAGAAATTCTGCAAGGTGGTGAGGAGGCAAAATGTTTACACCAATAATTGCAGTGAAAGGCACACGATTGCAGCGCGGTATTACGGCAATTATAGGTTTTAGTCAGGTGTGGGGAGGCAAAATTGGAGGAGACTGTGCCCTGTGATCTTTGACTTCTCCCATGTTGTTCAGGTAGGTCTCCACCTCTCTAAGGTTGCCTACCTCTGCCTTAAAACACTGTAGAATGAAAGGGCAAATGATTGGTCAAACAGAAAATAAAGATAAAAAAAATAAATAACAAAGGCAGCAGTACTGGTGGAATAACACACAATAAATAGATAAAAAATGAAAAGACTGCGCCAATATAAAAAAGTCAATGACAATTAAAATTGAAAAATGTCACCAATACCAATTCACATCCAGGGGCTGATATGCCAAAAACGGTGCACAATAATTAACCAAAACAAAAAATCAGAGTGCACGCAAAAATTTGTATATATATTCACAAAATGAATGTCCAATTATATGTATAAACAATGAGAGGTTAATACGCCAAATCGGTGATCCCAAAATTGTATGCCAACAGCACACAATTGGCAAACCAAACCTCAAAAGTTCTTAATGATATCACCACAAAACGCAAACACTGATGACCAAATGAATAATGAAGGATGATGCAGATATTAGGGTTGTCCCGATACCGATACCAGTATCGGTATCGGGTCCGATACCGAGTATTTGCGGGAGTACTTGTACTCCCGCAAATACCCCCGATGCCTAAATAGAATACTCGCGCCGCCTCCGTCGCCACCGCCGCCGCACCATCGCCGCATCACCGCCGCTTAGTTAATACGGGCGGGGAAGATAACAACTTTCATTTGAATAGCTGTATCGTTTCCCGCCGCGCCGCACATAGACACTCCCCCTTGCTCGTTATTAGACAGATCCCGAGCAAGGGGGAGTGTCTATACGCGGCGCGGCAGGAAACAATACAGCTATTCAAATGAAAGCTGTTATCTTCCCCGCCCATATTAACTAAGCGGCGGCAGCGGCGCTGCAGGATCTAGGTATGTGTTAACTGGCTGCATATATGGGGGATATGTAGGTGACATAGCTGCATCTATGGGGGTGACATGGCTGCATATATGGGGGTGACATGGCTGCATATATGGGGGATATGGAGGTGACATAGCTGCATATATGGGGGTGACATGGCTGCATATATGGGGGATATGGAGGTGACATAGCTGCATATATGGGGGTGATGGGGGTGACATAGCTGCATATATGGGGGTGACATGGCTGCATATATGGGGGATATGGAGGTGACATAGCTGCATATATGGGGGTGATGGGGGTGACATAGCTGCATATATGGGGGTGACATGGCTGCATATATGGGGGATATGGAGGTGACATAGCTGCATATATGGGGGGGACATGGCTGCATATGTGTGGGGACATGGCTGCATTTGTGGGGGGACATGGCTGCATTTGTGGGGGGACATTAGTTCTAGGATCACCTGCTGTCTGGTAGCAACCAATGACGTTGCGATCCCAAGGAGAAAAGAGAGGCTGAGACCGCAGCATTCAGAGCGGAGGAGGATTTTCTGCCTCCTCCATGTGGCGTCTACTACTGTTTGATTCCACCCATCTTCTGCTGCACAACGGCATGCACCTCGGAGCCTGCCCGATGGAAGGGAACTGCCACTGACTGTGCCAGGAGCACCTCTTCAGAGTCAACCTGACTGAGGTGAGGTCGGGAGCAGTGGACCATGTATGTCATGGGAGCATGAGCTGGAAGCAGAGGTGGTCATATCCTTAGATGCCAGCCAGGGGTCATGCTGGGAATTGCAGTCACTTACTTTTGGGGATGTGATACCCCAAAAGTGAAGGACTACAGGTCCCAGCATGAACCCCTCAAATCTCAGAATACGTCTCATACCCCTGCACCCCTCCCCCTAGTGAGGGACTACAGGTTCCACTGTCCCAGCTTAAACCCCTCAGAGCTGAGGACGTGTCCCCGTCCCTTCAACTAGTGAAGGACTACAGGTCACAGCATGAACCTCTCAGCTGAGGATGTATCGCACCCCCAACTAGTGAAGGACTATAGGTCACAGCATGACCCCCACAGCTGAGGATGTATCGCACCCCAAACTAGTGAAGGACTACAGGTCACAGCATGAACCCCTCAGCTGAGCATGTATTGCACCCCCAACTAATGAAGGACTATAGGTCACAGCATGAACCCCTCAGCTGAGGATGTATCGCACCCCCAACTAGTGAAGGACTACAGGTGACAGCATGAACCCCTCAGCTGAGGATGTATCGCACCCCAACTAGTGAAGGACTATAGGTCACAGCATGACCCCTTCAGCTGAGGATGTATCGCACCCCCAACTAGTGAAGGACTACAGGTGACAGCATGAACCCCTCAGCTGAGGATGTATCGCACCCCCAACTAGTGAAGGACTATAGGTCGAGCATGACCCCTCCAGCTGAGGATGTATCGCACCCCAACTAGTGAAGGACTACAGGTCACAGCATGAACCCCTCAGCTGAGGATGTATCGCACCCCAACTAGTGAAGGACTACAGGTGACAGCATGAACCCCTCAGCTGAGGATGTATCGCACCCCCAACTAATGAAGGACTATAGGTCACAGCATGAACCCCTCAGCTGAGGATGTATCGCACCCCCAACTAGTGAAGGACTATAGGTCACAGCATGAACCCCTCAGCTGAGGATGTATCGCACCCCCAACTAGTGAAGGACTATAGGTCACAGCATGAACCCCTCAGCATGAACCCGTGGGATATAAGAAGCCACACCCTTAGATCTCAGTGGTTCATGCTGGGACTTGAGGATGTAACACCCAAAGCGAAGAACAACAGGTCCCAGCATGAACCCCTCAGTGTTCAGGATGTGTCACAAACCCCCTCCCCACTAGTGAAGAACTACGGGTCACAGCATTAATCTGTGAGAACTAAAGGGGTCACATCCTTAGATCTCAGGGGTTCATGCTGGGACTTGTACTCCATCATTAATTGGGGGTCACATCCTTAGATCTCAGGCGTTAATGCTTGGACTTGTAGTCCTTCACTAGTTGTGAGGGGGGGGTCAGGTCCTCAGCTCTGAGGGATTCATACAGGGACTTGTTTGCACTTTAGTTACTGGAGGCCATAATGGTACAATCCCCCAGGGGCCATGGAGGGCCACATTGTCCTCCCTACCCCTCCCCCACCTGTGTGATAATGTAAAACTTTAGACTATTTTACCTGATCCATGGGCACCTTGACTGGACTTGCCTAAGGCTGCAGCTCTCCACTGTGCAGCATGGTGACATGTTGTGGAAGAGGAGCTATATATAACTTCCTTTTAGCACTGTGCACATGCTGTATGGTAACTGGGAAGATACAGAATGAGAACTATTTAGCAGGGAATAGACAAATAAAACTTAACTCATGAACCAACCTTTCACAATTCTAATGTTATTTGATAAAAGACACTTACCTGATACAGAGAGTTCTATCCAGCATGCTTTCAGCCTTCCACACTCCACATACTAGGCCTTACCAGGAACAGGAAGTGAGAGGTGAAAGTTCACCCCTCTGGTTCCCACAGGTCACTTCCTGTCACAAACCTCCTGTATTGATTCTGATTGCAGTCTCTGCTATAATCCTGTTCAATGAATTTTCCCCCAGAGCTGGATTTACATATTAGGAGATTGTAGGCACAGAAATCATCCCCCATCCCAATAAAAGGAACAAGAAATGGGGACAATATTTATACATTTTTGTAAGTAAGTGATGGGAGATGCATTCTAGATATATATATATACTGTACCTTCATTCTGCTATATATACTATGTGTGTGTATATACTGTGTGTATATATATATATATATATATATATATATATATATATACACACACACATATATATATATACACACACACACGAATGCAGCTCTCATCACTTACATATTTATCTTCCAGCCCAGCCTAGTATTGACACACGGCAGCAGTGCAGCTTGGGCAGGGATATGACACTTAAAGCGGATTTCCACCCAAAAGTGGAAGCTCCACTTATCTGCCTCTTCCCCCCTCCATTGTCAGATTTGGCACCTTTCGGGGGAGGGGAGCAGGTTCCTATTATTCGCAGCGGGGAGATCAGTCAGAAGTTCGTCCCCCTCCTCCCCCCGCTGCTGGGCCATTCAGAAAGTGCAGAACACTTTGGGCATGCACAGTAGGGAACTGGTTGTGAAGCTGCAAGGCCAGTTTCCCCTAGGGCCAGTTCACACCATGGAACCTCAGTCCGCATGGTTTCCAGATGCTTTTCTGCATGTGTGTTTTTGATTAATTCCAGTGCATTTTCCCCCCTCTTTTTTCTTAACCTAAGGAATAAGGACATGTGTGTTCCAGTGTGTTCAGGTGTGTTTCAGTGCGTTTTTTATGTGCTTTACAGTGTTACAGTACAGTCCAGTGCAGGAAAAATGAGCATATTCTACTTTTTTTTCTGGAACTGGAACGCACTGGAACTTCAAGCACTGGTGTGAACTATGCCATTAAAAACCATATAACCTCCATGCAGAAAAAAAATGCACTGGACTGCATGTGGTGTGAATTGGCCCTTCTAGGCAATGGCGGTGGCAGCACCCGAGAGCCGATGGAATCATTGGCTGGGGTGCCAACATCGCCGGATTCCAGGACAGGTAAGTGTCCTAAGATTAAAAGTCAGCAGCTGCAGTATGTGTACAGTATGTGTGTGTACAGTGTGTGTGTACAGTGTATGTGTACAGTGTGTGTGTACAGTGTGTGTTTTTGTGCTGGGGGGAACTTTAATATCCCAATTTCTTTTAATTGGCTGCTGGAATTACCCTTCGGCAGGTACCAAGTCCAAACAATGGACTAACTTAGTAAAAAAGAATATACGGTATATATACTATATTGGCAAAAGTATTGGGATGCCTGCCTTTACACGCACAGGAACTTTAATGGCATCCAAGTACAGTGCCTGCCGCCGAGAATGTGTTTTTAGCACGACAGCATCGCGCTGATTCTCGGCGACAGGCTGCCGACATCTCGCACTCGTTGGAATAGTAAAAGCACATTCCAGCGAGTGCGTCATAGAAGCGACGGGTATCCGACGCGGATTCCCGCCAATTCTACACGTGGGCGGAGTTTGTTATGAATCCTGAGAAGGAAGTCCCCACCGGATTTTAAATAAAAATCCGGCATGGGTTCCCCCCTCAGGAGCATAACGGGCCCTTAGGTCTGGTATGGGTTGTAAGGAGACCTCCCCCCATGCCGAAAAAAACGGTGTGGGGGTACCCCCACATTCCATACCAGACCCGTATCCAAAGCACGCCGGCCGGCCGGTCAGGAAGGGAGTGGGGGCGAGCGAGCACCCCCCCTCCTGAGCCGTACCGGGCAGCATGCCCTCAACATGGGGGGGTCAGGTGCTCTGGGGCAGGGGATGCACTGCGGCCCCCCCACCCCAGAGCACCCTGTCCCCATGTTGATGACAGGGCCCCTTCCCGACAACCCTGGCCGTTGGTTGTCGGGGTAAGCGGGCGGGAGGCTTATGGGAATCAGGAAGCCCCCTTCAATAAGGGGGCCCCCAGATACCGGCCCCCCACCCTAAGTGAATGAGTATGGGGTAGCCCGGTGGGCTTCTGCGGGGGGGGGGTGCCGCTGTTCTTCGCCGCCGTCTGGTTCTCTTCCGCCGCCGGGGGGGTCGCTTTGATAAAAGCGCCCTCCACCCGGCGGGCTTCCTTCGACATCTTCGGCGGGGGGGTCTTCTCCCACTCTCCGGGGTCTTCTCCCACTCTCCGGGGGTCTTCTCCGCTCTCCGGGGGTCTTCTCTGCTCTCCGGGGGGTCTTCTCCCATTCTCCGGTGTCTTCTTCTTCAGGACTCGCCGCCGCTATCTTCGTGTGTTAGCTCAATTACTAGCGGCGGCGTGTCCCCTCTTCTGTGACGTCGTCTTCTTCTTCTCTTCTCCAGATGTTGACGCGACGCTTCCTTCCGCTGTTATGGCGGGCGCGCGGCTCTCAGCGGGTTATATATGCCTATCTTGTGACGTCGCAGTCCCATCATGCTGTAATCACAGTGTCCAGAAGAGGCCTTTATAACTCGCTGCGAAACCGTTCAGGAGAAGAGAAGAAGAAGACGACGTACAGAAGAGGGGACTAACTAACACACAAAGATAGCGGCGGCGAGTCTGAAGAAGAAGACTCATGACCCCCCGGAGAGCGGAGAAGACCCCCGGAGAGTGGAGAAGACCCCGGAGAATAGAAAACCTTCCCCCCTGCCGAAGATTGAAGGAAGCCCCCGGGTTGTACAGCGACCCCCCAGCGGCGGAAGAGAACCAGACGGCGGCGAAGAACAGCGGCACCCACCCCCCCGCAGAAGCCTATATTACATAGGGTGGGGGGCCAGGGGGCCCCCTTATTAAAGTCATGATCTCCCGCTCGCAGCCAGCAGGGTTGTCGGGAAGGGGCCCTATCATCAACATGATGCTCTGGGGTGGGGGGGCCGCAGTGCGCCCCCCTGCCCCAAGTATTCTAATGCCAGTGCCAATGTCCTGATTGCCAACCAGCACAAGTACAGTGTTCTATCCCCGTCGCTTCTATGGCGGCTTTGTCTCCACCAGTGTCAGCCAGTGCTAGCCGAGAAAGGGAGCGAGATGTCTTTATCGCCAACCACACTATGGGAATGTTTGACAGTACCAGTGTCAGCCCACACAAATTCATCCCAAAGAGCCAGCATCCTCCAAACCCAAACTTGATCACCAGCCAGAATAAATATGGTGTGGGGTTGTTTTTCATAGTGCCAGCCATCATCAATGTTCTGATCGGCCCCTTCCTGTTCCACCTGACGCACAAAGCAAGGACCATTAGAGTGAGTTTGGTAATAATAGTACGCCTTGAAGATTTATATCTCTACACAGTTAGGCTACAAAAAAGTTTCACACATGGGTTAGGGAATAGAAAGTGGATGCAACCTTTGTATTAAATGGATTATGTGCTTTATAAAAAATATATATTTTATTTGAATCTTGGGAGAAGTAGCATAATGTGATTTGAAATATAATTTGAAGTAAGCCAATGCTTTGTGTGAGTAATATAAAATGCCAACTTTGTCAAAAAAAAAAATATATATTTTCTTTCTTTATTTTAAATTATATTTTTGGAATGCAAAAATAATATTCAGAAATATTGGAAAATATTTTAAAAATATATTTTCAAAGAACTTTAAATTATATTTTTGGAATGCATCATGCCTCTCCGCAAAGAAAGAACTCATATATTGTAAATATATTTAAAATATATAATTTTTTTAAATAAATATATTGCATACCTCTCAGCAAAGTAAGAACCCATCATGCCTCTCAGCAAAGAGAGAACTCGTCATGCCTCTCCCCAAAGAAAGAACCCATCATGCCTCTCCCCAATGAAATAACCCATAATGCCTCTCCCCAAAGAAATAACCCATAATGCCTCTCCCCAAAGAAAGAACTCATCAAGCCTCTCAGCAAAGAAAGAACCCATCATACCTCTCCCCAAAGAAAGAACCCATCATGCCTCTCCCCAAAGAAAGAACTCATCATGCCTCTCCCCAAAGAAAGAACCCATCATGCCTCTCCCCAATGAAATAACCCATAATGCCTCTCCCCAAAGAAATAACCCATAATGCCTCTCCCCAAAGAAAGAACTCATCAAGCCTCTCAGCAAAGAAAGAACCCATCATGCCTCTCCCCAAAGAAAGAACCCATCATGCCTCTCCCCAATGAAATAACCCATCATGCCTCTCCCCAAAGAAAGAACTTGTCATGCCTCTCCCCAAAGAAAGAACTTATCAAGCCTTTCAGCAAAGAAAGAACCCATCATGCCTCTCCCCAAAGAAAGAACCCATCATGCCTCTCCCCAAAGAAAGAACTTGTCATGCCTCTCCCCAAAGAAAGAACCCATCATGCCTCTCCCCAAAGAAAGAACCCATCATGCCTATCCCCAAAGAAAGAACTTGTCATGCCTCTCCCCAAAGAAATAACTCATCATGCCTCTCAGCAAAAAAAGAACCCATCATGCCTCTTCCCAAAGAAAGAACCCTTCATTCCTCTCCCCAAAGAAAGAACCCATCATGCCTCTCCCCAAAGAAAGAACTTGTCATGCCTATCCCCACAGAAAGAACTCATCATGCCTCTCAGCAAAGAAAGAACCCATCATGCCTATCCCCAAAGAAAGAACCATCATGCCTCTCTCCAAAGAAAGAATGCATCATGCCTCTCAGCACAGAAAAAAACTCATCATGTCTTTGTTACATTACTTTACATTGCTTTACATTTACTTTCTTCATTTTCGAAAGAATAAGAAAATAATTAGAGCTGCAAAATGTTCACCATGCTTCTTACAAAATACTTTAGGGCGTCTACTTTATAAAAAGGGGTCATTTTGGGGGTGTTTATACTGTTCTGGTATTTTAGAGCCTCAAGAAATGTGATGCACTCAGAACATCAAGGCCAATACATTTCAAATATTTTAATTTTACATTTATTACAATTTCAAATATAAAGTGTATACATACAGCTTTTTCATAACTTTCACATAGACTGATATATATATATTTTTAACCAGATAAATGTAGCAAAATACATTTTAGCCTAAATTTACAAATACACATGTTTTTGATAGTTTTTTTTTATAACAGAAAGTAAGAAATGTTTTTTTTTTGGTTTTCCAACATTACAGTCTAAAAAGTCTGTAAATCAGCAGGGTAGGGTGTGATGATAGCCTATCTATCAAGATTTTGGATTGTGGCAATCTGTGCTGTCTTCCTCTTTATTGAAGATATCCAATCGGTATAAGGAACCACTGCATCCTTATGGGATAGATGGATCTTTTCCCATGTGGTCCAAGTTCCACAACAACCTCTTCCGATGTTTTTCCTCTGCTGCCACTTCCAGTAACGTCTCCTCGCTTGGGTAACAATGAGACATTTCTGGAAGTGGCAGCAGAGGAAGAACATCGGAGCTCATTCGTGCCCATATCAGTGCAGCCTATCAGTGCAGCCTATCAGTGGCCATATCAGTGATAAGTAATATTACCAATTTTACCTGCTGTCCCAGCTGCTGGCTGGGGGTTCCCCGTGTGCTCCTCTCTCACTCTCTCCTCCTCCTATCACCTGGGCTGGAGACAGGATTCAGTGAAGACGAATGTCGTGCGGAGGAGGGTGGCAAATTACATGCAGCTTGTCTGCTTGTCTGCTTGGGGGGGGGGGGGTTGTCGCTGTCCCCCTACCTGCACCGGCCAAGCGTGCTCCATATACTGCCTGATGTATTTGTGCAGGAGGTGGCCGTGGGAACTGGAACTTGGAAAACGGGAGAGGGGCTTTTTATCATGCGGGGGGTTGCCACCCCCCACAAAGTGCTGCCCTAGGCCTGGGCCTTGTCGGCCTAGGCCAAGACACACACTGACTGTATATATACTGTATACTGCATATATATATATCTATATATATATATATATATATAGATAGATATATATTGTATGTGCCATACACATTTTACAATGTTTAACCAAAGAAATATAGATTTGATATATTTTATAATGGAAAGTATGTTTTTTTGTTTTGTTTTTTTTTTGCTATTTTCAAAATGTTCAGTCTTTTTTCCTTAATATTGTAAAAAATAAAACCAATCCATTGGTTAATAAATGCCACAAAAAGAAAGCACTTTCTTTCTCCAAAAACAATATATATAATATAATAAACAGTACTGATGTGGTTAAAACCACTCAGTAGGTTGCTCTGTTTGCAAGATTTTTAGCATTTAGCCTGGACTGTACTTTTAAGGAATTAGGTTGCAGCAGGTGGAGAAAGGGTAGTAGTGCAACTGTCTATGTAATGTTTCGTCATCTGTCCATGAAACAGGTCTGTGTATTTAATTGGCACTCCAAAAACTGGTATAGTGGGGCATTGCAGCTGCTGAAGAAGTGTTTTTTTGGCTATATGAAGTCTCATTTTCCAGGCACTCAGCATTGCAATCAGAGACTGAAGCAGTTGCTTTAAAGTACTCCCACAGTGCTTTCCGTGAGCTATTATTGCTCAACAAATTTACACTCCTCTTTATCCGGTATGATCCGCACACGGAGAGAAATCACCCTTGTCTTCATTTATATGGCTGGCCCACTACATTAAATTGCACCTGTGCTTAGAAATGAACTGCTCAACTGCAACACGACAAAGCCAAGCAGCAGTTTAATACAATACTACAGGAGGGCTGAGCTGATGATGGGGAATTCATGGTGTGCACTGACACACTGCTGCATTTTTACTGGCCAGGATATACTGTAGAATTCCATTCTTCAGACCCTTTATTTATTTTTCTGTACTATTCTGCCATAAATAGAAAATGGGTCTGAGCTGCTGAGAGACTTGAAAGGTGTAAATATTTTGTGACATGTCATTTTTTTTCAGGACTGTTTTCATTTTGGTTAGTTGTTTAAATGTATACTTTTTTTTTTTATAATGGTACGTCATTTATGCAAAATTAAAGCCAGATATAAGAAAATAAAGGGACGCAGCTTTGTGCGTGTTACTGCATCATTACATTTTTTTTTTAAATGCTCGCAGTGTAAGTACCTGACTTCAATTGGGTATCAGAATCTCGCTCCAACTGGTAAAAGAAGGAGCCAGTCAGTTGTGTTGCAGTGCCTACAGTGCAGAAAATAAGTATTTGAACACCCTGCTATTTTGCAAGTTCTCCCACTTGGAAATCATGGAGGGGTCTGAAATTGTCATCGTAGGTGCATGTCCACTGTGAGAGACATAATCAAAAAAAAAAAATCCAGAAATCACAATTTATGATTTTTTTAACTATTTATTTGTATGATACAGCTGCAAAGAAGTATTTGAACACCTGTCTATCAGCTAGAATTCTGACCCTCAAAGACCTGTTAGTCTGCCTTTAAAATGTCCACCTCCACTCCATTTATTATCCTAAATTAGATGCACCTGTTTGAGGTCATTAGCTGCATAAAGACACCTGTCCACCCCATACAATCAGTAAGAATCCAACTACTAACATGGCGAAGACCAAAGAGCTGTCCAAAGACACTAGAGACAAAATTGTACACCTCCACAAGGCTGGAAAGGGCTACGGGGAAATTGCCAAGCAGCTTGGTGAAAAAAGGTCCACTGTTGGAGCAATCATTAGAAAATGGAAGAAGCTAAACATGACTGTCAATCTCCCTCGGACTGGGGCTCCATGCAAAATCTCACCTCGTGGGGTTTCAATGATCCTAAGAAAGGTGAGAAATCAGCCCAGGACTACACGGGAGGAGCTGGTCAATGACCTGAAAAGAGCTGGGACCACCGTTTCCAAGGTTACTGTTGGTAATACACTAAGACGTCATGGTTTGAAATCATGCATGGCACGGAAGGTTCCCCTGCTTAAACCAGCACATGTCAAGGCCCGTCTTAAGTTTGCCAATGACCATTTGGATGATCCAGAGGAGTCATGGGAGAAAGTCATGTGGTCAGATGAGACCAAAATATAACTTTTTGGTCATAATTCCACTTATCGTGTTTGGAGGAAGAAGAATGATGAGTCCCATCCCAAGAATACCATCCCTACTGTGAAGCATGGGGGTGGTAGCATCATGCTTTGGGGGTGTATTTCTGCACATGGGACAGGGCGACTGCACTGTATTAAGGAGAGGATGACCGGGGCCATGTATTGCGAGATTTTGGGCAACAACCTCCTTCCCTCAGTTAGAGCTTTGAAGATGGGTCGAGGCTGGGTCTTCCAACATGACAATGACCCGAAGCACACAGCCAGGATAACCAAGGAGTGGCTCTGTAAGAAGCATATCAAGGTTCTGGCGTGGCCTAGCCAGTCTCCAGACCTAGATCCAATAGAGAATCTTTGGAGGGAGCTGAAACTCTGTGTTTCTCAGGGACAGCCCAGAAACCTGACTGATCTAGAGAAGATCTGTGTGGAGGAGTGGGCCAAAATCCCTCCTCCAGTGTGTGCAAACGTGGTGAAAAACTACAAGAAACGTTTGACCTCTGTAATTGCAAACAAAGGCTACTGTACCAAATATTAACATTGATTTTCTCAGGTGTTCAAATACTTATTTGCAGCTGTATCATACAAATAAATAGTTAAAAAAATCATACATTGTGATTTCTGGAATTTTTTTTTTGATTATGTCTCTCACAGTGGACATGCACCTACTATGACAATTTCAGACCCCTCCATGATTTCCAAGTGGGAGAACTTGCAAAATAGCAGGGTGTTCAAATACTTATTTTCTGCACTGTATGTGCTATCAAGGAGAATGGTGATAGGAGGAGAGGGCATAGTGACAGAGAGAGGGCTCAACAGTTTGATACTTCTCCTTTCACTGTCCAGTCAAAGGCTGGGAGAGGGATAGTCTTGTTAGGCCTCGTACACACGGACGGACATATCCGATGCAAACGGTCCTCGGACCGTTTTCATCGGATATGTCCGCCGGGCTATTTTGGTCCGATGGCGTGTACACACCATCGGATCAAAATCCCCGCCGGCAGACAGCGCGGTGACTTAGCGGTGACGTTGACGCCGCCACGTCACCGCACCAGGAAGTAAACAACTTCCACGCATGCGTCGCATCCATACGACGCTTGCGCGGGTGGATATGTCCGCTGGTGAGTGTACTGACCAGCGGACATATTCGACGGACGATGTGTCCGGCGGAAAAGTTTCAAAGCATGCTTTGGAAATTTTCAGCTGGAGAAAACAGTCCGAATCTGTCCGTTTGCCCCTACAGACGAGTGAATTTTCGGCTGAAATGGTCCGTCGGACCATTTCCAGCGGAAAAATTCCATCGTGTGTACGAGGCCTTAGTGTTACTGAACTGCAGAAGAGAAAAATCAGGTCTCCTGCCTGCAAGTGCAGTGCTGTGTGATGTAGTAGGACTGTGTAAATCTCAGGACTAAATGAACAGAAGCACAGCAAATGACCTGTCTTGCCTGCGTCTCCACAAAAAAAAAGGTGCATGCACCTTTTAAAATACGTGGGTCGCTAAAAAATCAAATGGTCTGGTTTGACCATGTGATTTCCCTGTGGTTACCGTACCCGCAAAAGCGATACATTTTTACTGCGGGTGGGTGCGGTGCACATACGTCTGAACCAAGCCTAATGCCGCATATACACAATTTTTTTTTTAATTGGTCGTGAAAAATGGTTGTGTGTAGGCTCCAGAGCATTTTTCTCTATGAGAAAAATGGGCGTTAAAAATTTAGAACCTGCTTTATTTTTTCTCGTTGTTTTTCACGTCGTCGTTTTTCACGAATCGTCTCTCACCAAACTTTTACTAACACGCGGTAACACGAAATCAGCAAAAGCTACCCAAAGGGTGGCGCCGTTCAAATGGAACTTCCACTTTATAGTGCCATGGTATGTGTTGTCGTACGTGTTGTATGTCACCGCGCTTTGCTCAAGCATTTTTTTTTTACGATCGCGTGTATGCAAGACAGGCTTGACGGGAATCACGTAGAGAAAAACGTTGTTTTTTCATGACATGAATAACGTGCGTGTGTACAGGGCATTAGGCAAGCAAAACAGCATACTTATATTTATTGCATCCAAGTGTTTTGCTGTTTGCCTGCACTTCTGCTTTATCTGTGTATTACACTGGGGAGCTTATAGAAGATTATTATTTCAAATACTGGGATCCTCTATACATTCAGGTAAAAGGCAAATTCACCTCATTGTATTAAATGGTAATACATTTAGCAGGGGTATATTAGCATAGTGTGAAAATTACAACTAACTTCATGTTTCCCATGCTTTAAGCTCAATCGTGGTTGCATTTAGGTATTATTATTATTATTATACAGGATTTATATAGCAGGAACAGTACACTTACAACGCAGTTCAATAAAAACAAGAACAGGAAAGCCCTGCTCATGGAGCTTACAATCTAAAGGGGAGGTGGTGGTACAATAGCAGCTGCAGGGGATGATCTGGTGGCGGTGACTCAAGTACAGTTTTTAAGTGCAGGTCAGATAGGCTTCCCTGAATGAATGCTTTTTCAAGGGGTTGTAGCTGACTGGACATACTGGGGTATGGAGTTCTAAAGGATGGAAGTGGTTCTGGAAAAGTCCTGGAGGCGAACATGGGAGGAGGTAACAAGGTAGCTAGAAAGCAAGATGTCTTCGGATAAGCGGAGAAAATAATTTGATATCTGCAGATGAGATTGGTGATGTAGCCATGTTGTGGATGGTCTTATATGTAGTGGTTGTTATTTTTAATTTTATACGATGGGCTAGTGGAAGCCAGTGAAGGGATTGGCAGAGAAGGGCAGCAGTCACAGATCGGGTAGTAAGGTGTATTAGTCTAGCAGCAGCATTCATAATAGACTGAAGGGGAATAGCTTGTGTAAAGGTAGGCCAGTGAAGAGGGAGTTGCTGTAATCAAGGCAGGATATAACCAAGGAGTGAATACGTTGTTTTGTGGTGTCATTAGTCTGGAAGGGGAAAATTCTAGACATGTTGTGAACATGTTGTGGAGGTTAAGGCACCAAGATTTACCCAGTGACTGGATGTTGGGCCCAAAAGAGAGGTCAGAGTCTAGCGTTACAACTAGCATGCTGTCATGTGCGGAGGGACCTATTTTTGTGCTGTCAATCTCAATGGAACTTTCATGAGATGGGGATCAGGGAGGAGGAAGCTCAGTTTTAAAAAAAGATTTAGTTTGAGGAAGTGGTGTGACATCCATACTGATATTCTGCTCAGTAAAATTTCAATATGTGAGGGGATCGAGGGGGTGAGCTGGGGAGTAGAGAGATAGAGCTGGGTATCCTTGGCATAGAGGTGGTGTTGGAAGCCATTAGAGGTTATTAATTGGCTCAGGAAAGAGGTGAAGAGAGAGAATAGCAGGAGCCAAATGACGGAGCCTTGGGATATCCCAAAAGAAACAAATAGGTCTGCCCTAGGCTCACATGAAAATATATATACTATTCTATATCCAGGGCCGGTGCCCCTATTTTGCCCCACCCAGTACACGGCAACGGGGGGGGGGGTGGTGGTAGTTTTACCTAGGGCACAGATGACTACAACAGGGTCAGAGTGGACTCACCAATGCAGCAGAATTTCTCTGATGTCCAGAGACCTAAGACATGGTGCTCACCACCTCTGCTTCCCCAGGTGCCCTTGTGCCTGCCTCCTCTGCCTCCCCAGTTGTCTATGTGCCTGCCTCCTCTGCCTCCCAGTGTCCTCCACCTCTACCCAGCAGTACCCGCCTCCTCTGTCTCCCCAGTGTACTCTTCCCTCCCAAACTGTGCCAGCCTTCCTAGTCGTGATGGATGTCCTCCATGGCTGCGGCTTTCTCTGGAGAGTCAGTCAGCGCCCCAGCCCTGTGTAGTGGGGAAGTCAAGCCAGTGGGGAAAACACCGGCCATGACTGCCCCCCCTAGGCAGCAGTACACCCTAGGTGGCTCCCTAGTTCGCCTGGCTAAAGCACTAGCCCTGGCTATATCACTATATAAATTTGAAAGAGTCTTGTGATGGCTCTTAGTGCTTCTGTACTCTCTAAGCCTGCAATACAACTACGGTATTTACTCAGAAGTATCCAGTCTTTTTGAATAAAAAAGTACAAGCAAATGTATAAAAGTGGTCATAGTTATGTATTTAGTCAGGTTTAAAAAGGGCACAAGTTCATCAGGCAGAAATAGAGGAAGTCACGCAACACAGATTTCAGGGGAAGGGGCTAGAAGGTTGAGGTGGTGGAGCAACAAAAATGGCAGCTTTAGGCAGTATCAGTTCCTAGCAATCTTCTGCCTAGGTATACACTTTTGTCAATTAATATAAACAACCTTTTTATGTGCTCTTACAAACCATTAGGCCCCTTTCACATGTACGGACCCCGTCAGGATCCGTACATGTGTATCCGCTTTCTCACGGGAATCGCTCCGTTGATCCACGCTGAGCCGGCACACTGTGCAGGGACCGCCCTGTCAGATCTCCTCTTTCCCCTATGGGGGGGTCGGATGAACACGAACCGTCTGTCTGTGTTCACCCGACCCGCTCTGCGGATTTAGGATTTTCTTCCGTCTGCAGAATCGGAGGATTGCTGACACTGATGAGATCGGGTGTCAGCGGATGTTCATCCGCTGACACCTGCTATCTTATAGGGATTAATGTATGTCCCTTTTTCATCCTTATACGGATGGATGAAAAAGCGGACATACGGTCCGCAGGGGTAAAAGGGGCCTTAAGGTCCTAATAAGCTAAGTAACAAAATGTGGTATGAGGAGTAAGGTTAACGCCGTGGTAGATCAACAGATCAATCAATGTAGTATATTCATTTTGTAATGGACATTAATAGGCATGTCTAAGTTTTAAGGTGAACATACATTCCTGTAAGGTATGCTAAATTTGAAATGAATAACTTCCAGAATATGATATAATAAAAAAAATCCAGTCTAATCTTTTCTGTGAATGAATGAATGAATGAAAAACTTATATAGCGCGGCACATGCGAACTAAATCGCCTCTGTCAGTGCTTTAGTTCTACATCTGGGGGTAGATTCATGTAGAGATACGACGGTGTATCTACTGATACACCGTCGTATCTGTGAGATCCGACGCTCGGATCTATGCGGCTGATTCCTCGAATCAGGTTCCGCATAGATCTCCCTTAGAGCCGACTGGTGTAAGTGAGTTACACTGTCGGATCTTAGGCTGCAATCTCCCGCCGTCCGCTAGGTGGCGCTTCTATTACTATACGCGACGAATATGCAAATGAGGAGAACCGCCGATTCAAAAACGAACGCCCGGCCGTCGCTTTTTTTTTACGTCGTTTGCGTTCGGCTTTTTCCGGCGGATCGTTACCCCTGCTATATGCGGGATAAGTGCGGCGTATCCTATGTTAAGTATCGCCGTCGTTCCCGCGTCGAGTTTTGAATTTTTTACGTCGTTTACGTAAGTCGTTCGGGAATACGGCCATACGTTAATTGCGTTAACGACGAAAACAATGACGTCCTTGCGACGTCATTTGAAGCAATGCACGCTGGGAAATTTAGCCGGCGGTGCATGCGCAGTACGATCGGCGCAGGGACGCGCGTGATTTAAATAGTAAACTCCCCCTAGCCGCGGAATTTGCATTCCGCCGGGGGATTTACGATCCGCCAGGGCTACTTACGAGGCAAGTGCTTTCTGAATACAGCACTTGCCTCAAAAACTGGCGCAGGCGGATTGTAAAAAAGATAGATCACGTGGATCAAAAGATCCGCTGATCTATATGAATCTACCCCCTGGTCTTCATCTTACTTTGATCCTTTTGCATATCATTTAGTCACCTTATCCTAGGCTTCCCCTCCGATCAAATTACATTTTTCTTGTATTCTGCCAAATAGTGTAGGTGACCTCAATTTACGGCTTTTTTTTTTTTTAAGAGCTGACTTTTGGTACAAATGTTTGACCAGGCTGGTCCTTTCTGTAGCATTCTCCTCATTTACAGAGGCAACAAATATCTCTTTCATATTCCTAGCAGCCTCTTATCTGAATCTGATCATTGCTCAAAATTCCGAAACATAGGTTACTATTGATCTCATGGATTTATGTTGAAGGATCAGTTGTAAACTGATGTTGAGAATCTGTTTTTAAAAACTTTTTGGAAGATCAGGTAGTTTCTATTACCTGCTTTTTTATTGTTAAACCTGTTTTTCATGTTATACTTTGTAATAAATGATCCAAGGTACATCAAGAGTATGTAAACCCCACATTTCATATTACGAATATGTGCCTGCAGTACTCTGTATTTAAAAATAAAAAAGTATCCTGTTCTCTTTGTATTGCTTCCTTTGTGTGAAATACCTGATGTTCCCGCCAGTCCCTCTGCTTTCCTTATAAA
Organism: Rana kukunoris; assembly: GCA_029574335.1. Classification (NCBI taxonomy): domain Eukaryota; kingdom Metazoa; phylum Chordata; class Amphibia; order Anura; family Ranidae; genus Rana; species Rana kukunoris. The sequence goes on along the minus strand of CM056051.1, from coordinate 457,285,725 downwards.
ATACAACCACACAAGGCATGATAGCACAGCGTGGTCAGTTCTCTAGCTCTTTTAGGAATTTTGCCTGCTCTCCTCCAGTGATCAAACTTGTCCTGACAAGCTCCTTTGCACAGATATTCACTGGAAAGATCAGTGTGCTGCTGCTTCTCCTCCTCCACCTCTCTGAGCTTGTTATGCAGCTGAGAACAGAGGGTATGTTAGCCTTTTTGTCTATTTGAAACTGAATGGGTTGCTTTACAAAGTGAGGGTTTACATATACTTTAAATCTCTGAGAGCAATAATAATTTGTTCAGTTCAACTGAAAAGTTCCAAGTTTCCTTTCTTTATTTTGATAAAAGGATATATTTGATTTTGGCACAGTTCACTTTCACGTCAATCTCTGCAGAACCTCATTATATAGTAGTCAGGTATTGCAGCCTTCAAGAAAGAAATGTAAGATTCTGCATCATATCTGATTAAATATCTGATTAAATATTGTGGCCCTAGAATTAGTATTGTCTACCTCTTATAACCCTTTCTAGAACAACATTAAAAAGCAACATTGACAGCATATCTATATCATCTATCTACTTTAGTTTGACATTGACAGTCTTCAATCATTTTCCATCAATCTTCACCTCACATATTTTATTTTCCCTATAACAGAAAAAAATTACAATACATGTAACATTTTACCATGTTTTGTCAATCAAATGTTAGAAGAACATAAATGCCTGTTAATTCTGCGAGAAATATAGTAAGCTCCTATCTTCCTATAATGCAGTGTTTCCCAACTCCAGTCCTCAAGGCACACCAACAGGTCATGTTTTCAGGATTTCCATTATTTTGCACAGGTGATTCGATCAGTTTCACTGCCTTAGTAATTACCACAGCTGTTTCAATTGAGGGGAATCCTGAAAACATGACCTGTTGGTGTGCCTTGAGGACTGGAGTTGGGAAACACTGCTATAATGAATTGATGTTTCTGCTTCTGCTGCTTAAAAACCCTAAGCAGTGCTATCAGCTCTGCCAGAGTTATCACATGCTGAACTTCATAAAACCTTCCTCTTATGTTATGGAGATAGGGAGAGGTGGAGGTATTCTGTAGTCCAGCAGGGGAAAAATTAGGAATAGCTGACCACATTTTAGGATTTCAGCACAGCAAAAGCACTGTGTTGTCTGTCTACAACAGGAAGTTAGAAGCTCACTAGCTCAACAATTATATTTCTGCAATATATTGCCTTCTGAACCGGTCAAATGCTTCTGAAAAACTTGAATCTGAATGTGGATTGCGTTTCAGAGGTGCGGCAATCACAGCCGCTAGTGTAAACGTAGCCTTATGCAGTCATAGGCTTGTTTAAATATCAAAGTTGAAAAGTAATTGTGCATTATTTTTATATTCATAACTACAGTAGTGTCGAGGAAGCAGTTCGGACTGAGCATCGGTTCAGCCCAAATATCGCTGTTCGACCAACACCCAAATTTGCTCTGCCCAATCAGGGCTTAGAATGCACTATGCAGTGCGCAGTGGGGTGCTTGTGGGCAAACCTTCACGCCAAGCACCCTACAATGCACTGCGTGCTGCACAAAGCTTTGCAAAATCAGAGCATAGTGAAAAGTTGGTTCTTTAGGGGCGAGCCAGGAAACCAGTCACTGCGTCCTTAACAAAAGATGAGTCATCAGCTGTCAACAGGCTTCCCTGCTGACACCTGAATTATCGACTTCTGTGGAACGAGCATGCTGGGAAAATCAGCGGCCGAATGGCTCCCGATCTGCTCTCTCAGTGGCTGAGATTGCTGACCAGAGTGTTCTGGAAGAGTGTTCTATCAGAACACAACAGCTCAGTGAGGGAGATCACTGTACTAACATTGGATGGTGAAAAACTTTTAGTGTTACCAGGCTTTAGTTTAACTAGTGAATAACAGGCGGATGAAAAGAGTTGAATGTACCAAAGCATAAAACAGCAATTAACAACAATTAAGCCAGCTGCTAGTGACAGCATGTGCCTTCTGAAGAAATCAGTATACATATCTCTTTTGAAGCTGATCTGATCCGGTCTCCATTGGCGGAAGCTTTGCAGATGGCACGGCAGATAACGACTGTGAAATAAATGGGGAGTGACGTCACCCATAAGGTTACTATGGGGTTTCTGAGCAGTCAGCTGCAGCTGACTGCTCAGCGTGACATAGGGTCTAATTGCCTTAAAAAAAAGGTATGTATACTGATTTGTTCTTTACAGGGCTAGAGAGGTTAGTGTTAGATAATCGGTGTCTGCAGATGCAGGGATTTTAGTGTTATACCTTGTACACATGACCGGGTTTTCCGACAGGAATACTGCGAGGAGAGCTTTTGAACGGGAATCCCAGCCGTGTGTATGCTCCCTTTGCATTTTTTCCGATGGGAAAACTGCCAAAATCCGTTGGCAAAAAAAAGAGAACAAGCTCTCTTTTTTCCCGTCGGGATTCCCGACTGACTTTTTCCCGTCGGAAATCCAGAGCGTGTGTACGAGGCATTAGGGTGGACTTTTACTTTAAGCTGTTTGCCAGCAGCTTAGCTTTAAGCTCAGCATCCCACTGTTTTTCATATTTCTTTATTTTTTTCTGCACTCCTTATTGCCCTATCCTTTCAACTGTTTATTATCTTCAATGGCAGCTCTGGCTTTCTATTGGTCATTGTTTAACTTCCTTTTTTACCTACACATACGCGTTCTTCATCAGCCTGAATCTCCTTAATTTCCTTACAAACAACACATTATCAGCTACGTTTTAATAGCATTTATTTTTCCTTTGATAGCTCCTCTCACTAAATGTGTTTTATTTCATAAAGCCTGCATAATTATTTCTACTTGTGACCTTTCTATTCACAGCTCTGTAGGTCTACATGTGACCTCTGTCTTGACTTCACTTGTAGAAGTAAAGGATCAGTGATTATGTCTGCACCTCTGCAGCTATCCACTTGCAACAAATCTGAAGTATGTCTTTAATCCTATCAATTTGATTACAGGTGACCCATTGTCTTCCCTTTGAAGCTTTGTGCTCCTAATAGGGAAGAATTTATAGGAGTAACACAGAATGATCATTAAACTATGGCAAGTAGCACTGTGTATAGCAGATATCTAAACAACTTGAACTCTTCAATAAAGCAGAAAAAAATTAACTTTTCTTGTAGTTGCATTTACCGAATGTGTTTTTTATGTGAAACTGCAAAAAATACAAAATTAAGTATAAATATTAGACATGTGCACACTGAAATATTTTGTTTCGGAATTTCGTTTTCGTCCGAAAAATAAATGTATTTAGTTACTCCCAAAATTTGTTTTAATTAATTAATTTATTTAAAAAATGCATTAGTCCGAAAATCCAAATGAATTAAGGTTAAATCTGTCATTGAAGGCTTATGGTGTCTGTCGAATGTTCTAAGAAGATTCGATGGAGCAGCTAAACTGTACGACGACGCAATCAGACATTTCCGGTCAAATGTTCCGCCTACAAGCTATAGAAGAATTCTAATGTTGTATGACACTAGTAATAATTATGTTTATAAATTATTATTACTAGTCAACCAACATTCAAATTCTTCTATAGCCTATGGGCCGAGTATTTGACCAGCCCATATGTATGATTGCGACGTTGTATAGTTTAGCTGCTTGTCAAATCTTCTTAGAACTTTCGACAGACACTATAAGCCTTCAATGACAGATTCGACGTTTATATGTTTTTCGCTGCTTTGTCGAATCTTCATCATTCATGTTGAATGGTTTACCCCAACATTGTCTCTATAATGTCAAATCTTTTCTCTCTATGTAGAATAATCTTGGACTAAGAGTCAAGGTTGGGCACATTCCACCGCAGATTCGATAGACACAGATTGCTATTGTCAGCGTCATGTCGAATCTCCTATCTATATTAAACTGTTGTAGCAACGAAAATGAAAATAAAGTATTTTTTTATGTCGGATCTTTCAGATTTCGGATTCTGCCTGTTTGAAAATACCAAAAATTCGGATGAAAATGCATTCGGACAAAAACAAATGCACTTGTCTAATAAATACGCATTTCTTCATACAGAGATCATAACATATAATTAGTGATGTCCTAAGGTTCAGACTGAATCCATTTTAACCTGAACCTGCAGGAACCTGTCACATAGTAGAAGGCGCAAGCAGTGGCTCTTTTCAAAGAACAAGTGGAGTGGTGGCTGGGATGTCACAATCCTCCATGAGCAGATGTGTGCACCAGGTTATCCCTGCAATCCTCAGATGCATGGCCAACCAAATCATCAAACCAACCACTGAGGACCTGCGGCTGAAGGCAATGACAGATTTCTACAGAATTGCCAGATTCCCACGCACCGTGGGGGCCATTGATTGCACACATGTGGCACTCCAGCCTCCCCATGAGACAGAGCACATATACTGCAATCGGAAGCATTGGCATTCCATCAACGTACAGGTGATAGTCGATGCCCAAGGCCTCATATGGCATGTCCTTGCCAAACACCCCGGATCCAGCCATGACAGCTACATATACAATCATAGCCCCATCCCAATGGAATTCGAACAGAACATGTATGGGGACACCTGGCTGGTTGGTGAGTGACATGGGTGGCAGGCATGACTGTCCCCCCCATGATACACACATCACAAGAGGCACATGCATGACTAACATCCTCCTGTCTTTTCCCTTACAGGTGACTCTGCATATGCACTGGGACCCCATCTCATGACTCCTATCCGGAACCTCCAAACCCCAGGAGAGGAAAGATACAATGAAGCCCACGCCCAAACCCGTGCAGTGGTGGAGCGCACCTTTGGCCTCATGAAGTCACATTTCCGATGCCTGGATAAGTCTGGGGGTACCCTGTTGTATTCCCCAAACTTTGTGTGCCAGATCATCGGTGCATGTTGCATGCTGCACAACTTTGCAGTGAGAAAGGGCCTGCAGATTGACATACGTGATGACCTGACCCCTGAACCAGACAATCCCCCCCTAACCGAGGCTACCCCGTCTTCTGAGGGAAGAGCAGCCAGGAGACAGCTCACATTAGGCATCTTTGCACGTTAAACACACACATTAATCATGGCACAATGAGAATGCATGCATGCACACCACTGTGGTCCCTAGCACACACACCCCACATCCTCATCAAATTGGATTAGCACCAGGCTGAGGATCCATCTTTTGCCCATTTGACATACTACCACCGGTCAGTGTGTCCACCGAATCCGGTAAGGCCTCGTACACACGATTGGATATGTCCGCTGAAAACGGTCCGATGGACCGTTTCAGCAGACATCTCCGCTCATGTGTATGGGCTAGCGGACAGATTTGTCCACCCGACAGATTTCAAAGCAAGCTTTGAAATCTATCCGGTGGAATCTGTCCGCCCGACATGTCTGCTGGTTAGTACACTTACCAGCAGACATGTCGCCCCCCACCGCCGCCGCGCATGGATTCGGCGCATGCGTGGAAGTGTTTAACTTCCTGGTGCGGTGACGTGGCGGTGACGTGGCGGCGTCAACGTCACCGCCGCGTCACCGCGCCGTCCGGCGGCGGGGAATTTGATCCGATGGTGTGTACACGCCATCGGATCAAACTCCCGATCGGACATATCCGATGGAAATGGTCCGCGGACCGTTTTCATCGGATATGTCCGATGGTGTGTACGAGTCCTAAGAGTATTCAATTCTCTTCACTATCCTAGATTGTATGGTTGATCCTTCGTTTTCCAATCTTGGAGTGGTATCTCCCATCTCATATGCCCTCACCGGACTATTTTAGATACCTATTGTTTGCAATATCTGGACTTATCAACAGGTCTATCTATGCTCAAGGTGTCCCACCTCTCACTTTACATGGTCCCTCATTAGGACTGTTTGGTGGTGTATCTAGTGATAAATATTATCACTGTATGTTTTTTTTCCACAATATATTGTTTTTCACCTTCCATGTATTTTGGGTTATGAGACATACTTCCACATTCATGTGGAATTAGTGTCTCTTCGTAGCGCCACATGTTTTACCTTTTATATTTGTTTCGATTTGTCTTGTCGTTGATGTAGGCTGCTTACGTATTTACTCTTATCATTCAAGTAGCACAACTTTTTCCTTTATTTTATTTATTTCATGTAGACAGATAATATTATGTGGCACAGTGTGTATTTTGGCACATCAGTATGTCTTAATCAGGTCTTTTGAAATAAGTGGTAAACAAACATGGACACTTAATACGTTCTGAATTTTTTTACTGCATTTGCACAAAAGAAATTTAAATTCTTCAATTTACCCTCTCCGCTTTGCATGATATGGATAACCATGGGAAATGCATTCTGCAGCTCATCAGTTAGTTTAGTTCATTTCAATAAAGGTACACTAAAGAATTTGTTTCAGTAAAGGTACAAGAACGCAGGGATAGGTATACACAGTCTGAGAGATAGTATATTGGATGAGAGACAGCAGTGGTATAGCTGGAGCAAATGGATATTAATGAAAAGGTTGAGAGAGTTACATCACAGAGATTTGCAGTTTGTCATTGAATGTCTCCCAGTGACAGTGATAAAAATCTACTGCTGATGGAACCGCAATGACAGCAGTGCACTGACAAAAAGAGAATGGTCATAGTAAATGGAACAATACGGTAAGCATGCCATTGCAGCAGTGTACTGATCCTGCAGCTTGTTTCCCATGTTACCCAGTGTGATCATTTTTATCACCTGTTGGGGAGGTTCATTTACAGTATATGAAGAATTTGGAAGTATATATCACTTTAGAAACTGAAAAATATATACTAACAATACCGTCAGTCTCTGAGGTTATAAAGAACTATATTTTATGCAAGTAACAACCCACCAAATATAGTTATATATAACAGCAATTCACAGCTAAACTAATGTCACTTGGGTAAATTTAATATGATTGGTTGCTATAGAAATACAGGACTTTGCACATCATTACTTTTTATTAACCACTTCAACCCCGGGAAGATTTTACCCCCTTCCTGACCAGGGCACTGCGTCGAATAATCCCTTGTAAAGTCAAAGAATAGCTACACAGTGTCCGTTTCTTTCAGCCATCCGGCGATACCGTGAAGCGGGATACGTCCTTCAATTGAGGTTCCAGGCTCTTCCCGAGATACCAGCCTTTTTTCTCTCCGAAAAAAGTCCTCCCCTGGTTCCTCCAATTGCTCGGCTTCTCCCCGCAGGCAAGACAGCACAGGACCAGCCCTGGATCAGTAGGCCCCAGAACTCCTTTCAGTACTCAATTTCAGTAATGAACTCAATTTCAGAACTCAATTTCAGTAATGAAGCCTCAGGCCAGCAGGCCCAGAGGCAGAAGAACTGCCACGAAACACCTTAGGCCAGGAGGGCCATCAGGTCAAAAAGCTCTCAATAATCCAGTGTCTGTACATTAAGTACCCTCTCCCAGAATGCCCAGTGACAGGAACACTCCCGCTGGGTTGTCACTCAATACATCCAGCATGCTGTATTTCCAACCTTGACCCAAATGACAGCGACACCCAGGGTCAAGTGGAAAAATGACACAGCGCAGCTGAACTGACACAGTAACCAGCAATTTACATAATCATTTTGAGCTAACTACAGCTCAGACAACACTAAATTTAAATATAGCGACTACTCAATAGGAGCAGGGCGCTACATACAAATAGCATAATAATATATTATTTAGCTTGATTAAAAAAGCACCTTTTCAGCAGCAGCAGATTCTCCCATGGGATTACGAGTAAATCTTATACCCATAATTAACAGAAGATACAGGGTACATTCAGGACACAGAAGCTTAAGCCCATTCAGCACTCACAGTGAGCAAGAGCATTCCTTAAATAGCCTATCTGGTGCCAGAAACTGTGGGCACGATTTGCGTGCATGCACACATGTGTGTGCATGCGCATTGTATGAGCAATGCGTCCACACACATTTCAGTTAGCTAGATGGGTAAACCTTATACCCATGTTTTTTCCTTGTAGTTATGGGGGCTCGGCTGGAAGGGAGCATCTGTCTTTTAGACACACTTCCCTTCTATGACACTGCAGTGAGGGGCGTGCCTCTAGTGCAGAATTTGTATTGGACAGCTTGGACCAATGGTGCTTTACCTTTGGTTCAAAGCTCCAAGCTGTCCATTAAGTTCAGTAAGGGGAAGTGAGGGGAGGCACTGGGAGCTTATACTCTCAGTCTGCTGCAAACAGAGTGCGCCAGCTTGTATTTAAACTGGCCGCACTGTATCTAGCTTCTGACAAGCCGTGCAATGAGCCCCATATCTCCGGTACCATAGGTGCTGGGAGCCCCAAATTTGCCAGTGGTGGGGTAGGACTTAGGAGCTATGACCCTCGAAGCTTGATCTTTTTTATGTTCATGGCATGCTCACCTGCCTCCCCTGACTGCATGTCCCTGTACTACACTATACTCACACTATACATACACACTATACTCACACTCTGCACTCCCACTATACTGACACACTATACTCACACTATACTGACACACTACTCTATACTCACACTATACTGACACACTACTCTATACTCACACTATACTGACACACTATACTCACACTCTGTACTCCCACTATACTGACACACTATACTCACACTATACTGACACACTACTCTATACTCACACTATACTGACACACTATACTCACACTCTGTACTCCCACTATACTGACACACTATACTCACACTATACTGACACACTACTCTATACTCACACTATACTGAAACTACACTAACACTCTACACTCCAACAACACACTGCAAAAGCTTCCTGTCGGAGGGATCTTTTTATAGTGTGGAGTAGGACTATGTGAACTGAGCCGTGATTGGACAAAATCATCATCACCTTGTCCAATTAGGGCTCTGACAGTGCTCTGTGTTCTAATTGGCAAAGCCTTGCACCCGACCAGCAGTCAGGTGCATTGTTTCAACCAGTTAGGGCCCTTGAATTCACTGTTAAGCACGCAGTGCATTGTGGGGCACTCGGCAGGTGAAAATTCCAGCGAGCGCTTTGCAAATTCGGATGTTCGCTTAACAGGCAATGTTCGGGCCAAACTTTTGCTCAACGAAGAAAGGAAGACAGCCAGGAAGGCTGGTGAGTGTACAGTCATGAGGCTGAGAGACATATTACATAGTTACATAGTAGATGAGGTTGAAAAAAGACATCCATCAAGTCCAACCTATGTGTGTGATTAGATGTCAGTATTACCTTGTATATCCCTGTTTGTTGTGGTCATTCAGGTGCTTATTTAATAGTATCTTGACACCATTGATGCACACCGCTGAGACCACCGCCTGTGGAAAGACTGGGATGACTGGGTGGAAGCAGTCTTGGATGGATGTAGAGTCAGTCTGGGAGGACTGTGGAGTCTTAGCCAGGAGTACTAGTGAAAGGGGGTAGCTGCAGTCAGGCGGGCTGGCAGTGCCTGAAGAGGTGGTGCTGGGATCAGTAGCCACAAAAGGAGGACAGCTGAGCACTGGGACTTTTATTATGATACACAACCAAAGGTGCCTGCGGTCCCTGTCTGCAAAGGGCATTTTCTTTGGTCTGATTGCGCTCTTGTCAGACCATCTATACATTGCCAGCTGGTCCTGGAAATTGTTGTTCTACAAGCAAGATTGTGCTGGAGGTAGACGTAGAAGTGTATATACAGACTGTACATAGTTTGTGTCCCTGAAGAGTTCTGAGTTTGATCAAGTGGGCATCCCATAATACCCTTAACCCTATCCAAGTTCAATTCCCCTAATAAAATCCAAAAACAAAGCTGTTGTTTTATGATTATAGTGTGCTGTGGAAAATTTGCGTGCCTGACTGTGCAGGGTGGGAAATATTTCATTCACCAGACCCAATATAACTCAGGGGCTCTTCTGGGGGTGGCTTTACAAAAACACGAACATAATATTAATTTAGAATTTATTTGGTGCGGAAAAGATTTGTGTTTTATTTCCAAATGTAAACTGCACATTATACATAAAACTGATTAGGTACCACTAACTTCAGTATACCAATGGCTGGCCTTATGTAAATTATTTATGATTATATATTGATAAAAATGTGTTAGAATGATGACCCTGAAGACTCTAATGTTTTGTTGGGGTTTGTGTAGGAAACACAAGTTTTAAAAATGATCTGTTCGCCTTTGGTTTTTTATTAATGGCTGTGCTTTTTACTTCCAACAGTATTATGAACTGTGCTTTCATCGTTATGTACTATGATTTCGGAGTTCAGTTTGCTATGTTGCACATCACACAAGAAGAAATTACTTCAAAGAGCCAGTAAAATACAGAAATAAAAAAAATATCCACAGTAATTTCAGTGCGCAAACAGCAATTGCAGGAAGACGAACTGTTAGCCTTTGAAGTCATATGGGTCTTTGCATCTGTGATTCCAATTATAAAAACATCAGATTTACAGCAATCCGTTGATAGATGCAACAAGGATGGTTCAGATAAAGACTATAGGGGAAAAAATCAGTTTGTGGAATGTGAAGCTACATTGCAAGCTTTCAAAGGGCTCTTAAATAAGCTGACTAGGCCACACAGCAGAATCAATCATACATTATACATGAGAGACTTGAATAGTGCCTTTATTAAATGCTTTATTTCAATGGCAAGAATATTCTAGAATAGACACAGACTATATTATGAACCCCACTTGTTCTGTTACAGCTGGAGGCTCTTGGTGCAAATTGATGCAAGTGTAATACAGACATGCATGCTTTTGCATATAATACACCAACGCCGGTTACACTGTATTTAATACAGGCAAAGCATTGCTCAATCTGTCATACAATCCTACAGACAGAAGATAAGGCAATGTATCAAGTTATTGAGTCCTGAATTACAATCAATTAAAAACACACTTACTTTCTGCTCTACCAGTAGGGATGTTCCATTTTAGTCTGTTTATTAGGACATGCACAAAGGAAGTATGTAGTCATAAATACTGATGACAGGAGCAATTTTTCAAATAGTTTGAATGGCCCATTAGTAGGGATAAGCCAAATGCCTCCCTGGTTCGGTTCGCAGTAGGCAACAAGTTTGTGCGAACACCATTAAGGTCTATGGGACAAGAATGTGAACAATCAAAAGTGCTAATTTTAAAGACTTATATGCAATTATTGCCATAAAAAAATGCCTGGGGACCTGGGTCATGCCCCCGGGGACATGTATTAATGCAAAAAAAAAGTTTTAGAAACATGCTTAAAGTGATACAATAAAAATGAAATATTCCTTCAAATATCATGCCTGGGGGTTCCTTAGTCTGCCTGTAAAGTAGCACACTTTTCCTATCTTGATAACAGTACCACAAGGAAATAAACATAATTTAAAACTGCTTGTGGCTGTAATGTATTGTCGGATCCCCCCCCCCCCCCCCCGGCAATTACCAGGCCCTTTGGGGCATATGTCCTCAATTGTCCTCAATTAAGATTAAGCATTAAAGAGGAGGGAAAAAGCACTGGAACACAGAAATTCATAGGCAAAAAAATCCAGAATGCAGAAATTGTGATTTTTTTTTTTAATTTTCTTAATCTTTATTAATTTTCTTCATCATTAAAAAATCAATAAATTACAATCATATATTTTCATGTTTTATTTATCTTTATTTTCCTCAATATCCCACCTTTTAACCACTTAACCCCCGGACCATATTGCTGGTCAAAGACCAGAGCACTTTTTGCGATTCGGCACTGCATCGCTTTAACTGACAATTGTGAGGTCGTGCGACGTGGCTCCCAAACAAAATTGGCGTCCTTTTTTTCCCACAAATAGAGCTTTCTTTTGGTGGTATTTGATCACCTCTGCGGTTTTTAATTTTTGTGCTATAAACAAAAATAGAGTGACAATTTAGAAAAAAAATTCTATTTTTTACTTTTTTGCTATAATAAATATCCCCCAAAAATTGATAAAACAACAATTGTTTTCCTCAGTTTAGGCCGATACATATTCTTCTACATATTTTTCGTAATTTTTTTTTGCAATAAGCATTTATTGATTGGTTTGCACAAAGGTTATAACGTTTACAAAATAGGGGGTAGTTTATGGCATTTTTATTCATTTTTTTTTACTAGTAATGGCGGCGATCAGCGATTTTTTTTGGTACTGCAACATTATGGCGGACACTTCGGACACTTTTGACACATTTTTGGGATCATTGGCATTTCTATAGCGATCAGTGCTATAAAAATGCATTGAATTACTATAAAAATGCCACTGGCAGTGAAGGGGTTAACACTAGGGGTTATGTTCCCTGGGTGTGTTATAACTGTAGGGGGGGTGGACTCACTAGGGGAAATGACTGATCGCTGTTCATACATTGTATGTAGACGGTATGTAGACAGTCCCAGGCATTTCTCCCCTGACAGGACCGGAAGCTGTGTGTTTACACACACAGCTCCTGGTCCTCGCTCTGTAACGAGCAATCGCGGGTGCCTGGCGGCGATCGCACCCCTATTGGCTGCTGTGCTAGGTGACGTTATACTACGTGCTCTCACCCAACAGAGCCGACCTGCCATCTTAGTAGCTACATTAACCCATTCTTTTACTGATGGGGCATTCTCTGCTTACCATCCTTGAGCAATTAATTTTTCTTGCTTGAAAGAGGCACCTCAACACTACTTTTAATGTGCTGTTTACTCCACTTATTTCATCTCCTAAGCCCAGGATACACAGTCTGGGATCTATCTCCAACTTTGTTTTGTATATCTTATTTATAACATTAAGGATTCCCCTCCAATATCTAACAATTTTGGACACCTCCATATCATATGTATTAAATCCCCTGTATCGTGGCACCTAGGACATCTTGCGTCCACTCTCCACCTGAAATTGAACAATCTCTTAGGTGTATAATACGTCCTATGTATCAGCATCAGGAATAAAAAATTCTGTGCAGGCAAAACTGGTACCAAGTGTCCTCTTTCCAATATCTTCCTCTATTGTTCCTCTATTATAGTCGCTAGATCTTCCTCCCATTTCCCTCTACTTTTGAGCTGTTCTGGGCCTTCAATACTTCCCTCACATATGTGTGGGTAAATGAGATAAATCCCCTCTTCTTACTCCAACTACCCAATTTCTAAGAGATGAGGGTCTTATCCCACACTGGTCCTACTCTATTAAACTGGACAACTAACGCGTGTCTAATTTGAAGGTATCTATAAAACGTATGTTTGGGTACATCATATTCCTTTCTTATTGCAGCAAACATTTTTATAGTCCTTCCTTCATATAACTGTGCCGGTCTGATTATCCCCTTTGCTGCCCATTCGCAGATGTTTCCAACTGTTTCCTACTCCTGAAGGTTCCTGTTATCCCAAAGTGGCGCATATTCTGTCACTCCACCAGGTCCTCCCATTGTTTTTACTGCTTTCCATACATTGATGGCCATCTTAACCATGGGGGTTCTATTAAGAAATTATTTGGCCTCCAGGACTTCTATCGCTGTCTAATGGGGTGCCCCTAGAGTCATTAACCCCCCAATTTATATCCCCACCTGACTCAGTTCTCACCACTATGTGCTGCAGTTGTGCTGCCAGAAAGTAGCATCATGGATGTGGTATTGCCATACCTCCCTTTCTTATTGATAATTGCAAATAGTAGCTTGATTCTGGCTTGACCTCCTTTCCAAATTACTTCTCTGAACAAAGTGTCTATTTTCCTGAACCATTTCTTATGTATCCATATTGCTTCTGACAAAGGGAGGTACCGCCAAATTTGGATTTTCTTTTTAAATTTGGAGAGGAGAAGAACTAACTATCTCCATCTGGGGGATTTCTGCTAGGTGTTGGTTCTCTATTGGGTCCACCGGCATTAATGCTGATTTCTCCCAATTTATTACCAATCCTGATAATTTTCCAAAATCTCTAAATATAGTCATCGCCTGGTTCAGGTGTCGGCAACCCGCAGCTCCGGAGCCTTATGCGGCTCTTTTGAACCTTTGCCACGGCTCTACCTCAGGGGTACTCAAACTGCGGCCCGCGGAGGACTTTAACCACTTGCATACTGGGCACTTACACCCCCCTCCTGCCCAGGTAAAATTTCAGCTTGCGGCACTGCGTCGCTTTAACTGACAATTGCGCGGTCGTGCGACGTGGCTCCCAAACAAAATGTACGTCCTTTTTTCCCCGCAAATAGAGCTTTCTTTTGGTGGTATTTGATCGCCTGTGCGATTTTTATTTTTTGCGCTATAAACAAAAAAGAGCGACAATTTTGAAGAAAAATACAATATTTTTTACTTGTTGCTATAATAAATATCCCAATTAAAAAAAAAAAACACTTTTTTTTTTCTCAGTTTAGGGCGATACGTATTCTTCTACATATTTTTGGTAAAAAAAAAAAAAAAATCGCAATAAGCGACTGGTTTGCGCAAAAGTTATAGCGCTTACAAAATAGGGGAGAGAATTATTATTTATTTTTATTTTTATTTTTTTACTAGAAATGGCGGGGATCTGCGATTTTTATTGGTACTGCGACATTATGGCGGACACATCGGACACTTTTGACACATTTTTGGCGCCATTCACATTTATACTGCGATCAGTGCTATAAATATGCACTAATTACAGTATAAATGTGACTGGCATTGAAGGGGTTAACACTAGGGGGTGAGGAAGGGGTTAAATGTGTATGCTAGGTGTGTTCTAACTGTGGGGGGAGGGGGGGTGACTGGGGGGGGTGACCGATCTGTGTCCCTATGTAAGAAGGAACACAGATGGGGCTCCTCCTCTCCAGAGACAGGACGCTGTCTCTGTGTAACACGGCAATGAGAAATGATCTATGAGAGATCATCTCTCATTGGCCCACAGATCGCATCGCAAACGGCCACTCTGATTGGCCGTTCGCCGCGATCTGTGATTGGCCGTGTCCAAGGGACACGGACAACACAGGGCTTCCCCGCAGCGCGCTCTACAGCGCGCGCTGGGAACGCCAGAATGACATGCCGTCAAATGACGGCATGTTGGATATTCAGGCCCGCGCTGTTGCCGTCATCCGACGGTAGCGCGGGCCTGAAGTGGTTAAACCGGCCTGCCCGACCCTGACAGGCAATGCCGGCCGGTTACACAGCGATCCCGGCGATCACAGCGTTATCAGTTCGGGCGTGCTGTGATAAATGTCCTGCCCTCCTCCTCCTAGAAGACTAGCTTGTGTGATAGAGCCAGTGTGCTGTCTGTCACACAAGCTGGTCTAGAGGAGGAGGGCGGAACATTTATCAGTGGGCCAGAACTGTTACCAACAGTGGGGGAGCATCGTGACAGCCGGACCGTGACACAGCACAGAAAAGTAAGGAGAAAGGCTGTTATGGTCTTACAATGGGGAGGGGGCTGGCTTGCGATGGTGAGGGGAGCTGATGATTTTTTAATGATGATGATAATGGTGGGGGGGGGGGAGCTGGCTTGCGTTCTTGAGGGGAGCTGATGACTTTTTTAATGATGATGATGATGGTGGGGGGGGGGCTGGCTTGCGATGGTGAGGGGAGCTGATGATTTTTTAATGATGATGATAATGGTGGGGGCTGGATTGCGATAGTAAGGGAAGCTAATGATTTTTTAAAGGTGATGATGATGGTGGGGGGGCTGGCTTGCAATGGTGAGGGGAGCTGATGATTTTTTAATGATGATGATGATGGTGGGGCCTGGCTTGCGATGGTGAGGGGAGCTGATGATTTTTTAATGATGATGATGATGATGATGGAGGGGCTGATGATTTTGTAATGATGATGATGGGGGGGGGCTGATGATGATGATGATGGTGGGGGGGTGATGATTTTGTAATGATGATGATGATGATGATGATGATGGAGGGGCTGATGATTTTGTAATGATGATGATGATGATGATCGCCCTACAATCCTCACCCAGCCTCTAGGAAACCCCCCCCTCACCACATGACAGCCTGTACCCTGCCTTATTGTCACCCTCTCAGCCCCCCCAGCATTACAGAAGTACCCCACCTGTCAGCCCTGGTCTGCATCCCACTGCCTGTTCAGGCAACCATCCTTCTGTACCAGGAACACACTCACCTCTCATCCCCAGCCCCCCCCTAGTCTCTCCAACGAACATAAGCTTGATCCAGGGTCACCCGATCGCCTCTTGCAGGGGTCAGGAAGGAATTTTTTTCCCTATCGGAGCATATTGGCCTAGCGCCGCTAGGGTTTTTTTGCCTTCCTCTGGACCAAGCTAGGGAGAGGAATGAGCTAATTCCTCTCCCCCGTTGGGCCCCTGAACCCCCCCCCCCCGGTGCATTGGCAATCATGGCAGGTCGGCAATATTCTACCGACACCATTTGGAGTTTGAGGCAATGCGCCGCAATACTGCCAGCCATCACCAAAAAGGCCCTAAGAACTGAGCGACTATTGAGAATCGATCTCAGATCAACGGTCAGACATTTCAGCCATTTACCCCAGCGCAGGCACATATCATGTGCTCTGATTAACACAAGATCGGCAGTAAAACACCGACTAGAAATTCGCGATTTCATTCAACAAAAGGATCTAGACTGTCTCTTTATTACAGAGAGCTGGCTCACAGCCGACTGTAACTCCATTCTAGGAGAACT
Source organism: Rana kukunoris (assembly GCA_029574335.1). Taxonomy (NCBI): domain Eukaryota; kingdom Metazoa; phylum Chordata; class Amphibia; order Anura; family Ranidae; genus Rana; species Rana kukunoris. The sequence continues at coordinate 457,269,184 of CM056051.1, read as the reverse complement.
GGTGCCAGAAAATTACCGTATCATAACGGAAAACAGAATAGGGCAAAGAGGAGGCGGCCTGGCGGTGATCCACAAGACTCATCTTACGATCACCAAACCAGTCCGCCAAAACCCTCTTCCATTCATGGAAACCCTTACTCTGCAACTGCAAGCAAGTTCAAAGGAGACCGTCCACATTCTGCTCTGCTATAGGCCGCCCGGCCCAAAATCGCAGCTGCTATCATCATGGACGGATTTCTTCTCCACTTATACCCTCAACAGCAAACATCTTTTGCTGCTCGGGGATTTCAATCTCTGGGCCAACTCCTTACAGGACCCCATTGCCGACGCCTGTATTGACCACCTGGAAGGATTAGGATTGCAGCAACTAGTATGTGGGCCCACACATGCTTCAGGTCACACACTTGATCTTATTTTCAGACAAGCTCTGGAAATAAAAATCTGGGAAAATGAAAAACTGCCATGGACAGACCACCATGCAATTATTTTCAGTATTTCCATCATCCCCCCTACAACAAAAACATCAAATCCAGTGACAACACACTGGACTAGATGTCAGAAGAAGCTCCATTCGGAACTCTTCAAAACGACGTTAAGAAAAAAAATAGAAACAACTCAGCCGCATCAAACGGCCGTTGAAACATTGGAAGCCATAAACTCGGCCATGCTACAGTCAGCCGACTTGGTAGCGCCGAAACGAAGAACCCGCATTCGGAAAAACAACCGCAGCTGGTTCAACAACCAGCTGTCGTTACTGAAGCAAGAACGCAGAAGGGCAGAATCTGCCTGGAAAAGATGTTCTTCAGAGCTAAACCGATCCATCTACAAGGCGACGACAAGAAAATACCACAAAGGAATTTTCCAAGCCAAGAAAAAGTATTTTTCGGAGGCTATCAACGGCGCCCTAAACCGCCCCCGCGAACTCTTCAAGATGGTCACCCAGACCATGAAACCAAGTTGCATTGAAGCCCCCAGTTCGGACACTCAAGAATTTTGCAATGAACTATCGGATTATTTCGTTACTAAAATCTAGGCAATCCGTGAAAGCATTCAGCAAAACAATTCCCCCCTCAGCCCCCCCTGCAGCCTCTCACACAGCACCCATAGTAATTCTCCTATATCAGGTAAGTTTACCTTTGAACCCATCTCCATCGAGATCACTAAGAATGTCATTTGTGCTCTGCGTAATGGCACAGCGCCAAATGACATTATCCCCACAAAACTGCTGAAGGAATGCGCCGACATCTTGGCTCCTCCCATCACGCAGTTTATCAACCAGTCTTTCTGGGAGGGCATAGTGCCCTCACAGTTGAAAGAGGGTATAATCCTACCCATCATGAAGAACCCCTCCCTGGACCCCAAGGACCCACTCCACCACCGTCCCATAACAAGCCTCAACGTACTCTCTAAAATAATGGAAAAAGTAGTGGTACAACAGCTGCAACAGCATCTGGATACCTACAAGCTACTTGACCCATTGCAATCAGGCTTCCGTCCCGGACACGGGACAGAAACAGCATTGCTGAAAGTATGGGACGATGTTCTCAAGGCCGCAGACGAAGGAGAATCTTGTCTTCTAGTTCTGTTGGACCTAAGTGCCGCTTTCGACACTGTCGACCACAAACTGTTACTGACTCGGCTCGCTGAAGTAGCCAGAGTCGCAGAAGGCGATTTATCTTGGTTCTCCTCTTTTCTGGAAAACCGATCGCAAACGGTAAAGTTAGGACCTTTTATGTCTGAAAAACGCACAGTAACATGCGGAGTCCCTCAAGGATCGCCTCTGTCACCAGTGCTGTTTAACATATATCTTCGTCCTCTTTTTGAGATTATCAGCAGCCAAAAACTGCTCTATCACTCATACGCAGACGACACACAACTCTATTTCCGCATCTGCAACAGACAGGACCACCACCTCAATCTAGAGACATGCCTCTCTTTGATAGAGGACTGGATGACAAAGAGTCATCTTAAACTCAATGGAGCGAAAACAGAACTTCTCCTGTTTCACGCCAAGCGCAGGAATCAACCATCAACAGCGTGGACCCCCCCGCCTATTCTGGGCAAGCTCATCACCCCTAGCGCCAAAGTCAAAAGCCTAGGGGTCATTTTTGACTCCTTTATGACAATGGACGCACAAATAGGGTCAGTAGTCAGTGGATCTCACCATCTACTGCGCCTACTACGCAGACTCACTCCGTTCATCCCTAAAGAAGACTTAGCGGTCGTGGTGGGAGCAATTGTAAACTCCAGGCTGGATTATGCAAATGCCCTTTACCTCGGCCTCCCCAAGTACCAAATCGCTCGTCTGCAAGTCGTTCAGAATACGGCCGCCAGACTTGTGACTGGGAAAAAACCCTGGGAATCCATCTCACCTTCACTGAGATCCCTTCATTGGCTGCCAGTCAAAGACAGAATTACTTTTAAAGCTCTCTGTCTTACGCATAGATGTGTCCATGGGAATGCCCCCCTTTATTTATGCGAAATAATAAAAACGCATAATCCCAATCGCATTTTGCGATCCACGAATCAGAACCTACTCCAGGTTCCAAAAGCCAACTTCAAGTCCAAAGGAGAAAGAAGATTCGCGATCCAAGGTCCAAGACTATGGAACGCTTTACCAACCAGCATTCGGTTGGAGGAGAACCACCTAGCATTTAGGAAAAAGGTCAAGACTTTTCTCTTTTGATATCAAAGGAGACAGGAACAACAAGCGCCCAGAGGCGATTCAGTTCGCATGTGCCGCGCTATACAAGTTTTCATTCATTCATTCATTCATTCATGATGATGGGGTGGGGGGCTGATGATGATGATGATGATGGTAAAGGGGGGCGTATGGTGATTTAATTAATGATGGTGATGTTGGGGCTGATAATGTAATGATGATGATGGTGGGAGGGGCTGATGATGATGATGTAATGATGATAGTGGGGGGGGGCTGATGATGATGATGAAGTAATGATGATTGGGGAGCATTTGCTGGGCATGTGGAGGTGGAATCTTATCTGATATTGACAAATTCAATATCAGATAAGATTCCACCTCCACATGCCCAGCAAATGCAATATTGTACAATATCAGATAAGATTCCACCTCCACATGCCCAGCAAATGCAATACTGTACCATATCAATTATATCAGATAAGATTCCACCTCCACATGCCCAGCAAGTTATTTTTATAATGACATGGATGACATTGTGCCCTCATTATTATTTATTATTTACACCAGGCACTGATTATGATTTATGGTACACTGGGGCCCTGATTTTCTATGGCATTTTAGGGCATTGGTCATTTGGGGGCATTTGTCATTTTCTCTGGCACTTTGGGGCAGTAATTTGTTTTTTTATGGCGCATTGGGGGCATTGTTATTGGCTGTGTAATGTGCTGTTCAATTGCATTCTTTTTTTTTTTTGGTTGGAGTAGGTTGCAGGGAAAGGAAGGGGATGTCTTTATGTCCTAAAGGTTGCAGTCCCCTGGCCTGGTTAATGGAGTGATCCGTGTCACCGAGGAAGAAAAGTGTGATTCTCTCCTACCATGTCGGTCTCACGAATACCTTCATTTTTGTATTTGCTCTTATTTCAATGGCTAATGGTTCCATTATTAGAGTAAATAACAGGGGTGACAACGGGCACCCCTGCTTCATACCCCTCTCTAACTAAATATTTTCTGAATAATCATTATTAACCCTAATTCTTGCACTAGGGCCATTATACAATATTTTAATCCACCTAATAAACACTGGGCCAAACCCAAAAACTTCTAGGACATGCCAGATGTACCCCCATTCCATGCTATCAAAAGCTTTAACTACATCTAAGGACATTACTGCTCTTGTACCCCTATTCTCTGTTGGCATTTGTAAATTGAGAAATACCCTCCTAATGTTCATGCTAGTTGATCTGCTCGGAATAAACACAGTTTGATCTTGATGTATAAGTCTCACAATAATTCTATTTAACCTAGTTGCCATTATTTTAGCCAATATTTTAGCATCTGCGCAGAGAAGGGAAATAGGTTTGTATGATGTAGTCTATAACGGGTCTTTCCCTTCCTTGTGCAATACTATTATTGTTGCTTTAGTTATTGGGGTGGGAAATTTCCCCTCCTCCAATGCCCAATTCAACACCTTAAGGAGTTCTGGGAGCAGCAATTTCCCATAATATTTATAGGATTCCACAGGGAGCCCGTCTGGTCCAGGTGTCCACTGCTATTTGTATCTCTTTGAGGGTTGTTGGGGCCTCCATTTGCTCTTTCTCTTTCTGTAATGCTGGGTGCGCGGCTCGCACCGATTTATATAGGCCTCTTATGGCGTCATAGTCCCATCATGCTCAGTCCCCGAATCATGATGGGACTGTGACACCATAAGAGGCCTATATAAATCGGTGTGAACCACGTACTCGGCATTACAGCGGGAAAAAGCGTTGCGTCAACATCGGAAGAAAAGAAGAAGGCAGAAGACGGCAAAGAAGAGCGGGCTGCACCGCCGCTAGTAAGAGAGATAAAAAGAAGATAGCGGCGGCCAGCCCCGAAGAAGGCACCAGACAGTGAGCGGGAGAAGAACCGGGGAGCACCGAGACGACAGCGGAGAGTGGAGAAGATGGAAGAAGACCCCCCAGAGAGTGGAGAAGAGTAGAGAAGACCCCCAGAACTGACTAATAAATTATTTTAAAACTCTGTGTTGTGTGTTTTTTTTATTAACACTTTGCCTCCAGGTGAATGGGTAGGGGTACGGTAGGGGTACGGTAGGGGTACGATGTACCCCCTATTCATTCACCTAGGGTGGGGGGCCGGTATCTGGGGGGCCCCTTATTAAAGGGGGCTCCCAGATTCCGATAAAACCCCTGCCCGCAGACCCCGACAACCAACGACAACCAAAGAGGCCCTGTCCTTATCAACATGGGGAAAGGGTACTTTGGGGTGGGGGGCCGCAGGTCAGGCCTGCAAGCTTGGATACGGGTCTGGTATGGATTGTGGGGGTACCCCCACGCCGCTTTTTGGCGTAAGGGGTTTTCTTTACAATCCATACCAGACCTGAGTTCCCCCTCAGGATTCATACCAAACGGCGCGGTTAGAATTGGCAGGAATCCAAGTCGGATCCCCGTCGCTTCTATGACGTGCTCGCTGGAATATGCTTTTCCTATTCCAGCTAGTGCGAGATGTCGGCACCATGTCGCCAAGAATCAGCGTGATGCCGTCGTGCTGGAAACGTTCTCGGCGACAGGTACTGTACCTTTTTAGTTTTTGAAACTTGTTGAATGCATAGGCCCCTAAGGAATGCTTTCAATGTATCCGACATCACTCCCCATGTCGCGGTTCCTTCATTGAACTCTATAAACTCTTTTAATTTCCCTAGTATCTCCTCTGGTTCCCCAATAATTCAAACCACAACGGACTAATTTTCCATACCCTACTAGGCCTATTCTCCTCTAGCTTTACCATAATCCTGCTCCTGTAGAAACTGATACAACCGGCTCTCAGAAACATTCAGTTCATTTTACCCTGGAAATCTAACCTTTTCTTTTATTTATAACCTCATTAAAATCCCCCACTGCTATAACTGGAATCCCCGGTTTATCCATCATAAAATCCATTAGTTTAAACTAGGGCTGTGCAAATTAACTTTTAATTAATCGATTAATCTTTAATTTTTTTGATCGATCAAAATCTTTTTGATCGATTTAAAATTCTTTTGATTGGTACTCACCTCTACGCCAGCTTCTGGGCCTTCAGGGAGTTCCGTCGGAGATCCGGTAACGTCACGGACACCAGCGGGGCTTGCCGTGTCCATCTGAAGGGCTCCTTTGCTGTGCCCTTATATCTGCATGCTGGCGGGACCTTACTATCTGCCACATGGCTGTTACACTTCCCTCTATCAACCTGAGATTCTACAACCATCCAATGGGAGTTGTGATAGTTCCCTTCTTGGGACATCTACATGCCGACGGACTGATGTTAACCTCTCCTCATCTGGATTTAACAGTGGTATCGTTGTACACATTTTTATACGAGTATCATACTTATCTACATGTTTTTATGACTGCTTTTGCTACCGTTTGGTATTACTCGCACCATTTTTACAGTTTATGTAGCTACATCGGTTTTATCTCCAGTGCAATATTTATTTTGTTACCTACTTGAAGACTATAAAAGTTTTAATGCTATTCCCATCGAGCGCTGCCTTTGTGTGTTTTTTGTATCCTGCTATCCATTTTTCCAGTTGTTGGTAGCTGCACTGGGAATCGGCCTGCAAGGAGATCAGCTAAAAGTAGTTGGATCTGTATGTGCGTTATAATTAATCTAAATTAGTCGATTAATCGATTAAAATAAAAAACGATTAATCGAACACAAAAATTTTGATCAGTAACAGCCCTAGTTTAAACATAACTTCCAGTTTAAATGGCAGCAGGATATATAAGTTTTCAAGGACATATTCCCTATTCTCAATTACACAGTGAAGAAAGACAAAACGCCCCTCCTTATCAATACTGATCTGTCTACAGGTAAACACCACTCCCCCCTTAACCATGACAGACACACCCCTTGAATAGGAGGTGTGCACGGAATGGTATTGATATTGGAACTTTTTATTCTGAGTTTGTTTCTTAATTTCATTAGTAAAGTGGGTCTCCTGTAGGCAGATCAGTCCTACCTCATACGTTTCCAGTGTATCAAATACTACTGCTCTCTTAACTGGATTGCCCAATCCATGAACATTCCAGGATCCTATTCTCAATACTCTCAATACTCTCAATACCCTAGATTGCATCAGGAACATTCAGAAAAAAAAACGAGAAGACAGGAGGATTGTGGAACCATGTGTTTAGGATACCATATCCTAAAAAAAAAAAAAAAAAATAACCAAAAGAAACCAATCTTGCATCCTACAATGCATGTGTATAGTATTCCTACTTTTTTGTTTTTATCTTTAGAAGGTATAAGCCTATGACTTCCCCTCCTTTAAGGCCGCGTACACACGATCGAACATGTCCGCTGAAACTGGTCTGCAGACCAGTTTCAGCAGACATATCCGATCGTGTGTACGGCCTAGCGGACAGGTTTCCAGCGGACAAAAGTTTTAAAACATGCTTTCAAACTTTTCTGCTGGAAACCTGTGCATCGGACATGTCCGCTGGTTAGTACGCCTAACCAGCGGACCGAAATCCCCCGCATGTGTCGAATGGATTCGACGCATGCATGGAAGCATTTTACTTCCTGGCTTGCGGATGTCGCGGCAGAAATGTCACCGCCATGTAACCGTGCTGTCTGTCCGCGGGGATTTTGGTTTGATCGTGTGTACACACCATCAGACCAAAAGATCCCCGGAGACATGTCCGATGAAAATGGTCCGTGTATGCGGCCTAATAATTAATTTATTCCTGTATTTTATCATTCTCTTGTGGGACACCTTTTTTTTTAAATGTGCTATCTGTATAATTTTACCCTTACCAAGAATATGTGCTTTATACATATATGTATATTTTACCCATAGTGTATTCAAATCTTTCTGTGTCTCCTGAAGTGGCATCCTGTGAAAATATCCCCCCCCTTTCTATCCCCCCCCCTTTCCACACCTTCCTAGGTAATCCCCAGGGGCTTTTTTTGTGATCGATCCACACATCCTGGTTCTTCTCTCTACTACATTATCTCCCCTTTCTTCCTTACATCCCCTCCCTGCTTCCCCCCATACATCCATCGAACTACATTTTGTTTCAATACACTTGTGACGGTGGTAGAACATATCCCCGTCAAGCCTTCCCTTCTTCTCCCATAAAAGAAATCACCTAATATTCCATGAGTAGGAATATACCTGGAATCGCCGAATAATCAATACATGAGCCAAGGCTTAATGCTGAATGTAAACAGGACACACTTTAATGGCAAAACTCTGCAGATTTATATACACAGTTACCAGCTTGTCATCAATCAAAGAACAATGAAATCTCCACCCCCTTTTCCACACACTGGGGGTTTCCATACAGAGGCATTTCGGCACCGCAAAGCTTGACACATCACATTCTTCTCAATTGAATTCAATTAAACTTTAGAATACATGATCACAGATCTAAAAGACATTTAGTAATTATCTCCCAGAGACAGAAGCCCCAGGGGGGTAATCAATGTACACAATAGCCACCCACGGAACAATGGGACCGTCTCGATAGTTGAGTTAGCTTTAAGACAGAGAGCTGGCCGGTGGTGGACATTAGCATTCACATAAGACAATGACATTCTAATTGAATTCACACAATAAGGTCTTTCAAAAGCCTGTCCCACTTAGCATATCAACAGCTTATTACACAGAGGAATGAGCCCTCTTATTGACTGGTTGTGGTTTAGAATAAACCAACAACTTTTAATATTTCAAGACATCCTGCCATACATGATTTATCAGTAATGTCCCATCTCATAGAATTTATGATATAATTTCTTAGTCACCCTATGACCCTATTGGACATAAGGTGACCCTAGACATAGGAGGATCTAAGTCTGTCACAAAATCTCCACCCCCTTTTCCACACACTGGGGTTTTCCATACAGAGGCATTTCGGCACCGCAAAGCTTGACACATCACATTCTTCTCAATTGAATTCAATTAACCTTTAGAATACATAATCACAGATCTAAAAGACATTTAGTAATTATCTCCTAGAGACAGAAGCCCCAGGGGGGTAATCAATGTACACAATAGCCACCCACGGAACAATGGGACCGTCTCGATAGTTGAGTTAGCTTTAAGACAGAGAGCTGGCCGGTGGTGGACATTAGCATTCACATTAGACAATGACATTCTAATTGAATTCACACAATAAGGTCTTTCAAAAGCCTGTCCCACTTAGCATATCAACAGCTTATTACACAGAGGAATGAGCCCTCTTATTGACTGGTTGTGGTTTAGAATAAACCAACAACTTTTAATATTTCAAGATATCATGCAATACATGATTTATCAGTAATGTCCCATCTCATAGAGTTTATGATATAATTTCTTAGTCACCCTATGGCCCTATTGGACATAAGGTGACCCTAGACATAGGAGGATCTAAGTCTGTCACAACACTCCCTACCCGTTTTTATCCCTCATATAATGGTTGTCCCAATCCACCCATAGCCAATGTGCTTTTGTTCCTTCCCCTAGACCTCCACCTGTCTCTCTTCTTTTATTTTTTTATCTCCCTCTTAATCTAAATGTCAATGTCCCCTCATTTTATCGAGAGCTGATTCTTCTTGTCCTCCAGCCATGCCATCATTCCTTCTGGGGTGTTAAAGAAAAAAATTCCCGTCCAGTGCTACCTACCGTAACCGTGCTGGATATAATAAAGCGTATGTAACATTAAATCTTTCCATTCTACGTTTATCTTCTATAAAGCCTGCCTTCTGCTTCTGCAAGAAGGGTGAGAAATCGGGGTACAATGGATCCGTCCAAAAAAATATTCCCCATCTCTCTACTCTTTCTCAGTAGTGTTACTTTGTCCCTGTAATTCTAAAATTTCATTAGCATTGATCTTGGATGTCCTCCAGCAGGGGGAGGTTTAGAGGGGACTCTGTGCGCTCTTTCTATCGAAAACTGTTGCACAAAACATTTTCGGGGGGCGTGTCCGGCAGCGAACCGAAGAGGATGTGTGATCGCAGAGCTCCACAAACCTGACCATAATCCACCGCCATCCTAGCTACGATTGTCCGGGGTAAACCACCTACTTAACTCCAAGACACCCCTGCATATCCCCTACCTTAGTTCCAGCCTGTTGGAGGGGTCCGGACGGCCGATTGTGCTCTCCCCCAGCCAGCTCCACACGGCCTGGTACCGCCGCCATCTTGAGGCCTACGGAGTCTCCGGCATAAATTTCAAGCTCCACGGGGGTCCCATCTCATGCCACAGCCTGTGGAGAAGTGCCCGGCAGGCTTTCTGCACCGATGTCTGTCTAGCAACCGGCTCAAAGGCACGGACGTATGCCGCTACCTTGCGGCCTGCTAGCCTACATCATCCTCGGTCTTGAGTGCCGCTATCCGCGGGGGGGATGGATGATCACCCAACCTCCCAGGAGGTGTCCATCTGTAGGGAAGTTCCCAGCCAGCTCATCACACTGCTACCCGCCCATAAACGGTCCGAAGACATAGGCGACCGCCGCTGACTTGCGGCCTGCTAGGCCTGCAATATCCCTGGCCTGGAGTGCGGCAAACCGCGGGAGGAACGGAGGAACGATTACCGCACCTGCGGGGGTAGTCACGGGGGCTTGCCTGTCTGCCCTGATTGGCTGATTACACCATCTGCGGCCTGCCATCCTTTTGCGGTCTATAGGCCTGTGAATCTTTCAGTGCCATCCGACCTGCAGTAACCCCTCATCCCCATCTGGCTGGGGCAGCATCCCTGGAGGAGGCAGGGTAACTGTAAGTACTCTGATACCTGCCTGTGGCAAGTCTTTTATTCTCCACCAGCCTGCAGCCATTCTTAGCCCTTTTCATCCTCCCTCACCCCTCCTCAGGCTTGGTACCCCACAAGAACCATCTTTACAGCCTATTTACAATATACAGTCCCAGGGAGGAAGCCTCAGCCTTTCACTGACCAACTCTGCAGCTAACACTCCCTCAGCAGATTCTCTAAGGGACATGACCCCGGGACTCTTGTTACCACAACAGCGCTAAATAGGAGGAAGCATGTGCGGTTTGCAACACTGATGGACATGTCTTAGACTCGCTCGGGTCCCCGCTCCTTTGTTAGGGGTTCTGTACCACTTCAAAAGCCTTCACAGACACAGGATCACTATCTGATGCCTCTGGGCTCTACATGGGCAAGGTAGGATTTCAGAACAACATATACCGAGGTTTTATCCCACCTTCGACAACACAACCTGTTCAGACCATGGAGCGATTCCTATATAGGTCGCAATCCCCCGCTTTGAGTAAGCCTACAGAATCGATAGATGCCGCAGACCTCCTAGCCCCCACATTGGATATCTCTCACATGGGCCGGCACCCCAGCAGACAGGTCCCGCTGAAGTAGTCACGGTATCAGTCTTGGACCTGAAACTGCAAGCACTTTTACAAGATTTAACGTGTAATATAGCTAAAGAGGTTGGAAAGATTGCTCATGGGGAGATTGACCAGCTTGGAGAGTGCATTGCCACTTTGGAAACTAAATTTGACGAGACTATTCAATATATGCATGCTCTGGAGGAAGAAAATGCTTATCTTAAACACACAGTTTCTCAAATACAACTTCAACGAGAAGACTTGGAGAACAGAGAATATCGTTCGAATTTAAGGATCCGTGGAGTCCCTGAATCAGTTAATGATAAAGAGCTACGGGTATACTTGCTTAACCTCCTTGTTAAGCTGGCTCCGCACATACCTGATATCGACTGGCGCCTAGATAGGGCTCATAGATCCTTGTCTCCCAAACCCCCCCCCCTGGATCCAACCCGAGGGACATAATAGTTTGTTTCCACTATTATGAAAGCAAAGAGGCCCTAACAACAGCTGCACGCAACAAAAATCGCATTGATTTCAAAGGCTCCAAAATCCAGATCTTCAGTGATCTCTCCCCCATCACTCTGGCCAAGTGACGTAATCTTCGCCCAATCACTGCTCACCTCCAACATCATCAAGTCCCCTACAGATGTGGTTTCCCATTTCAGCTCTCAGCATCTAAAAATGGCACGCAATATTCCATCAGGGAGCTTCATGAATGCGAGGCATTCACCTGCAATTTGGGTCTGCCACCTGTTCCAGAGGAATATCTCCAGCTCCCTCCGCCTGCTCTGGTCCCCAAGCCCCTTCAGGTTCCCACTACAATCTGGACCCCGGTTCGTCGAAGACAACAGAAGGCTTTTTCTACACTGCAATGTTCCAATCCACCTAGACTCCCCACCTGAGGCCCCAAGGTTCTCTTGATTTGCATCTCCTGATTATATATCTTTTCTTCTAATATTTTTTTGGGGTTCCCAGACACCCAGGATCTCAGCTGAATTTTTTCAGGTTATTGTTCCTTTTTTTGGTTTTAGCCCCCCCGCTGGAGTTCCAGTAAGTGGTGTCCTATGCTGAACTATGTTATCTGTTATCTGTCCGAGGCTAGTTATTTTCTACTGGAGCGGGCTACAACCCGACGTCCATGCTGATCACCATGTCTCTCCACATGTCCAAGGTGCCCAGCCTTGGTTTCCTGAAGGTTTTTTTTCCTTCAGGCTTTCAAAACACTGATTTTGTTCTTTTTTTTTTTTTTTTGTTTTTGTTTTTCTTCTTTTTTTGCATTTTGCTCACGTTAAGCCTTTCAATTTTTTGTCTGGTCCTTTTTTATCTCATATTGTCTTCCTGTACAGTGATGTTGATATGTACATGTTTCTTCTAAATCTCCTTGGGTTGGTATATCTTTTACCCATGGGTGTGGTGTGTAATACTGCGCTGCTATGAAATGGATAAATAAAGCTGCTAAACACGGCTACTGAAAATTGAGAAGCAAAAACAAAATATGGAAAAAATAGTGTAGCGCTCAGGAAAAAACAAAATATGACAGTGAAGTCAAAATTGCATACATGTAAATAATAAATAATGCACATAGAATAGTGATCAGTGCATTGAAACAAAAAAGTCCAACGTGAACCTCATAATAAACGAAAACCATAAAGTTCATAAAAAGAGGTGTTCTTGAATTCCAGTGACAGAAATAAAACTTGATATTCAAACGTGAAGAGAAATCCCACCACCAATGAAGATGCAGGCTTACCAGAAGGAGTGGACTCTAAGAAAATTAAATTTCAAGAGTCAATCAGGCTTAATAGATGCTCAGATCCTGGGGCAGGATGTCTTCAAAGAGGGGATCAACAGATGGCTATGATACGGAATCCAGTGGCCACGAGACTAGCTTAAATCTCTCGTTCACGAAATAAGGAAATGGTCGTCCGTGTCAAAGGTGACATATATATATGGAAAGGAGAAGAGGGGACACCATAGTGTAACACCGTAAAATCAATATGAAAATTTATTAAAATTGCACTTACATGTTAAATGAAAAAACAGCGCATATCAAATGGAATGGTGGCAACGATGGAGTCATCACTGACGCGTTTCGTGTCATTACACGTTGTCAAAAGGGTATCCCTCACATGTAGCCAGCACAGATATTTATAATAAAAGTCCCAAAAATAAAATTAGACTCACCGTCTGCAAGAAATCGTCCAGCCCATACATTTCCGGGTCTGAAGGAAAATGGCGTCCACGCCTCGTTTTGAAATGATAATGCTATATTTTGAAGCGTCAACACGGAAGTGCTTGAAACGGACACTTCCGGAATACGATCGAATGAAAGCAGAGCGTGCGCTACATGCCTCATTTTCGACGCAAGATCAGATCATAAGCCTCGTTTCGGAAGTGCAATCAAATCTTGACGTCAGTCTCAGAACAAGGCGCACAATTATGCAAAATCAAACGTAGGAAGAAGGACGTCACGGATATTCGTAGGAACGACGAAAAATAGGCGGATACGGCAGACGGAAGTGCGGTTCAACCCTCATTATGGGGACCGTTTGCGTTCCACATGTGTAAACACAAAAACGTCTAAATATACATCAGCATATGTCGAATGTAAGTCAGTATATGCCGATCCAGTAAAAAAACATGGATATAAATCCTTTCGAATACTAAGTAAAATAATAAATAATATTATGGGACATAAGAGAATTTTTTTTTTAAATATAGACAAACTGATAATTTAAATACAGTTTCAGAATTATGGCTCGGGGCAAAAACAAATTAACCGAGACAAAATAATATAAATTGCAAAAAAGCAATAATATAATATATAATAAAAAGGAGGACCAACACTCAATGAAGAGAAATATAAAAATAAAGGGCCAGATTCATAGAGCAATTACGCCTGTCTAACTGGTGTTAGACAGGAGTAATTTCAAATTTTGCGCGCCGTATCACTAGTTTGAATCCTCAAACCATGATACGGCGGCTTCGGGCTTCGATCCGAGAGGCTTACGTCTTCGTAAGCCTTCGGATCTACGCTGCCATCTATTTGCGGCCGCTGGGAGGAGTTCGCGTCGTTTTGATGCGTCGGGATATGCAAATGTTTTTTTACGGCGATTCCCGAAGATACGAGTGGTCGTCGCAATCGCTTTCGTCTATTTTTTTGTACGTAATGTTAGAGCAGCTTTTTGCTGCTCTAACGTTACGTAGCCCATGTTAAGTATGGCCGTCGTTCCCGCTTCGAATTTAATTTTTTTTTATTTTTGTTTACGTAACTCGTTCGGGACTAGGATCGCCCGTAAACGACGCTACATAAACAACGAATGACGTCACGACGTGATTTCGCGCAATGCACGGCGGGAAATTTGGGAACGGAGCATGCGCAGTTCGATCGCCGCGGGAACGCGCCTATTTTAAATGATTCACGCCCCCTACTCGCGCAGATGGATTGCGACGGGAGAAATACACTACGCCGCCGTCGTTTACTGGACAAAATCTACCTGAATTCCACGTAGAGCCAGGTAAAAAACGGCGGCGTAGTGTATTTCTGATACGCTACGATAATCTATTTCTATGTGAATCTGCCCCAAAAAGTATATATTGATACTATGTAGGTCTTCCAGACAGTGAGTCAAATTCTCAGAAACAAAATATACATAATGATATACATTGATATTAAATTGGATCAACATAACGCTAAAACATATGCATATTATAAAAATTATTTGAGTTGAAAATTATGAAAAAAATGAGATATACCAAAAAAGTTCCACTCTTAATTGAACCAATTAGACACTCGTTAAGACTTGTCAATGAACGAGTTGATGTCCCAATCGACATTCAAACCGAAAGGGTGATAAGATTGGAGCTCATAGATCCAGAATGTCTCCAATCTTGACACCCCTCTCGTCTTTGCCCCTCCTCTCCAGGGGGGCATATAGCGGTCAATGATTGTAAACTGAGTGCCGAAAGGGTTTTTGTCATGACACTGTTTGAAATGACGAGGAACAGTATGATCCTTATCACCTGCCTTTATAAAGGCAATATGTTCGCCTACACGTATCGAGAATGTACAGATCGTGCGGCCAACATATTGCTTGCCACATGTGCATGTGATGAGATAAACAATGTAATTGGTTTCACAAGTACAAAATTGTTTAATCTCATACTCTTTTCCAGTCACAGCAGATGTGAAGTGTGTTATTCTGCGTTCCCTCAGTGAATTATGTTGACAGACCTTACATTTTCTACAGGGAAAAAAGCCTACTAGATCCTGAAAAAAAGAACTTTTAACTGGGGGGTTAATAACTTTAGGTGCAGTGCGGTTCTGTAATGAAGGTGCACCTCTAAAAACCAATTTAGCTCGTTCTGGAAGTAGAGGTCTAAGAACGCTGTCGTTCCTAAGTATATCCCAATGCCTGTCAACAATATTCTTCAACTGCCTATGTTGGGTAGAATAAGATGTGATTAAAGCGAATTTAAAACTCTCATCTGGTGTACGTTTGGGTTTTATTGAGAGGAGTGAAGGTCTATCCAATAGGAGGACTCTCTGCATCTCATGGTCAAGATCGACATCAGGGTAGCCCTTATCTATAAATCTTTGTTTCAGCATAATGGCTTGACGTAAATACGATTCTGAGTCAGTACAGTTCCTGCGAAGTCTCAGGAACTGACTACGTGGGACTGACCGGAGCCATGAGCTGTGATGACAGCTATCCATGGGAATGAAACCATTCCTATCGGTTGGCTTAAAAAAAGTCTGAAAGCTAAATTTTCGATCAACTAACCCAATCTCAAGATCCAGAAAATGTATTTTACTCGAACTAAATTCGAAGGACAATGAAATGCCTCTATCATTTTGGTTGAGGGTTTTAAAAAAAGACTCCAATGATTCGGGGGTGCCATTCCATAGGAGGAGGATGTCGTCTATGTATCTAGCCCACAGGACTAAGGATGGGGTGTCCTGCGCATAGACGACATCCTCCTCCCACTTTGCCATGAACAAATTGGCAAGACTGGGTGCAAATTTAGCCCCCATAGCTGCTCCTCGTTGTTGGAGGTAGTAGCTTTGATTGAACCAAAAATAATTATGTTTGGTTGCGAACTCTAATGATTCCAAAATATACTCGCATTGAAAAGAGGCAAGGGTAGGTTCGCGGTTCAGAAAATGTTGGACTGCAGCAATACCCAGATGATGGGGAATGCACGTATATAAGGAAGCCACATCTGCCGTGGCTAGCAAATAATCGCCATGTACAACAATATTTTCCAACAGGCGTATAGTGTCCCCTGTATCCTTAAGGTAAGATGGGGTTTTCTGCATTAATGGTTGTAAATAATGATCGATATAGCGGCCTATACGGGTTGTGACCGAATCGATCCCGCTCACAATGGGCCGGCCAGGGGGGCGGTGGGGTGTTTGTGGATCTTAGGCAGGTAATATATAGTAGGTATGCGTGGAACTTTGGGTACTAAAAAAGCTCTCTCCTTATTGTTCAGAATCTTCAACTCGTAACCCTTATTGACAAGGCTTAGCAACTGAGTTTTGTATGTGTGTGTGGGATTGGTAGAAATTTCCTTATAAGTGCCGGGTTCGCTTAAAATACGATTCATCTCGGTCTCGTAATCAGACTTGTCCAAAATCACAATGCCTCCGCCTTTATCAGGGGGGTGTATAACCAAATCCTTCCGATCGCAGAGGGACTTAAGGCCCGCACTGGAAATGGATGGTAAGTGGGGTGGCTTAACAGACAGTTTGGACAAGTCTCTTAACACACAATCCTTAAAAATCTTAACTGCAGGTGCTACCGCCACAGTGGGATTGAAAAGGGATGGATTGGATAATCCAGAATGCACCGTGCCGGACGTTGCCGCCCGATCTTCATGGTTGCATGTATTGGAAATCAAATATCTTTGGATATTGATTTTCCGTATGTATTTTTGTACATCGACAAAAGTGCCAAACTTGCTCAATTGTTTAGGGGGAGCAAATTTGAGACCCTTGTCGAGCACTGATTGTTCAGCATTGGTGAGTGTCTTACTGCTAAGATTAAATACACCTAGGCCTCTCAAACTCTTCTTTTCTTTCTTCTTCTGGATTCTGTGACCCCCTCTGCACCCTCTCGTAGATTTGGACCTTTTTTCTTTGAGGACAGGTCCTCGTGAAAACCCTGATTTCCATAAGTATTGGGCTGAACATAATGCCGTGGCATATGTTGATAATCATTTCTCCCATATGGTTTAGAGTTATGACCACGTTGATTCCTCAATGGGGAAAATCTATTCTGGGTAGAGATGGAAGGTGCATAGTGTTGAGGGGGATCGTTCATTGACAAGTCTTAACGAGTGTCTAATTGGTTCAATTAAGAGTGGAACTTTTTTGGTATATCTAATTTTTTTTCATAATTTTCAACTCAAATAATTTTTATAATATGCATATGTTTTAGCGTTATGTTGATCCAATTTAATATCAATGTATATCATTATGTATATTTTGTTTCTGAGAATTTGACTCACTGTCTGTTTCCCAAAGTCTGTTTACATGCATTAACCACAAGTAATACATCATTTAGTGTGGGAGTACTCTCAGTGAGGGGAGTTGGTACTGGATCTGTCTCAATCCCTTTATCGGCCGCAACTATATTTTTGCCACTAACATTTTTAGTTATAATGGCCACTGTTTGTCCTTTCTGTCTGTCTGTCTGTCTATTTTTGCCGGTGCCGACGATCCCCCTTAATTGGTGTGTGGTCTGCTGTGTGAGCATATTTCTCTAGTTTGGAAGCTGCTGCAGTTGCTTGGCTCCCCTTATCTTTATACTTTGCCGACCGTAGTGCCCGTGGGCCCGACATTGTGGCCTTTCAAACTTTCTAGTACAGCAACCTCCAGGAAACAGTCATCAGCCCAACAGAATGGAGCAAAGCCAGAAGCAGAGGGGTGCTAAGGCTTTGGCCCTAACCAGAAGGATATTAGGAGATTGTCCAAGGGCTACGCAGCAATAATATGAAGTACATTCACTTGCTTACCCCGGACTCTCTATGAATACTGCTTCCCCAAACAGATAAAAAAAATAAAAAAAAATAGTTTCTAGTGAAAAAAAAAGGAGCCTAGATGTCTGGAAAGTCACGCTTGCTATATGTTATATCCACTTTATATCTGGTTTGTAATGGTACACTGCTTTGGATTGGGATTTGCTGTTCAGAATACTCCCAATGTTTACATATGATACAGTCCCTTAACATGACAATCTTCTTTATCTTCTGCCACCTGTGCACAGTTCATTTATGTTATAGCATATCATTCACTGCATATGTTGCACCGTCAACAGTCTATGTTTTTTTACTTGCCGTATACAGTACATCACAGATATCAAGTGCGGTATTAAGGGCAATATAAGCAGTATGGGCAGTATGCAAATTTGTGCAGAACTTCTATGATTTGTTACTCACGTAACCTTTGGATTGTCTTCGCTCTCTCAGATCTCCAATTTCTTTGACATTGCCTCACATAACGGCGCATTAGCGTGTTTGTGTGCCTCCTTCCAAGGCCAGAACTTTGCACTGCTTTACACTGCTCTGCACTTATATGCTTTTCCAGTGTGAACCGTACACCATTCGGCTCTTTATCTTTATCTCTCTCCTTTCATCTAGGGAATGCTCCTGCACAAGCTAAGCTAGCCACAGCCACTCACCACCGTCAGCCCTCATTCCGAGGCAGTCCAGAGCACCCAGGACTCGTGGGTCACATAAGAAGTGGCAAACAGCCAATCAGAAGCGCCGTGCGACAGGCACAGGGCTGCGTGGAGCTACGCGGGAACCCCGTCCGTCCGGGGAGTCCAGAGAATCCAGCTGGTGTTGAACAACGGCAGGTGTGGTAGGTGCTAACCATAGACCATGCACGGTGAAGCACGATGATACACCCCAACATGACTCTTGAGGCTTATATCACAGGGGATATCTGGGTCAAGCATCGGAACTTCCAAACCATCGTGCCACGGACATTAGGCCAAGGGTACAGCCAGATATTGCCAATACTTTTTCCGGCCATTGGACGGAGGGAGACACCTCATCTCATCTCACACCACATGCGTCTCACACCTCCATCCGGTCACTCCCCTCCAGAAATTGTGAAACTTTAATCCAGCAATAAACATAAAACGGTAAGCTCTTTGGGCCAGATTCAGAGAGCCGTAACTCCTGTCTAACTGGTGTTAGACTGGAGTAATTTCAACTTACGTAGGTTTTTTAGCTAGTCTGAACCCTCAAACCTCAATAGATGGCTGCGGGCTTCAATTTGACTGGATTACGTGTTTGTACGCCTTCGGATCTACGCTGCAATAAAATTGCGGCCACTGGGTGGACTTCCCGTCGTTTTCTGCGTCGGGGTATGCTAATGAGCTTTTGCCGGCGATCCCAGAAATTACGATCTTCAATCGCAATCTCTTACGGCATCTTTAGTCATCTTTTTTTTGCGTGACACTATACCAGCTTTTTGCTGGTCTAATATTAGACAGCCCATGTTAAGTATGGCTGTCGTTCCCGCTTCGAATTTCTACGTTTTCTGACATCTTTTATTATTTTTAACGTAAGTCGTCCGGGAATAGGAATGTTCGTAAACGACGCTACTCAAACAACGAATGACGTAACGACGTGATTTCCCGCAATGCACGGCAGGAAATTTATGAACGGAGCATGCGCAGTTCGATCGACGCGGCGACGAGCTTAATTTAAATGCTTCACGCCCCGTAATCGCGTATTTCGATTACGCGGCGAGAAATAGACTACGCTGCCGTAGCGTACAGGCAAAAATCTACCAGAATTCGGGGTAGAGCCTGGGAAAATACGGCAGCGTAGAGTATTTCGTTTACGCAGCGCAAAATTAAGTGTATCTGAATCTGGCCCTTTGTTTTTGGCTTTTTCATAAATCATTCACAGTCATCCATAACCTACAAATGTGTTCAACAACCTTTATTGTTATCTTAACCACCTAGCACTGTGTTGAAAAGTGGCAGAGTGGTGGATATCTATTTCTGCAATGCTGTTTATAAATGTTACCGCACAAAAAAGGCCTGGGTTGCAAGTGTGCTTTTTAAATGTCTGTAAATGAGCTGTTATTAGACAGCGCACATCACAGACAAAAGGCACAATGTCGATCGATGGCCAATCTTAGTGATAACAATTGTAAACAGTTACACTGTTTACACTGAAGGGCCTTCCCCTTCCTTCTCTGCAGTAGATACGCTTGATCTACTACCTTCCTTCTCTGCCAGCAGCTTCTACTGTGATCCTGTAAGTAAACATATTCCCATCGACCGACAACAAAAAGGGGCACACTGAGCAAAACCTCTGACCACAAATGTTATGGGACAATCACTGCTGATCACCAACATTTAAAGTGGTTGTAAAGACAGAGGTTTATTCTATGCATTAAGATAAAAAGCCTTCTGTGTGCAGCAGTCCCCCTAATACTTTCAGGAGCCCATCTAGCTCCAGTAATGTTGCACAAGAGACTCGGCTGTCCGCCACTCCCCTCCTCATTGGCTGAGACAGCAGCGTGGCATGCAAACCGAAGGAGGGGCCAAGATCACAGAAGAATGATCCGAGAAGAGGAGGATCTGGGCTGCTCTGTGCAAAACCACGCTGCTCTGTGCAAAACCACTGGACAGAGGAGGTAAGAATAACACATATATATATATATATATATATATATATATATATATATATTGGGCCAGATTCACAAAGCACTTACTCCGGAGTATCACGAGTTAGGCACGCGTAAGTCTAAAAATGCACACGCTTATCTATGCACCGTATCCCCAAAACGATATACGCCTGAAATCCACATTTTTTTAGACCAACGTAATTTGGATAGACCGGCGCAGCGTGCGTGCAAAACTGCACTAGACACACCATTGATTTGCTATGCAAATATGCAAATGAGGGAGATACGCCGATCCACAAAAGTAAGTTTGTGCGGTGCAGTCTACACAATGGCCCAGATTCAGATAGAATTAGACTATCGTAGAGTATCAGAAATACACTACGCTGCCGTTTTTTACCTGGCTCTACGTGGAATCCAGGTAGATTTTGTCCAGTAAACGACGGCGGCGTAGTGTATTTCTCCCGTCGCAATCCATCTGCGCGAGTAGGGGGCGTGAAGCATTTAAAATAGGCGCGTTCCCGCGGCGATCGAACTGCGCATGCTCCGTTCGCAAATTTCCCGCCGTGCATTGCGCGAAAACACATCGTTACGTCATTCGTTGTTTGAGTAGCGTCGTTTACGGACAATCCTAGTCCCGAACGAGTTACGTAAAAAAAAAAAAATAAATAAAAATTTGACGCGTGAACGACGGCCATACTTAACATGGGCTACATACCGTTAGACCAGCAAAAAGCTGGTCTAACAGTACGTAAAAAAAAATAGACGAAAGCGATTGCGAAGACCACTCGTATCTTCGTGGATCGCTGTAAAAACACATTTGCATATCCCGACGCATCAAAACGACGTGAACTCCTCCCAGCGGCCGCAAAAATAATGCAGCGTAGATCCGAAGGCTTACGAAGACGTAAGCCTCTCGGATCGAAGCCCGAAGCCGCTGTATCATGGTTTGAGGATTCAAACTAGTGATACGGCGCGCGAAATTTGAAATTACTCCTGTCTAACACCAGTTAGACAGGCGTAATTGCTTTCTGAATCTGGGCCAATAATGTGCTTATCAGCTGCACGGCCGGTCTAAAATTAGACCATATAAAAGCTTTCTTAAAATTAGACAATCCGTCTACATGTCAGCAAAAGCAACACCATTAGGGCCGAGCTGAGCAGCCACACTTGCAGGACATTAATCTGTATGCCAACATGCCAGGGGCATCCTTGCTCATAGCTATACTACTGACTTTAGATGGGCACGGAGGAGGGCACGGAGGAGGGCACGGGAAAGGATCTTTGTCAGGTATATCCGTGGGGTGAGCCCAATGGTAATAGGCCCCCCTTTTGGCTGGAATTAGGGTGCAATTGGAGAGATACCCTGTGTTAATAGGAGGGTAGATGTTGATTCCTCAGCTTCCACTAATTTCAGTGAAATTGAGTAAAGGTGGATTAATTAGGTCAGGAGCCTGTGCAGGCCAGCAGGCCCAAAGATTGCTAAAGTAAAATAATCCTATGCTGCTATAAGGATGCCAGTTGTGACCGATGCACCCTAAACCATATAAAACAAAAAAAAATGTGTCTCTAGAGTCTAATAGGTAGGAATCCCTACTAGTGTGGTTACTAGTGTAATCAACCACACTTGTAGGGATTCCTACCTA
This sequence comes from Rana kukunoris, assembly GCA_029574335.1. Lineage (NCBI taxonomy): Eukaryota > Metazoa > Chordata > Amphibia > Anura > Ranidae > Rana > Rana kukunoris. The sequence goes on along the minus strand of CM056051.1, from coordinate 457,246,916 downwards.
TTAGACTCTAGAGACACATTTTTTCTTTGTTTTATATGGTTTAGGGTGCATCGGTCACAACTGGCATCCTTATAGCAGCATAGGATCATTTTACTTTAGCAATCTTTGGGCCTGCTGGCCTGCACAGGCTCCTGACCTAATTAATCCACCTTTACTCAATTTCACTGAAATTAGTGGAAGCTGAGGAACCAACATCTACCCTCCTATTAACACAGGGTATCTCTCCAATTGCACCCTAATTCCAGCCAAAAGGGGGGCCTATTACCATTGGGCTCACCCCACGGATATACCTGACAAAGGTATTAATTTAGCAGCGCCATTTACCTTTCTACTATTCATATTTATATTAGCTCCCCACATAGGGATCCTACTGGGAGGCAACAGCTACTTTATTCACCATAGCGCGGACTCCCCTGTTCTTACACGGGAGAGGATCTGCAGACCGCCACTGGGCAAGGTACTGGCAACACTCCATTTCCTTGCCAGTGGCTCTTCTCACCCTAATGGGTAAATATATAGGCCCAGATTCACAGAGCGATTACGCGTGCGCAACTGCTGTTGCGCGTGCGTAAGTCTAAATGTGCGCGTGCGTATAGTTGCACGCGATTCACAAAACAATATACACCAGAAATCTACGTTTTTTTGTCCGGCGTAATTGAGTTAGACATGCGCTTCCCTTCGCGCAAAACTGCGCTAGACACACCATTGATTTGCTAGTCAAATATGCTAATGAGGGAGTTACGGGGATCCACAAAAAAACGCAGTTGCTGCGCAGGCTACGCGATGTGCGCAACAGCAAAATGTCCTGTCTAAAGTTAGAGCACCTAAAAGCTGGTCTAACTTTTGAAAAAACGTCTACATCTAACAGAAAGCAACACCGTTACTGAGGAGCAGACCACACACACGTGTTGCACTACAATTTGACTGCCAACATGCTAGGGGCATCGTCGCTCATAGCTGCACTAGTGAATATAGATGACCAAAGAAGGAGGAGGGCACGGAGGATGGCACGGGAGAGGGTATACCGCACCCGCATACACCTGTTTGGCATGAATGATTCAGAGGTCTTTCGCATCTTCAGATTCCCCCCTCATGCCATCCTGGAATTAACCACAACCTTGCAGGAGGACATCACCAGCCCAACACAACGCTCACATGCAGTGCAGCCACTGGTCAAGGTACTGGCAACACTCCATTTCCTTGCCAGTGGCTCTTTTCAGCGTACAAGTGGAGTGGTGGCTGGGATGTCACAATCCTCCATGAGCAGATGTGTGCACCAGGTTGTCCCTGCAATCCTCACACGCTTGGCCAACCAAATCATCAAACCCACCACTGAGGACCTGCGAATCAAGGCAATGGCAGATTTCTACCGAATTGCCAGATTCCCACGCACCATCGGGGCCATAGATTGCACACATGTGGCACTCCAGCCCCCCCATGAGACCGAGCACATGTACCGCAATCGGAAGAATTGGCATTCCATCAACGTACAGGTGATAGTTGATGCCCAAGGCCTCATATGGCACGTTCGTGCCAAACACCCCGGATCCACCCATGACAGCTTCATCTACAATCAATGCCACATCCGAACGGAATTCGAACAGAACGTGTATGGGAACACCTGGCTGGTTGGTGAGTGACATGGGAGTCAGGCATGACTATCCCCTCCCGTGATGCACAACAGAAGTGGCACATGCATGACTAACATTCTCCTGTCTTTTCCTTTACAGGTGACTCTGCATATGCCCTGGGACCCCATCTCATGACTCCTATCCGGAACCCCCAAACCCCAGGAGAGGAACGATACAATGAAGCACACATCAAAACCCGTGCAGTGGTGGAGCGCACATTTGGCCTCCTGAAGTCACGTTTCCGATGCCTGGATAAGTCTGGGGGTATACTGTTGTATTCCCCAAACTTCGTGTGCCATATCATCGTTGCATGTTGCATGCTGCACAATCTCGCAGTGAGGAAGGGCCTGCAGATAGAGGAACGTGATGACCTGACCCCCCCAACCAGACAATCAACCCCTAACCGAGGATACCCCGTCTTCTGAGGGAAGAGCAGTCAGGAGACAGCTCATATTGGGCATCTTTGCACGTTAAACACACACATGAATCATGGCACAATGAGAATGCATGCATGCACACCACTATGGTCCCTAGCACACACACCCCACATCCTCATCAAATTTGATTGGCACCAGTCCACCATGCAAGACTGGTGAGCAGTAACGCCGCGTCAAGGCTCCAATTATGTCACTGTACATTCATACACCATTCACACGGACCTGAGGATCACTTCTCCCTGGTCCTGGGGAACCCTTCTCCACCAAAATTGAGGATGACACCCCTTTTCCAGCAGGAATGTCACCCCCACATTCAAACAGCATTCACAACCCAAAATATGCAAAAAATGTCAGCAAAAAAAAATGCATCCAAAAAAAAAAAATGCATAGAAGAAAAAAAAAATGCTTTCAAACCAAAAAAAGGGGGGAAAAAAATTAATGCCCTCTGCGTGAGCCACGCCTGGGGCGCCCCCGGCCACGGCCCCGGCCCCTCAGGGGAGACTCATGGGGGAGGGGAAAAGCCGGGGAAGGAGGAGCAGCCCCTGAGATCTGCCCACCTGGCGGCCTGCCCTCCAAGGCCACGGCTATTCTGTCCAGGGCAGCACCAAGTGTTGCCGTGTTGCCCTGGATAGCCTGGGTAAGGGCCCTCACATCCTGCCCAACGCCTGCTGCTGTAGTTTGCAGTTCATTTAGGCAGGTTGTGAAAGCCCGGGAGTGGGAGTCCAGGTTACCCAGGCTATCGTTGATGGAGGACAGGCTCTGATCCACCCGCCCCATAGTCTGGCAGAGCTGTCTCAGAAGGCGGGTCTGGATGGCCTGGTTCCTTCTCAGACAGGCGGGCAGGAGATTGGGCGCCCCCCTGGTGCTCTGGGATGACCTCCTGGCTCCAGCTGATGGTTGTGGCCGGGGAGAAGGGGAGGCCCTTGTGAGGGGAGCCATGTTGGGGGAGGAGGGGGGGGGGGTCCCCCTTAGGGAGGGCAGGCTTCTTGCAGCCAGAGGGGAAGAGTCCGCAGAAACCAAACGTACAGTGCCTGCCATGGACTTCTCCTCCTCATGATTCTCCTCCTCCTCATGATCATCCTCCTCCTCTTGTTCCTCCTCCGCGGACTCTGGCCTTGTTGGGGGGGCCTCATTAGGCTGCTGTCCTGGGGTTGGAGCGGTCAGGCCAGATGGCCCTGCACCCTCCTGCACAGCTGTGGATGACACAAAACATTCACAGGTTGGAGGATCCACACACTTGCCACATATTCCCTTTCACCCCCTCCCCCACACATGCTACACACCTGAGAGAAATGAAAACCTTACCTGGCACCACGGGGACCGGACTTGTGTCAAAGCCTGGCAGGCCCTCCACTTCATGACGGTGAAAGGTCAGGGCCACCACACGCTCCGTCGCTGTAAATCTAATCCGGCATGGTGGGCCCCCTCCTGTGCCCCTGGCATGGGCATTTATTGCGGCCAGTTTTTTTTTCACCTGACGCCGGAGGTCATTTATTTTCTTGTCAATCCCAGAGCGGGTCCGTGTCTCCCCCTCCCCCGATGAATTGACCTGCTCCGTGATCATATCCAATATCTCCCTCCTCCTGGCCAGGGTGGTGGTGGCACTCTGCGGGCCGTGGAGAAAACGCCCATAGTCGGTAATGGCCCGGGCAAGAATTATTTTTTCCCCCACTGTAAAATTCAGCTTTCGTTTTCTCTCAGTCATACTTCCAAACAAACTCACTAGCAGTCACCAAAAATCTGTCACAAATACAAGCACAACCAATCAGGCAAGAACACACACAAAGAGAAAACGAACACCCAAAAATCACACTAGCACTCAGCAAGAAACAGACACCAAAAAATCAGATGAAAAAATAAAGCAAGAAAACAAACGCTCAGAAATATATCAATCAAACAAACAGTCTCAAACACTTATCAAAACTCACTTTCAGAAATCTACCAACAAGCACTAGATCACACAGAACACTAATCTGACAACTACAAAACACACTCTAACGAACAACAGAACAAAAGCACTTGATTCAATGGGAAGGGACACAAAGGGATGTACTTTTGCAATGGAAGTGCATTTGTGTGTGTCTATTTATGCTGTCTGCGTAGTTCACAACGTTGCCCTAGTCCATTTCCAATTTCATTGATTGCGCCGCTTCCGAGTTGTGAGCATGCGCACAACGGAGCTGACATGGTTTCCTTCACGCGCGCATGCGTGAGTCGGCCGGCCCTTCATTTGCATGGGGTCACGGCTCATTTCAATGTAACACGCCCACGTCCCTCCCAATTTGTATTACTCCTCCTTACGCCTCAGGAAAAAACCTTACGCTTGCGCAATTTCTTGCGCAAAAGCTACGTGAATCGCGGGATTACGCGGCTAGATTGCGCAAGTCTAACGGAAAAGTGGTGCGCTGCGCCGGACCGATAATGCGCCGATGTACGTGAATCTGGGCCATATTTTATATAAATTTTTTTCTGTTTAGTATATATTTTATATTAATTAATATAATAAATATATATTTTTATTTTTTTAACTAATTTTAATATTATTAAAATTATCTTATTTAATATTATATATATATATATATATATATATATATATATATATATATATATATATATATACACACCGACACGACACAAACCTCCAAACAGCAACAGATAACAGAATAAAAGCACCTTGCTTCAGGAAGGGAAAAAAATCTGACAGGCCTAGTTCCTATCTAACTGATTGTGCCGTGCCGAGTTCTGAGCATGCTCAGAGAGGTGCTGACCATAGTCTGCTTCATGTGCACATGCCCAGTCTGGCCGGCCCTTCATTTGCATGGGGTCACGGCTCATTTCAATGGAACACGCCCACGTCCTTCCCACTTTGAATTACACCGTCTTACGCCTCAGAATTTACATTGCACCGGTGCAAATTTGGCCGAAAATACTACGAGGATACGGTACTTGCGCCTCGAAATTAAGCCGGTCTAACTTAAAGGAGTTGCACTATGCCAGTCCAAAAATGCGTCGATGTACGTGAATCTGGCCCATTATTTTTAATAGGAAAATCACCAATCAACACAACCACCATAAGAGGGTGCTAACTGTTGAAAAATCTGTTAGCTGTTCTGTGTATTACATAGTCCAGTACAGCATTGTATGTCCAAGTAATTGTCAAATTATCACAGGGCTGTAAAGTAAATAACGGTCTGGTAATGAAAAGGATAGTACTCAAATGGTTTAAGTGTATGTAAATTCTAACAATAAACCTCTCTAATTTGATCAATATTTGTCTTAATACCGCGCCTATTCTGGCACTTCTCTCCTTCATGTAAAAATCATAATTTTTTGGTTGCACTAAAATCCAAAGCAGTGCCAAGATTACATCTCTGAGCTACATAACACATTCTTCAGTGTTATGCAGATGAGGAGATATGGAGAATTGTAGTCCTAAGGGGAAACTCTGCTTGTTCGCACCCTACACCCCTTCCCATGCCACATTTGGCAATTTTTGGAGGGTACCTGCTTCCACTTCTGGGCAAAATTGCTACAGTGATCTCTGAGCATGTATCTCTTCCTTCCCAGCCCGGCCTTCTGGGACACATACAGGTCCCAGAAGACAGCAGGACTATTCAGAAAGCACGTGCGCAGTAGGTTTCCCTTAGTAAAGATGCTGGTGCCTACACCTAAAGCCGATTGAAGAATAGGCTTGGGGTGCCAACATTGCTGGATCCCTGGACAGGTAAGTGTCCTTTTTTTTGGGCCCAGGCATACTAGACCATTGGTCTATAAATTTCATACAGACTGCCTTTTGTTTCTAGCAAAGGCAACAAAATGCTACCTGCCATGATCCACAGCAAACAATGCAAATAATTATTGAGCGCATTGAAACGGTGTGCGTGTTATGGTGAAAGGAGGGATTCATATAAATGAGTAGCGTAGTCACATAAATTCCAGGTATGGTATGGCCACATTCATTTTTATTGAACTAACATAAATAAATACTTGGCAATGAGAAGCTTTACTGTCATCTTTACTTACTTGTACACAAAAAGTATCTGAGGGATTATGACTAATTCTATGAATTATGACATAACTCTGCTTTTACAGCTATCTGAGATCTTATCAAGAAAGAAGGATTTTGCTGTTGGTAAAGTAATGACACTTCCCCCATGATGAGTTAAAACGACACCCCCAAAAAGCAGAACATCCCCTCACGGTGCTGATAACTGAATTACTGCTTCTTGATTGTTGTTGTAGATGTGTATAGAAATTGTTTTGCTAAGAAACGGGCATAAAAATAGATGTTCTGCTTACAATGCTGCCTAACAACGATTTCTATGGATAAATTAAGTGATCCTTTTATTTAAAGAATGAAAACTCTGGGCCAGATCCACAAAGCACTTACGCCGGAGTAGTCTAAATTTGCGCCGGAATATCTATGCACCGTACCCACAGAACTAGATACGCACCAAAATAGGCTATTTCCGACCGGCCTAACTTGCCTACGCCTGCACATCCTAGGCGCACATTTATTCTGTCTAGGTGCACATTTATTCCATCCGCACCATTGATTTCCTATGCAAATATGCAAATGAGGGAGATACGGCGATCCACAAAAGTAAGTTTGTCCGGCGCAGGCTACGCTCTGTGCGCATCAGCTGCACGTCCGGTCTAAAGTTAGTCCTTAGAAAAGCAGGTTTAAATTTGGACAATCCGTCTACATTTCAGCTAAAGCAACACCGTTGGGGACGAGCTGAGCAGCCACACTTGCAGGACAACAATCTGTATGCCACCATGCCAGGGGCAGCCTTGCTCATAGCTTTACTACTGACTTTAGATGAGCGCAGAAGGAGGAGGGCACGGAGGAGGGCACGGAGGAGGGCACGGGAGAGGATCTGCCGACCGCCACTGGGCAAGGTACTGGCAACACTCCATTTCCTTGCCAGTGGCTCTTTTCACCCTAATGGCTAAATATATATTTTATATACATTTTTCTGTTTAGTATATATTTTTAAATTAGTTAATATAATAAATATATAATTTTATTTTTTATACCTAATATATATTTAATATTTTAAATATTACTATAATTATATTATTTATTATTATAAACATTTTTTAAATATATATATATACACATATATATATATATATATATATATATATATATATATATATATATATGTATGTGTGTATATAAATTGGGTGATGGCCCTCAAAATAATGGAACACAACGACATGACACAAACCTACAAACAGCAACAGACAACGGATCAAAAGCACCTTGCTTCAGGGAGGGAAAAAATGGATGTACTTTTGCAATGGAAGGGCGTATGTCTGGGTCTATTTATGCACTGGGAGTAGCTCACTAAGTACGCTGGGCCTAGTTCCTATCTCACTGATTGAGCCGGGCCGAGTAGTGAGCATGTGCAGAGAGGCTCTGACCATAGTCAGCGTCATGCACATGCCCAGTCTGGCCGGCCCTTCATTTGCATGGGGTCACGGCTCATTTCAATGGAACGCGCCCACGTCCTTCCCACTTTGAATTACACTGCCTTACGCCTCGGAATTTAAGTTGCGCCGGAGCAAATTTGGGCGCAAATACTCTGTGGATACGGCACTTACGTCTCTAATTTGAGCCGGCGTAACGTAAAGGAGATGCGCTACGCCGGTCTATATATGCGCCAATGTACGTGGATCTGGCCCTCTATCTGCCTCTAGGTCTTAGCCATACCTCATTATATGATACATCTGCTGCAGCCAGAATTTGTCACTCAGTGGCAGTTATACATAGCACTATAGGATCATGTGTGATGTCACTGGCAAACAGTCTTGACAGTATTTGGTCAATGACATGCGGTAGCATCACCAGCCAGTTTGTTTACATTGAGCATTGAGCATAACCTCTCAGTGCAAATTGAAGGTGTGGCCAAACGGCACTAGCATTGAGGGGTGAGGTGGGTGCAGAGGAAGGTGGGTGCAGAATGCAGAGGGAGATGGGTGCAGGCTAAACTTTTTAAAACACTGACCAGACCTGCAAGTCAAGCAGGAACCACCAGGCAGCTGTACTCAACTCCGCAGTCTCACCCTGATCTCTCACTCCTCCTCCCCCGCTCCTCCGATCAGGGACACTGGAGACTGGTCACTAAACACTGCGCACGGCACACTGCATGCATAGCAAGGAGCGGGGCCAGATCAGTGGAACTCAAGGCCCTGCTCCGTGATCTAAAAAAAAATTAAAATATCAAGACCTGGCACTGGCTGTGCGCGGCTTGCCGCTGATGACAGGGACAAACTCTGTCTGCGGATTTTCAGCGACGTTTTGCAGGCAGCACGCGGGCTTACGGGCAGCTCTGCTTTGGGCCCCTAACAGTGACAGGGCCCTGGGCAGCTTCCCCATTTGCCCTGCAGTAAAGATGACCCTGTATGTAGACATGTGCGGTTCATTTCGTTGCGGACACATTTTTAGTTATTCAGAGATTCAGATATTTCTTGATCCCCTAATTACAGTACAAACTAAAGTTCATACAAATTTCAGAAATTCAAATCCAAATCAAATTTTTCATCAAATTCCATTCAAATTCAAACTGTAAACATATTGCTGAAATCAAAGATTGTGTGTTATTAGTGTACCATTTCGAAACAATGCTGTTTTTGTTAAGCCAAAGGTGATTTTAAGTGTAATTTTTCTTTTGTTCGTTCAGTGTTAAACTGATAAAAAGAAACCTGTAAAAATAAGTACTATTTGAAAGATCCGATGGTGTGTACAGCCATCGGATGACGCTGTAAACGGTTTCATATATGTGTGTACAGTCTTTTGTTCGTTCAGTGTTAAACTGATAAAAAGAAACCTGTAAAAATATATATTTGAAAGCATTTGTACTTGACATTATTTGTCAGTCAGTTCCGAATACAAAATGCACTTCTTAAGTGTAAACATTTCAGCTGCCGCATTAGAATTGAAAAAGAATGATTTTTTTTTTACTAGACCGATTGGAAATCTGTGAATTTAAAGACAATTTGAAAAAATACATAAGTCAAATTCCAAATATGAATTCCGAATACAAATACCAATTATGAATTGAACGAAACAACCAAATTAAACAAAACTAGATAACTAGATTAACGAATCTAAACAAAACTTTTTTTTACCTATTTTTTCGCCATGCACGTGTATAGCTGTATTGAGATCTTTGTCCTGCTGCAGAATAAATTTGGAGCCAATTGCATGCCTCCCTGATGGCACTTTAGAAATAACATATGTTGATGTCAATTTTAAAAGATAAAAGATAGTTTATTTATACAATATCATAAATTCACAAAATATGTAGATGAAAAATATGGCATGTGTTTTGACTGGTCAATGATTGTCCTCCATAGTGTCTTCTGCCATCTGATGCGTTTTAACAGAGAACAATCTCCTTCATTAGGGATGAAGACAGGATCACTTTTAGTCAGTTGGACAGTAAAAAATAAAGCATTGCCATACACAATTAAAAACATGCATCAGTTCTTGATCCTGCCTGGTTGCCCAGTACAAGGTGTATAGGAGAGGGGAAAAGAAAAGCCACAATGGCCAATGGGGCCAAAGCTGCCAGTCCCTTGAGGTTGAAGTTGTACCACTTGAGGCAAAGATCCTTTATGTAAGTATCAGGAATGGTATTAACACATTAAAAACGACCCCAAAGTGTATGAATACTGTTATCCCTTCTAAAATAGAATAAACATGCATTTATTCTGACTAGTGCTGGGCTCCACTAGTCAGCACTAGTCAAAATAATTGCACATAACAGCATTGGGAACTAGTTGAAGGAAGGAGTGAATGTCCTCTATTCATGATAGTGGCTACAGATGTTACGTTCATGAACCTTTGGTGAAGTTTCACCACAACCCTTGGCGACTGAGGAGGTGTATGCCCTTTGGAGTCCATTAACTCCATTAAGTCTTCTTATTGTTGGTGGTGGTCATTTTCTGTACTTATTCTCCTCAACTGTCTTGCCTCTGATGTATCAATGACATCATTACAGTCAACTGCCAGGATAAATCTATAGACTCAATCCTCTTTTGGCTTCACTTATATTTTGTACACAATGGCCCAGATTCAGATAGAATTAGATTATCGTAGAGTATCAGAAATACACTATGCCGCCGTTTTTTACCTGGCTCTACGTGGAATCCAGGTAGATTTTGTCCAGTAAACGACGGCGGCGTAGTGTATTTCTCCCGTCGCAATCCATCTACGCGAGTAGGGGGCGTGAAGCATTTAAAATAGGCGCGTTCCCGCGGCGATCGAACTGCGCATGCTCCGTTCGCAAATTTCCCGCCGTGCATTGCGCGAAATCACGTCGTTACGTCGTTTTTTCTTGAGTAGCGTCGTTTACGGAGATTCCTATTCCCGAACGAGTTACGTAAAAAAAAACATTTTAAATTCAACGCGGGAACGACGGCCATACTTAACATGGGCTACGCACCGTTAGACCAGCAAAAAGCTGGTCTAACAGTACGTATAAAAAAATAGACGAAAGCGATTGCGAAAACCGCTCGTATCTTCGTGGATCGCCGTAAAAACTCATTTGCATATCCCGACGCATGAAAACGACGCAAACTCCTCCCAGCGGCCGCAAAAATATCGCAGCGTAGATCCGAAGGCTTACGAAGACGTAAGCCTCTCGGATCGAAGCCCGAAGCCGCCGTATCATGGTTTGAGGATTCAAACTAGTGATACGGCGCGCGAAATTTGAAATTACTCCTGTCTAACACCAGTTAGACAGGCGTAATTGCTCTGTGAATCTGGGCCAATATTTTTTATTTATCCATTTTTCATTTATCACGTTATTGAATTATTTTGTTTTATTATCATATTTATATTCATATTAACATACGAGTTATTATATGTATATGTACTGTATCAGCACTGTTCTTAGTTACTGTTCTTCCTAGAGCTGCACATTTACCAGATATTCTTTGTTTGTAATTGTCTTTTGCTGTGCTGGCTGCTGTTTATCTTTTGCGTAACAGCGTGGTATTTAACTTCCACCTTGCCTTGCAACAACTCTTTCATGAAGACAACTTCTGGCCAGATATTCCTGGACAGTAGATGGGTGTACCTGGGTCCCACTGGTTTCCACCAGTTCTGTGCTGATGGCACTGCAGGGAAGTATGCATAATGGGGCAGATTCACAAAACAATTACGCCTGTCTAACTGGGGTTAGACAGGAGTAATTTCAAATTTCGCGCGGCGTATCACTAGTTTGAATCCTCAAACCATGATACGCCGGCTTCGGGCTTCGATCCGAGAGGCTTACGTCTTCGTAAGCCTTCGGATCTACGCTGCCATCTATTTGCGGCCGCTGGGAGGAGTTCGCGTCGTTTTGATGCGTCGGGATATGCAAATGTGTTTTTACGGGGATTCACGAACATACGAGCGGGCGTCGCAATCGTTTTCGTCTATTTTTTTATACGTAATGTTAGAGCAGCTTTTTGCTGCTCTAACTTTACGTAGCCCATGTTAAGTATGGCCGTCGTTCCCGCTTCGAATATATTTAAAAAAAATTTTTGTTTACGTAACTCGTCGGGACGTAGATCGCCCGTAAAGTACGCTACATAAACAACGAATGACGTCACAACGTGATTTCGCGCAATGCACGGCGGGAAATTTGCGAACGGAGCATGCGCAGATCGATCGCCGCGGGAACGCGCCTAATTTAAATGTTTCACGCCCCCTACTCGCGCAGATGGATTGCGACGGGAGAAATACACTACGCCGCCGTCGTTTACCGTAGAAAATCTACCTGAATTCCACGTAGAGCAAGGTAAAAAATGGCGGCGTAGTGTATTTCTGATACGCTACGATAATCCATTTCTCTGTGAATCTGCCCCAATGTGTCTTTCATCTCTCGCATTAAAGCGGAGTTTCACCCTAAAAAACAACTATGTACCATGCCATCCTGCATATTAGCGTCAGCTACAGTATGCCTATATTTTATTTTTTTGCGCTGTACTTACAGATTAAACTATTTGTCTGTTTCAGGCTACCGCGGGGTAATAGGCGTTCCTATCAAGAGGGGAACATGATTGACGGCCGGCTATGGCGCGTCACGCATTCCGAAAATAGCCGGAGTAGACTCGGCTCTTCACGGCGCCTGCGCACAGACTAGGAGCTGACTGCGCAGGTGCCCGTGTAGGACTCGGCTCTTCACGGCGCCTGCGCAGTCAGCTCCTAGTCTGTGCGCAGGCGCCATGAAGAGCCGAGTCCTACTCCGGCTATTTTCGGAACGCGTGACGTGCCATAGCAATCATGTTCCCCTCTTGATAGGAACGCCTATTTCCTGCCCGGAGTCTGAAACGAAAAAAACAGATTAAACTGTAAGTACAGCACCTAAAGGCATACTGTAGCTCACGCTAGTATGCTGAATGTCAGTGGAGACAAAGATTTTTTATTTTTTTAGGGTGAACCCCCTCTTTAAGTTTCCTTTACCGACCATTGCATCCACGGTCTTCAACATTGCCCATTTCTTAGTGCTTCTTCAAAGAGCTTGAACAGCACATCTTGAAACCCCACTCTGATTTGAAATTTTTGCCCTGGGAGAGGCCTTGTGATGCAGTATAACTGCCTTGTGTCTTTTTGCTGCGCTCAGTCTTGTCATGGTGTATGACCTGTGACACAAAACTGTCTTCCTCATTCTCAATTTAGGGTCCTTTCACACTAGCGGACCGTTCGTCAGTTCATTACAAGTCCGTTTATGGACTTGTAATGAACCCCTATGGCAGCGGATTATTTAGCGGATGATGCATCCGCTAACGTCCGCAAGATCCGCATCCGTTTTTGCGGACGGAAGAATGTCCTATTTTTCTTCCGTCCGGCCAAACGGATCGGATGCAAACGGACAGACGGTCCGTTTCCATCCGACTCCCCATAGGGGAGAGCGGAGGAGAGACAGGGCGGTCCCTGCACAGTGTGGGGGAGGCCCCCCGCTGAGCTGACAGACACAGGGAGCGGACCGAACAACGGACCGCTCCGTGTGTAAGGAGCCTTAGTAGCAGAGTTTGGCTGTTCCTCACCCTGTTTTAAGCCTCCTACACAGCTGTTTCTGTTTCAGTTAATGACTGTGTTTTAATCAACATATGAAAGTGATAATCATTAACACCTGTCCGGTATAACAGGTTAATCATACACCTGACTTTATTCCTGCAAAATCATTGACTTTTTGCAAATGTAGAAGTGTAATAATTGAATGCTGATTGATGCTGGTTTGAAGCCAAAGGGTAGTTACTAGGGATGAGCTTCGCGTTCGATACAAACACATGTTCGACTCGAACATTGCCTGTTCGATTGTTCGTCGAAAAATGAACAAAACGGGTCATTCGCGCCAAATTCGAATGACGCGCAACAGCCCATAATTCACTGCGGTGTTGCGCGCTGATGATTGGCCAAGCATGCACCATGCTGATGCTTGGCTAATCACAGCGCCCAAAAAACTAAGAGACCCATGCTTTGGCCAATTAGGGCTCAGGGCTTTAGCACACGCCCCACACTTTAAAAGGCCGCATCCCGGGCGGCCTCGTGTAGTGTGTTCCGGCTTGCTTTCAGAGAGAGAAGTCAGACAGACAGTAAGTTAGAGAGAGATAGATAGAGAGAGACACAGGGCCAGATTCAGGTACATCTGCGCATTATTGGACCGGCGTAGCGCACCGCCTTTACGTTAGACTTGCGCAATGTAGCCGCGTAATCACCCTATTCTCGTAGCTTTTGCGCAGAAAATTGCGCATGCGTAATGTTATTTCAGAGGCGTAAGGCGGAGTAATACAAATTGGGAAGGACGTGGGTGGGTTACATTGAAATGAGCCGTGACCCCATGCAAATGAAGGGCCGGCCGGCTCGCGCATGCGCGCTTGAAGGAGACCATGGTCAGCTCCCCTGTGCGCATGCTCACAACTCGGGAGCGGCGCAATCAGTGAAATTGGAAATGGACTAAGGACTACGCAGACAGTATAAATAGACAAACACAAACGCACTTGCATTGCAAAAGTACATCCCTTTGTCCCTTCCCATTTAACCAAGTGCCTTTGTCCCGTTGTTCGTTGCGTGTTTTGTATTTGTCAGATTATTGTTCTGTGTGATCAAGTGTTTGTTAGTAGATCTTTGAAAGTGTTTTTTGATAAGTGTTTGAGAGACTGTTTGTTTGATATATTTCTGTTCATTTGTTTTCTTGCTGAATTTTTGCTGTTTATTTTTGTGACTGGTTTTTGCTGAGTGCTTGTGTGATTTTTTGGGTGTTAGTTTTCTCTTTGTGTGTGTTCTTGCTTGATTGGTTGTGCTTGTTTTTGTGACTGATTTTTGTTGACTGGGAGTGAGTTTTTGCAGTATGACAGAGATAAAGCGAAAACTAAATTTTACTTTGGGGGAAAAAAGAATTCTTGCCCGGGCCATTAGCGATTATGGGGGTTTTCTCCACGGCCCGGACAGTGCCAACACCACCCCGGCCAGGAGGAGGGAGATTTTGGACCTCTTCACTGAGCAGGTCAATTCAGCGGGGGAGGGGGAGACACGGACCCGGTCTGGGATTGACAAAAAGATTAATGACCTCCGGCGTCTGGTCAAACAGAAGCTGTCCAAAATGCTTGCCCATGCCAGGGGCACAGGAGGGGGCCCACCATGCCGTATTAGGCTGACAGCGGAGGAGCGTGCGGTGGCCCTGACCTTTCATCGGCATGAAGTGGAGGGCCTGCCCGGCTTTGACTCAAGTCCGGAGCCCGTGGTGCCAGGTAAGTTTTTTTTTTAATATCAGGTGTGTAGCATGTGTGGGGGAGGGGGTGAAAGAGAATATGTGGCAAGTGTGTGGATCCTCCAACCTGTGAATGTTTTGTGTCATCCACAGATGTGTAGGAGGGTGCAGGGCCATCTGCCCTGACCGCACCATCCCCAGGACAGCAGCCTAATGAGGCATCCCCGACAAGGCCGGAGTCCGCAAGGTTGAAGAGGAGGAGGAGGAGGTTGAGGAGGAGGAGTTTCATGAGGAGGAGGATTCCATGTCAGGCACTGGACTTGTGGTTTTTGAGGACTCTTCCCCTCTGGCTGGAAGCAGGCAGCCCTCCCTAAGGGGGAGCCCCCCCCCTCCTCCCCCAACATGGCTCCCCTCCCAAGGGCCTCCCCTTCTCCCCGGCCACAAGCATCAGCTGGAGGCAGGAAGTCGTCCCAGAAGACCAGGGGGGTGGCTGATCTCCTGCCCGCCACTCTGAGAATGGACCAGTTCCTCCAGACCCGCCATCTGGGACAGGTCAGCCAGACATTGGTGCGGATGGAGGAGAGCCTGTCCTCCATCAAGGATACGCTGGGGGACCTGGACTCCCACTCCCGGGCTTTCACAAACTGCCTAAACGAACTGCAGACGACATCAGCAGGCGTTGGGCAGGATGTGAGGGCCCTTACCCAGGCTATCCAGGCCAACACGGCAACACTTGGTGCTGCCCTGGACAGAATAGCCGTGGCCTTGGAGGGCAGGCCGCCAGGTGGGCAGAGATCAGGGGCTGCTCCTCCTTCCCCAGTTTTACCCCTCCCCCATGAGTCTCCCCTGAGGAGCCAGGGCCGTGGCCGTGGCCGGGGGCGCCCCAGGCGTGGCTCACGTCAAGGGCAATCATTTTTTTTCCCCTCTTTTTTTTTTTTTGGCTGGAAATTTTTTCATTTTGCTGGTCATTTTTTTTTTTTTGGGTTGTGAATGCTGTTTGAATGTGGGGGTGACATTCCTGCTGGAAAAGGGCTGTCACCCTCAATTTAGGTGGAGTAGGGTTCCCCAGGACCAGGGAGAAGTGATCCCCAGATCCGTGTGAATGGTGTATGAATGTACAGTGACATAATTGGAGCCTTGGCGTGGCGTTGCTGCTCACAAGTCCTGCATGGTGGACTGGTGCCAATCCAATTTGATGTGGATGTGGGGTGTGTGTGCTAGGGACCACAGTGGTGTGCATGCATGCATTCTCATTGTGCCATGATTAATGTGTGTGTTTAACGTGCAAAGATGCCCAATGTGAGCTGTCTCCTGGCTGCTCTTCCCTCAAAAGATGGGGTATCCTCGGTTAGGGGGGGATTGTCTGGTTCTGGGGTCAGGTCATCACGTAGGTCAATCTGCAGGCCCTTTCTTACTGCGAAGTTGTGCAGCATGCAACATGCACCGATGATCTGGCACACGAAGTTTGGGGAATACAAGAGGGTACCCCCAGACTTATCCAGGCATCGGAAACGTGACTTCAGGAGGCCAAAAGTGCGCTCCACCACTGCTCGTGTTTGGTCATGTGCTTGATTGTATCTTTCCTCCTGGGGTTTGGGGGTTCCGGATAGGAGTCATGAGATGGGGTCCCAGTGGATATGCAGAGTCACCTGTAAGGGAAAAGACAGGAGGATGTTAGTCATGCATGTGCCCCTTGTGATGTGTGCATCATGGGGGGGTACAGTCATGCCTGCCACCCATGTCATTAACCAACCAGCCAGGTGGCCCCATACACGTTCTGATCGAATTCCATTTGGATGTGGCATTGATTGTATATGTAGCTGTCATGGCTGGACCCTGGGTGTTTGGCACGGACGTGCCATATGAGGCCTTGGGCATCGACTATCACCTGTACGTTGATGGAATGCCAATGCTTCCGATTGCGGTACATGTGCTCTGTCTCCTGGGGGGGCTGGAGTGCCACATGTGTGCAATCAATGGCCCCCACGGTGCGTGGGAATCTGGCAATTCTGTAGAAATCTGTCATTGCCTTCAGCCGCAGGTCCTCAGTGGTTGGTTTGATGATTTGGTTGGCCATGCGTCTGAGGATTGCAGGGACAACCTGGTGCACACATCTGCTCAAGGACATGGAGTGTTGCCATGACCTTGACCAGTGGCTGCACTGCATGTGAGCTTTGTGTTGGGTTGGTGATGTCATCCTGCAGGGTTGTGGTTAATTCCAGGATGGCATGAGGGGTGAATCTGAAGATGCGATACACCTCAGAATCACTCATGCCAAACAGGTCTATGCGGGTGCGGTATATCCTCTCCCGTGCCATCCTCCGTGCCCTCCTCCTTCTTTGCTCATCTAAAGTCAGTAGTATAGCTATGCGCGACGATGCCCCTGGCATGTTGGCATACAGATTGTTGTGCAACACGTGTGACTGCTGAGCTCCTCACTAACAGTGTTGCTTTATCTAACAAGTAGACTTTTTTTCTCTTTTTAGACCAGCTTTTATATGGTCTAATTTTAGACAGGACATTTTGCTGTGCGCACAGCGCGTAGCCTGCGCTGCCCCAACGTTCTTTTGTGGATCCCCGTAAGTCCCTCATTAGCATATTTGACTAGCAAATCAATGGTCTGTCTAGCTCAGTTTTGCGCGGACGGATGCGCCTGTCTAACGAAATTACGCTGGACAAAAAAAAGTATATTTCTTGCGTATCTCGTTTTGGGGATACCGTGCATCGAAACGCACGCGCACATTTAGACTTCTTCTTCTGTTGCGCAGGCGTAATCGCTCTGTGAATCTGGGCCACAGTGTCTTTTCAGATAGATAGATAGATAGATAGATAGATAGATAGATAGATAGATAGATAGATAGATAGATAGATAGATAGAGCAGGGAGGCTAGTAGTCAGTATAGTTAAATTTACAGTTTGTAGAGAATATATTGACATCCCTAGGAGTTGTCAATATATTTATAAACTGTAACTGTAGCTAGCTGCTATAGTATCTGCAGGCAGGAGATTGTGCTTGAGTAGTGCTCTATGTTGTATTGCCTGCATTAGGGTTTACTTAACCACTTACCTACTGTGCACCTAGACCCCCTTCCTGCCCAGACAAAATATAAGCTTCCCGCACTGCGTCGCTTTAACTGACAATATGCGCGGTCGTGCGACGTGGCTCCCAAACAAAATTGGCGTCCTTTTTTTCCCACAAATAGAGCTTTCTTTTGGTGGTATTTGATCACCTCTGCGGTTTTTATTTTTTGCGCTATAAACAAAAATAGGCAATTTTTAAAAAAATGATTTTTTTCCTTTTTGTATAATAAATAACCCCAAAAAATTATAAAATTTTTTTTTTTTCCCTCAGTTTAGGCCGATACGTATTCTTCTACATATTTTGTAAAAAAAAAATGCAATCTAAGCGTTTATCGTGTTGTTTGCGCAAAATTTATAGCGTTTACAAAATGGGGATAGTTTATGGCATTTTTTTTTTTTTTTTTTTTACTATTAATGGCGGCGATTGCGATTTTTTTATTGGGACTGCCTTATGGCGGAATTTCGGACACTTTTCTGACATTTTTGGGACCATTTACTTTATACAGTGAAAAATGCTATAAATATGCATTGATTACTGTATAAATGTGACTGGCAGTGAAGGGGTTAACACTACGGGGAAGGGGTTAAATGTGTGTCTAGAGTTTCTAATTGGGGGAGGGGGGGGTGACTGGGGGAGGTGACCGATTGTGTCCCTAGACAAGGAACACAATCTGTCACCTCTCTCCCTGACAGGGACGTGCAGCTCCGTGTTTACTGCACGTCCCAGTCACTTACAGAGCAATGGTGTGCCCGGCGGCGATCGTTGCCGCCGGGCATCGCACGGGATCCCCGCGGAGCGGCGGGTGCGCGCGCACAGAAACATCACGCAGTTGCAGAACAATGTTCTGCCCGCCGTCAATGCGGCGGGCAAGACAAGTGGTTAAACATAGCTCCGTGTTATCAACGTGTGCTAGTTATTGCACAGACGCATCACCTGTTACTGCAGTGTGGTATTTATTTGCACAGAAACGCAGTCTGTTAATGCAAGTGGGCTATTGAATTGCACAGAAACGCAGTGTCTGCTGTGCGTGTGCTGTTTAATACCACCTAAACGCAGTTGGTGTCACTGCGTGCGTGCTATTACATTGCACCTGAACGCAGTTGGTCTCACTGCGTGTGTGCTGTTACATAGCACCTGAATGCAGTTGGTGTCACTGCACGTTTGCTGTTACATACCACCTGAGCGCAGTTGGTGTCACTGCACGTTTGCTGTTACATACCACCTGAGCGCATTTGGTGTCACTGCACGTGTGCTGTTACATACCACCTGAACTCAGTTGGTGTCACTGCGCTTGTGCTGTTACATAGCACCTGAACGCAGTTGGTGTCACTGCACGTTTGCTGTTACATAGCACCTGAGCGCAGTTAATGTCACTGCATTTTTGCTGTTACATACCACCTGAGCGCATTTGGTGTCACTGCACGTTTGCTGTTACATACCACCTGAGCACAGTTGGTGTCACTGCACGTGTGCTGTTACATACCACCTGAACTCATTTGGTGTTACTGCGCTTGTGCTGTTACATACAACCTGAATGCATTTGGTGTCACTGCGCTTGTGCTGTTACATACCACCTGAGCGCAGTTAGTGTCACTGCGCTTGTGCTGTTACATACCACCTGAGCGCATTTGGTGTCACTGCATGTTTGCTGTTACATACCACCTGAGCACATTTGGTGTCACTGCACGTGTGCTGTTACATACCACCTGAGCGCAGTTGGTGTCACTGCGCTTGTGCTGTTACATACCACCTGAATGCAGTTGGTGTCACTGCGCTTGTGCTGTTACATAGCACCTAAACGCAGTTAGTGTCACTACACGTTTGCTGTTACATACCACCTGAGCTCAGTTAGTGTCACTGCATGTTTGCTGTTACATACCACCTGAGCGCAGTTAGTGTCACTGCACGTTTGCTGTTACATACCACCTGAGCGCAGTTAGTGTCACTGCACGTGTGCTGTTACATACCACCTGACCTGAGCGCAGTTTAACAGGGGCGCCTAATAAAAAATTTTGATGCAATAATTTGCACGTGGCTCCTTGTTGCGCTCCAATTGGAGTTATTGGGAGGGGTTGTAGTGTTGTGTTGTGCCCAAGGCACAATTTTTCTGCCCCTGTTTAACAGGGGCGCCTAATAACAATTTTTGATGCAATACTTTGCACGGGGCTCCTTGTTGTGCTCCAATTACAGTATGTTTTAGGGAGTCCTTATTTCTAAAATTTTTCTTTCACAAAACAATAATGGCCCCCCACCACCGCTAAAATATTCAACATATTGTTGCCACACAGCACGTGCGCTAGCAGTATTATTTACTTTTTTATAATGCTCTCATGTTGTGCAGGGACATTTCTAAACATGTGCCACTACTATAAACACCCAGCAGGTGTGATATTTAAAGAATTTTTTTTTTCACTTTAAGCATGATTAAAAGCGCTGCTCAAGAAAAAAATAGTTTTTAAAACTTTTTTTTCCATTGATATGTGTTCGCTGGGGCAAGACCCATAGACTTCAATGGGGTTCTAAATGTTTTTGCGAAACGTTCGAACGTTCTGATGCGAACCAAACACGGGTATGTTAGGCTCATCCCTAGTAGTTACCCCAAAAATCATTAGGATTTCTGCTGTTTATTCACTTTCCATTTTGAAAAATGTATAAAAATAAACAATTAATTAAGAAATTATATTTTTTTCACTCATTTTAATGCCCTATATCCAGAACTGCTTCTGTTTACACCCAAATACCAAGATGATCAAAGCATATAAACATTGAACAAATGTGCTACCACAAAATATGGTACATCTACGATTAAATGCCATCTAACCCAACTAATATGTGAGTGCTAATATAGAAAGTGAACAGTTCAACATAAATTCAAAAGTCCATCCACCAAAGAAATGTGGTACAAATTCCTGAATTTAACCACATCAGAATATATGATGGTGTGAAAGACACTTCAAGCGATCGCATGACCCTCCACCACAAATGAGCCTCTTACCAAATATTATTGATCTCAGGTGATAGAGATCAATATGGCATGTAACCAGGCAGGCACCTCCAGAAGCCCTGTAAGGGTCTTTCTTCAATGGTCAGGCAGACCAGCTTCCTGATATTAAACTGAGACGAGCCGTGTACATCAATCACATTCAAAGGAAAGAAAAGAAAGTGTAAAAACTGCTAGTCTAACATTTATTAAAAACTGACAGGTACTCACATGTTAAAAGAAAATCTCATGCACAAAAAGCTCAGATACCTCGCCGACAGGCCCCCTCAGTGGCTGTAATGATGTCACAATTGCAAGCATGACACAAGGACGACAAACTTGGAATTAATAAACTCCCCCTGTCCACGTTACTCAGTATGCACAATTGTAATAGTATAAACAAAATCGGATGGCGTTGTCACAGACCAGACACAAGAGGTCAAACTGAATTTTGGAAGTCAAAAATGACTTCCAAAATGGGATCCCATAGACTTTAAAGGTGGCTGTTAACATAAGATGTATTTTCCTTACCCAGTTTCATTCCTCCTATGCAGCTGAACTGCAAGAGCAGTTTTTTCAAAGCTTGGTAAATAAGAAGGAGCTCTGCTGACTTCCATCATCCAATCGTGTGCAAGCAAAAATGTTTTATTTTTTTATTTTCCTTGCATGTGATTGGGTATTATTTGCAAAGTGAATCCTTACCTCATTTATTACGCTCTGGACTAACTGCACTTGCAGAGTGCACAGTCTATTTTCCTTTTGTAACTCAACCCCAACTTACAATGTCCGCCTGCAGCATCTTCTATCTAGCTCTTCAGGACACTCTTCAGCACAGAAGCCTTCTCCTAAGATGCTCCAAACAGGCAGCCATATTCCAGCTTCCTTCCCTCAGGATGTACTCTCTAGTAGGGTGCTGAAATTTTTCAGGTCTCATCCAACTTGGTGAAAAGTACAAATAGTTGTTGATAGACAAATTACCGCATGAAAGGGTATAGGATGCCTAAGACACATTGAAAACAAACCAGAACAGCTAGAACGGATTTATTGGTTATTATTTTGCTAGCTTTGTCGTCTAATACTCTGGCGCCACACTGTCTCTGGTCTATTAATAACTGAAGTTATCATGTGCAGGAAGTTTAATTAAAGTTGAAATAGGCTCCTTGACAAGGATCTTAAATGGTAGATGCTATCACCAATTTTAAAAGGGGCTGTTGATTTGATGAATGATGAAGAGCCCAGGCAACTAAAAAAGATTCTCTTGTAATTGGACAGAACAGTGAAATCAGTCAGATAGTGGCAGGCAAGATGTTATTGCATGAAGATATGAGGTCTTCCATTAGACACAGACATCTGCAGCTATACCAACCCACTGAGACAATTATGAAATGCTGCGGAGACACCCACTCACCCTCTTTATACTACTAGGTCTCAGCTACAGCTGTTCAGTTTGAAGTCTTAGAAAGGCAGTTACACTTTGTGAGGTCGGTTTGACTGAAGAAGCCATCAGTCAAAATACAATATTTTTATATAGAGTCCTGTATATTTCAAAGCATATTTAGATTAGCTCTATTTTAGCTACATGCCTGTTAGTGCTGTAGGGAAGGATCATGACACAAGGTAATATGCCCTTTTGGTCTTCTTTATTTGTGATCACTGATGTGTTTAAGCAAATTCGAGATTTTCCTAGCTTGTGACGGAAAATATTGATTATATGAAGACAGGAGGCGAGTATCTTATGCATTAATCTTTCTTTATTAATGCTCACAGCAGAAACAAAACTGATCAGTATTCAAGCTTTTCTAAAACTAACATGAAACAGAAAAGCTGAAACTTGAAAACTAGAAAGAAACTACGTTTCCCAGCAGTCCTTGGGTCTGTGACCCCCTCCCTCTGGCCTCTGCATATAAGGGCTGCTCCTCCCCTTCCTATTCCTCTTTCTTCATGCGAACTTCCAAACGAATTGAAAATGATTCACCAGTCTCTGGGACCCCCAACTCCGGGGACTTCGGCCGGCCGGCCTCTTCTGAATCCCAGACGTTCCGTTGTACGCGGGGTAACCTTCGTCCGAACGGGGACCAACCGACAGCTTCTACGGCCAACCGGGCCTTTGGAAACGAAACCATGTTAGAAGGAACGTGTCTTCGACCTTCCTGAACGCAGTCGAACGTGTTCAGTATCCTGTAAGAGAGTAGAAGGAACCATAATAGGGTAGGGTAGGGAGGGAAGATACTCGCCTCCTGTCTTCATATAATCAATATTTTCCGTCACAAGCTAGGAAAATCTCGAATTATACCTCAGACAGGAGGCTCATATCTTATGCAAGTTCAAAGCTAGCATTTCTTACAGAAAATGAAGACAATATACATCAGATTACCCCAAAGCGGCCATAGACACATGTGTTTCCGGTCTGAAGTAAAAGGGGCGGAAAACGGTCTCCGAGGACCAGTCCGCCACCAGTAGAAGATCTGACAGAGATCCCCCGGCCGAGACCACCTTAGTAGCCATTGCACTTCTAGTGGAGTGTGCGCCGAATTGAGTGGTATCTATACCCGCCATGTCCATAGTCGACCTGACCCAGCGGGCGAGAGTGGCAGAAGTCACCGGGCGATGAGGTTGGACGTAGGAAACCAATAATTGGGGCGAAGATGGAGAACGAAGTTCGGCGGTACGCGTTTCATAGGCCTGCAGGCACTTGACGACACATAAGCGCGGACGATCCGAAAAGAAAGGATATAATACCGACTGAATGCCGGTCTTGGTCCTACGCACGACCGAGAACCTAACTCCTAGGGGCGAAAATTGTCGCCTGGAAATATCCAGTGCTCTAACATCTGAAACCCTTTTGACTGAGATAAGACAGAGGAGGATCGTAAGTTTGTACGTGAGATGTTTGAGAGACAAGTCCTCATTGTCATCCCACGTGGATAGCATGTCTAGGACCCTGGATACGTCCCAGGTTGATAGGTATTTGGGACGAGGAGGTCATTTAAACGTGATACCTCTCATTAGTTTGCAAATGAGAGGGTGTCTACCCACCGGCAAGGCATCCACAGGGTGATGGTAAGCCGAAATAGCTGATCGATACACGTTAATGGAGCTGTACGCTCTACCGGTATCGAAAGCCTCCGCCAGGAAGTTCACTATAAGTGCTACAGGGGTATGTATCGGATCAGCCTGTCGTTGACTACACCAACGCACCCAGATTCCCCAGGCTGACCTATACGCCGATCGAGTCCCGGGGGGCCCAGGCCAGGGCGAGAAGCTCTCTAGCTGACTGTGAAAGGCCTCCGTCAGCGTCTGGCATCCTGAGACCAGGCAGGCTAGGAGGGTCAGAGAGCCGTCTGAAATTAGCGGGTGTATGTCTTTGGACGGGTGTGAAAGGAGGACTGGAAACGAGGGCAAGACCCTGGGAAGGTCGATGACCATTTCCAACAGAAGAGGAAACCACGGTTGTGTTGGCCACCAGGGCACAGTCAACACCACCTTGGCTCCCTGGGTAGCGATCTGCAATACGGTCCGGCATATCAGCTGGAATGGTGGAAACGCGTAATGCGTCCCCCCCGTCCAGGATTGGCGGAAAGCATCCACCGCTGTTGCCGTTGGGTCCGGCCTCCAACTGAAGAATTGGGGCAACTGATGGTTGAGTCTGGAGGCGAACAAGTCTATGGACAGTGGTCCCCAGAGATGGATGATACTGATGAAGGTCGAGCGGTCTAGCCGCCACTCGCTGGAATCGGTAATGTATCTGGAGTTCCAGTCCGCCACGATATTGGAGGATCCCGGAATGTACTCCGCCATGGGGACGATATTCCTGGCCAGGCAGAAGTGCCATAAGGCCTTGGCGATATCCGCCAAAATTTTGGACCTGGTGCCCCCCAAACGGTTGACGTATTGTACCGCTGAAAAGTTGTCCATGCGTAGCAATACGCAACAGTTTGATCTCTTCGAGAGAAAACTCTGAACCGTGAAGAGGGCAGCTAGTAGCTCTAGGGCATTGATGTGTAGGAAGGATTCCCTGACTGACCAGATCCCTCCTGTTGAAATCTCTCCGAATCGAGCGCCCCAGCCCCTCCGACTTGCGTCGGATTCTAAGACGACGTCCGGATAGGAATTGAAGATTGTCTTGCCGTTCCAATCGACGGCATGACCGAGCCACCACTTCAGTTCCGTCCTGGCCTCTGCGGAGAGTGGAATCTCGTCTGCATAACTGAGACCTTGTCTCAGGTGAAGGATTTTGAGTCGTTGAAGGGCTCTGTAATGGAGAGGGGCCGGGAAGACGGCCTGTATGGATGCGGCCAGGAGGCCCACTATTCTGGCTAATACCCGTAAAGATAGGGATTGCTTGCGCAGTACTGCTCTGATCTCTTTGCGGATCAGAGCAAGTTTTGCCTTGGGTAAACGCAAGACCGCCTGGTTGGTATCTACCAGGAAACCGAGAAACTCCATGCTCTGGGATGGTGCTAGAATAGACTTCTCCATGTTGATGAGGAAGCCTAGGTCCTGCAGGAGACGTACGGTCCAGCCTACGTGGGTCTGAGCCTGAGATTTTGAGTTTGCAATGATAAGGATATCGTCTAGGTAAATAATCAGACGAACGCCCCTGCTCCGCAACGCGGCTACCACGGGCTTGAGTAATTTGGTGAAGCACCATGGGGCCGATGACAGCCCGAACGGTAGGCATGTAAACTGCCACGTGCGATCCCACCGTTTGAATCGGAGTAGGTGTTGTGACTCCGGATGTACGGGGACTGTGAGATATGCATCTTTTAAGTCCACCTTTGCCAGCCAATCCCCCGGGTGGAGAAGGTCTCGGAGGCAATGGATACCCTCCATCTTGAAGTGACGGTATGTGACGTTTTGATTCAGGGCCCGGAGATTTATCACGGGGCGGTAACCTCCCCCCTTCTTTTTGACTATAAAAAGACTGCTTATGAACCCCAGGGAGAGAGGGTCTACCTCGAGCACTGCTTGTTTGGAAATCAGTTCTCCCAACTCGTTGTCTATGAGTGCAATGTTCTGAGCAGTGAAACGAATGGGGGGAGGAATAATGCCCAGTTGAGGGCAGGACAACAGTTCTATCTGGAACCCTGTGACTGTGTTTATCACCCATGCGTCTGCCGTAATCGCAGACCAGGCGTGGATAAAAAACAGTAGTCTTCCCCCTACAGGGGTGGAAAAACTAGGAGTCAGAAGAGGACTTACCGGAGTATGGATGGGATCTGGGGTCACCTCTGCTCCCACGTCCTCTCCATGGTCTGCCACGTGGTGGAAAGAACGGTGCGGGTTGTGCCACCGTGGTATAGGAGGCAGGAGTCTGAGCGTAATGTTGCTGGGCGGGAGCCCTATTAAATGGTCTGGAGTAACCAGCTCGGCCGGCAGAGCGGCCCCTACCTCTGCCGGCCCTAGCAAAAACCTTTTGGTTGCCTGCCCTTTTGAGGGACGATTGAGCTTTGTCGAGACTATTGAATAGTCCCACGAATTTGTTAATGTCCCTAACAAGGGAGTCCCCAAATAGTAGGCCTTCAGCAGAAGGTCCCGGTTCGGTCTCCGCCAGGTGGGCCAGTTGTGGATCCAGGCGCATGAGGATGGAGCGTCTGCGCTCCGTGGAGCATGCCGTGTTGGTGTTACCTAAAAGGCATATGGCCCTCTGGGCCCACCCCCGAAGTTGTTGCACTTCAGCCTCTTGTGCTGAGGCAGCTGTTTGCTCAGACAAGTTAAGGATTTTTGTTAGTGGGCCCAACATGTCGAGGACCCGGTCCTGGATGCTCCTGAATGAGCGATCTATCCCCTTTTTGGGGAATTTCCCTGATTTGGCCAGGTACTTAGATAAGACGGGATCAATGTCTGGTGTACATGCCACCTTACTGGGTAGGCAAGGGCGTGGGCATTCCGCCCGCAATTTATTTCGGTTAGCTCTATCCAGCGATCTGCGGGTCCAGAGCTCCACGTATTGGGACACGTGGGGCAGGGGAGCCCAATCTCCCGACCGCGGGTGAGATATGGCATCTGGATGGAAGAGAGGTTCTCCCAGAGCGTCTGTGATTGTATTGCCCTGAATATCAGGTTTGGTGTCGTGTGGGATCGCCATTGACCCAGCACCCATATCATCATTGTCATCGTACTCGGACCCCGAGAATCCGGCTTCTGAGGACTCGTCAGACGAAATATCGAGTACGTAGGAGTCCGGTTTGTTCCGCCTGGCGGATGTACGCCTCATGCATGACTCCCTGAGGCTCAGGGGTTGAAAGGGGTCCGGTGGGTGCGTGGGGTGGCAATCCGGGTGAGGGAGAGCCTTGTGCACATTGTTTGCTTCCCCTGCCGGGGAGTCCTCGATATGAGCCAAATGCTTCCTCTTTTGGGAGGATTTCCCTCTTTTTACTAGAGGTTCTTCAATTAAGGTGGGGGGCAACCCTGGGGGTTTGTTGTGAACCCGAGGGTAACGCCACGGCTGCCATGGCAGCTTGCACAGACCTGGCTACCAGGTCCTGAATCTGTGCAGCGTTAAGCATGCATGATGGCTCCAGAGGCACTTCAGGTCCCTACAAGGGGACAGAGCGGTCCTCAGACATTGCCTTCTGGCAGTGCAGTTATAGAATGCTAAGTAACTGGGTGATGATAAATCACCACCTCAGATCCTGACCTATGGGAAGGAGGGGGCCTGCCAGGGAGAGGTGTACTACACCTGTTAGATGTTAAGTACTATTAGTAGCCCAGCAACGAACAATGTTCAGTAATAAGCACTAAGTTATAATAATAATAAGTTATAATAATGTTACACAGGTTTTGTACAAGTAAAAGTAAAACACCTCACAGATAACTAGCAGCAGTGCAATACTTATCTCTCCTGTGAGCAGAAAGAAAGAGGAATAGGAAGGGGAGGAGCAGCCCTTATATGCAGAGGCCAGAGGGAGGGGGTCACAGACCCAAGGACTGCTGGGAAACGTAGTTTCTTTCTAGTTTTCAAGTTTCAGCTTTTCTGTTTCATGTTAGTTTTAGAAAAGCTTGAATACTGATCAGTTTTGTTTCTGCTGTGAGCATTAATAAAGAAAGATTAATGCATAAGATATGAGCCTCCTGTCTGAGGTATAATCTGCAATTACTTTACTATATTTATTCTAAAGGGCGATTTGCACCCAAACAGGACTACAGCTATAATAAGCTATTTTTTATTGTAAGATGTTATGCCGCGCACACACGTCCGTTTTTCATGTCATGGAAAAAAACAAAGGCCCAGATTCACAGAGCGATTACGCCTGCGCAACAGGAGATGCGCGTGCGTAAGTCTAAATGTGCGCGTGCGTTTCGTTGCGCGGCATCCCCAGAACGAGATACGCAAAAAATTTACTTTTTTTTGTCCCGCGTAATTTCGTTAGACTGGCGCATCCTTCCGCGCAAAAGTGCGATAGACACACCATTGATTTGCTAGTCAAATATGCTAATGAGGGAGTTGCGGGGATCCACAAAAAAACGTTGTTGCTGCGCAGGCAACGCGGTGTGCGCAACAGCAAAATCTTCTGTCTAAAATTAGAGCACATAAAAGGTGGTCTAAAATTTGAAAAAACGTCTACATCTCACAGAAAGCAACACCGTTAGTGAGGAGCAGACCACACACACGTGTTGCACTACAATTTGACTGCCAACATGCCAGGGGCATCGTCGCTCATAGCTGCACTACTGACTTTAGATGAGCAAAGAAGCAGGAGGGCACGGAAGATGGCACGGGAGAGGATATACCGCACCCGCATAGACCTGTTTGGCATGAGTGATTCTGAGGTGTTTCGCATCTTCAGATTCACCCCTCATGCCATCCTGGAATTAACCACAACCCTGCAGGAGGACCTCACCAGCCCAACACACCGCTCACATGCAGTGCAGCCACTGGTCAAGGTACTGGCAACACTCCATGTCCTTGCCAGTGGCTCTTTTCAGCATACAAGTGGAGTGGTGGCTGGGATGTCACAATCCTCCATGAGCAGATGTGTGCACCAGGTTGTCCCTGCAATCCTCACACGCATGGCCAACCAAATCATTAAACCCACCACTGAGGAGCTGCGACTGAAGGCAATGACAGATTTCTACAGATTTGCCAGGTTCCCACGCACCATCGGGGCCATTGATTGCACACATGTGGCACTCCAGCCCCCCCTGGAGACAGAGCACATGTACCGCAATCGGAAGCATTGGCACTCCATCAAGGTACAGGTGATAGTTGATGCCCAAGGCCTCATATGGCACGTCCGTGCCAAACACCCCGGATCCAGCCATGACAGCTACATATACAATCAATGCCACATCCGAATGGAATTCGATCAGAACGTGTATGGGAACACCTGGCTAGTTGGTGAGTGACATGGGAGTCAGGCATGACTATCCCCTCCCGTGATGCACACCTCACAAGTGGCACATGCATGACTAACATGCTCCTGTCTTTTCCCTTACAGGTGACTCTGCATATCCACTGGGACCCCATTTAATGACTCCAATCCGAAACCCCCAAACCCCAGGAGAGTAAAGATACAATCAAGCACACATCAAAACCCGTGCAGTGGTGGAGCGCACCTTTGGCCTCCTGAAGTCACGTTTCCGATGCCTGGATAAGTCTGGGGGTACACTGTTGTATTCCCCAAACTTCGTGTGCCATATCATCGCTGCATGTTGCATGCTGCACAATTTCGCAGTGAGGAAGGGCCTGCAGGTTGAGCTACGTGATGACCTGACCCCCCAACCAGACAATCAACCCCTAACCGAGGATACCCCGTCTTCTGAGGGAAGAGCAGCCAGGAGGCAGCTCATATTGGGCATCTTTGCACGTTAAACACACACATTAATCATGGCACAATGAGAATGCATGCATGCACACCACTGTGGTCCCTAGCACACACACCCCACATCCACATCAAATTGGATTGGCACCAGTCCACCATGCAGGACTGGTGAGCAGTAACGCCACGTCAAGGCTCCAATTATGTAACTGAACATTCATACACCAATCACACGGACCTGAGGATCACTTCTCCCTTGTCCCGGGGAACCCTTCTCCACCAAAATTGAGGATGACACCCCTTTTCCAGCAGGAATGTCACCCCCACATTCAAACAGCATGCACAACCCAAAATAAAAAAAAAAATGCAAAAAATGTCAGCCCAAAAAAAAAAAAGGGGGAAAAATAAATTATTGCCCTCTGTGTGAGCCACGCCTGGGGCGCCCCCGGCCACGGCCCCGGCCCCTCAGGGGAGACTCATGGGGGAGGGGCAAACCCGGGGAAGGAGGAGCAGCCCCCGATCTCTGCCCACCTGGCGGCCTGCCCTCCAAGGCCACGGCAATTCTGTCCAGGGCAGCACCAAGTGTTGCCGTGTTGGCCTGGATAGCCTGGGTAAGGGCCCTCACATCCTGCCCAACGCCTGCTGATGTCATCTGCAGTTCGTTTAGGCAGGTTATGAAAGCCCGGAAGTGGGAGTCCAGGTTACCCAGCGTATCCTTGATGGAGGACAGGCTCTCCTCCATCCGCCCCAAAGTCTGGCTGAGCTGTCCCATATGGCGGGTCTGGAGGGCCTGGTCCCTTCTCAGACTGGCGGGCAGGAGATTGGGTGCCCCCCTGGTGCTCTGGGATGAAATCCTGCCTCCAGCTGATGGTTGTGGCCGGGGAGAAGGGGAGGCCCTTGTGAGGGGAGCCATGTTGGGGGAGGAGGGGGGGGGCTGCCCCTTAGGGAGGGCAGGCTTCTGCCAGCCAGGGGGGAAGAGTCCGCAAAACCCAATCGTCCAGTGCCTGACTCCTCCTCCTCATGATTCCCCTCCTCCTCATGATTCCCCTCCTCCTCATGATTATCCTCCTCCTCATGATTCCCCTCCTCCTGTTGAACCTCCTCCGCGGACTCCGGCCTTGTTGGGGGGGCCTCATTAGGCTGCTGTCCTGGGGTTGGTGCGGTCAGCCCAGATGGCCCTGCACCCTCCTGCACATCTGTGGATGACACAAAACATTCACAGGTTGGAGGATCCACACACTTGCCACATATTCCCTTTCACCCCCTCCCCCAGACATGCTACACACCTGATTGTAAAAAAAACCTTACCTGGCACCACGGGGACCCGACTTGTGTCAAAGCCTGGCAGGCCCTCCACTTCATGCCGGTGAAAGGTCAGGGCCACCGCACGCTCCGTCGCTGTCAGACTAATACGGCATGGTGGGCCCCCTCCTGTGCCCCTGGCATGGGCATGCATTGCGGCCAGTTTCTTTTTGACCAGACGCCGGAGGTCGTTGATTTTTTTGTCAATCCCAGACCTGGTCCGTGTCTCCCCCTCCCCCGATGAATTGACCTGCTCAGTGATCAGATCCAAAATCTCCCTCCTCCTGGCCGGGGTGGTGTTGGCACTCTGCGGGCCGTGGAGAAAACGCCCATACTCGCTAATGGCCCGGGCAAGAATTCTTTTTTCCCCCACAGTAAAATTGAGCTTTCTTTTTCTCTCAGTCATACTTCCAAAAACAATCAGTCCCAGTCAACAAAATTCAATCACACAAACAAGCACAAACAATCAAGCAAGAACACACACAGAAAACTACTCAGCAAGAAACTGTCACAAAACAATATAAACCAAAAAAACTGCAAGAAAAAAAACGAACAAAAATATATCAATCAAACAAACAGTCTCTCAAACACTTATCAAAAAACACTTTCACAAATATACCAACAAGCACAGAACACTAATCTGACAACTACAAGACACACTGCAACGAACAACAGGAACAAAAGCACTTGGTTAAATGGGAAGGGACAAAGGGATGTACTTTTGCAATGCAAGTGCGTTTGTGTGTGTCTATTTATGCTGTCTGCGTAGTTCACAGCGTTGCCCTAGTCCATTTCCAATTTCACTGATTGCGCCGCTCCCGAGTTGTGAGCATGCGCACAGCGGAGCTGACATGGTCTCCTTCACGCGCGCATGCGCGAGCCGGCCGGCCCTTCATTTGCATGGGGTCACGGCTCATTTCAATGTAACACGCCCACGTCCTTCCCAATTTGTATTACTCCTCCTTACGCCTCGGAAAAAACGTTACGCTTGCGCAATTTCCTGCGCAAAAGCTACGAGAATAGGGTGATTACGCGGCTACATTGCGCAAGTCTGACGTAAAGGCGGTGCGCTACGCCGGTCCAATAATGCACGTGAATCTGGGCCAAAGTTTTTCTCGACGTGATTCCTCTCAAGCATGCCTTGCATACACACGATCGTGATAAAAAATGCTTGAGAAAAGCGTGGTGACGTACAACACGTACGATGGCACTATAAAGGGGAAGTTCCATTCGAATGGCGCCAACCTTTGGTCTGCAAATTTCCCTTCTCATAACTTGCTTCTGAGCATGCACGTTTTTTTCCCCATTGTTAAAGCCTACATACAAAAGCAAAAGTGCAATCAGCGCAAAAATAATCAAACAAACCCCCGCTTTTTATGCAAGCTGAACGCTATAGGAATAACACAAAATTCTACTGACAACATTATAAGAAGTGCAGCGCAAATACAACCATGATATAAATTAATTAATCAATTTAAGTGCAATAATCAGAGTAAATCCCCGAATACTAATACTTGAAGCATGTAGCAACTGAAAAATGCAATAATAAAAATTATGTGCAAAATTCAATGAAAAAATATATAAATCCACTAAAGGGGACCTTCACCCTCCCGATGATCCTGCCTCTCCACTCCTTCCTCTGCAGAAATATGACATTATTTTTCTTTTGTGTTATATTTACTAAAGCGCTGAAGTTAATAAATAAATGTGAACCAAAAAATATTAAGATGATATTATTGTGTTGCGTACTGATATCACACAAAGATACATTAATTAAGGGTTAATAAAGCACTATCATCAACCTTATATTAATGCACAGTAATCCAATATATACTACATAAGCAATTAATATCCAGTGAATCTACACTATATATAATATATAAATAAAGTGCTATTCCAATTTTCTAATAAGTCAGACACCACTCTTAGGTGAGATTGAAATCAAGAGGACAATGATACCCAGATGATCAGGTAAAAGTCTCCAATGATGTGATGGATTGCTTTCAAACCTTCATAGCTTTCAATCCATCATAGACCCGTGTTGCTCAAAAAGAAAAGAGTGACATAACTCATTGCGCAAATTTTTTTACTGGGAATGACATATGCGTAATAAAATCACAGTTGCACTCACACATGCCCCGCATTATGATCGCATATAAGAAGGTCAGTTGCATAACAGAACTCCTCACTTAGCTGTTCGTGCTCACACAGCACTGATGTCGATGGCTCCTCCGGAGGCTTCCAAGACTATGTTTGTTTATGGGCATACTCACTAGGCTAGGTTGGTTTACGTGGTGATTGGCAGGCACTAGGCTATTGAGTCTTCATTTGTAGCATGATCAGAAGCCATTGTTTATATGTTGTATGGTTTCACACTTTTTCTCATGTTATGTCATATTTAGGGTTTTAACATTTTTGGTAATGCTTTGGTTAATTTTTTATACTGTTTATGTATCTATTTATTTTTTGTTAGATGATTACTGTTTGGAATGCATCCGTACACACACACACACATATATATATATATATATATATATATATATATATATATATATATATATATATATTAATGCTATTCCATCATTTTATATTTAATTTGTTGCCATTACATTTCTTTTCAATAAAGCAAGTTTGGCCTAGTCCCTATTCTTTTTCATTATACTCACAAACATAAAAGACTTCTAGGCATATTAAAGCGGAGTTCCACCCAAAAGTGGAACTTCCACTTCAAGTACTCCTCGCCCCCTTACATGCCACATTTGGCATGTCATTTTTTTGGGGGGAGAGTGGGGGCTTCGGTAGGAGTGGGACTTCCTGTTCCACTACCTCCTTCCTTCCAGGGACTGCCTCGGCATCTTCTCTTTTCGCCTTAGGCGGCCCCTCCCTTTAGGCGATCTCCAGGGACACGTGACAGGTCCCAGGAGATCGCCTGTCCACTCATAGAGCACAGCGTGACACGTGCATGTGCCGTGAGTGCCTGGCCGTGAAGCCAAAAGCTGTCATGGCCGGGTGCCCGGACTATGAATGGAGGCGCCGTCCGGAGAGGGAGGGAGAGGAGTGGAGCTCCGGGCAGCTGCATCGCTGGACCATGGAGCAGGTAAGTGTCTGTTTATTAAAAGTCAGCAGCTACACTTTTTGTAGCTGCTGACTTTTAAAATAAACACTACAGGGCTGGAACTCCGCTTTAAGATGATCAACAAACTACACAGACAGTAAGGATGACCACCAACGATTACCAGTAGTATCCAACAGAATGGCTATCAACATCTAATGCTAAAAAAATGCTGATCTGTTTTTGTGACCCCATTCCTTTCATCAAAGAGAGGATATAGTCAGACATTTGCAGCATTAACTGTAGACAGCCATTATGCTAGATGCTGGTGGTGGTCGTTGGAGGTCCATTGCTCCTGTCTGTGTGGTTTAGTGATTATCTTGATATTGCCATTGATCTTTTATCATTTTGAGCATCATTCATAGTTTATTCTCTATAAACAGCATAATGTGCTTCACAAGGCCAATGCAAGTGCACCCTGTGTTGTTTTTTTTATTTTTTTTATTTATGTGTGTCCATGCCATGATGCTATTGTAGAAAGATATACATAGAAAAAAAACAGTTCCTATTCAATCACTTTTTGACTCTAAGGCCCTGTACACACGATCAGACATGTTTGATGAGACTTGTCTGATGGACCGTTAATCAGACAACTCTGAACTTGTCTGATGGTCTGATGTGCGTACACACCATCGGACCAAAATCCGATCAGACCAGAACGCGGTGACATAGAACACAACGATGTGATGAAAAAACGAAGTTCAATGCTTCCAAGCATGTGTCGACTTGATTCTGAGCATGCGCGGGTTTTTGGTCCGATGCTTTTGTGTACTAACCATCGAACCTGTCCGACGGACAGGTTCCATCAGACAGGTTTTAAAGCATGTTTTAAAACTTTGGTCTGATGGACAACGGTCTGATGGGCCGTACACACCATCGAACTGGTCCGATGAAACCGGTCTGCAGACCAGTTTCATCAGACATGTTTGATCGTGTGTACAGGGCCTTAAGGGCTGTACACAAGGGCCGAATATCGGGCGGCAATAGAAACACACCGACATTCGGCCAATGTGTATGGCAACTGGTTTGAGAGAAGACGGGTATTTGTCCTTGTTCAGTTAAAGGGGCATGATTGAAAAAGGTCTGCTGATTGGCATCCTATCAGCACTCTCAGCCAATGACTTAGAGTGCTCACTAGTGTGTTCTGGCAGGGGACACACACACCATGTCAGAACACAAAAGCTCAGCGAGGGAGATCTCTGTACTAACATCACATATTTAGTACAACGGTTGCTGCTGAGCTCTTTACTTTTTTTAGTTCAGCCTGCTGGGTTGAATGACAAAAAAATTGTGTGTACCAGGCTTTAGTCAGCCCCAATTAGTTATTGATGACTCTGTCTCGCTACTTTTATTTTTGTGCACAATTTTCTAAAATCTTGCTGTATTCATTTTTTGGAGAGCTACAATAAAAAAAACTTGCAAGATTTCTAGAAGTGTTTATTTCACTTGTAAAATACTTCCCCATGTTTTGTATCAGAAACTTAACTTTAATATTGTTACAAATAGAATATATTGCTCAATATAATAGTTTGGTAATCCATGGACCGAATAGTGACAAACTTAGTTTTGAAGCTTGGGTTAGGACTTTTCCATTTCTATTGATTCTTGGCACTGTGTAAAAAGTGTGACTATTATACATGAGAAGTTATTCTCTGGCCCATTATGTATGTCCTTGCTGGTTCTTCTGCACCTAGTAATACACTGTCAATGTCATTTTTTTCATTTTCAAAGATTTATCAATGGGAAAAGGTGTTCTTGGAAATGTATTTTCAAATCTGTCAAATTGTCCTGTGAAATTCCTTTGTTTTTTACAAGAATCATTTATTAACTTATTTTCCCATTCTGTAGTTTTAAAAGGCAATCTTTGTTGAAGGCCTTCATTTTATGTGCAAGATAATGTTTTATCAGCCAGTCTAGGAAGCATCATGTAATATAAATTGCCATCACAGCAGTCCTCTAAGACATGTATTACACATGACGGTACCACTTCCTCAGGCACTGTATATTAATCAAAGAGTGTATATGAATTGATTGAGGCAGTGTTTACACCGATTGATTTTGTAAGTGTACACATTGACTTATACAAGTGTTTAGATAAAGTTAGCTGTTCCAGATTATTTATTGACTTAATTTATAAACCTGTCATGAGAGAAAAATCAAGGAAACCAGTGATGGCTTTTCCTTTTAAAAAATGCTAGTTGCTTTATTGTCATGCTTATCCGCTGACTTCAATTCTTTCAATGTCATTGACCCAGAACAAACATGCAAATTGGCAGTTCTGATTTCACTGGATCCATACTTCTGGGTCAATAAAATAATAATAATAAAGAGCACAATTAAACAATATAATTAATATCATTACTTATTAAGTTTCAATAAACAGTGAAATTTAATTAATAAAAGGGACAATGCGTCTCAGCTACCCAAGCAGAAGTGGAGGGCTTCTGTTAGTGTGCTTGTTAAACACTAAACTAACAGGCGCCCTCCACTTCCGCTTGGGTAGCTGAGACGCACGCCGCACCTCAAAGTCGGTGTAAAAAATAGCATCCTAGCTCATTATGTGATACTCACCTCACCTGTGATTGAGCACCGGATGGCGACATGTCGTCCCTGGCTTACTTCCGGGTATCCCCGGCAGTCAACTCCTTTATAAACGTCACAATCGCCGTTTCTAAAGTGTGCCTGCGCCGCTGTCTACGGTGCATGTACCATAGACATTAGCGCATGCACCGTAGACATCGGTGCACATTTCTATTGTAAATATCTCCTAAACCGTGTAGGTAAAAGTGGTTGTATAGGGTGTATAACCACTTTAAACCATTGTGATTAGATTATCATAAACATGGTATATTTTTTTCCATAAAGAACACTAATATTTTTTTCTTCGGACAACAAAAGTCTCCTAAAACACTTCAAATTGAATATTCTGCAGTGTCTTACTTTTGTAAGGCCCCTTTCACACTGGGGTGGGAGGTTCGGTGGCGGTAAAGCAATAGCACCTGCAAACCGCCCCAGTGTGAAAGGGACCTAAGGGTACTAGGTTTCTGGAACAAAGCGCGGTAAAGCTACCGTATTTATCGGCATATAACGCGCTCTTTTTTCCCCTGAAAATCGGGGACAAAGCAGGGGTGCTTGTTATACGCAGATAGCGTACCTCAGAGCTGTCATCTCCTCTCCGTTCGGATCCTCTGCTTCACTTCACACACACACACACACACACACACACAGTCCTGCCTCCGCCACCGCCATTGGACCAGTGTGCCTATCACAGTAGCTGGTCCAATGCCAATGGTGAAGGCGAGACTGTGTGTGTAACGTGAGAGCCGAGTGCAGAGGAGATGACGGCTCAGTGATTTCCTGATTCAGGCTGCTGGTGTGGGAGATGGTGAGACTGCAAATGATATTAGTTCAAAAATGCATTAATGACAATAATCAGGCTGCAATGAGGACTTTATTTGTGCTGCATTGAGGACTTTATTTGTGCTGCATTGAGGACTTTATTTGTGCTGCAGATGGACACAGCGCCGGCCTTTGGGGTGTGCGAGCTGTGCAGCCGCACAAGGCGCCATGTGCAACAGGGGCGCCGTGTGGCCATCACAACTCGCAGAATGTGAGCTGTGTAGGTGGAAAAGTGTGACTCCTTCGCACAGTACAGGTAACGATCTTACCATCGAGCCGCAGAAGATAAATGGCTCACTGTTGCCTGCACTTCTTAGAAGCGGACAGAGGTGGCAGTAGAGGGGTGATGAAGTAGCGATGGCTGGTGAGGTGGGGGGTCAAGTCACAAGCCTTATAAATACAATCGTTCCATGGAGCTCCGCTCTCTGCCGGGACTTCTCCGCTGTGTCGGGCTATGGAGCCGGGACCACAACTGATCCCCCCAAGGTGTGTGTTTGTGTGACACCTCCATATCGGGGGGCCACCTGTAGGCGCCACAGGATTAGCTTGCACAGGGAGCCTGAACACCTAAGGCTGGCCCTGGATAGACATTGATGGTCACTGCCCCTAATTTGCTTCAACATTGTTTATTTAAAAAAAAAAACCCTGAAACTTCCCATATTGGGGTGCGTGTTATATGCCGGCGCCCGTTATACGCAGATAAATACGGTAATTACAAGAAAAATCATTTACAATTTAGTAACAAGAAAAATAATGTTTTCATGTTCTGTACATGTTATTGGGTCACTAGAAAAACCATCAAACAAAATGGATGAAAACAAAATAAGTTTACATCTGAATACTAAAAAAAAAAAAAAAAAGCAAAAAAACAGAATAGCAAGATAAATAAATTGATGGGAAAAAGAGAATGAAAGTTAGTGGTTCTCCAGAATACTATACATTATTTTAGGTTCCTCCAGTGTGTTTTTCGGGTCACCCTTTCTGTTGTTGATCATCTCCTGGAAAAGTATTAGTAGTGGTGGAGGGAGGGGGAGGTAGTAGAAAATAATAGGTAGCCATAGCCTAATATCGCTTATGTGATGTAATGCCCTGCCTTTTTCTGATTTCTAAACAATGACCACATCATTTGGGGGCACTTGCCATGGGTCAGAACTGCCTACCAAGTGGTCTGTGTTGGCCAAAGTGTGAGTCTGAAATGTAAGCTCTCTTTCTCTTCCTCAATGGGTAAATATTTCTTTACTAAAGATTGATGCTACCTTATTCTGGTGCCTTTAAACAATTTTTTCTCATTATGCTTTATTGCCTGCAGTAACTGCAGGGTTTCCTGGCCAAAGCTGTCAAACAAATAAATTATGAGGCAGCATTATTTCATTAGAACAAAACTAAACTTGAAGGCTGGGTGCCTAATTCCATTCTATTCAAACCAGCCAAGTCCACTTTTCCTACATCCATTGAAGCATATCACATTACATTTCCTGCTAATACAGTGAATGGACAAAGAGTTATTTCGGCAAATCACAATAACAATTTTTGCAGTTTTTTATGTTAATAAATAGTAGATTTATGAAGGGTAAATTAACTCCTATACCATGCAAGCAGGGACTGGTGGCACAGCAACTCTAAGAACGGTCCCTGACTGGCCAGAAAAGGTTACAATATGGAGCTTTGCGACAGGTATAATTTATTCAATGACTTATGATTTGGTCATTTAAATAGAGCAACACATTCAAAGATAATTATATGTTTAGGCTTTAATGGGATTCTGTTGCTTCCCACTAAATTGACCAATTTGGCTTAAAATGTGTCTGAGTAGTGGATTTTTTTTTTGTAAAAACGAACTGAATTCATTAGAACAACATAATTTATACTAAAAAAACATCTTTGACGGCAGCACATTTATTCAAAAGACCACCGTCACAACGTGCTTGTATTTTCTGATTTATTTATTTTTTATAACTATTTTTATAACTATTTGTAGGCTTATGTATCAGAAACACTGATATGATTTGGGCAGACTTTGAATGAAAAAACATTAAAAAAAGGCATAGCTAATGACTGTCCGAACAGTCCATGTGACTTCTGTGGGGCACAGAAATCTAGTGCTCTCTAGCACAGAACAAATCCCACAGGCATCAACATTTATTAAAGTGATATAAAATCCAAAAACAAAAATGGTATATGTTGCAGCTTAACAATTCTTAGCATGCTTTAGTTTATTGGAAGGAGAAAAATAAGTAGATGTGGCACTGTTTAATGGATTATAATTGACTCTCAATGTGGTGGTGATGTAATGTGGGTGTGAAAGTAACACCAGTAAATAATGTGAAAAATGATGACAAATAAATTATAAGTGAACATATACATGTGCATGTAAATAAGCAATAAATAAATGAATACAAATTTAAAAAGTTAAACTCCTATTGAGCATTCAAGTAAGTCCAGAAAAAATACTAATTAGATATTCAAAAAAGTCCAAAAACTGCGTGTGATGGTGAAAAGTGATCTCTAATGTAAATGATCTCTGAATTAAATAAATTCAATAAATAGAGCATTCAAAACAGTTCAAGAAAGTGCTTGTGCTGGTGAAAAGTAATCACTGTTTGTTTTCCCTCTTCACAAAGTGATCACAGCAAGTTTGGCTTATCCGTGCTCCTAATGTTCACACACTCACTGGAATTTTCCTCCCCGCTTGGGGTATGTAGCACTCACAGTATATGCTAGACATGTGCATTCGTTTTTATCTGTATTTCGGGAATTTTTGTTACCATTTTAACAAACGAAAACGAACACTCAGAATCTGAAAGATCCGACATAAAAAATGCTTTATTTTCGTTTTTGTTGCTTCGATATAGATAGGAGATTCTACATGACGCTGACAATAGCAATCTGTGTCTATCGAATCTGCGGTCGAATGTGCCTAACCTTAACTCTATTAGTCCAAGATTATTCTACATAGAGAGGAAAGATTCGACATTATAGAGACAGTGTTGACATGAATGATGAAGATTCGACGAAGCAGCGAAAAACATACAAATGTCATTGAAGGCTTATGGTGTCTGTTCTAAGAACATTCGACAAGCAGCTAAACTGTACGATGCCACAATCGTACATTTCCAGACAAATGCTCGGCCCAAAGGTTATAGAAGAATTTGAATTTTGGTTGACTAGTAATAATAATTTATAAATATAATTATTACTAGTGTCATACAACATTAGAATTCTTCTATAGCTTGTAGGTGGAACATTTGTCCGGAAATGTACGATTTTAGCTGCGTCGAACAATTTAGCTGCTCCGTCGAATCTTCTTAGCACATTCGACAGACACCATAAGCCTTCAATGACAGATTCAACCTTAATTAATTTGGATTTTTAGACTAATGCATTTTTTAATGAAACAAAATAAATAAAAAAGTATTTCGGGAGTAACTAAATAAATGTATTTTTCGGACGAAAGCGAAATTCCAAAACAAAATATTTCAGTGTGCACATGTCTAGTATATGCCACTGTGTAGCAGCCTATGCGGTATCCCATCCTGGATGTCTTGGTGGTACTCCAATTGATTACCATGTAAAGGAGAGATGGACCCCAATAGTGTAATACTGATAGACTATTAATTAAATAAAAACATGTGAAAACGTACTCACATTTTGCAAAAGCATAAAAAGCATGTATTGCTGACACCAACGCCGCTGCCCGGAAGACTCACGTTGACTCCGCCCTATGCCTTTCATCACTCTGACGTCATCGCTCCAGATGACGTCAGAATGACAAAACGCGTAGGGCGGAGTCAACGTGCATCCTTGCATCACTTCCGGGGCAGCGGCGTTAGTGTCAGCAATACATGCTTTTGGAAAATGTGAGTATGTTTCCACATGCTTTTATTTAATAAATCGTCTATCATTATTACACGATTGGGGTCCATCTCTCCTTTACATGGTAATCAGTTGGATTACCACCAAGACATCCAGGACGGGATACCTCATAGGCTGCTACACAGTGGTATATACTGTGAGTGCTACATTCTGGTGAGTGTGTGCACATTAGGAGCACGGAAAATCCACATTTGCTGTGATCACTTTGTTAAGAGGGAAAACAAACAGTGATTACTTTTCACCAGCACAAGCACTTTCTTGAACAGTTTTGAATGCTCTATTTATTTAATTTATTTCATCCAGAGATCATTTACATTAGAGATCACTTTTCACCAGCACAAGCACATTTTGGACTTTTTTGAATATCTAATTAGTACTTTTTTGAATCTCTAATAAGTATTTTTTCTGGACTTATTTGAATGCTCAATAGGAGTTTAACTGTTTTAATTTGTTTTCATTTATTTATTAAATATATATAGAAAAAGTGCAGCGCAAATATAAACAAATATAAATACTGTGACCAGTATATGAACTAAAAAGTGCATAGAACATAAATAATCGTGATAATAAGGTCCATGTGTGAAAAAAAGTTCATAAATCAATCCGCAGCAAGACCCAGCAGACAAAGGATTCCAGAATGGAAGTGAAAAAGATGACACCAAAAGATATCCTCCACCAGTGACAGATGGACTCTCACCTCTTTACTTTGACCCGTATGGATCTCAAAGCTTAATCTGTGTAATCAGAGCTTCAGCTGCCAGCTCCTATAGGAAACGAATGGATGGAAATGACACCTTAGATCCGGACCCAATGGCTTAAACCAATCATAACATCATATGGAAAAAAGAAAGGGAAAAATCTAGTGCTCTCCGGTTGAAAAAGACTTTTAATCAAGCAATAAAAAGTTGCACTCACATGTAAGGACACTCTGTAAGCCGAGTGTCAGCATAACAGCATGTAACAGCGTGTGTACAGGACCGTCTCTCTGTACTCTACAGTGATCGTGGGTGACGTTCTGCGTGGCTCCTTCCCCTGTACGCGTTACATCACGTGGGCGGGACTTCCTCAGCGTGGGTTAAGGGAACATTATTTGTTATAATTTTGCACATTTTTTACTGGTGTTACATTCACACCCACATTACATCACCACTACATTGAGAGTCAATTATAATCCATTGAACAGCGCCACACCTACTTATTTTTTTCCTTCATTCATTAACTCCACCTAGGTGGTAGTAATCTGTAGAGGCAGCAGTTCTCTTGATTTACCATATTATATTATATATTTTTTCTCCTGCTGGTATTTTTCGCCTTTGTGCGGAATCATACACACCCTTTTGCTTTAGTTTATTTGTTTTCTCGTTTTAGGCTTTTTCCTTAATTTTCAACTGTTGATCCAGCCAGTAAGTCTGTTATTTTTCAATTTCCTTAAACAGACCAAGTTGTCCAGCAAACGTGATAGTTAGAGAATTGAGATAAAACATTCAACTATGACAGGAGACAGCTATTATCTCAAAAGCAAAAACATAACTAACTGCTTAAAAAGTGTTAGCTGGAGTTCAGCTTTCATTTGTTAATAAAGTCCATCTAAAGCCTAGTACACATGGGCCGAATGCCACATGTGTACTGCAGTTGGTCTGACAGAAGCTGTCCGGATTCAGAACACAATAGAACAGCATGTGAGATTGCTGTACTAACATCATATAGTTAGTGTAGTGGCTCCTCCTGAGCTGTGAGTTGTTTTTTCATTCAGCATTGCTGGGTTGAGCGAAAAGAAACTGCTAGTGTGTACTAGGCTTTAATTGGCTAGTCTAAGGCCCCATACACACGATCGGATATATCCGATGAAAACGGTCCGCGGACCATTTCCATCAGATATGTCCGATCGGGAGTTTGATCCGATGGCGTGTACACACCATCGGATCAAATTCCCCGCCGCCGGACGGCGCGGTGACGTGGCGATGACGCGGCGGTGACGTTGACGCCGCCGCGTCACCGCTACGTCACCGCACCAGGAAGTAAAACACTTCCGCGCATGCGCCGAATCCATTCGGCAG
The DNA here is from genome assembly GCA_029574335.1 of Rana kukunoris. Taxonomy (NCBI): domain Eukaryota; kingdom Metazoa; phylum Chordata; class Amphibia; order Anura; family Ranidae; genus Rana; species Rana kukunoris. The sequence goes on along the minus strand of CM056051.1, from coordinate 457,203,571 downwards.
CGGCGCGGCGGCGGTGGGAGCCGACATGTCTGCTGGTAAGTGTACTAACCAGCAGACATGTCGGGCGGACAGATTCCCACCGGATAGATTTCAAAGCTTGCTTTGAAATCTGTCGGGTGGACAAATCTGTCCGCTAGCCCATACACACGAGCGGAGATGTCTGCTGAAACGGTCCATCGGACCGTTTTCAGCGGACATATCCCCTCGTGTGTACGCGGCCTTAACACTACCCTCTCCACAGACTGACAATGCTGCTGTCCAAAGGTTTCTTTGTTGCTCCTCCATTCAGAGTGTAGGCGGGTCTGGTGCACTTCCCACTATGCAGCGCTTCACCGGTGGCTTCCCTTTCTCTGCTTTCCACAGGCATTGGTGGCTTTCCTTTTTCTCCCTCCTCCTCAGCAGCCAGAATGGAATCTTCTCTTTTCGTACAATCGAAAAACAGGTCTCAGACCTGGTTCTGATTGGCCGGATTGAGGATCAGTGTTACAACAGCAAATATTCATTTGCTGTTGTAACACCTGGGTGTGCTCATGGTGCAATGCCCTGCACTCTGAGACGACCCTATTTTGAAGCCTTTTAGAGCCTATGGCTCTAATCAGGTGCTTAAAAAAACACCCCTCCTGCTGTAATTCAGGCGCCTGGCATCCTGAAAGGGGCCTGCACATGAATAGGGGGTGGCAGCAATGACCATGGATAGATTCATGCTTCATGTTCATGTTCATGTTATCCATTAACCATATAGGGGGTGGTCTGGATAGAGGGGGCAGTGCCCAAGCACCCCTAATGGATGGACTGCCACTGATGAACAAGCTTCAGCTTTCCAGTTTTAGCAAATCCACCTCGAACTGTGTTGCTGGCAAGATCAGATAAAAATGAAGAAAAAAGCTTACAACAATGAAAACTAATGCAGCCACCATGTTTAAGGATTGGTAAGCTGCAATATATTATATTTTTTGTTTTTGGGTTTGATACCACTTTACACAAGTTAAAAGATAAGTATGGGTTTGGACTTTTTTTTTTTTTTTTAATCATACTTACCTAGGTGGATGCAGCATCATTCCCCCAGCACCTCTGCACTGAGAACCGAACAATCGAACACTCTCGGTTCTGAGAGTTGTGACTGACAGTCTGCAGCTCTCTGCTCTGCCCCCTCCTCGCTCACTGGAGCACTGGGCTGTGGAGAGAGCAGCTGGCTCAGGCTTTCAGTGGCTTGCTGAGAAGCTGAGCTGGGTGTCGGTCCAGGCATCTGGCAGTGCTTGGACCAACTTCTGTGAAGTCAGCAGAAAATTGACTCGCAGGAGTGCAAAACAAATTTCACTTCTGTGATCCATAGGAGAATTACAACCAAACAAGCTTTGGCTATACTTCTCCTTTAAGGTAGACTTGAACTTAAAGTGGATGTAAACCCAATTCATGAAATTCAGTAGTAGCCAATTCAAAAGAGGAGAGTGTTGGTACGTTGGGTGGGGATGATGTACGCACAGTGGAGGTGTTCTCACAAATTGCATTAATCTTGTCTTTGAAGTGATGAGTGGCAAGCTCTTGGGCAGTGAGTGAGTTAGTGGATAGAGGGGGGGGGGGGGGGGGGGTTTGAAGCAGAAAGTTAAAGGTTGTGAAGATCCGATGGTAACTGGATGACAAGGTATTATTAAGAGAGACAAATTAGGCTTGTTTTGCAGCATGGAGGCAGACATTTTATTTTAGAAGGGCAGATTTATATAGGGTGAAGTCCTGCAGGAATTTGGTTTTAAGCCACAGTCGTTCAAGTCGTTGCATCCAGCTTGATTTCCGAATGGGCATTCAGTGCTGCCTGAGGCTTTGTGACAGAGTAAATAGCGCATCTGTTCACAGACTCTGACCAGCAGACATTTATCAAAATGAATCAGTCCTGCATTAGCAGCAGCTATCAAGCCCCATGATGCCGATGTCTCCGATTCAGTGTTTTTCAGATCTGGAATCTTTGCAAGACTGTCTTTGCTGCCTAGCTTTTTTGGTGTTGATTTTATCTGTAAGAATTGTTTTGGTGTAGGTTTCATGAGCACAATAACACCCAAGGACCAATTTTTTTGCACCCGTTTTTCTGCACCAGCATTTAAATTTTTTACAGCAAGGCCAGTTCTTGCTTTCATCAAGAGTTGAAGGCACCACCAACAACCAAAGCTCATTATTTCCACACCTGTTACTTCTATCCAAAGTCTGCAAAACAGAATTTATCCAAAAAAATCACTAATCTTGTTCCGAGTGCACTAAATGGTGGCCTCATCATAGAGACATGCTCCCCAAACCATTGTTTATAAAGTAAAGAAAGCTTGCAGGGACAATGTCATTTTTTTGGCTTTATAAATATAATGGCCCGGATTCACAAAGCACTTACGCTGACGTATCTCGAGATACGCCGCGTAAGTGTAAATATGCGCTGTCGTATCTGTGCGCCGTGCCCACAGAACTAAGATACACCTAAAAACTGACTTCATCCGACCGACGTAACTTGCCTACCCAGACGCATTTGGCACTCCTATTGATTTTCAATGCAAATATGCAAATGAGGGATATGCGATTTGCGTAAGGGTTACGTCCGACTTAAAGTTATTCACCATATTGGAGGCGCAACTCATGCAAAGGTATGGACCATTGAACGAACGCCGTCTAATTTTACGTAGTTTACGTTGTACGTGAATAGGGCTGGGGAGGTTACGTTCACATCGTAGGCAGTGATTCGACATATCTTAGCCAGTTGTTTCGACGTGATTGTGTAAAATTATTTTTTATTGAATTTTCCACAGCATGGATACAGTTAACAGGCCGCAACATGCGGTCGACAATTTTCGGTAAAAACACAGTGACCAGCACACATAAAAAAAAAAGGGGGGGGGGAATAAAAGAATAAGGGGGACAGCAATAATAGACATTGAATATGTACAGTCCAAACTATTATAAGTGAAATCAAAATAAATCAGGTCAAACAAGCCAACCCCCCCCCCCCCAACACAATTTGAAGACCAATGCCAGCCGGCACAGCCCTCAGACCATGACACCGGATAAAATATACCATGCCAAACAAAACCCAGCCCCCTCTCTCCGATGAAATCCACGGACATTGAAAAAAAAAAAAGGAATTAACACCTCTCCCCTCCAGACCACACAGCTACCGTGCCTTAAAGTGATCCACAGTCCACCCCCTACGAACAATATCATGTAGACAAGCAATGACTATAATGAACCAGGCTCAATCTGACACAGTATCCACCGAGGCCATCCACCCTCCCACACTTTATCAAACTTTGTCAACGCTCCCCTACTCAGGTATGTAGCCTTGTAAAATGGGATGGCCTTATTGACCAATTCTTTCCAAGACGCCACCGTTGGGGCTGAGGAGCTTTTCCAGGACAGGATGATCCGTTTCTTAGCATAAAAGAGCAATAGGGTAAGAAGCGTCCTAATTGCCCTGGTCGTAGCCAGGGGCTCCACCAGCTGCAGTAGGCACACCTCCACAGTCATGGGGATCGAAATAGAAGTGACCGATTGTATGCAGTCCACCACAGTCTGCCAGTAGTGTGTTATCCGGGGACAATCCCAAAAGACATGCAGAAAGCCCGCAGAGGACCCGGCACATCTCCAGCACACAGACCCCTGATCCCCAAACATTTTGGCCAGTCTAGCAGGAGTCAGGTAAACTCTATGTAGAAATTTATAATGAATGAGTCTGTCCCTGGTAGAGACCAGTGCCTGGAAAGCTGTCCCCCAGACATCGTCCCAATCGTCCCTGTCCAGTTCCGAGGTCACAGCCTCCCAGGCCCCCCTACATGGTGCCAGCAATCTAGTCGTCTCCAGAAACAAATCTTTGTATATGCTAGAAACCGCTTTAGGCAGCCACTCGCTACGAGTCAGCAGCTCCAAATCACTAGGCTCAAGAACAAGAGAAGCCCCCCGGAATTGGGCCTGAAACACGTGCCTCAGTTGCACATACCTGAAGAAATGCGTGTTAGGTAAACCGTAACATGCTTTTAGGTCGTCAAATGGCATGAGAGTGCCATTGGCGACAATGTGCCTCAGGGACTTGACTCCAAAGTCAGTCCACACCACCGGGTCAGGATAGTCAAGAAAGTGTACCAGGTTAGGATTCCTCCACAGAGGGGTATTAGGAGAGAGGGTGGCACGATCCGAGCTTCTCAACCCCTGAGCCACAGACCATGCCCGGAGTACTGAGCGCATGGAGGACGTCGAGGGATAGGGGGCCTTTGGACCTTTATAGACCAAATGTGAGAGAGCTTCATAAGAGCCCACAGAAGCGGCCTCCAAAGAAATTGCAGCATCGTCCGTAGCAGTGGTCAACCAACCGTGCGCCACCGCCAGCTGGCCGGCCAAAAAATACTTATGGAAGTCGGGCACCGCCAATCCCCCCTCCCCCCACGGTTGCTGAAGGATGGCCAGTTTGAGGCGAGGGAGCTTCTCCTGCCACAGGAAGGAGGAGATCATGCCGTTTATAGACATAAAAATGAACTTCAGTATCCACACCAGAGAATTCCTCAGAGTATAGAGCAGAAGGGGAAGAATCTTAATTTTAATCAAACTAACCTTCCCAATGAGGGACAGGGGGAGGTTCCTCCAGGAGTATAATTTCCTGGACACAGTGTCCAGAAATAGGGACAGATTAAGGCCAATAAAGTCAGTCACTGAATTTGTAATTTGCAGCCCCGGGTATCTAACTTGCGTTACCCACTGCAGAGGATTGGAAGGGCCAGCCTGCCCAGGTGTCACATGAGAGCGCAGCGGGAGTATCTGCGACTTGGTCCAATTAACCTTTAGACCAGAGACTTCAGTAAACCTTCTCATCAGTGTGAGTGCAGCTTGTAGGGAAGGGCCAGTATCCCCCAAGAAATAAAACTAGATCATCCGCATAGAGGGCCAAGGTCTCGGTCAGAGTGCCCACCTTGATCCCTTGGATTAGAGGGGTGAGGAATGTAGTGCAATCGCCAAGGGCTCCATCACCAAAGCAAATAACCCAGGAGACAAGGGGCATCCCTGCCTGGTGCCCCTGTGTACCAGAAAAGTGTCCGACACCCCGCCATTCAGGCAAATCGCTGCCACCGGGCGGACATAGAGCATTGCTATCCATTTGAGGAACACAGGGCCAAAACCCATGCGCCCCAGCACCTGAATCATGTAACCCCAATCAATGGAATCAAATGCCTTTTCCAGATCAAAGAACACCAGGACCCCTCCATGTGACACCTCCCCATCAATTTGGGTATGCGTGTACACCCTGCGTAGATTAATATCAGTGGCCTTTTTGGGCATGGACCCCGTCTGATCAGGCGATATCTAAACATAGGTGATCTAAACATTGCATCAACCGATTGTCCACCATTTTAGTAAGTATTTTAAGATCCATGTTCAACAGTGCAATGGGCCTATAAGAAGAGCAATGCAGGGTGTCCTTTCCCGCACATGAGCCTCATACCACGAGGGGCAAATTCCCGGCCTCAAAACAGTCTCTATATAAGTTCAAAAGTTTTTGGGACAACACATCCGTATAGGTCTTGTACCATTCCGCTGGGATCCCGTCAGGCCCCGGCGCCTTAACGTTCGGGAAGGAGGCAACGGCCGCAGCCAACTCCTTAGGAGTAAAGGGAGCCTCCAAATCTGCCACCGCCTCCTCAGGCAGCACCAGGATCTGAAAGGAGTCCAATAAATCCGTCAGCACTTGACTATCATACTGTGGGATAGCCGCATAAAGGTCTGAGTAATAGGATACAAACGCCTGCATAATACTTTCTCTATCCCTTACCAGGGCACCCCCCGTCGAATAAACACAGGGAATGGCCACAAGAGAACGGGCGTCTGCCGCCAAATAGGCCAACAGTTTCCCATTTTTATCTCCCTTTTCAAACAGTTCCTCCGCCTTACACTTGAACGTGCACTGCGTAAGCATCTGAAAATAAACCAGAAAAGCCCTCCTAGCCATCTGTAACTCAGCAAGCGTGGATGGAGAAGGCTTCTCAGCATCAAACTTTGAACATCGTAATTAATGAGCCTGAAGTGCCTCTGACTCAGAATTTTTCTCCACTCTGGCAGCTTTAATGGCCGCTATGTACACCCCCCTGGTAGGCGCTTTAAATGCATCCCACACCATACATCCTTCCGCAGAGCCCTCATTTACGCTCCAATACTCCGAGATATGTTCAGAGATCAACTGCTCCACAGACAGCTCATCTACCCAACCCAGGTGCAACCTCCAGACCCTCCGACAGCCACCCCCAGGACAGCTCAGAGTCACCTGCAAGGGAGTGTGGTCCGAGAGTCCCCCAGCCAGTTAACCAACCCCTTTCACCTGAGGCAGCAGGGCTGGATTTGCAAAGGCCATGTCAATACGGGAGGAGGAAGAGCTAACGTGGGAGAGATAGGAGTAACCTCTCTCACCTGGATGTTTCCACCGCCATACCTCCTCCAGAACGCCATATCCGCCCACTGCCTGAGGTCAAAATTCCTCACCCGATTTGGATTGAAGGTGTCCAGATTATAATCAAGAATATTGTTAAAATCCCCGGCTACCAACATTTTGAGCGGACCAAAAGTAGCAACCTTTTCTAGAACCTGATACAGTACTTCCTTTTTAAAGTGGGGAGGGACATAGACACTTGCAACAGCTAATAACTGAGAGTCAACATTAAGAATCACAATAGCATACCTCCCATAAGGATCAGTTATTACATGTTCAATAACGCATTTCAATTTCCTATGCAGCAAAATAACCACTCCCCTGGCATAGGAGGAATAAGTGGAGTATATCGCCCTCTGTATCCAGCTCCTATTCAATGACAAGGTCTTACTGCCCACTAAATGAGTCTCCTGCAAGAGAGCGACATGAGGGTTCAGGGATTTGAGATAATTTAGAACTAGGGAGTGTTTATACTTAGAATTCAGCCCGCGGACATTCCACAAAACAACTTTAATATCATTCATTGAGACAGGCATGGTATAATGAGAGGACAGGAGGAACCTGCAAAACAGGGCAACCAGGAGGGAGGAGGCCGGACACAGAGAACCACACTGCAGCACTACAACACAACATTTGAAGAATACATATTGCATTAGGCATGACACAGTCCTCAGTACTCATTTGCATGGAGTAAAGTACATAGGCATAGAGAGGGGGGAACAAAATGCTACTGTCCCAATCAAAAGAAAAAAAACAGGGGGGGCAAAAAAAAACACACAAAAAAAGCTGAAAAAAAAGGAGGAAAAAAATGTCAATTGAAGAATCCCAACACCAACTCCAGGCGAACCAAACTAAAAAACGGCAACACCACCGAAACTTAAGTCCCAAAAACATAGTGAACAGAAGTGGAATATCTCTAGAGTTCATCCACATAAAAAAAAGAAAGGGGGGGAAAGAGAAGTCCAGAGAGACACAAGGATACACCAACCTGTGCGACTCAGAACCAGGTGCTCCTTTCAAGAACGGATAGCTGATCACTTAGGTCTCTGCAATATGCAGGCAGCAGGATCGAAGTGCAGGGCCTCCGCAACGAGGTACCACTGCTCCCAGCAAAGACATCACGTGCAGGTAAGTAACGTCCATCTTCAGGCCACAAACCCCACCACCACAAAGCCCCCGATCAGATCAGGATCCTACGCAAGCGAATCCAGCCAGTCCACCGCCTCCGCAGGAGAATCGAAAAACTTTGCAGATCCACGATGAATCACCTTCAGACGGCTAGGATAAAGCATACTGTAGACCAGGCCCTTCTCCCTCAAATGGCGACGGACATCTGTAAAGGAGCGCCTCTTCTTTTGCAGCTCTTGGGAGAAGTCAGGATACAGATGGATCACAGCATTATCATACTTCAACTCAGGGTGCTTACGAGCCTCAGCCAGGATCAGATCCCTGTCTCTGAAATTTAGCAGACGGGCGCCCTATGAGCACGTTCCACCACATAGACAGGGGATAAGTTCTGCAATCCCAGAAGCTCTTTAAAGAAAGCTTCCGCAGACACAGCCGGGCTGGCCCCCTCAGCCCCTTCAGGAAGCCCGACCACCCTCACATTATTGTGGCGCAGGCGGTTTTCGGCATCGTCAGAACGGGCCATCAGGGCCTTCACCTGTTGCTGCAGCTCCCCAACAACATGGGCTGTGAAAGCCGCCGTGTCCTCCACCGCAGATATGCGCTGTTCAGCTTCAGACAGGCGGCCCCCAGAATTTGTCCATATCCTGCCTAATAAGCCCGCATTCTGTTGCTAGGGAATCAATCTTCCCTTCCACAGATGACTTACTGTCCACGATGGCCTCCAGGATCACGGCGGTGGACTGACTCCCCTGCAGCTCCTGCGGTTCCCTCATCTTCTCTGGCGAGCCCGCAGATCCAGAGCCCTAAGGTCCGCCATCCAGGACTCCGTCTGCACAGCAATTGAGGGCGGAGAAGAAGACAAGGCCGGCAAGATGGCTGCCGCACGCGTGATCGGCGGCTGGACCCGGGCCGTGCAACCGTTCTTCGATGTGATTGTGAGCATGTGCACTGGGATGCGTCCAAAGTATGACACATGCGCAGTTCATTTTAAGTACTTGTCTGAAGCTCAGCCCATCATTTGCATGGGGTCACGCTTCATTTAAATGTATCACGCCCACTTCCAGCCCACTTCCACTTACGCTGCCTTACGCCTACGACTATACGCTACGCTGGCGCAACCTTAGGAGCATTTGCTTTGTGAATTCCATGCTTGCCTAAAATAGATACGCTACAGAGGCATAAATATGCGCCAATGTATGTGAATCTACCCCAATGTATGCTGCAGTAGGTTCTGCACATGATACAGATGTGCTACTTTAAAGGCAGACTAAGAGGAACCCCTATTTAAAGGAGTTTTTCATTTTATTGTTTCACTTTAAACATCAGTAAATCACTGCTCATTTAAAAAATATTTATACATGTCCCCAGGGCAGTACCTGGACCCTCATTACCTTTTGTATGCCCAATAACTTGCATCAAATGTTGCGTGCACATGTTTGGAATTTCCAAAAACAAATGTTCAATGTGAGCTTTTGGTCAGATATTCCAACCGTGTGTAGACTCCATCGGACATTTTCTGTCGGAATTTCTGACAACAAATAATTGAGAGCTGGTTCTCAATTTTTCTGACAACAAAAGTTCTTGTTGGAAATTCCAATCATCTGTATGCAATTCTGATGCACAAAAATCCTATGCATGCTCGGAATCAATTTGATGCATGCTCGCAATCATTGAACTTCATTTTTCTCAGCTCATCGTTTTGTTGTACGTGACCGCGTTCTTGACGTTCGGAATTTCCAACAACATTTGTGTGACCGTGTGTATGCAAGACAAGTTTGAGCCAACATTCCGTCGGAAAAAAATCCACGGTTTTGTTGTCGGAATGTCCGATCGTGAGATTTCACCCAGACAACAATAAGGACAGAGGCAGCAATAATTTTTACGGGTGGTTCTAGCTTACCCCTACTCTACTAAAATTGGTCACAGTTGAATTTGAACTTTGAAGGTTTGAGATGGAATAAGCATTCAGTTACCAGTATACAGAAAACACAAACTCTAACAATTCTGTTATAGTCCTGACCCTTTTGTCACTAGAACAAATACTTTTTTAGCCTATGTTCACACTGAGTGTGGGAATTAAGTTGCACAAGTTCAGCTGAACTCGCACAAATTCATTCCTGCATGTCAGTTCTGATTTTGGGGACGATTTCAGAGACATCTGTGCAGGTTTCTGCTCAGATGTCAATGGAAATTGCACCCCAATTGCACCCCAAAATCGCCAAAAGTAGTACAAAAACTACTTTTGGAAATCGGTGTGGCACCCTAAATGCGGCATCGCATTGATTAGGACGGTGCCATTGGCTGCAATTGCCGCAAATTTGACATACGATTTGACATGTAAAATCATCTAGTCAAATTGCACCAATGTGAACCAGGGCTTATGGTACATGGGACACTTGCCAAGACTGGTAAGTCTATTGCACTTAAAGTGTAACTACACTTTTGTTGGAGGAAAAAAGCAGATCTATACACTGTACATTACGAGGATTATAACAAACTTTGTAGTCCTACCTTTTTCTGTTCTGAAGAATGAGATTAATCAGAGTAATTTTGGTTTGTTCTTGCAAGACTGATTCCTGAATGGGAGGGCCTGCACTCGCTTTAATCACCCCGTGCACATTCAGGGCTGGTTCACACTAAAATGCAGTGAGGGAAAGGCACATCCCATGTGCGTTTCCCATACCGTACGTGAATCTACCACATTTGGGGCCACTGAACCTGGGTACTGCAAAAGCGGGGACTGCAGTTTTGTGCAACATGGTTTACAAAAGTAGGGACAACACAGAAAAGCATTCCAGTGTGAACCAGTCCTCAGTGTTGAAAAGAGGAGTGTTTCTGTGTCTGCATCCCTGCAAAATCCTGGATTGGTCCTTGAGGTAAATACATGAATCACTTCTGACAAGTCTACCTGACTCCAAAAGGAAAAAAGGTGACAGAGAAAGAATCTCCAACATCACAGCTCTGTTCCTGAGTGATGTGTGAGGGGGTGTGTCCCTTTCCTCCAATCAGATTTTAGAGCTCTCCTCACTAAGCTCTGCAGTGTCTAATTTCAGCCTTCCATCCCCTGTTTTGTGGATACTCAGACAAGCTTTATAAATACCTCTTCTCTACGAATGTAGAGAAGAGAAGACTGCAAATAAACAGGCACAACCTATTAAGGATGATTTATTTCATCTCTGTGTAGTCACTTCACTGGGTATATGTAAGGGTTTGCAACCACTTTAACCCTTAAACTTCCAAACAATCTCAATAGCTTTGATGAGGTAGCTACCACACAGCAAGGCTTCCCTTAATTTGCATTTAACAGTAGCTCAAACAAGAGAAATACAGAAAGGAGCGCCAGACCAAAACCATATGAAAGAGTCCAATATAATTTTAATTGTTGGTAAAAAAAAAGTCATCTAAAACAGTTAATGCTTTTCGGGGGCAACACCACAAAAAAAAAAACACACCACTCCCTCCTCCATCAGGGCTCAGCACATGAAAATAACTTAGACTTCACAGATCTATATTAGAACCAGTATTCAAATCTCAACATGGAGCAACAACTAGAAAGCAGCTGCTGCACAGTTGTTACTCAACATGGAGAGTTTAATATTGGTTCTAATATAGATCTGTAAGTCCATTCAAACTTTAACCTGTGTGGAGCCCTGGTGAAGTGGTGGTGTTGCACCTGAAATGTGTTGACTGTATTATATGATCTTTATATGTTTATATATGGTTATAATTACTGTCTGTATGTTCATTAGAATATTGAAAGTGGAGAGAAAGTGGAAAAGAGTGAAAACAAAAAATATCCAAGATCAAAACTTTTAAGTTGTCACTGCCACATGAATAAAGGGGAAATCTTAAAATTGGGCTTCCTGTTCTGGTGACAAGTGTCTAAGGCCGCATACACACGATGAGACATGTCCGCTCAAACATGTCCGACGGACCGTTTCCAGCGGACATGTCTCATCGGATTTTGGTCTGATGGCGTGTACACACCATCGGATGAAAATCCCCTCGGGCTGAGGACGCGGTGACGTGGCGGTGATGTTGACGCCGCCACGTCACCACTCCAGGAAGTAAAATACTTCCATACATGTGTCGAATCCATTCGACGCATGCGCAGAGATTTCTGTCGGACCAGTTTCAGCAGATAAATTTGATCGTGTGTAGGCGGCCTAAGAGAAAATTGCCCTTAGTTAACATTTCCTATTATACCCCAAGTTAAGAAAACAATAGATTTAGATATACTTTAGTGGTAAATTTGGCCTTGACCAGGCTTTTTTTCCCCACATTTTGCCCAAACAGTTCTAATTTTCAGTGTAGATATTCTGTTCTTTGATTTTATTTTCAACTAGCTTGAAATTCTAGGCATGCATAATTTTGCTTAAGGAGTGAATACTTTTCTCTCATACTCAGCTCAATTATGTTGATTAGCCGTAGCATTTCAAGTTGGTGATCTTCAAAGTTCATCATTACACCCAGTTTGGGAAGAAGAGGCCTGAACCTCTTCTAATAAAGCTTTGACTCTTAGGTGTTACATCAGAGCTGGTGGAAACATTTCAATTACACACTCCAACAAATACTCCAATGTGTTATATGACACAGCATTAGACACTTGAAGCACTTTGTAATGACTTTTGTTTTAATGAGTTATAAATACCTTTGCAAATGTGTGAAAAAGGAGAAGGAGAAACAAGAGCACTTTATGCTGTCACTGGAGAGACTTAGTACCCGACCGTGTAATTAGTTAAACCATTATTCTTCCTCCCAGGCTCATTTCATAACCCTATAAAAAGGATGCATTGCTACATTTAAAAAAAATGCAAGTATTGCAAATAAAGCCCACCAGGAAAAAAATTCAATCTAAACAGGAAAAGCAAATAATGTCTAAATACAAGAGGCACATGTATTCTTTCTTGAATCTTGGTGTGCTTTGTGTATTTCCTCTACATCCAGCGTGAAACTTTACCTCTGTACAGGAGCTTCCTGTAATAAAGATCAATCATTGCTGCTCTCTCTTCTTGTGCTTGATCTTGTATCTGCCCAGGCCTGTCATTTTTTTTTACAGGCAACCTGTAGTGAGTAGACTACTGGGTTCCTCCCATAGCTTTGCTCTCTGCACAGGCGAGGTAAAGCACAGTGCCGATGTCTTCTCTAATTTTGCTGGGTTTGCAATGGCATGCACACAAATTGGATTTTTTTTCAATTGGGGCTACTGAGGAATAGATTTAAATTAAAGTTTTTGTGTCTGGAGCTAAAACATTGAGCAATGATATGATGTAAACCTTAACAAAGTGTGCCGCATTGAAATGATGCACCTTTATGGTGTGGAAATTCAAAACTCACATACCAGGTTTTGGAGTGCCACCCTCGAAGGAGCCGCTTGGTGATTTTGGGTTCTCTGATCTGCTCCTCAACTCCAAGAATGACCTCAGCCCCTCTGGCTCACCTGGTTAAATAAAATGTCTTCTAAACCGCGCAGGTTTATAAAATAGCCAGGCTAATTTGCTGGTGTTTCTCATAGTAATTCCTACAGGCAAGGGTCTGTTCATATTAATACCACAGGCAGGGAATAATTCTGCAAGTATTTTCACGTGGTGTACTGTCTGTGTCCTCTGCACAATGTGCACCTAAAGCTATGTGGTGTGTGTACTGTCTGTGTCCTTTGCACAGTGTGCACCTAAAGCTACATAAAGCTGGTGTTCTCATATAAATTCCTACAGGCAGAGATCTGCTCATATTAATACCACAGACAGGGGATCATTCTGCAAGTATTTTCGCCAATCCTTGTTTCACTAAAAAAGCCAAAATTTAAAAAAAATCATTTGTCATTGGGACAGAAAGTGAGGTGCAATCTTCTGAACATATGTGCACAGACTGCAAAAAAAATGTTACAGGGGTGATAACCCTTCTCTATGTTTTGCAAAAAGATTTTTTGGCTGGAGCTACACTTTAAAAAAGTACCCGTTCAAAATTACAAACAGATTCTACTTAACAATAAACCTACAGTCCCTGTCTTGTTTGCATTGCCTGTATACTGCTGTTCAAAGTATATAGGGCCAAAGGGGCTATTGCAGGGACCAGACATTACATTAAAGCCGCAAGCAGTTTTAAATGACTTTTTTCTTATAGTATTGTCATTTTGTGCATTGCCCTGTTCATTTGTTATTTTCCTTTCCCCCCTTTCCAAGTTTGTGGGATAGTCTGCTGAATTTTTGGACATAATTTTTGTAGGGCAGCTGCCCAAGCCACTGAGGACATGGCTTATTTTTAGCGGGGGTGGATGTAGCGCCCTCCTAGGTAGATGCTAGGATGACAGCTATGCAAATTTAGGTGCTGTCTGCTTAACAGAGAGCTGTGATTGTTTAGTGAGGTCTGCTCAGTGTGCTCTGCTGCTGCTCATGCTGTCTTGCCAGGGCCGATCTGCCCTATAGGCTCACTATGCAAGCTGCTTAGGGCCCCACAAAGCTGCGGAGGACCCCCCAAATTACTAGAGGCCCCACCTGGTGAGAAGTCATTTTCAGCCCCTCACCCTGCTTATCAACTCACTGGCTGCATGGGAGAAGAGGTAAGAAGTTAACACCCCCCCACTTCTCACTTTAATATAAGATGTAATTTCCAACAGCAGAACACCCCCTCCCCCCGCTTCTCAACTTTAATGTGACAAGTCATCTTCAGCAGCCCCCTCACTTCTCAACTTTAATGTGACATGTCATTTGGCTTAGGGCCCCAGGGAGGTCAGGATCGGCACTGTGTCTTGCAAGTTCACACTGATCCAATAGCTATGGAGTATATTGGATACTGGGTAAAACTCTGACAGATAAGAGCATGGATGATTACACAACCTTAGACAATTAGATGGGAATGTGCCCCAAGGCATGCTGGGTAACTGTATTTATATCTAAAGAGTACATGGGCTCTGAGTCTTCCTCTACAGAGAGGTCCAGGTGGGGAGGGGGCTGCTGCCTCTCCTCAGTGTAGGTTGCCTTGTGGCCTAAGGTTGTCGACCTGAGGCCCTGAAACATGGAAGTTGCAACCCATGGTTCTTGTAAGAGCTGACTGAGGGAGGATGTCCATGGATCCTCTCAGGTACTGCTGAAGAAGGCTGCTATGTGTGCTTCAGGAGCCTTGTACAGACTCCCCACAGGGGATTCCTGAGACTTGTCCTGTAAGATTCCCTCTGGATGGTAGAAGTCAGCTACTGGGTGCAAGCTAAAGGGAACACTGGCTAGTGTCTTGAAGAGACAAAGTTCACTGAGTTCCTTCTGCTACAAAGGGACTTGTTCATTCCATAGAGGCACTGTATGGTCCTACAGATAATCTTCTTCACAGATCTATTGAAAGAGTTGTCATCACTTGTAAATATGTAATTTGGAGTATCCTACTAAATCCCTTCTCCTATCCAAATTCTCCAAATAAAAAAATAAATAAAAAAACCTTAGACTGATCAATGAAGATAACGAGCGGAAGAGTGTGTTCACCTGGCTGTGTGAAAATACCCTGTAACTGGCTGTGGATTAATCAGTGGGAGGCCCGGGCAAACCAATATCCAAGCGGCTCCTGCAGTGGTACCGCTACACTAGCAAACTGTTGTGCAGCCACTAGTATCTTACTAACCAATGATGCTTCAAGGGGGAAAGTTGTCATTCAATTGCAGTAGTATTAAATGAATGACCTCCAGCTGCAGCTTTTGGAGGTTTGGACAGGCGAGCAACCTAAATAGTTCACATCGCCCATGAACCACAAAGAGACAGGGTATTGTGTTAACTCAACCATTTTCTTTAAATTTTGCAATCCTGATTCACATTCTTACAGCTTTTTTTGTAATCTGTGTGACATTCAAATGATGAAAGTGTTTCATTTTTTAAATGCCCTTTCCTTATTGTGCATGGCTTTTCAACATTGGAAATTAACCACATTTTATTAGTTTTGTTTTTAGTCTTTTTTAATGTATTGCCCATGGGAGATGATATTATCATTTGTTTACTTGTGAACAGTTTGAAACATTCTTGTTTCTGTTGTGTTTCTTTTTAATGATATTATTTCCTCTTAGTCCCATTTTTGGAGAGAAGTCCTCAGCAATAGAAACTTGGATACATTTTTTCAGTATATTGCTGATGTTTAAAAAATCATACTATAGCTGCTACTTCCTAGATTTTACTTTGTTGAAACTTTTGTAATATGCTCCACATTTTCTTACATTAACAGGCCAAGCAAAGCATAATTTCTATTTATGACTTTTAAACTGTCACATAAAATTCTCTTGCAATACGTTTATAAATGTAAACCAGTTCCTGACGGCCGTACGACTATATACAGCCGCAGGGTGGTTCTAAATCTCTGGGAGGCCTAAACTGAGAAAAAAAAAGTTTAAAAAAAAATGGGATATTTATTATAGCAACAAGTAAGAAATATTGATATTTTTTTTTTCAAAATTGTCGCTCTTTTTTTGTTTATAGCGCAAAAAATAAAAAACACATCAAATACCACCAAAAGAAAGCTCTATTTGTGGGGAAAAAAGGACGTCAATTTTGTTTGGGAGCCATGTCGCACGACCACGCAATTGTCAGTTAAAGCGTCGCAGTACCAGAAGCTGATATAAGGTAAGCAAGAAAACTGCGCTAATTGGACATAAAACATAAACGCTAGGAGAGGGCAGCAGCTGTCGTGAGATAACAGAGAAATATAAAAACAATATAAATATAAAAACAAAAGCAAAGCTGCGCCCTTTTAAAATTGTATGATAATATGGCAAGGGTTAATGAAATCCGCAATCCCTAAGAATGGGACCACTGCTAATAAATCCTTGAAGCAAAGTTCTTTAGAAAAATCATCCATAAAGATCAGCCCCGATCGTTCACAGACTGCATCACATAAAGGAAATCACCCAGTGACAGATGGAAAACCAAAACGTGATCCCTTCACCAATAAATGGATGGCCACTTACCAGATGACAAAACGCGTCTGGAGGACTATGCAGTAACGTCACCACACTTCAGAGGGAGGGCTCCTATTGATTGCCGGCATTTTTGTTTTATATGCTGTTTTTATTCATTTGTATGTAAGTACAACTATTTTATTAAAACGTTATTGTTGAAACGGAGTTGCGCTATGGTGCACTTTCTCCTTCATCTCCTTCCCCGAATGACCATGAGTGTTGCAGACTAGTGTCCTGTTGGATCTTCTCTGATCGCCATCCCCAGGATTGCAAGGCCGCGGCTGGGTTATAGCCGACCGCTCATGTGGCTTGCCCTCTGGTAAGCGGCCATCCATTTATTGGTGAAGGGATCACGTTTTGGTTTTCCATCTGTCACTGGGTGTTTTCCTTTATGTGATTCAGTCTGTAAACGATCGGGACCGGAAGCTGATATTTCACCTGGGCAGGAGGGGGGTTTATGTGCCCAGTAAGCAAGTGGTTAATGTGCAAGCAGTGCCATACTATATATTTTTGTCTGCAATTCAGTTCTATGCATTCTAAGCTTTAAGTAGCTACTAATATCAAGTTTAGCTATCAGATTGTGAGATTCATCATCTACAGTGTGTATACACATGGTCAGTGTCTGTCTTATATCTCCATACCAGCAGTTCACCACATTTCACAGTTTGTTCAGACTGCCCTATCACTATGAAATTAAACCATGGAAATGACTGCAAGTGTATGAAAAAGCCAAGCAGAAGAATTTACTTTTTGCACTTATGTACGATTTTCTAATGTTTAATTTAAATAAAATAAAAAAACGGACCCCGTCCCCAAGGCTTTCCTCTTTAATCAGAGATAAAACACCTACCTCCTATACAGATATTTCTGGCTTTTTGTGCATCAATATTCCCTATTTTACAAAGTTCATAGAAGGCTACACTGGGTGCATGTATTCCTAGGAGTATGGGCTCCATACATTTCAGGGAAACACTTTACTTGAACTTTAATGCCCATAGTAGCATTGTATTATAAATTCAAACATGTTTTGTAAGCAACGGTAAATAACAACCATAAGTACAAAATTGTGTTGCCAGTCTATTAATGCAATAGCAAAACAACAAAGCTAGAACATTGTATTTAGAGTCTAACTCCTGCTTGATTGGCCTTCAGCTTCACTGCACACACCTCAATGCTGTATCACAACAGTAGGCCACACTAAAGAATGAATCCATATCTATGACTATAAAGCAATGAATACATAACATTTTGACAATTATAATTTGGAAGGAAGTTTGTCCAACACCAGCCAGCTTGTAAGTGAAATTGCTATGTTTCTCCCTTAAGACCACTTCTAAAAAACCTCACTGAGAGACAGTTCTTCCAGTCATGTAAGTACTTCCTCTTGCATTTTTTGTTCCAGTAATTTATCATTACAGCTTTGAATCCATTGAACTCATGTAGGCCCTTTGCTTTTGCCTCTGAATCCAGCTCCAGGCTAATGTAAGCAATGTATAGAGAACTAGACACTTGAAACCACCAATCCATGGTCAAATGTGGGATCATAGTAGATACATATTTTATATTTAGGATTAATTCATGAGGAGAGATTTGGGACTTTGGGAAAAGTTTTTCTATTTGAAAGTAGCATACATTTAAACCTGCATTTTAGGATCGTACAAGCTGATATCATCTTCATATTCTAACATGCTTCTACGTTTGACTATAGATTACTCAGCCAGAGTAAAGTGTGCATAGCACATACTGAACTCGTAGAGAAAAAAATGATGGTGGCTAGCGGGTTACATTTTCTATTTTACTATCTTCTTTTTTGGAAGAATATATATTAGTGGTGCAACAATGCTTGAGATTTGGATTTTTAATATATGCTGCCTGGAGGGTTGTAATAAACTCCGGAGAGGGTGGTAGAATACCTGAACCATCAAAACAACACAAACAGTCTGGAAAAAAAACAATCATCAAATGGCCCGCAGTAGAGATGTTTAACTACTGTTAACATCAGATTGTGTCTTTTTCTCTATCATGAAAATGCTGCCAGCAGAGAGGGAAAAAGAAGCATAAACTGCCTATGTGTTTATTTTAAATTGAACTTTCCTTTCAGGATAAGAGAGGACCTTGTATAATAGGACAACCAAACAAAATATTAAACTTTTAGAAATGTAGTTAATATGTGTAGCCAAGTGCGAGAGAGAGAACAAATTAGGACACTGTGCTGCAGCTGCTCTCTATGCCGTCACTGAACTGCTCATGCTGAATCTAATAACATTGTCTGCCTTTCACCAGCAGGGGGAGCACAAAAGCCAAAGGATCTCCATAGACTTGATTATTGGCCACATTGGACTGTGATGCTGTAGAATCCTATAGATTATTGAACTGCATCCACAAGGAGATAGTGTGAAGCAGGAGGAAAGGCTGTATTTCCCAGGCTGCAGAATATGGAACTTCTTGTTATGTTGCATGAAGACCAGAGTGAGCACACCTGGCTCTCTGGGTGTGCGCCCACTTGACACAAGCCCGAACATGAGATCTGGGTCCTGTGTGCCAAGGACTATAGAGAGTGGATCAGAATGCAGAGAGGCTTAGGGTTGACCTATTGACGGTACACAGACCTTTTCTGCAGAGAGATTGGAGGCATATTGGAGGTGCACAGGACTATTCCTGTGGGCTAAGGACCGGAGCCAATGCAGGCAGGTACAGAGAACAACTGAACAATGGGACTGTTGCTGCTGGATCACTGGGATTGGAAGTCAGTACTGCCATTAACTTGTCATTACTAGTATAGACTAAACACTTAGAGATCAGATATTTGACTAACAGCTCTTACCACTGCATGCAGACATTACTGGGATTGCACTTATAGTGGATATAAAGTGTTATAAGTGTTAACATTTTAGGTTTCAGCAATGTAAATAAAAAGAAGACAAAGATAAATAATTTCAGAACCTTTTATGTGATCTATAACTTAAATTCTTTTTTTTTGGGGGGGGGGGGGGGAATCATGTGGTTGCATAAGTGTGCACACCATCTTATTACTGGCGATGTAGCTGTGTTCAGAATTAAGCAATCACATTCAAGCTCATGTTAAATAGGAGTCAGTACACACCCTGCCATTATTTAAAGTGCCTCTAATTAACCCCAAATAATGTTCAGCTGTTCTAGTAAGTCTTTTGTGACATTTTCTTTGTCACATCCTACAGCAAAAGCCACGGTCCACAGAGAGCTTCCAAAGCATCAGAGGCATCTAATTGTTAAAATGTATCTGTCAGGGATTCTAGATGGACCAGGACTGTGTGCCTACACTGAGGAGACCAATACTGTATATAGTGGAAAAAAGGTGTTTATTTACAAAGGTGAGACAACAAGTGAAAACAGTGCACGAATAACACAAAGGCTATATACAGGTTTAGGGGAAATGCAATAATCATAAGCCAGAGCCAAGCCGGGGTCAAATACCAGAAATCATCAAAAGAGGCTGCAGACAGGGAAGGGGCAGGAAGGAAATGTCCAGGAGAGGGATCAGGTCAGGTCAGGTCAGAGGTCCAGAGCAGGTTCAGGGTCCGGTTAGTAAACAGATACCAGGGCGAGTTCTATTTGAACTCGCCGGGTATTTATAGTGGGTGTACTGATTGGGTTCAGGTCACACCTGAACGGAGCAAAGGCCAGGTGTTCCACACTGCCAGGGTCCATCCGCTGGTGGAGGTCAGTACTGCAAGACAGAATATCAATAGTACCAGCGGATGGACCTTTTCCTGACAGTACCCCCGTTGCCGGGGAAAGTCCAGAGTGACCAACTGGGCAATGGGAGGCTTGAGCCGAGAGGTGGGTACATCCGGGTCGTTGAGCTGGGCAGCAGGCACCGGGTCAGCGAACTGGGCAGCAGGCTCCGGGTCAGCGAGCTGGGCAGCAGGCTCCGGGTCATCGAGCTGGGCAGCAGGCTCCGGGTCATCGAGCTGGGCAGCAGGCTCCGGGTCATCGAGCTGGGCAGCAGGCTCCGGGTCATCGAGCTGGGCAGCAGGCTCCGGGTCCTCGAGCTGGGCAGCAGGCTCCGGGTCCTTGAGCTGGGCAGCAGGCTCCGGGTCATCGAGCTGGGCAGCAGGCTCCGGGTCATCGAGCTGGGCAGGAGGCTGGCAGACTGGCACAGGAACAGCAGGCTGGGCAGCGGACTGGAGGTCATCAAGCCGGGCAGCACACTGGAAGTCATCAACCTGGGCAGCACACTGGAAGTCATCAACCTGAGCAGCAGACTGGAAGTCATCAAGCTGGGCAGCGGACTGGAAGTCATCAACCGGGGCAGCGGACTGGAAGTCATCAACCGGGGCAGCGGACTGGAAGTCATCAACCGGGGCAGCGGACTGGAAGTCATCAAGCTGGGCAGCGGACTGGAAGTCATCAAGCTGGGCAGCGGACTGGAAGTCATCAACCTGGGCAGCACACTGGAAGTCATCAACCTGGGCAGCAGACTGGAAGTCATCAAGCTGGGCAGCGGACTGGAAGTCATCAACCGGGGCAGCGGACTGGAAGTCATCAACCGGGGCAGCGGACTGGAAGTCATCAACCGGGGCAGCGGACTGGAAGTCATCAAGCTGGGCAGCGGACTGGAAGTCATCAAGCTGGGCAGCGGACTGGAAGTCATCAAGCTGGGCAGCGGACTGGAAGTCATCAAGCTGGGCAGCGGACTGGAAGTCATCAAGCTGGGCAGCGGACTGGAAGTCATCAAGCTGGGCAGCGGACTGGAAGTCATCAAGCTGGGCAGCGGACTGGAAGTCATCAAGCTGGGCAGCGGACTGGAAGTCATCAAGCTGGGCAGCGGACTGGAAGTCATCAAGCTGGGCAGCAGACTGGAAGTCATCAAGCTGGGCAGCAGACTGGAAGTCATCAAGCTGGGCAGCAGACTGGAAGTCATCGGACTGGCAAGCTGGCACAGCAACATCAGGTTGGCAGGCTGGCACAGGAACGTCAGGTTGGCAGGCTGGCACAGGAACGTCAGGTTGGCAGGCTGGCACAGGAACGTCATGTTGGCAGGCTGGCACAGGAACGTCAGGTTGGCAGGCTGGCACAGGAACGTCAGGTTGGCAGGCTGGCACAGGAACGTCAGGTTGGCAGGCTGGCACAGGAACACCAGGGTTGCAGGCTGGCACAGGAACACCAGGGTTGCAGGCTGGCACAGGAACACCAGGGTTGCAGGCTGGCACAGGAACACCAGGGTTGCAGGCTGGCACAGGAACACCAGGGTTGCAGGCTGGCACAGGAACACCAGTTTGGCAGGCTGGCACTGGAGCAGGCTGGTCGGATGTCACAAGCTGGGCAGCTGGCACTGGAACTGGTAGAAATAAAAAGAAAAAAAGTTGCGCTCAGAAGGCACAAAATGACATTGTGAAAAAATATTAAACGTATCAATATGAGTGAATAAACAAAAAATATGTAAATAAATGAATAAACCACATCTAATTGGACAAGTGAAATCCAAATATGGTGATGAAAACAAGTGTGATGAGAGTGGTTTGCATTACAATCAAAACTTAATTAGTCCATTAAAGCTGGTATCACAAAGGTGTAAATAAATGGTATAATTGAATGATTGTCCAAAAAGGCAATGATGATCGTAGATTACAGTGTCCTAGGTAGGATTCACTATCGATCTCACAGAATTCTGCAGACACATCAGAAGGTAAGTAAAGATGTACTCTTACCAGATCCTGGCGTGATTCAGGCATGTCAATCCACTGGCATCTGAAGGGGGAGATCTCCTCGACCGCTTACAGTACTTCCTCATAGGACTGATAGGTTTCACTGGATCAAAATACTTCCCACTAGTGTAGACTCCTCGTCCAGTTCAAAGAACCAAGGGGGAGAAAAAACGAGGGCTCGCAATAGTGAAATACTTCCAGGAAGTTTATTAAATATGTGCAGCAAATTATACATTTAAAATTCGCGGCTAAAAAAGGTTAAAAGCAAAACAGCAGCAGAAAATAGTTACGTGCACCCGCGCTTCCGGGGTCACGTAAAACGCGGTGACGTTAGTGCGTGGCTCCGCCCTGACCGGTTTCGTCACAAAATGACGTTGTCAAAGGGCACGGGCGACGCACTGAACGTTCACCTTATATTCAATCAGAGACGCAACCAAGCCTCTCTTTCACATTGCAGTCTCCAATGAAAGGAGACCACAAAACCGGAAGAAGTAGGAGTAGAGATGGCCGGGAATCCGGAAGTACCCAACCAACGAGAGCAGACTAACACAGATAGGCATAATCTGTGTAAACATAGTCCGATCCAACCCGAAAGGCGGAACTCACTGGTCTCCCGACCTTCAGTCCTCCACATCATGTAATACCAACGAAACCGTTGTCTGTCACAAAACTTACATGTCATTTAACATCTTAAAAAAGGAACAAGAAATCAACATTTCTATATCCCCAAGTCGCAGCCTAATAAAGCCGCCACACAAAAAATCGGATTAAATCGGATTTCTATACCTCATCATGACATAGACAAAATATATATATATATACATACATTTTCATCATACTGCCAAAAAAAATATAAAGATCTAAAAATCTACATACAGAAATTAGATATAAATTATATACAATTGTATAAAATTAGCACATACATTTATATCTCAATAGTATCAAAAGGGGAAAAAGTTAGTATACCCTCTTTCATGCCCTATGCAGCCCTCTAGTAATTAATGAGGGAAAAAAAATTGCCATTATCTAGTACCAGAGATAGCTAGTGGGAACACAGTCCACTTCATCCCTCGCATCCACTGGAGAGAAAAGGAGAGAAGAAAAGAAGAAAAAAAGAGGAAAACCAAAACAAAAAATAGGGCATTGAGGCCCAGAGCAAGATTATGAGTTGTCTAAAAAAGCATTCACTTCTATGTCCACGTTTAGGCCCTGCGGTTTGAGACATTTTAAGCGATAAATCCAACTCATTTCTAGTTTAGAAATAGCTATCCTCTTAGATCCTCCTCTCCAGTGGGATTTGAGGATATCAATGGCAACAATAGAAGTGCCACTGGGGTTCCTAGCGTGCACTTCTCTATAGTGTCTAGAAACCAAGTGTTTTTTGTACCCCCTTCTTATATTGCCAATATGTTCATTAACTCTGACCTGAAAGGCTCTCACTGTACGTCCCACATATTGAAGACCACATGGGCAGGTCAGCAAATAAACCACATGGGTCATGGAACATGTAATAACAGATCGAATGTTAAAAGTTTGAGAAGTGCTATGAGAGACGAAACTCAAAGTTTTCCGTTCCTTCACTGCATTGACCTTACACACAGCACATTTTTTGCACTTGTGGTAGCCTATAATATTTTGAAAAAACATTGGTTTATTCCGAGGGGGATCAACCACTCCTGGGGCCAGGGAATCTCTTAATGAGGGGACTCCTCTAAAGACCACTTGGGGCAGTTCGGGAAGTGCAGGACCGAGGACTGGGTCCTCTTTGATCAGGTGCCAGTGTTTTCGAACCAATTTTTTGATAACATAATGTTGATTAGAATAATTGGTAATAAAAGGAGAAACAAATTGATTTTTTGCGCTACCGATTCGACTTCACATAGTTGTTTAAGGAGATCTTCTTCTAAGTAGCCTTTATCTACGAATCTTGATGTCAACATTTTGGCCTGCTCTCCAAAGTCTTCTATTTTACTACAATTGCGCCTAAGGCGCAAAAATTGGCTCTTAGGGACTGAGTCCAGCCAAGCTTTATGATGACAGCTATCGCGGGGGATGAAAGAGTTGCGGTCTGTTGACTTGAAAAAAGTGGAGGTCACAAATTGACCCTCCTCCACTCTTATTTCAAGATCTAGGAAGTTGATCTTCCTCTGATCCGCCTCATATTTGAACTCGATCCCCCTGTTGTTAATATTGAGAGAGTCCATAAAGTCATCCAAGGACTCCCTGGATCCTCTCCATAGGAGGAGGACGTCATCTATATACCTCGCCCACAGAACCAGTTCGGGT
Organism: Rana kukunoris; assembly: GCA_029574335.1. NCBI lineage: Eukaryota > Metazoa > Chordata > Amphibia > Anura > Ranidae > Rana > Rana kukunoris. The sequence goes on along the minus strand of CM056051.1, from coordinate 457,179,102 downwards.
CTGCGGTCCAGATAGACAACGTCCTCCTCCCACTTCCCCATAAAGAGGTTGGCCAGGCTGGGGGCACATTTGGCCCCCATCGCGACCCCACTCTCTTTTGCAGGAAGAAATTACCACTAAACCAAAAGAAATTATGGGTGGTTGCAAATTGGAGGAGATCCATGATAAATCTCTGCTGAACAGCAGATAAATCTGAATCTCTTTCCAAAAAATGTTTGACAGAGGAGATCCCCCAATCATGGGGTATGATGGTATATAAGGACGTCACGTCCGCAGTAACCAACCATAAACCCTCCTCATGTAAAATGCCATTCATAATGTTGATGACATGTTTGCTATCTCGGATGAAGGCTGGTAAGGCCCTAACAAGTGGTTGTAAGTAACCGTCTATATACTTCCCTGCCCTGGAAGAAATGGAGTTGATTCCACTAATTATGGGTCTCCCTGGCGGGTGAACTGGGACGTTAGTCCCCAAAAAGGCGAGTCACAGCTGACTGAATGGTATCAATACTTTAATGATGCTGGTGTCAAATTTTTGCAGTTTTTAGCTCAGCGCAAGAAGTGTAAATTGACCCGTTTAGACACTGAAATTAAACTTATTAAGGAGAAATTATGTCCCCTTACTAACAGTGAGGAATATAAAGAGCGATCTTTGGCCCTTAAAAAACTGTTGGAAAAAGAAGAGATTGAACAAAAAAACAAGAAAAAGAAAAAGTTTAATAGAGATGTAGGAGATTATAAATCTGGTTTAGTATTTGAATGGCAGAGCAAAATCCAAGAAAATGGGGGGGATAATACAGAGATGGATACAGTTCCTGTGGCCAATCAAAATTTGGGTAATTCAACTAACCTGAGACCACCTCCACATACACCAAATAGACCAATTTTACGCCCTAGAAAAGTCTCCTACAAATCCCCTGGGAAGGAGAGACGTTCTCAACCATCCCACCCTCAAAAAGTGAGGGATACACATAATAAAGGGCCTCCTGCTAAATCGCCTAATTGGAGAAATAAATCAAAAAATCGTAACTCCGAATCCTCCTACCGTGAAACTAATGACCTTGGGAGACCGCCTTGGAGACCCCAGGATGAGGGACGATATGATTACCCTATTCCAGTGAGTAATCGCTTCCAACCTCTACAGGATTTTCGCCCATTTGGGGGACCATATCAACAGATGGCCACCCCTATAGGATGGAATAGAGATGAGAGGCCGCCATATTTTTATCCTCCACCCCCCCCTTCTCCCTTCTGTCCCCCTAGGTCTATTAATCCATATAATTATCACTATCAGCAGGATCAATGGAGAGATAGGGAACCCAATCAATATAAGGATTTTCCCAGGTCCAATTAAAATCAACAAAGACCAGGAGACAGAAGAGAGGAACCAGAGGGGGGAGGAAATCAAAGAACAAAAAGAAAGAGAGTATAGTAGGTCAGGGGATCTTTAATCTCAGCACTGTCACGCTGACGTCAGAGGAGATCACCCTTCTTGACAAAGGATTAAAGTTTGCCCCTCCCCAATCATTAAATAAATTTGACACCCATATGGATATACATAAATTCTCTAGAAAATTGAGTATGAAAAGATGTTTTCTCTCTAAACCCACTAGAGAACTTACAAATGTAGACACAGATGTCCAACACTCCAACTTGTCCAATGCTTCCCTGTTTAATCCTCCGGGAGGATTGGCACCTAATATTAAAGTCTTTAGGGATGTATTATTGAGAGATCTTGAGAAAATCAATATTAGAAAGACCAGACTCAGTAACTCTTTAAAAATGGGTTTTGTCCAACTCTGTGAAGAGAAACGTATCGTTATCCGCCCCGCTGATAAAGGGGGCGGAATAGTGATACTTAATAAGAGTGACTACCTAAAGGAACTTGACCTTCTGGTAGGGGATAGGGATACTTATTCTCCGCTAGTTGGGGATCCCCGGTCATCTTATAAGAGAGTATTGTCAAAAATAGTGAAGGAAGGATTTAAATCAGGAGTTCTGAATAAAAAAGAAAAAGCTTTTCTCATCCCAGCCTCCTCTAGGATTCCAGTGATCTATTACCTGCCCAAGATCCACAAAGATCCAGTTCACCCGCCAGGGAGACCCATAATTAGTGGAATCAACTCCATTTCTTCCAGGGCAGGGAAGTATATAGACGGTTACTTACAACCACTTGTTAGGGCCTTACCAGCCTTCATCCGAGATAGCAAACATGTCATCAACATTATGAATGGCATTTTACATGAGGAGGGTTTATGGTTGGTTACTGCGGACGTGACGTCCTTATATACCATCATACCCCATGATTGGGGGATCTCCTCTGTCAAACATTTTTTGGAAAGAGATTCAGATTTATCTGCTGTTCAGCAGAGATTTATCATGGATCTCCTCCAATTTGCAACCACACATAATTTCTTTTGGTTTAGTGGTAATTTCTTCCTACAAAAGAGGGGGGTCGCGATGGGGGCCAAATTTGCCCCCAGCCTGGCCAACCTCTTTATGGGGAAGTGGGAGGAGGACGTTGTCTATCTGGACCGCAGACCCGAACTGGTTCTGTGGGCGAGGTATATAGATGACGTCCTCCTCCTATGGAGAGGATCCAGGGAGTCCTTGGATGACTTTATGGACTCTCTCAATATTAACGACAGGGGGATCGAGTTCAAATATGAGGCGGATCAGAGGAAGATCAACTTCCTAGATCTTGAAATAAGAGTGGAGGAGGGTCAATTTGTGACCTCCACTTTTTTCAAGTCAACAGACCGCAACTCTTTCATCCCCCGCGATAGCTGTCATCATAAAGCTTGGCTGGACTCAGTCCCTAAGAGCCAATTTTTGCGCCTTAGGCGCAATTGTAGTAAAATAGAAGACTTTGGAGAGCAGGCCAAAATGTTGACATCAAGATTCGTAGATAAAGGCTACTTAGAAGAAGATCTCCTTAAACAACTATGTGAAGTCGAATCGGTAGATAGAGGTTCGCTTCTACAGGACAAATGTGTCTCCACGGGGAGCGCAAAAAATCAATTTGTTTCTCCTTTTATTACCAATTATTCTAATCAACATTATGTTATCAAAAAATTGGTTCGAAAACACTGGCACCTGATCAAAGAGGACCCAGTCCTCGGTCCTGCACTTCCCGAACTGCCCCAAGTGGTCTTTAGAGGAGTCCCCTCATTAAGAGATTCCCTGGCCCCAGGAGTGGTTGATCCCCCTCGGAATAAACCAATGTTTTTTCAAAATATTATAGGCTACCACAAGTGCAAAAAATGTGCTGTGTGTAAGGTCAATGCAGTGAAGGAACGGAAAACTTTGAGTTTCGTCTCTCATAGCACTTCTCAAACTTTTAACATTCGATCTTTTATTACATGTTCCATGACCCATGTGGTTTATTTGCTGACCTGCCCATGTGGTCTTCAATATGTGGGACGTACAGTGAGAGCCTTTCAGGTCAGAGTTAATGAACATATTGGCAATATAAGAAGGGGGTACAAAAAACACTCGGTTTCTAGACACTATAGAGAAGTGCACGCTAGGAACCCCAGTGGCACTTCTATTGTTGCCATTGATATCCTCAAATCCCACTGGAGAGGAGGATCTAAGAGGATAGCTATTTCTAAACTAGAAATGAGTTGGATTTATCGCTTAAAATGTCTCAAACCGCAGGGCCTAAACGTGGACATAGAAGTGAATGCTTTTTTAGACAACTCATAATCTCGCTCTGGGCCTCAATGCCCTATTTTTTGTTTTGGTTTTCCTCTTTTTTCTTCTTTTCTTCTCTCCTTTTCTCTCCAGTGGATGCGAGGGATGAAGTGGACTGTGTTCCCACTAGCTATCTCTGGTACTATATGATAATGGCAATTTTTTTTTCCTCATTAATTACTAGAGGGCTGCATAGGGCATGCAAGAGGGTATACTAACTTTTTCCCCTTTTGATACTATTGAGATATAAATGTATGTGCTAATTTTATACAATTATATATAATTTATATCTAATTTCTGTATGTAGATTTTTAGATCTTTATATTTTTTTTGGCAGTATGATGAAAATGTATGTATATATATATATTTTTTGTCTATGTCATGATGAGGTATAGAAATCCGATTTAATCCGATTTTTTGTGTGGCGGCTTTATTAGGCTGCGACTTGGGGATATAGAAATGTTGATTTCTTGTTCCTTTTTTAAGATGTTAAATGACATGTAAGTTTTGTGACAGACAACGGTTTCGTTGGTATTACATGATGTGGAGGACTGAAGGTCGGGAGACCAGTGAGTTCCGCCTTTCGGGTTGGATCGGACTATGTTTACACAGATTATGCCTATCTGTGTTAGTCTGCTCTCGTTGGTTGGGTACTTCCGGATTCCCGGCCATCTCTACTCCTACTTCTTCCGGTTTTGTGGTCTCCTTTCATTGGAGACTGCAATGTGAAAGAGAGGCTTGGTTGCGTCTCTGATTGAATATAAGGTGAACGTTCAGTGCGTCGCCCGTGCCCTTTGACAACGTCATTTTGTGACGAAACCGGTCAGGGCGGAGCCACGCACTAACGTCACCGCGTTTTACGTGACCCCGGAAGCGCGGGTGCACGTAACTATTTTCTGCTGCTGTTTTGCTTTTAACCTTTTTTAGCCGCGAATTTTAAATGTATAATTTGCTGCACATATTTAATAAACTTCCTGGAAGTATTTCACTATTGCGAGCCCTCGTTTTTTCTCCCCCTCGGTTCTTTGAACTGGACGAGGAGTCTACACTAGTGGGAAGTATTTTGATCCAGTGAAACCTATCAGTCCTATGAGGAAGTACTGTAAGCGGTCGAGGAGATCTCCCCCTTCAGATGCCAGTGGATTGACATGCCTGAATCACGACAGGATCTGGTAAGAGTACATCTTTACTTACCTTCTGATGTGTCTGCAGAATTCTGTGAGATCGATAGTGAATCCTACCTAGGACACTGTAATCTACGATCATCATTGCCTTTTTGGACAATCATTCAATTATACCATTTATTTACACCTTTGTGATACCAGCTTTAATGGACTAATTAAGTTTTGGTTGTAATGCAAACCACTCTCATCACACTTGTTTTCATCACCATATTTGGATTTCACTTGTCCAATTAGATGTGGTTTATTCATTTATTTACATATTTTTTGTTTATTCACTCATATTGATACGTTTAATATTTTTTCACAATGTCATTTTGTGCCTTCTGAGCGCAACTTTTTTTCTTTTTATTTTTGCTTTTTCATGTATATCACATGTTTAAGGTTGCTGCTGGATACCTTTGTTCACCTATTTGTTCATTTATTTATTTCATAATTAATTAATTTAATTATTTTATTAAGCAATTTGTTCATTAATTTGCTGTTATTAATTTTATATTAATTAATTCATTCACCTTTAGCGCGAGAAATTTCCCCTTTGGATAGAACTGGAACTGGTAGAGCAGCTGGCACAGGGACAGATGGCACCGGGACAGGTTGAACAGAGGGCACTGGGACAGGCTGGGTAACTGGCACGATGGTATGAGTTGGGAAATATTTCCGTTTCTTTTTGGACTTAGTCACTACAGGTTTGTTAACAGAAGTGATGTATGAAGCGGATGGAGATAAGTAGGCGGAAGGATTGGAGTATGGCAGAGACACAAGGGATGGTGACTGGAGGAGGTTTTTGTGGAGTAGTTACAGGTGGATTAAAGGCAGGGTAGGTACAATTAGTAGAAACTGGGTAGTAATATTTGGTGGGATGTGGAATTATCTGGGCTGGAGTTGCCATTGGTGATGGACAGATGGATCCTTGGGAAGGCAGGTGGTTAATAGTAGGACTGGAACGGACAGGTGGATTAAAGGCAGGGTAGGTACAATTAGTAGAGATTGGGTAGTAATACTTGGTGGGAAGCGGAACTAACTGGGCTATAGCTGAGGTTGTCATTGGCAATGGACGGCTAGAACCTTGGGAAGGTAAGTGGTTAATGGTGGGGCTGGAATGCAGTGGCTTGGCTGGAAGCAGGAGATCTGACCATGCCTGCAGCACAGGTTGAACAAAGGCTGGTTCACACACACCTTGTTTAATCAAAGACTGCACTGAACTGATGCAGTCAGATAACTTCTGCTGGGAACAAGAGCAATAGTGCTCATCAAAGGAGGCTGGATCATCCTCCATCAACCATACCAGGGATTCAACTTGGTCAGGACTGAAGGGGGGAGAGAAGTCATCACCACCAGCTGGAATAACTGACAGGGCTGGTTTAACACATAACTTGATAAATGGCTGAACATCATTGTAAGACATATAACCCAGATCCACCATGGAATGAGCCGATCGGATGGCTTCCATCAGCTGATCCCTTGTCCATCCCTCCAACACCTGACGACAATACTCCTCATCCTCCTCTGCTAGCAGAGAAAAGTAAGTAATTTCATTGAAATCCATGTTTCAACAAAAACTCACTACAACAGGATGGTTCCCTATGCAGGCACGTCTGGTCAAATGGCCCTGGTATACTGTCAGGGATTCTAGATGGACCAGGACTGTGTGCCTACACTGAGGAGACCAATACTGTATATAGTGGAAAAAAGGTGTTTATTTACAAAGGTGAGACAACAAGTGAAAACAGTGCGCGAATAACACAAAGGCTATATACAGGTTTAGGGGAAATGCAATAATCATAAGCCAGAGCCAAGCCGGGGTCAAATACCAGAAATCATCAAAAGAGGCTGCAGACAGGGAAGGGGCAGGAAGGAAATGTCCAGGAGAGGGATCAGGTCAGGTCAGGTCAGAGGTCCAGAGCAGGTTCAGGGTCCGGTTAGTAAACAGATACCAGGGCAAGTTCTATTTGAACTCGCCGGGTATTTATAGTGGGTGTACTGATTGGGTTCAGGTCACACCTGAACGGAGCAAAGGCCAGGTGTTCCACACTGCCAGGGTCCATCCGCTGGTGGAGGTCAGTACTGCAAGACAGAATATCAATAGTACCAGCGGATGGACCTTTTCCTGACAGTATCAGTCAGTAAAAGGGTACAAAAGAATTTCCAAGGCATTAGATATACCATGGAACACAGTGAAGAAAGTCAAAATCCAGTGGAGAATATATGGCACAACAGTGACATTACCAAGAACTGGACGTCCCTCCAAAATTGATGAAAAGAGAAGACAAAAACTAGTCAGGGAGGCTGCGAAGAGGCTTACAGCAATATTAAAGGATCTGGCAAGTACTGTCTGTGTAGTACATGTGACAACAGTCCCGTAATCTTCATATGTCTGGGCTATGGGGTAGAGTTGCAAGATGGAAGCCTTTTCTTATGAAGAAAAACATTTAAACTTTGCAAAAACACATCTGAAGTCTCCCAAAAGCATGTGGGATAATATTTTATGGTCTGAGGAAACCAAAGTTGAACTTTTTGGCCATAATTCCAACAGATATGTTTGGTGCAAAAACAACACTGCACATCACCAAAAGAATACCATACACACCATGAAGCATGGTGGTGGCTAGTGTTGCTCACGAATATTCGCATTGCGAATATTCGCTACAAATATTGCATATTCGAGTATTCGCGAATAACTCGAATATTGCGGCGAATATTCGCTATGGCGAATATTCGTATTTTTTCAAATTTATTTGTAAAACAGATCACATCCTAGTGATCTCCATCGACGTCTAAAAGCATTGCTGGTATGATTAGAGAGAGACCCTGGGCCGAGTAGCTGATGCGATTATTTTATGTTGCCGAAAATTCGCATTGCGAATTTTCGGCAACATAAAAGAATCGCATCAGCTACTCGGCCCTTCTTTTGCATCAGAGCCAATCAGAATAACTCGAATATTCGGCAAAAGGAATATTGCGCGATATTCCTTTTGCCGAATATTCGAGTTATTCTGATTGGCTCTGATGCAAAAGAAGGGCGGAGAAGATAATCGCGCAATATTCCTTTTGCCGAATATTCAAGTTATTCGGATTGGCTCTGATGCGCCCTTCTTTTGCATCAGAGCCAATCAGAATAACTCGAATATTCGGCAAACGGAATATTGCGCGATTATCTTCTCCGCCCTTTTGCATCAGAGCCAATCAGAATAACTTGAATATTCGGCAAAAGGAATATTGCGCAATATTCCTTTTGCCGAATATTCGAGTTATTCTGATTGGCTCTGATGCAAAAGAAGGGCGGAGAAGATAATCGCGCAATAGGAATATTGCGCAATTATCTTCTCCGCCCTTCTTTTGCCCCCTTATTCTCCTTTCTTTTAAGTAGAGTTAGTGTAGAGTTAGTGTTTAGTGCATATTAGTTTAGTAATACAGGAAATGATCTCCGTTTATGAGAATTTCGCAATCATTTTCGCATTAGCGAAATTTCGCAATTTTTTTTTGGATAAAATATCACGAATATTCGATATTAGCGAATATTCGCGAATATTCTTCTATATATTCGCGCAATATCGCGAAATCGAATATGGCGTATTCCGCTCAACACTAGTGGTGGCAGCATTATGCTTTGGGGCTGTTTTTTTTCAGCTGGAACAGTGGTCTAAGTCAAGGTAGAGGTAATTATGAACAGTTTCAAATACCAGTCAATATTGGCACAAAACCTTCAGGCTTCTGCTAGAAAGCTGACAACAACCAAAAGCATACATCCAAATCAACAAAGTAATGGATTCACCAGAAGATTAATAACGTTTTGAAATGGCCCAGCCAGAGCCCAGACCGGAATCCCATTGAAAATGTGTAGGGTGAGCTGAGGGCTGTGCACAAGAGATGCCCTTGCAATCTGTCAGATTTGAAATGCTTTTGCAAAGAAGAGCAGGCACATATTTCCAAGTCAAGATGTGCCATGCTGATAGACTCATACCCAAAATGACTGAGTGTTGTAATAAAATCAAAAGGAGCTTCAACAAAGTATTAGTATAGGGTGTGCACACTTATGCAACCATATTGTTATTTTTTTCTTCCCTCCACCTAAAAGATTTCAGTTTGTTGTTCAACTGAGTTCTACAGTTTATAAGTGACAATAAAGGTGGAAAAAGTTCTGAAATTATTTATCTTTGTATATTTTTTTTACATCACAGAAATCTGACATTTTAACAGGGGTGTGTAGACTTTTTATATCCACTGTATGTATACCACCCTAAAGACTGGACACCAACATTAGCTGACTTAAGAACTAGGGCAGAGGACTGTATCTTAACCTCCCTGGCGGTATCCCCGAGCGTGACTCGGGGTGTTTTTTTCTTGCTGAGATCGGTATCCCCGAGTCACGCTCGGGGTAGACATGCAGAGCCTGCAGCGCGCGCTGTCTTACCTTCTTCCTGGATCCAGCGATGCATCCACGCTGTGTGAGCGAGCGGATGCTCGCTCGATTCACAAAGCATCCCCGTGTGCTGCCGAGCTCCGTTCCCTGCGACGTTACGACGCACGGGAGTGGAGAACGGCGCCAAATTCAAAAAAGTAAACAAACACTTTACATACAGTATACTGTAATCTTATAGATTACAGTACTGTATGTAAAAAATACACACCCCCTTGTTCCTAGTGGTCTGTCCAGTACCCTGCATGTTATACTAGACTTTTATCCTGAAACCTAGATAATGGTCTATTATATATGGTAAAGTAATTGTAAAGGCATTCTGTGCATAAGGATAAAAAACCTTTTGTTTGCAGCATCCCCCCCAGCCCCCCCAAATACTTACCTGAGCCTAATATCGATCCAGTAATTTGCACAAGAGCAGGGGCTCTCCAGAGTCTCTCCATCCTCATTGGCTGAGACACAGCAGTGGGAGCCATTGTCTCCCACTTCTGTCATTTACAGCCAGTGAGGAGGGAATGGGGGCGGGGCTGAGCCTCATTTGGTGTGTCTTATGGACTCGGGAGTTAGCATGCACAAGTGACCCCCAAAGCAAGTCGAAACTCATCAAAGATGAGGGGCCAGGAGTGGCGGTGAGAGACCCTAGAAAAGGAGGATCAGTGCAAAACCACTGCACAGAGCAAATAAGACATGTTTTTTTTATTAAAATCAAAATCAATAAGCCTTTATTAGCACTTTTTTGAGGGACCCCACACAAGAAAAAATAAATGTGTGGGCTTCCTATTCTGCTCCTCCTTACACCTCACCTTTCATTTCTACCCCTGCTATATTTCATGACCTTTAAGTAGAGATGAGCCTGAAGTCAATCGTAAGTGCTGTTTGCGTCAAATTTGAAAGCCGTGGAACACTGTTAAAGTCTATGGCCCAGATTCACAGAGAGTGGGCGCACATTTACGCCGGCGTAGCGCACAGAGGCATGCACTGTATTCAGCAAGCTATTGCTCACCAAGATATGACAGCATAGCGTATTTTCGAAGGCGCAGGCCAGCGTAAGTGGAAGTGGGCGTGACCCCATGCAAATGATAGTCCGAGCATGGTGCAGTGTTTTATTCCCGGCGTATCACGAACTGCGCATGTGCTGTGACGTAGCCGTTACATGGACGCATGAAACAGCACCCTTATGCGCATGCTCACAACAATGCCGGCACAACTGCCTAAGCTACGCCTGATCACTATGTATGCCGTGAACGTAACGTGCGCCCAATACGCCGGCCTGTGTTCTCTGGGGCAGACCTTTGCATGTCTATTGCTGGGTTGTGCCTCATCTATGGGGAATAACTTTACGCGGGACGTACAACTTACGCAAACATTGTATAACATGCGTTGGGCGCACGTACGTTCGTGAATCGTCATATTTCCCTTATTTGCATATTTGAATGCCTAATCAATGGGAGAAGCAACATGCGTCCAAACCATATTTGCGCCCACGCTACGCCGGCGTAAGTAGGATACAGTATGTCGGGGTAGGATGGCCTGTTTTTAGACGTATGTTGGTTTTGTGGGTCTGGCGCACACATACGCCAGACGCATGTCGGGTAAAGTGATTTACGTTGGCGTAAGTGCTTTGTGAATCCTGGCCTATGAGACACTAACATGAAAAAGTGCTATTTGTTAAGGCTTATATGCAAGTTATTGCCATAATATGTGTATGGGGACCTGGGTCCTGCACCAAGGGACATGTATCAATGCAAAAAAATAAAAATAAATTTCAGTAGCAGTGATTTTAATAATGCTTAAAGTGAAACAATAAAACATTTATATTAATTTAAATATTGTGCCTGGGGGTGTCAGTAGTATGCCTGTAAAGTAGCACATCCTTCCCGTATTTAGAACAATACCACAGCAAAATTACATTTAAAACTGCTTGCGGCTGTAATGTATTGTTGGATCCCAGCAATATAGATACAAATCATTGAAAAAATGGCATGGGTCCCCCCCAGTCCATTACCAGGCCTTTTGGGTCTGGTATGAATATTAAGGGGAACCCCACACCAATTTATATTTTAAAAATGCACATGTGTCCCCCTAAAATCCATACCAGGCCCTCCAGGTCTGGTATGGATATTAAGGGGAACCCGGCATCAATTTTTTTTTAAATGGTATAGGGGACCCTCAAAGTCCATACCAGACCCTTCAGGTCTGGTATGGATTTTAAGGGGAACCCAGCGCCAAAATGTAAATAAAAATGGTGTAGGGTGCCCCCAAAATCCATATCTGAGCACGCAACCTGGCATGCCGCAGGACAAGGGGAGGCGAGAGAGTGCCCTCCCTCCAGAACCATACCAACCCACATGCCCTTAACATGGGGAGGATGTTTTTTTATAGATAGATGTTCCCCAGGACAGTACCTGAACCCCCATACCCTTTGTATGCCCAATAACTTGGATTTTTCCAGTTCGGGTCCTATAGACTTCAATAGGGTTAGGGTTAGTTATTCAGCTCTGAATTTTCACGATGTTTGAGCATTCTCTGGATCGTTCAGCCCATCTCTTGTGCTGACTATACAGGACACAAAAAATGTACTAGGTCTATTTCTTCCTAGCCAGCTTGTGTACTGTTAACATTGAGTTGTGGGCATCCCAGACTGATCAGGGGGTTTGTGAAGTTCAGTACAGAGGAAGGCAAGTCCTCTGTAAGGTTACCCTAGTGCCAGAGGCAAACAGCAATTAAACTATCACTGTGTTTAATTATGATTCTAGTCAGGAAGTGAATGGGCAAACACCATTTTGCCACATCACTTATAGTGCTGTCAGCTGCTTGAGAGCAATCATCACTCCACATGACAATTGTGTCTGTCTCACAACAGCATCCCCCTATGTATTATATTCTGGTATTTGTGTAACACAGACCCTATACCTGGTAGGCACCCCCCGGTTCGGTTTGCAGCAGAACAAAAAATTTGTTCGAACAAGTAAACACCGTGAACACGTGAACACCGTTAAAGTCTATAGGACACAAACATGAAAAATCAAAAGTGCTAATTTTAAAGATTAATATGCTAAGTTATTGTCATAAAAAGTGTTTGGGGACTCGGGTCCTGCCCCAGGGGACATGTATCAATGCAAATTTTGTTTTTTTAAAACTGCTGTTTTTTCGGGATCGGTGATTTTAACCGCTTAATGACCACCGCATGTATACTGTATATACGTCCACAGAATGGCACGTTCAGGCAGATGGACGGGCTGGCACGTCCCTGCCTTCCCGCGGGTCGGGGGTCCAATCGGGACCCCCCCCGCTACATGCGGCCGTCGGTAAGCCTCTGGGAGGATGAGGAGGGCGGCTGTTTGTTTCTGTCCGCCCCCTCACGATCGCTCCCAGCGAATCTGCCCCCCCCCTCTGCCCGCCCTCTGTCTGTGTAATGTAAACACAGGCAGAGGAAGTGATGTCACCTCTCCTCTTGGCGGTATTTTCGTTCCGGCGAGAGGAGAGAAGACATCACAAGTGAGTTGCACAACACTACACTGACACCAGTACACATAGGCGCACTTAACCCCTTCAGATCAACCCCCCAGCCCCCTATCACAGTGTCACTAATAGCAGTAATCATATATTTACTGATCACTGCATTTAGTGTCAGTGTGACAGTTAGTGTGACAGGCAGTTAGTGTTAGGTCCAGGGTAGCCCCCTACCCCCCTAATAAAGGTTTAACCCCTTGATCACCGCCCTAGTTAACCATTTTCCTTCCTATTTAGAGTGTCACTAAGCGATCGGTTTTCTGATCGCTGTATTAGTGTCACTGTTGCCGCTAGGTAGCTCGTTTTTTTTTTATTGCGATTTTTTTTTTACTAAAGACATGTGGCTGAATACATTTTGGCATAAATGTTTGACTTAAATTTAGTTTATTCGATTTTTCTTATAACAGAAAGTAGAAAATATATATATTTTTTTCAAAATTTTCTGTCTTTTTCCGTTTATATCGCAAAAAAGAAAAATCGCAGAGGAAATCAAATACCATCAAAAGAAAGCTCTATTTGTGGGAAGAAAAGGACGCAAATTTGGTTTCGGTACAACATTGCAATTACCAGTTAAAGCAGCGCAGTGCCAAATTGTAAAAACACCTTTGGGCATTTAGCAGCATATTGGTCCACGGCTTAAGTGGTTAATAATGCTTAAAGTGAAACAATAAAAGTAAAATATTCCTTTAAATTTCATACCTGGGAGTTGTCTATGGCCGTACAGACGATCGGACATGTCTGCGGAAACTGATCTGCGGACCAGTTTCAGCGGACATGTCTCCTCGTGTATACGCGGCCTAAGTCTGGTAGCTGGTTACTCTTTCTTGTTGTTGGAAGATGTTCCTGCAAACTTATGTGGGAGGATCAACCTGTGGACTATTTTGCAGTAGCTGGTCAGGTAGCATAGTGAGATGAATGTGATATGGGCTGGGGGCATAAGAAAGAGAAAACTGTTGTAGCTGGACTGTAGAAAGGATTTATCACATTCACAAAATAAGAAATAATAATAATAATGTGTGAATATGCTCAGCAACATCTCTAAGCAGTATAGTTCCACGTTAACATAAAATATAAATAATTTCAGGTCAACTTTACATTTGAAACCTTGGAGAGTACTTCATGTTTATTTAACCACTTAAGACCCGGACCAAAATGCAGGTAAAGGACCTTGCCCCTTTTTGCGATTCGGCACTGCGTCGCTTTAACTGACAATTGCGCGGTCGTGCAATGTGGCTCCCAAACAAAATTGGCGTCCTTTTTTCCCCACAAATAGAGCTTTCTTTTGGTGGTATTTGATCACCTCTGCGGTTTTTATTTTTTGCGCTATAAACAAAAATAGAGTGACAATTTTGAAAAAAATTCAATATTTTTTACTTTTTGCTATAATAAATATCCCCCCAAAATATATATATATATTTTTTCCTCAGTTTAGGCCGATACGTATTCTTCTACCTATTTTTGGCAAAAAAAAATGCAAAAAGCGTTTATCGGTTGGTTTTCGCAAAATGTATAGCGTTTACAAAATAAGGGATAGTTTTATTGCATTTTTATAAAAAAAAAATTTACTACTAATAGCGGAGATCAGCGATTTTTTTCATGACTGCGACATTATGGCGGACACTTCGGACAATTTTGACACATTTTTGGGACAATTGTCATTTTCACAGCAAAAAAATGCATTTAAATTGCATTGTTTACTGTGAAAATGACAGTTGCAGTTTGGGAGTTAACCACAAGGGGGCGCTGTAGGATTTGTGTGTTCCCTGTGTGTGTTTACAACTGTAGGGGGTGTGGCTGTAGGTGTGACGTCATCGATAACGTCCCCCTATAACAGGGATGACGTGATCGATGGTGTGGCCACAGTAAAGCACGGGGAAGCCGTGTTTACACACGGCTCTCCCCGTTCTTCAGCTCCGGGGACCGATCGCCGCACTCCAGCGGCGATCGCGTCCGCGAGTCCCGGTCCCGGAGCTTCGGACCGGGTCACGGGAGCGCGCCGCGGGCGCGCGCCTGTGACCCATGGCTGGGTACTAGAACCAACGTATTTATACGTTGATGTGCCCAGCCGTGCCATTCTGCTGACGTAAATGTACAGTAGGCGGTCCTTAAGAGGTTAAAATAAAAAAAATAAAAAAAATTCCAGCGATGTAATTCAGTCTCTCGGTGTCTGTCCAGTGATGTAATCCCATCTCTCCATGTCCAACTAAGATTCTCCAGCGATGCTCCAGTCTCCACTTAGTCTCCAGCGAGGAATGAAACCCACGCGACACGTAAGGGGGGTGATCACTGTTTTTTTCAATGACTTTGATCTGTATTGCCGGGACCCGATAATTCATGAATAGCCGCGAGTAGTTTTAAATTACTTTTTTCCTTTAGAAATTACATTTTGTGCAGAGACAGTTCTAAACAAGGGAAACATGCGATTCTTTACAGGCATACTATAGACAGCCCCCGGGTATGAAATTTAAAGGAATATTTCACACCCTACAATCGCAGTAGCACTTATGGCCTGGAATCACTTTTAGAATTCCACCACTCAAGCGACCCCTTTAGTTAAACTTTTGCTACCTCTAGAAGTATTTACATTTTTGATCACCAATTATCCTTAAAAAACTGGCAGTTGGCTAATACTATTACTATTTCTAATATATTTGACAATGGCATACTTCTCTCATTCAGACTTCTTAAGGAGGATTATAAAATATTGACCTTAGGTCTCTATGCTTAAGCCCTGTACACGCGGACTGTTTTCATCGGACAAACCGATTGTGTGTGGGCCTCATCGCTTTGTTTTCCATCGGTGAAAAAAAAATAGAACATGTTTTACATTTTTCCTATGGATAAAAAAAACTATAGAAAAAAACGATCGTTTGTGTGGAAGTCCATCGGTCAAAAATCCACACATGCTCAGAATCAAGTCGACGCATGCTCAGAAGCATTGAACTTTTTTTCTCAGCATGTCGTAGTGTTTTACTTCACCGCGTTTTGGCACAGTCGGAGTTTTGACTGATGGTGTGTAAGCAAGATCGATGAAAGTCAGCTTCATCGGATATCCGATGAAAAAATCCATTGGATTAGATTCATCAGATATCCGATCGTGTGTACGAGGCTTTACACTCTAATAGTATACTACCTCAGGAAAGGCCCAATACCATCTCTAGCTATACCTGAGATGGCCTGGACCTTCTTGGTCTCTGAGGACAAACGCATTAAAGGTGTCACACTCCTATATTTCCTTTTACAAGCTAAAAATAAGTTTGTTTAAAGCTCTTCCCTAGCAAAATAGGAACAGGAACTTGGAACTATCTTGTCTGAGGCCCATTGGGAACAGGCCATTCATCAGATATCCGATCGTGTGTACGAGGCTTTACACTCTAATAGTATACTACCTCAGGAAAGGCCCAATACCATCTCTAGCTATACCTGAGATGGCCTGGACCTTCTTTGTCTCCGAGGACAAACGCATTAATGGTGTCACACTCCTATATTTCCTTTTACAAGCTAAAAATAAGTTTGTTTATAGCTCTTCCCTAGCAAAATAGGAACAGGAACTTGGAACTATCTTGTCTGAGGCCCATTGGGAACAGGCCATTCATCATAATTTTAGGTTTACTAAGTAATTTAACTATTGAGAATTAACCCAATGAATCAATGATAGATGGCATCTAAGCCCTGTTTGTTTAGCCAAAGATTGCCCACTTGTGAAAAGCAACTGGAAAAAATCTTTACACTCATTACGGATATTGCAGGCTGTTTAACAAAACCTACATTGGCCCTACCCCTCCTTAATATAGGTGTTGACAATTTCCCTCTACAATATAGGAGACTGGTAATGCATATCATATTCAAAGCTAGACTGTTGATGGTAAGGAAGTGAAGTGGTTGCTAGTTCCTAATGATTCCAAAGTTAAACAGCAGCTTAACCTAACAGTGAGATTTGAACAATGCATAGCTTACCAAATTTACAAGCAGAAGCAAGTTCATGCAGCGTGAGATATCTGGTTAGCGCATCAAGGTCCTACTTAAGTAAATGTTTTGTGGTAATCTACATTCCTTTATTATAGCTGATACGTTATATAGATCTGTTTAACATATGCATAATGCTGTTATTGGTTATGATTATATTTCTTCTATCTTTCTTTTACTTTTGTATGGATACAGTCTGTGAAATGGGACCCCTAGTTTAATGGGCTATATTGGTAGAGGGGAAGGACGGGCAGATGAGTGACGTGCTGCAAGCGCTACGATCCCGCTGTTTGATGCCAATTTTATCTTTTTTTGTTGTAAGTACATTTGTTTTATTAAAACTCCCTGGTTATCAAGTTAACGCACTATTGGAGGCTTCCTTTGTCTTTTCCCGGATTCTCCTTATCTGTGTCCTGTGAATATACCTGAGTACTTAGACATCCATCGTTCCATTGACCTGTGGGGATCCACAAACAACATCACTGGGGGAGATTGTCTATACCAAGGATATCCTACATGCTGGTTATGTCTGGCTGGAGGTGAGAGTTCTGTGAGACTAGACGTGCCGTGTGGTGGGGCTCTTTCCTTTCCTCACCTTTCTGCAACTAGTGGACATCCCTCCTTCACACTGTTCACATTAAGGACTTTAGTGCACTTGGTTTGGACATAGCACCCTTGTTGGACTGTTGTGTTGTTTTTGCTTTTTTTTTGCTTTGTCACAGATACCACTGATTTAGCACACTTTGTGTACTGTGTGCTTACCCATTATTATACATCCTAAGTTATGCTTTACTACTTGCGCTAGCACTACTATTTTTATTCATATATTGGTAGACTCTTATGCCGCGTACACATGATCATTTTTGTGATGAAAAAAAAACGACGTTTTCTGTGAGGTAAAAAACAACGTTTTCTGTGAAGTAAAAAACAACGTTTTTGAAACGTCACTTTTCAAAGACGATGTTGCATACACACCATCGTTTTTTTCACAAAAAGCGATGTTACGTTCACCACTCTTTTCCATTGAAGCTCGCTTCATAACTAGCTTCTGGGCATGCGCGGGTTGAAAAACGTTGTTTTAAACGACGTTTTTGCTACACACGGTGACTTTTTGTGAAACACAAAACGACGTTTTGAAAAACGACACAAAAAATTCAAGCATGTTGGAATTTTTTTTTGGTCGTTTTTTTTTAAGACAAAAAACAAAGTTTTGCCCACACGCGATCAATTTAAATGACGTTTTAAAAAACAACGTTTTTTTTCATCGCAAAAAACGACCGTGTGTACGCGGCATTATACTTTAACCACTTAAGGACTCCTTCACGCCAAAATATGGCTGGGCACAATCACGTACTTGTACGTGTCTCTTTAGGCCCAGCCTTGGGGTCGCGAGGTCCGAAGCTCCGTGACCGCGCCCGCGGGACCCGCAGATCAGATTGCCGAGGTGTCCCGTGATCGGTCACCAGAGCTGAAGAACGGGGAGAAGTGTGTGTAAACACACCTTCCCTGTTCTTCATTGTGGCATTGTCAGTGATCGTCTCTTCCCTGATATAGAGAAAGACGATCACTGACATCACAAGTCCAGCCCGCCCCCCTACAGTTAGAAACACATATGGTGTCACACTTAACCCCTACAGTGCCCCCTAGTGATTAACTCCTAAACTGCAATTGTAATTTTCACAGTAAACAGATGTGTCCACCATAATGTCACAGTCATGAAAAAAACGCTGATCGCTAAAAAAAAAATATTAATAAAAATGCAATAAAACGCTTATTGCGTTTTTTTTTTTTTTTACCAAAAATAGGTAGAAGAATACGTAGTGGCCTAAATTGAGGGGAAAAATAAATATATATTTTTTGGGGATATTTATTATAGCAAAAAGTTTAAAATATTGAATTTTTTTTTAAATTGTCACTCTATTTTTGTTTATACAGCAGAGGTGATCAAATACCACCAAAAGAAAGCTCTATTTGTGGGAAAAAAAGGACACCAATTTTGTTTGGGAGCCACGTCACACGACCGCGCAGTTGTTAGTTAAAGCGCCGCAGCGCCAAATCGCAAAAAGCGGCAAGGTCCATAACCTGCAAAATAGTTAGGGTCTAAAGTGGTTAAATGCCACTTCTGGCTATTTATGTCAGATTACTGCTGTGACATGATGCTGTTTTCCTGATAAATGGTTCTATATCTTATTTCTTAGGTTACATCTTAAAAAAAAAAAAAAGCATAGTGTTGTCATATAGGGGTTAAAATAGCCCTACAGAAGTTTGTAAAACAGGTGTTTGGGCCCATAAAGCATGCAAAAAGGTTACTTTCACTATTGCCGATGGTACATATAATACACATAGTTTTCTACCACTTAAGTGGTGTTCAAAACAATACTATTTTTAGGATACCATAAAGCTGATAATGTGCTGTCAAATGTTACTTTGAATATTGGTGCAGAGCCCAGGGAAAATGTTGGTTGGGGGAAAGGCATCTGTTGCGGTTATAATGCTGCTCGCAAATCTAGATTTGCCTAAAGTAAAATAATGTTGTGTTGGTCCATAGCTGTAGAAAGTGACCAGCAACACGGTTCAAATGTAAGAACGCTCATAATTCAGTGTTCAGCAACTCTTGACAGCAGAATATTGTCAACCTTATAAAAACAGGATTACAACCTTTTTTTATGTTCATTAAAAGTCAGCAGCTACAAAAAGTGTAGCTGCTGGCTTTTAATAAACATACACTTACCTGCTCCACTGTCCAGCGGAGCGGCCACCCAGAGTGTCGTTCCTCTCCCCCCCTCTCCGCTGGCGCCTCCTTTCAGACTGTGGGCACCCAGCTGTGACAGCATTCGGCTTCACGGTTGGGCACTCACTGCGCATGTGCGAGCTGTGCTGCGCTCTAGGAGTGGACAAGCGATCGCCTGGGATCTGTCACGTGTCCCAGGCGATCGCCTACATGGAGGGGCCACCTAAGGCAATATGATGAGTTGACTAGCCGGTCCCTGGGCGGAAGGAGGGAGTGGGACAGGAAGTCCCACTCAGAACGAAGCCCCCATTCCCCTCTACCCAAAAAATTACATGGTAAAAGTGGCATGTAAGGGGGCGAGGAGTGGTTTAAGCAGAAGTTCCACTTTTGGGGGGAACTCCGCTTTAACTTCCATTTTTTTTTTTGGAGATCTTGAAAGCTGTTGCTGTTTACATGTTGTTTGATTTATTTATGTTTCATTTTGTTGGCATAGAACCCATTCTCATATATTATATTGTGATACTGTGATTATCCTGCTACTGGATGATAATATTGAGTTTAATGCATTATTTTTATTTATTTTTTTGTATCACATGTCTATTTATATGATGCAAGTTCCTGTTCCTGTCTCTGTGATTTTGTTGTTCCTGTTGTTTCCAATACAGCAAGAAGGAATCAGTAATGGTAGTAAAACATATCTGCAGTAGCTTTACAACACATTGTAAAGCTCACCTCCTTGCCATAGTAAATCCATATAAAAGATATGCCAGCTTCACAGAACACAGAAATGATCAGATTCCATTTCAATGATAAATTTAATTCTTAACTGGCCCCTGATAGGTAATACTCACTGACCCTTTTTGACCCTTTTTAGAGAGTGAACCTTTGCCTCTAGTCTCTTTCTTGTGCTGGCACTGCTTTCTTTTTCAAAAGAAACCCCATTTTATTTATTTATTTTTTGATGTCACAATGTAGAGTATAAGATTTCCTATCATCTTTGCTCAGTTTTGCCACACAGAGTTAATCCAGCTCTGATCAATCCTCTTTTATTGTTCAGTGAAAATTAACAGAATTCCAGATAAAAACCTGTCTAAATAAAAAGTCTGTTTCTCTCTTCTTGCTTTGAGTGACAGGTTATTTACATATCTAGCTTGAACATGTTTATCATATGTTATGTTATGTTTATCAAAATATGAGGTGATCCAAAGTTATTTGTATATTACCAGGATGTGTTATGTGGGGGAGGGGTGGATTTCGCACTTTTTATACTTTGAATCACCTTGTATTATGATAAACATAACATATGATAAACATATCCAATCTAGATGTAAATAACCTGTTACTCAAAGCAAGAAAAGAGAAACTGACTTTTTATTTAGACAGGTTTTTATCTGGAATTCTGTTAATTTTCACTGAACAATAAAAGATGATTGATCAGAGCTGGATTAACTCTGTGTGGCAAGACTGGGCACAGATGATAGGAAATCTTATATTCTACATTGTGACATCAAAAAAAAAAAAAAAAAAATGTGGGTTTACATCCACTTTAAAGTACATTTTTATATTTCTTTAATATATACACATAAAGCCACCACACCCTACATCCATTAAAGGCTTACTTGTTCTACATGATTTCCTAGCAAACCGTAATGTTGATACGCTTGTACTGCAGAGTGCGAGGGCAAACAGTTAACACCTCATAAAACTTTGAGGGAGGGGGAGATAATATCTAGTAGAGAAACAGTGGCCTCGTGCACAGCTTTTTCTCGGACCATAACATTTAATTAGACGTCTCTGGAAATAAACAGAAAATATATTTCAGCCATGCCCAAGGACACCCTAGTGTGGAATAACAATGCTTGCTATCCAGATGCACAGTCTTGTACTGGACAGATTGTGTGTTACCGAAGACTGCTTCTCTTCCAATTTAATGCTCATCTTTGTTGTCATTTTTGCTGTTAAGTACGGACCTGCACTCCACAGTTCATATACTTTATCATGTGGAACAAATAAAAAAACTTAAGGGAGTGCTTATTTATTATTATCAAAGCCACATTAGGTAATATCCCTTTCTTTTTATAAGCTCAGGAGTCATTTGCAGACTGTGGAGTCATAAATCTAAATAGAATGGTTATGGGGATATATGTCAATAGCAATGGGTAAACGGTTTCTTTTTTTTTTCTTTCATAATCACCATAACTGGTATTAAAATTAATATTTTGCAATGCAGTTATCTAAGATTGCCAAAATTGTAAAAGCATCTGTGGTTGTGAAGCTCAGGATATGTAACCTGGAGAGCTGCAAATTGGCTAAATTAGCCTGTAGAAGGGACAAAGACTAAGAGGCTCAATGGACAATCAGAGTTTGAAAGGTCAAGTTGATTTACCCACAAGGTTCTAATATCTTTCAGGGCCAGAGGCAACATCTCTGCACTCTTGATCAGAGGTCCATATATTCAATTTTTCATGCATACTGCCAAAAGGTAGACTGATCAGCCGTGCAATGGTTTCGTGAGGAAGAGGGAATTAAAATCTCAAATTTTGTTATATTGAACATTATTGCTCAATACACCCTTTACAAAATATTACTAATAATGAGGAGATTGCTGACCATGTATCCATATGACTCTTGTAGGGGTGCTAATTGATCGTCCAACATGTAATTTTTACAAAAAAAAAAAAAGATGCTTTAAAGTGACCTTTATCGCTATAATATAGTGTCTCAACAAAGACATGCCTAAAAAATAATGAATGTGTTTGATTACCTTTCCTAATAATCACACTACTGAATGCTACTTTAATACAGAGAAATGATACTGTGAAGTCCACTGGGAAAATGACACTTTAAGGAGTGTCAGTATTCTGTCTCCTCCCAGTTATTACTGCTTCCTCCTGCTGATCCTGTAATGGGTGGAGGGAGGAACCAGTGCGAGCTGTGTGGGATCCAAGTTATTAACACTCCTGGAAGTGTTGGTTTCCCAACCAACTTAGGAGGGATTATTTATAAGGATCGGAGCCACATTCAGCAACATGGGTGCCATGAAAAGAAGCTATTTACATTCACCATTAATTGATATGACTTTTTCAGGACATTTTTATATAAATACAGTGTTGCTTTAAAGGATAAGTGTACTTTCAGATATAGTACACTTATTCTGCCTGCCTAAACCTTTTCAATTTGTTAGTGGTGCTAAATCTGATAATACATTTATCACTACCCTCTCCCCCAGACTGACCATGCTGCTGTCTGCTGTGCCTTCTATGCTCATTCCGCCAGTGTTGTTAATACAGAAGGTGTGTTACTGGTCAGATCATCAAGTGAAAACAGAGGGGAAAAATCTAAAGAATAGAAAACTGGTTAACTACAATATATTAAATTTTTAGTTTGGGGTTTAATGCCCCTTTAAATACCTTTTTTTCTGAGAAGCTTACTTCCAGTCATTTATGAAGTCTTTCCTCTGCCTTCTGCACCTACTACTGACAATGTGTTACTTGAACAATGAGTGAGGGATTGGCTGGAAAACGAGGCACCATTTACTCTATGTGTAGCAAGTGGACCTGTAACAACACCCCGAGTATGAAAGGGGTTAAAGCCATTTAGGGCATTCCATTCCCAAACACAAAGGCAGCTACCGAACACTCCAATCAGCCGAACAAGAAACCCATATGAATATTTCTCCCCCCAAGTACAAGACGAGGCTCTGTGTTGTGGTTCAAACAGGAATGAAATTTATTAGCACCAGACTACAAGTCTTAAATACAGTAGCAGAGGAGGTGTATACCTCCTGCTCATATTACTCTGAAAATACACCTGTGACCGGAAACCTAATTAACATGAGCTAATTGACTAATCCCTTTAAGCAGCCTGGTCATTATTATGATAAATCAGGATTTCACTACAGGTCAGACTTGTTGTCACTGAGCTTCACACAGTAGATGATACGTTATCATAAGTACAGCACAGAACTCCTTCATACAATTGCAGGATCAATTAGCACAAACAACAATGTGTGACAGAGAAGCCTGACTAGACTCATTTAAATTATAGAAGACAACAGACAGACAGGTGGCTGGAGGTGATGACATTAGCATCTCCTTACAATATATGTCCCAACAGTATGAATCAGTCACTCTTTCTAATATGGCATATATCCTGGGAGATATTGTGGATAAATATTACTGTACCATTTTATGTAATCCAAGATATATTTTCTCAGCCACCCTGTGCCCAAAAGTGACTCCCGTCACAGGATCCTTGTAAGATTAGTAGTAATTTCAGGGTCCCCAGGAGATTGCTCAGAATCTCCAAGGGGCTAGTAAGCTTGGTGACACGACAAGAAGATATAAAGTGTGGGCGATTAGTTCCACATGAAGAGTTTTCAGATAGGTAATCCAGCCATATGCAAGGTTAAGGGCTTCCTGCCCATGTTCATTTGGTTAGCGAATAAAGAAAAAAGAAGAGCTTCCCTCGCAGGGGTAGAAACATATAGCCTCAAAACAAAAGTCCATTAAACTAATATAAGCCTCTTGGCTAACATATAGACCTCACTGGGTCTGCTTCAGTCTTGCAGGCATGTTCCCTCACAGCCTGTATCTCCTCTCTCAGCACCACCACTGATTACATTCAGGTAAGTCAAAATTATACTTTTAGGTGGGGGACCAGTGCTTAACCCCTTGCTGCCTACAGACCTCTCACTGTCACTCATTTATACTAAGAACCTCAAGATCCTGTGTGGCAGATACACCCCATCTATCACTGACAGGGGCTGTCTGTCACAAGAGTTACATAGCACGTGTGTAGGAAACTAACCCATCTAGGAACTTTCTGGAAATTTTTTATTGTTCTATAAAACCTGTTTTTATACATTGTATACTCCACATCACATTCTGTACTCTGTACTGTAAATTCCGTAATCTACACTGTATCACTTTGTGTGACACACTATACATACGGCCTTTGTTATACATTTTATTTTCCCCACCATGCTATTCTGTATACCATGCTGCACTTTCCCTACTTCCATAGACTGTGCTTTCGATTTTAAATTCTACCCTATTCCATTCTATACCTTTTGCTCTGCCATATGTCCCCGACTCCCCACAGATCCCTGCCACATCCTCTTTAGTTTCTCATAACTTTCCTTGGCAACTAGGACATTGTGCAATTGTGTTTTTTTTTGAGGGACAATAAAATGTTGTATTATAAGGTCCTATGATTTCTAGTTATTTCCCTGCTGCCCCTTTTCTTGGTTTGCCTCAGGCTGGTTCAACAATATTCACAGTCAGCAAAAAAAGACCTGCAGAGGCAAAGAACCCAAAGTGAAATGTCCCATAGCATCACTGCATACTTCTCAGGCCATGTGAAACCAAATTAATGGATCCAAAGCTGTGCAATGACATGTAGTGCAGTAACAGCTGGCAGTAGGATCTCAGCTGCCGAAGATGAGCATTCTCTGGGGAGTAAGGGGTGCAGATTGGCCTTTTTGCCCTGGGCAATGGATGGCCTTGTCCTGGCATTGACTATGGGACTTTTGATTCTATAATGGCAGTAGATGTACCTTTGCAAAATGCTGGAACCTGCAATTCTATGAGGAACAATCTGTTTTGATGATTTTGATAATCTGCTATAGAAAAAGAAAAGGGCCCAGAAAGGAATACTTACTTGAAGTTCAGGGAAAAGCCATTTCCTTAAATAAGATTTACCACCATTAAATCTGGATTAATACATCTTAAAACAGAAGGGAAAATCCATATTTATCTGTGTACCAGTGACCTAAAAGGCAGACTTTCAATCCCGGCAAAATCATGGGGTAGAGCAAACCTGTTTTGCATGTAAATGAACTGTTATAACAAATAGGATTTCATGAATGTAAAATGGTTTGCCAACACCAGCAGCTGTTTCCCACAATGTTTCAAAATGTGTGGAGGAAATGGAATGACAGGGCTGCCTGACAAGTTGATAAATGGTGTTACAACATATACAATGACTGCACAAATCATATGTATCTTGTCAAAAATGCTTTGGTTTATGGAAAACAAGAATACATGAGTAAACCTTTCAAATTTGTCTCTCTTTATTGGAGTTTTCACAGTCACGCTATAAAAATATTAACAAAGAATTATTCTCTGCACCTGCCGTGTTGAGTTTAAATCAAACTGTTGAAAAAAATACTTGATGTTAACTTTCTATCTCTTGAAATTCCATGCCTCGTGTATACTATGCATCAGTTGGCATAGTGTTCCATTCTATAACTAACCATCCACATCTTTTATTGTTTTTACTGTTCCAAAAAAAAGGAAAGGTGAATTTTTCTAAGTTAAGCTGGCCATACATGGCTTAGTTTCTTTCAATCAGTCAGCCCTGCAGCACTGACCAAACACAGACTTTCCGACAAGTCCATTTGTGAGGATGTGATTATTAGATTGAGTTCTAAAGAACAAGAACAACCGTAGATGGAGTGAAATTTGGCAAGTCCCTACTGAACTGGACACATTTTGATCCATCTATGGCCAGCTTTAATGCATTTTATTGGTTCAGTTCCTATATACGTATCTAATGCCGCGTACACACGATCATTTTTTGTGATGAAAAAAAACGACGTTTCAAGTGATGAAACAAAACAACGTTTTTCAAACTTCATTTTCCAAAACGACGTTGCATACACACCATCGTTTTTCCAAAATGCTCTAGCAAAGCGTGGTGACGTAAGACACGTTCGACGGCACTCTGTTCCATTGAAGCTCCGTCTCATAAATTGCCTCTGAGCATGCGCGGCTCTAAAAACGTTGTTTTCAACATCGTTTTGCCCACACACCATCACTTTTTATGACACAAAAAACAACTTTTGGAAAAAGACACAAAAAATTCAAGCATGTTGGAATTTTTTTTTTGGTCGACGTTTTGCCCACACACGATCAATTTAAATGACGTTTTTAAAAACAACGTTTTTTTCATTGCAAAAAACGACCGTGTGTACGCGGCATAAGAACTCCACTACACAAGTATTGTCGGAATGTGTTACTATATAGGATAAAGTGAACGTTAAATTGTTCAAACCAGGTTTAGCTACTCCCTGCCTTTTCCACTATTAATGCCCAAATAATAGCAAATTTCAGATGCATAAAAATGATACCTATTCAAATAATAAACTACTGTAAGTTGCATTCCAAGAAAAGGGTTAAGTGTGGTTTGAGCTGCACTGGGGTGCGTTGGCAGTCTATTGAAAACCAAAGGGCACCTTTATTACAACGCACATTAATGCACACAGTCAAATTGGACCTTACACAGAGAGTTATGCAGCCTTCCAGTTGTATGTGCAGTTTTGTTTTTGTTATATCTTTTAACCATAGAGGACAGGTCCACTTGAGTGTATCTCAGAACTGATTAATGCATTATTTCTTCTGTCTGTGCTCAGCTGCATGAAATAATGCTATATTTTTTAAATATCTGTAAATGTTGTTACCTCTGTACCTTTAATCTTCCATCCATGATGCTCTGTCATGTTGACAGCGTATAAATAATGAATTCCTTAGATAAATAAACCTACGTATATTACAGGACCCATGGCATGCTTTCTGTGGTGAAGCAAAGCCGTATCTGGGCATTTTATAGTGGACCACGTGCTGCTCTATAGCATCAGCAAACCGCTGTGTTTCCTGGCAGCTGTTACTCTGTCCTTTGCTGCTGTCTTAAATTTCAATAACCTCATGCCCACTAGGTATGAAAAATACATACCCTGCCGTTGGCATTTCTTAATTTTTAATAGGTCTGAAAGATGGGCTATTGAGTGCTGTATGTGTTTCCGGAGGGGGCTCCTTTCTTAATAAAAAAGGCTCAGTTTATCAAAGTGTTGCAAATTCATTTGATCGTCACTACTGAAGGGGCAGGAGGGGGGACATGTCCCTTATGGGAGCGACAGGCTGTGCGCTTGCTGCTAGCACCCACTTGTAAAATAAATTATGCATGATGAATTTGTAGTGTGCTGTATTCCCAGCACGCTGGCTTCCTAATTATGAGCACTGCGCAGCAAATATATCCTCATTATGTTCAGGAAATTTGTATTGTGTTAGCACAAGGACACTGTGTGACTTTAACCCCACCACTGCCATAGTCAAACATGACATGTTATGGAATATTTCAGGAGCTGTTATGCTTATACAAGAGGCGTTGCTTTCTTGTCACTAGTACAATTCAACAATCCATTTACTTCTAACTGTCGAGAATTCTTTGTTCTCTCTACTGATACAGACAGAACTTGTTTGTTGATAGATGGATGATAACTGTAACTGCCTTTATCTGCTTCTAACTGTTCTGCCATCACATTCTGACTGACTTTCTTTTTTAAGACCAGTGCACACGATCAGAAATTGTACGAATAATACCGCTATCGAATCGATCCTACGATAATCTGATCATTAGTACAGAGCTTTCGAGAGTGGATCACAACAGTTCATCCAATTTTATCTGATAGGACAAGCACAATTTTTTTTCTCATACCTGATCGTATAGTTTTCATTTAATCAATACAATTGATATTACAAAAAATACAATACAATTACTCTACAACACATTATATCACTTCAGAATTTTTATTCTGTCGTACGAGAATTTTCGGGACTTTAGTAAACTCTATGGGCCAGATTCAGGTAGAGTTAGGCTGGAGTATCAGTGATACTCCAGCCTAACTCTCACTTTGAGCCGGCGTTTCTGTTTTCAGTAAGCAGAAAACATGAAACGCCGGGTTGGAGTTACTATACAAGCGGCGTAATTGTATTTCGCCGTCGTATCGTAACTTCAATTTTAAAAATGGCGCGCGGGGTGTTCCCGCTGATTAACGCCGAGAATATGTTAATCAGTGGGAATCGGAAATTCACGATCGTATTCGGGCGCGACGCAGTGACTTTCTGACGTTTCCGTAAGAGATACGCGGCTCAAAGATAAAGCAGCCCCCTAGTGGAGTATCCTATGTTAAGTATGGCCGTCATCATCGCATCGAAAAAAAAAAAAATTGCGTCGTTTGCGTAAAACATCCGTGAATGGGGATTGACGTCATTGACGTTCCCTGAAAGAATTTGGAGCATGCGCACTGACAGTCGACGCATGCGCAGTACGTTCGCCGCGGGATCGCGCATAGTTAATATAATACACGCCCCCTACCCGCCCAATTTGAATTCCGCCGGCTCACTTTCGCTACGCCGCCGCAACTTTAGGAGCAAGTGCTTTGTGAATAACAGTACTTGCTCCTAAAGTTACGGCGGAGTAACGTAAATGAGAAACGTTACTCCAGATTAAAGATTTGCCCATCTACCTGAATCTGGCCCTATTTTTGGTATGAGATTAGCATGCAAAAAAAAAAACAGAAGGAGACATTCGTCCAATCATCTCATCGTGTGTACCAAGAATTAGGCTGAAGTTTTTTTTTTTACCACACCAACCAACAAGTTTTATGTAATTTTCTGTATCCCATTACTGCTTCTGGTAAATATCATCCCTGCAATGTCTCTTTTAGTGCTGCTGGATACTATCTTCCAGTGCTGTAAAAGTTAACAGCAGTCTCTGCCACTGAGAAAAGTTGCATTGCTCCCCAACCCCTGCTGCCTTCTATGCCATTCACATAACTCCTTTTAGTTCTGTGATTAGAGGAAAGCCTGTCTCTCAACTTCTCCTCCAATCAAAGAACGTGATTTTTTTGTGCAAGGCTCTGTTTCCACTATTGCAACCTAGAAGTCGTGCGATTAACCATGTGACTTTGCAATGCATTTTTTGATGCAATGTCATGCGACCGATGAAAACTGTGTCACACCGAAGTCGGAACAAAGTAGTGCAAGAACTTTTTTTTTTTTTTTTTTATTTAATACAGGAAACAGGTCCACACGAACCAACAATAAAGGCAACTCCATGAGTGCACAAGTATGTACATATAAACAGGAGGAGAACACATCACAGGGACATCGTTCAGGAAACACAAGTAATTAAGCACATCACAATAATGCCCTGCGATGTCCCCCCCCGTCTCCTGTGGTAAGGCACACGTGCAGCGCACTGCAAGGGCTACAAGCCCACAAGGTGCAATGTAGTGAGAAGGATCAGTGTGCACAGTTCCCCAAATTTTCCGTTTTCTTAAGTGCAAGTGGAGAAGGAAATAAGAAGAAAGTTGAGTACTTTCACAGGAGGCGGTTGAGAGGAAGCAGCATAGAGAGATATAACATAGAAGAAGAGGGAGAGAAAAAAAAAATGGGGGGATAAAGAGATGCGAGAGAATAAGGGAAAAGATATGTGATCAAGAGATAGGGGGGGGGACAAGAAAAAGGTGGGGGGGAGAGCCCCGAGCATGGAGACTAGCCGGAGTGTGGTGTGCTGCATCAGGGGACGTCTAGGGTGTCCGTCCCAACAGCTATATGTTAACCTTCGCTGATGTTGTTATCTAAGGGGAACCTCTTAGAGCCTGGCCCTCCACCGAGTATTTGAATATGTTCCAAATAGTCCACGTCCGGGAGTACAATTCACTCTTGTCTTGTTTCGTCAGTGTAAGGTCTTCCATTTTATTAATGTCGTCCACTTTCCGTAGCCACATGGCTATTGTCGGTGGGTTAGAGGATCGCCAGCAGAGCGGGATACATGCCCTCGCCGCGTCCAATAAGTGGCGGACAAATGACTTCCTGTATGTTCTCTCTGGGGTGTCATTTACTGGCAGAAGTAAGTATGCTGGGTCATCTGGTATTACCCGGTCTGAGAACATTCGCGTGATATGTCTAATTTCTCCCCAGTATGTCTGTAGGCGTGGGCAGGACCAGAATATGTGGAGCAGGGTGCCTCGGTCAGTGTGACACCTCCAGCAGAGGTCTGACGTCTCTGGGAATAGTCGGTGCAGCACGTCTGGTGTCTTGTACCACCTGGTCAGCAATTTATAATTAGTCTCCTGTGTTCTGGTGCATGTTGATCTGTGTGCGAACCCAAGTATGCGTCTTGTTTGGGCGGTCGTGAAGCTACAATTCAAATCCCTCTCCCATTTATCAAGATATGGAGCTTGGTAACCCTCTGGCGGCGTAATTAGCAGTGCATGCAACAATGAAAGTGCATGGGGCAGCGGACCCGGTTCCGCACATACCTCCTCCAGGGGCGTAAGGGCTCGTCCAACCCTGGAGGGGGGAGCGAGTGTTCTCAGAAAATGGCTTAGTTGGCTGGCCCTCATAAAGTCCAGCCCGAACTGGCCTGTAGGGTCCATCAGCTCAGCCGTGGTTTTCCAGCGGCCGGCGTCTCCGTAGTGTGAAGCCTGGAATAGCGTCGAGTCTCGTAGAGCCTTAAATTTGGCATCTCTAGATCCGGCGCAAAAGACGGGTTGTCCAGAATCGGGCGTAAGGGAGAGTCCGCTGAGGCCAGGCGATGTCGTGAGATCAGCTTTGAACAGACCTCTATGGTGTTGCCAATCAGGGGGTGATTACCTACATCTCTTTGTTTCCAGGCCTGGCACCAGGGAGCACTCCTCAATGACACGTCGCATTGTGCTTGCTCCATTTGTGGCCACAGTTTAGTCCGTCCATGTCGGCACCAATCAATCAGGCGGTTCAGTTGCGCCGCATAATAATACATCCTAACGTTGGGCAAAGCGAGACCGCCGTAGGCTTTAGGTAGAGATAGGATTGACCTGTGTAGTCTGGGGTGTCTGCCCGCCCACAGGAACGTTCCGAGTACCAATTGGACTCGGTCTAGGTAAGCCGTCTGGATACGTACAGGGAGGGCTTGCAGCAGGTATATAAATTTGGGCAGTATGGACATCTTAAGGATGCTACATCTCCCGAACCACGAGTGTAGGCCCGTGGTCCAGTGATCCAGTAGTTTCTGGACCGAGTGTAATAGGGGAGGGAAGTTAAGGCCAAAGATGTCCGAGAATTTCTCTGGTATTCGGGTCCCTAAATATGTCAGGGCTACATCTGTCCACTTCAGTTTATAGCTTTGCTTAAGGGCTGCTAATTGTGATGGGGGGACCCCCACTCCCATTGCTTCAGATTTGGTCAGATTTATTTTCAGGTTGGAGAGTTTCCCATAAGAATCAAATTCAATAACAATAAAAATAACAATGGGTTCCATCCTACAGTAAGAGGCAGACACCTAGGCTTGTCTAGGGGAATGTTGGGAACCTCTGTAAACATGAGACCACCCAGCAACCCACCACCCCTCCAGTAGTTTACAATATGCACAACACCACCCCCCTTGTTAAAGAGCACCACCCATCGGGCACCCCTAGGCCACAGGTTGCGGCAATACTCTGATGTCCTGCTGTGGAGCATGTCCCCACGGGGACCCGCAGTCTCGGGAGTAAGGATCCCCGCAGTTCACTCGACTGCAGGGACTGGGGGGAAGCTCAGGCAGCGTTTCATAATGTTAAGGTATACCCGTCCTCCGTGGTGCAGGCAGTCTCAGTCTCAAAGCACTTCCACTATCCCGGATCCGCAAACTAAGTATAAAAAAGGGTGGGTAGCCATCTCCCCTCCCCCCGCCCCGGGCCGCGCCCCCCCACCTAGGCGCCCCAGAGAACGGCGTATCCCCCGGAATAGAATTCCCCATCGGGACACATAACCACACCGAACCATGCACAGAGAGCCCCCCGGTGGGGGTGCATGGCCGGCGGAGCACGGGGCCAGATTAAATGACCGGGTGGGTGGGTGGGAGAGTGCAGGATTCCGGCAGAGCAGGGAATACCCACTAGGGGTTCTGCTCCTCGTTTTGGTGGATAACCGAACGGGCCGTTGGAGCTTGGGCCGAGCAGGCCGGGGTACACATACCCAGAACAGGCAGGGCAGGTTACCGTCCCCCCTCCCCCACCCCCCCGGGGGGGAACCAACAACCGCTCCCCAGAGCTATGAGGAGACCATCTACGAGAGTCCAGCCACAGACTCTCCTGTAAAACAGGCTGCCCCCCGTGGGGGGGGCTCCAGGGTCACATCAGGAACTCCGCTCCTATGGGTAGGTACAAGTCTCGGGCAGGTGGTAGGGGTAACTGACAAAAACACACAGGAGGGTGTAACGAAAGTGCTGTGGTGGATCACAGCTTCAGACTACTCACGATTCAGTCGGGCAGGCCTCCGCCTAACGGGACCCTCCTTCTCCTTCTACCCTGTCGTTGTTGGCGCGGTGGAGCCGCTGCCCCGGCGTTAAAGGGGCCTGACATTCCGATCGGTCGGGGAAGCAGCTGAAGCCAGTTCGGAACCGGGATTTGGTCAGCCTCCAGAAAGTGGAAAAGACCCGGTAGGTCTGCCGGGGACTGCAGGGTGTAGGCACGGCCATCCTTCCTGAAAGTTGCCGAGAGGGGGTAGCCCCACCTGTACGTGTAGCCGCTCTCCCTGGCCAGCTCCAGCACAGGTTTCAGCATAGCTCTGCGGCGTAACGTCGCCCTGGACAGGTCGAGCAGGATCTTGATCCGGGCTCCCTCTATCTCGATCGGCGGAGGATGCGTTCCTTTTGTGCGTACCGTAGAAGCCTGCAGACTACATCCCGGGGTCTATACTGGTCCGGGGCCCTGGGACCTAAGGCCCTGTGTGCGCGGTCTACTTCCACTTCCTCTGTCGGCTCCCCCAGGACCTCCCGGAACAGTCCCTGCAGTCGTCCGCCCAGAGCCTCCGCATCCACCAATTCTGGAACACCGCGGATCCGCAAGTTGTTGCGGCGGCTCCGGTCCTCCACATTCTCCAGGTGGAGCTGCATGGTAATCGCCGCGTCCCGGTGTTGGTCTCTTGCCTGTTCCAGATCCGACACCCTCTGCTCTAGGTCTGCCAGCGATGTCTCACCGGACGCCACTCTGTCCGTAAGCGTGGACACCTCCGCCCGGACTTCCTGGAAATCCCTCCGGTGCGTCTCTTCCAGTCTTAGGATGAGGGCCTCTATGTCCGATCTCGTGGGCAAGGCCTGCAGGAGAGCACGGATGTCCTCGTCCGCTACTGAACTTCCCGGAGAGGAGGCCGGGGAAGCCATGGAGAGCTCAACAGGCTCCGGTGTCGTTGGCGGGTGTACAGGTAGGGACCGGTCAGCGGGGTGTATATCCCAGGTATCGTGCTGCGGATCGCTGGAGGGGGACCCACAAGCTGCGCCTCGTGGTGCAGTCGCCCTGGCTCCCGATGATTTTTGCGGCCTAGGTTGAAAAAAGTGGTGGAAATCACCCGCTCCAGCACCAGATCGGGTCACACGGGTAGTGGGCTTAGTTCCTCGCTTCTTGGCTGATTGCATGCCGAAATTTAATGCAGTTTGGCCGGTAAAAGGGGGTTCCGGGCCGGGAGCTCAGCACAACTGCTTCCTCACTCAGCCATGTCCAGGCCACGCCCCGCAAGAACTTTTTTTGAAGTCACTGTGACTTGAGTCAGACCATTAAAATACATGGGTTTTGACTTGTCATGCAACTTCACATGTGTCAAGTCGCACAACAACTGGCAGTAGTGGAAACAGAGCCTTACAGTAATAATAGGAATCCTGTGATGGCAAAGAGGGCAGGTGGGCAGTACAACTTGTTTTAGTATCAGAGGCTGCAGTTAACACTTACAGCATCAGAAAACACTCCGCTCAGGAAAGTATCCATTGGCCCTAAAGAGAAGAGGCACAGCAGGAAATAGTTTTTCAGCAGCAGATGCCCAAAGGTATTGAGATGCACACCATTATATAAAACAAATGTGTTTGGTGCTGTATCCCACCAAAAAAATAAATGCTAAGTTTTTGTTTTAAGACTATTTGTATAGCTTACAACATATTTTTCACAGTTTTAGGGGGAATGGGGACACTGGTCAATCATGGCAATAGTGGACAGGTAATCCAGTCTAAAATGTAAGTAGAATACAAGAAAGAGGGTGGGATTTAATGTTTTCATGGTTCTTTGGTTTTTGGTTCTAGCCAAGTGTGTTAGCTTGAGGTGCGAGGGAGGGACAGTGGTCAGAGCTTGTATTCAGATAGAGTAAAGAAGAAAGAGTCCCTCAGGAGGCCCGGGCCCAGATGCTGTATGGGAGAGGATCAGAGAGCCACACCTGGGGAGAGCTAGGAATGTTTCTTATTGCTGTGATGCAAAAGGTCACCAAGACCTGGAGTTCATCTCTGAAGATTCCAGCATAGGGAAATGCCACTAATGGATCCCCTGTTTAGACATGGGCTCTACTTTGCAGATATGCCAGGGGAGGACATAGCCTGACTTAGGGTTAGAGAAGTAGGAAGAAATATTGTTCTTGAATTTTGACTTTGTAATTTGTTGCATTTTTAAGTAAAGCTTTTAAAATCTTGCTCCCACGACGAAAATTCAACGATTTTCGATGCTTTGTCGAATTTTCGTCATTCAATTCCTACCTATGTTCACTGTATTCACTGAATACAGTGAATAAGTAGGAATTGAACAACGAAAATTCGACAAAGCATCGAAAATCGTTGAATTTTCGTCGTTCAATTTCTACCTAGTCACTGTATTCAGAATGACGATTTTCGATGTTTTGTCAAATGGAACGATGAAAATTCAACAAAGCATCGATAATCGTCGGATCTGAACGAAAATAAAAGCATTTTTTATGTCGGATCTTTCGGTTTTCGTTTCTTGCGCTTTCGTTTTCGTTCGTTAAAACAATAACGAAAATACGCGATTTTCGGACGAAAATGCATTCTAACGAAAACAAATGCACATGTCTATTTACCAGTAGGCGCTCATATGTATGGTTAATGTGTACAGTACTATTAACCTCGGATATGTTTGGAGAGTCTTGATAATTCCATTTCTTAAGGATAGTGTTACGTGCTGCTAGTAGTATATGAGTCACTACCTGTCTCATAGAGTTTGGATATGTATCTATTTCCAGATTTATGATAGCGAGTCCCGGGTTGGGGGGAATTTAGAATTCCCGTAATTGCGGCTAAAAGGGGGAATACTTGCCTCCAGAAGCTAGTGAGGCTTGGGCAATCCCATAAGATATGCAGCAAGCTATCTACTTGTCCGCCATTACGCCAGCAATTGGGAGACTTGTTTTGAAAAAATGTAACTAGTTTGTAGGGTGTGTAATGCCATCTGTGTGTGATGTTGAGTATCATTTCCCAGTGATTACTGCATTTTGGATAGTTTGTATGCCGACTAAAGAGAAGATTGCCACTGGCTAAAAGAATAAGATTTATCCATGTCTTTTTCCTATTTTTGTAGTGGTGGGAGTTTTTGGAGTGAGGATTTGTCATGCAGGTGGTTGTAGAATAGGGAGATACCTTTTTTGGGGACTTGTGTAAGTATAGGAATTTCCATATTCCAGGGGGAATATTTATTGTGGGCAATGGATGTTTGAACAGGAAGCATGGGATACGGAGGTATGTGAATTGAGTGGAATTCTTCCCTTAGGCATTCACAGTTTTTGAGTTTGGTGTCAGAAAATAAGTCATGTATTTTGTTTAATCCAGTTATTTGGAGTGGTTTTGTGTATATAAAGGGGATTATGGTTTCTAATGCTTGGACAGGTAGGTCTGGTGTTTCTGTCTGAATGGGTTGTGTTAGTTGCTCGAATAGGCACCGAAAAGCACGTATGGATGCTGCCATAGGGTGGTTTGATCTCATGACCTCCACGTGTCAAGTATCAACAGAGATGTGCAGTCTGGTGAAGGTGACATGGTTGTCTCAATGACTAGCCATAGGGGCCCTTCCCCTTTTCTAAACCAATATTTCAGTTGGTCTAGTAGCGCTGCCTAGTGCTAGTCATGAATATCAATCATTACCATGCCCCCTGTTGATTTGTGTTTAACTAGGTCAGTGCGGGCACATCTTGGTTTTTTATCTTTCCAAATAAAGCAATTTAATAGGCTCATTAGGGATTTGAGCTACGATTTCGGAACAGGGGTGGGGAGTAGTGATGAGCGAAATACGCCATATTCGATTTCGCGATATTTCGCGAATATTTCGAAGAATATTCACGAATATTCGTTAATATCGAATATTCGTGATATTTTATATAAAAAAAAAAAATTGCGAAATTTCGCTATTTTTTTTTTGATAAAATATCACGAATATTCGATATTTACGAATATTCGCTAAATTTTATAAAAAAAATAAATAGCGAAATTTCGCATATGCGAAAGCGAAAATGATTGCGAAATTTCGCTATTTTTTTTGGATAAAATATCACGAATATTCGATATTTACTAGTGTGAATGCGAAATTGATTGCAAAATTGATTGCGAAATTTGAAAAAATATGAATATTCGAAATAGCGAATATTCGCCGCGATATTCGAGTTATTCGCGAATACTCGAATATGCAATATTCGTAGCGAATATTCGCAATGTAAATATTCGTGAGCAACACTAGTGGGGAGCACTCTAAAGTAGCCAGGAAATTTCCCTCTGAGCCATGTACTGGAGCTGACTTTTGATTTTTTGGATCAGTGGTGTATAGTTAGCTTGAATTGGGGCTGATGACGAGGCTTTTAGGGTGACCCGTAGGTATAGCACCCCTTGGGAGCTCCATGTAAATGGTGACAGTGTATGGCCCCGTACACACGGCAGAACCTCGACGGGCGGAACACATCGTCCCGTCGAGGTTCTCTGCCGGCCGTCAGAATCGGCGACCCGCCCGTCGGGAAAGGCAACCAGCCATTCATCCCGACGGGCCGTCGAGCAAATAGAGAACCTGTTCTCTATTTGCTCGACGGGTTTCCCGACAGGCGGGGCTCGCCGAGAGCGTACACACGGCCAAGGTTCTCGGCAGAATGCGGCTCCCAGCGAGGTTCTCGCTGGTTTACATAGTTACATAGTTACATAGTTACATAGTTAGTCAGGTTGAAAAAAGACACAAGTCCATCCAGTTCAACCATAAAAAAATAAAAATAAACAAACAAAATAAAACACAGTACATCCCATACACCCAACTCCATACCCACAGTTGATCCAGAGGAAGGCAAAAAACCCCAACAGAGCGATGATCCAATTTGCTACCGGAGGGGAAAAAATTCCTTCCTGATCCCCCAAGAGGCAATCGGATTTACCCCGGATCAACTTTACCTACAGAACTTAGTACTCGGTTATATTATGTGTATTTAGGAAAGAATCCAGGCCCTTCTTAAAGCAATCTACTGAGCTGGCCAGAACCACCTCTGGAGGGAGTCTGTTCCACATTTTCACAGCTCTTACTGTGAAGAAACCATTCCGTATTTGGAGGTGAAATCTCTTTTCCTCCAGACGTAAAGAGTGCCCCCTTGTCCTCAGCGTTGACCTTAAAGTGAATAACTCAACACCAAGTTCACTATATGGACCTCTTATATATTTGTACATGTTGATCATATCCCCCCTTATTCTCCTCTTCTCAAGAGTGAATAAATTCAGTTTTTCTAATATTTCCTCATAGCTGAGCTCCTCCATGCCTTATCAGTTTAGTTGCCCTTCTCTGCACTTTCTCCAGTTCTCCGATATCCTTTTTGAGAACTGGTGCCCAAAACTGGACTGCATATTCCAGATGAGGTCTTACTAATGATTTGTACAGGGGCAAAATGATATCTCTATCTCTGGAGTCCATACCTCTCTTAATACAAGAAAGGACTTTGCTTGCTTTGGAAACTGCAGCTTGGCATTGCATGCCATTATTGAGCTTATGATCAACTAAAACCCCCAGATCCTTCTCCACTACAGATCCCCCCAGTTGAACTCCCCCTAGCATGTATGATGCATGCATATTCTTAGCCCCCAAGTGCATAACTTTACATTTATCAACATTAAACCTCATCTGCCACATAGTCGCCCAAGTAGACAGAGCATTGAGGTCGGCTTGTAAATTGGAGACATCCTGTAAGGACGTTATTCCGCTGCATAGCTTGGTGTCATCTGCAAAAACAGAAATGTTACTTTGGATCTCAGATCCAATATCATTTATAAATATATTGAAAAGTAAGGGACCCAACACTGAACCTTGGGGTACACCGCTGATAACCTTGGACCATTCAGAGTAAGAATCATTAACCACAACTCTCTGAATTCTGTCTTTCAGCCAGTTTTCTATCCATTTACAAACTGATATATCTAATCCTGTAGACCTTACCTTACACATGAGCCGTGTGTGGGGAACTGTATCGAACGCTTTTGCAAAATCCAAGTATACCACGTCCACTGCTACGCCTCTGTCCAGGGTTTTATTTACCTCTTCGTAAAAAGAAATCAGGTTTGTCTGACAACTTCTGTCTTTCATGAATCCATGCTGTCTGCTGCTTAAATAGTTTGTTTCCAGCAAAAACTCATCCATGTGGTCTTTTATTAAACGTTCCAGTATCTTCCCAACTATAGAAGTTAAACTAACAGGTCTATAGTTACTTGGTAAAGACTTTGTTCCCTTTTTAAATATAGGCACCACATTGGCTCTACGCCAATCCAGTGGTACTATTCCTGTCATTAATGAGTCCCTAAATATTAGATACAGTGGCTTTGAAATTTCAGAGCTCAATTCTTTTAGGATCCGTGGGTAGATGCCATCTGGTCCAGGTGCTTTATCCACCTTTATTCTGTCTAAATATTTCTGGACCATATCACTGTTGAGCCATTGTGGATTTGGGGCTGTGTCACTCCCACCCCCATTATGGACATGAGCTCCCCCATACTCCATTGTATACACAGAGCTGAAGAAAGCATTTAATAAATTTGCCTTCTCTATGTCCTCAGTCACCCACTCTAGATTATTTTGTAAAGGGCCTACATGCTCAGACTTGACCTTTTTACTATTAATATATTTAAAGATTTTTTTGGGGTTTGTCCTACTATCTTTTGCAATCTGTCGTTCATTTTGAATTTTTGCATCCTTGATTTCCTTTTTACATATTCTATTATATTCTTTGTAACATTTAAACGACACTAGTGTTCCTTCATTTTTATATTTTTTAAAAGCTATTTTCTTATTGTTTATAGCTTTTTTAACTTTGACCGTGAGCCACATAGGTTTTATCTTTAGCCTTTTAAACTTATTGCCCATGGGAATATACTTTGCAGTGAGGTTCCAAAGAGTCTTTTTGAAGAATTCCCATTTCTGTTCTGTGTTCATCTGTGCCAATATTCCCTCCCAGTCCAAGCCCTGGAGAGCAGTCCTCATGCTTTGAAAATTTGCTCTCTTGAAATTAAGTGTTTTTATCTTTCCTGTATGTATTTCTTGCTTATAGTTAATATTAAATGAGATCATGTTATGATCACTGCTACCCAGGTGTTCCTTTATCTGAACATTAGTAATACTATTACTACGGCCGAGAACCTCGGCCGTGTGTACGGGGCTTCAGTAGTTTTTTTTTGGTTTAGAGTGGGACCCCTAGGTCAAGATTTGGGGACTTAGAAAAGTTGACTTTGTAGTAAAAGACAGAATTTTTTTTTAGGATTTAGTGTGCTTGAGGAAGTGACGATGCTGGGTTGATTAAGAGGAGGATAATGTTGTCTGCAAAAAGGTTAATGACACGTGTCTTTGAATTGGAATCCTGTGATAAGGTTATTTGTGTGGATAGACCCTGCTAGTGTTTCTATCATGAGGTTAAAGATAGAGAGAGATAGTGGGCATCCCTGTCAGGTTCCGTTGGGTATGTTGGAGGTTTTCGAGAGAAGGTCAGAAGTATACATTTGGGCGAAAGAGTGGGAATAAGGAGAGACATTTTAATATGGTTTTAGGGGTGATATGAAAAATACACAAATCCTTTAACAACAGGTTTGGGGATGCCTAAAAGCTGTTTGTGGTATTATGGAAACACCATTGTTTTCAGGGACAGCCTCAGTGAAATTGTACTTTGAAAGTGCATATTTTGATGTACAATTCTTTCTTTTTTTTCTTCTACAAGTTAGGTTTGCTTACAGACAAAAGCAAAACCCCAACCAACTATGATGCAATGGCATCACAATAGATCAGTAACTTATCAGTATAAATGCATCCTCTTAAAGGTATATTTTCTTATATTATCTATGTAGCTTTACTCCCTATGGAGCCACTGGATAGATCAGCCCTTCTGCCACTCCCCAGTGGTAATCAACCCTGAACTGACCCTAATTCACTGGCACACCAGAAGCATGAAGTGGACTCTAGGAACTACCTACTGTAGGTGTCACTTTTCTGCCTGTGTAGTGTGGAAGGTGTATATAAGTTACTGTGGAAAGTTACACATCTACGGTTGATAAAAAAGTAAATATGGTTGAAATTGTTGGCATCCCAAAAATATTTCCAGAACATCAAGTATTTCTCACAGAAAAGTTTTGCAGCAACACATGTTTTACTGTACGCATGTTTATTCCCTTTGTGTGTATTGGAACAAAACAAAAAAAAAAAAGGGAGGAAAAAAAGCAAATTGGACATAATGTCACACAAAACTCCAAAAATGAGCTGGTCAAAATACTTGGCACCCTTTCAAAATTGTGGATACATGAGATTGTTTCAAGCATGTGATGCTCCTTTAAACTCACCTGGTGCAAGCAACAGGTATGGCTAATATAAAAATCACACCTGAAAGCAGATAAAAAGGAGAGAAGTTCACTTAGTGTTTGCATTGTGTGTCTGTGTGTGCCACACTAAGCAAGACAACAGAAAGTGTAGAAGAGAACTGTCTGAGGACTTGAGAACCAAAATTGTGGAAAAATATCAACAATCTCAAGGTTATAAGTCCATCTCCAGAGATCTAGATGTGCCTTTGTCCACAGTGCGCAACATTATCAAGAAGTTTGCAACCCATGGCACTGTAGCTAATCTCTCTGGGCGTGGACGGAAGAGAAAAATTAAGGAAAGGTTGCAATGCAGGATAGTCGGGATAGTGGATAAGCAGCTCCAAACAAGTTCCAAACAAATTCAAGCCATCCTGCAAGCTCAGGGAGAATCAGTGTCAGCGCCAACTATCCGTCGACAATTAAATGAAATGAAACGCTATAGCAGGAGACCAAGGAGGACCCCACTGCTGACACAGAGACATAAAAAAGCAAGACTACAGTTTGCCAAAAGGTACTTGAGTAAGCCAAAATCCGGGAATGGGAAAATATCTTGTGGACAGATGAGACCAAGATAGAGGTATTTGGTAAAGCACATCGTTCTACTGTTTACCGAAAACGGAATGAGGCCTACAAAAAAAATAACACAGTACATACAGTGAAATATGTTGGAGGTTCAATGATGTTTTGGGGTTATTTTGCTGCCTCAGGCACTGGGTGCCTTGAATGTGTGCAAGGCATCATGAAATCTGAGGATTACCAAAGGATTTTGGGTCACACTGTAGAGCCCAGTTTCAGAAAGCTGGGTTTGCGCCCGAGATCTTGGGTCTTCCAGCAGGACAGTGACCCCAAACATTTGTCAAAAAGCACCCAGAAATGGATGGAAACAAAGTGCTGGAGAGTTCTAAAGTGGCCAGCAATGAGTCCAGATCTAAATACCATTGAACACCTGTGGAGAGATCTTAAAATTGCTGCTGGGAAAAGGCACCCTTCCAATAAGAGAGACCTGGAGCAGTTTGCAAATGAAGAGTGGTCCAAAATTCCAGGTGAGAGGAGTAAGAAGCTTATTCATGGTTATAGGAAGCGACTGATTTCAGTTATTTTTTCCAAATGATGTGCAACCAATTATTAAGTTAAGGGTGCCAAGAATTTTGACCAGCCCATTTTTGGAGTTTTCTGTGACATTATGTCCAATTAGCTTTTTTTACTCCCTTTTTTTGTTTTGTTCCAAAACACACAAAGGGAATAAACATGTGTATAGCAAAACTTGATTTTCTGGAAATAATTCTGGGGTGCCAACAATTTCAACCATGACTGTATATGTACTTCATCTCTATATTTAGTTGCTTGCCTGGAGTTTTACTTTTACCTGAACCCTTGAATACATAAAAATGTATAGCAGTATCCCAGCAATTAGGAGATTATTAAATGTACAGGAAGTATGCTAGTATTTTATGTACCGTATTTGCTGGCATATAAGATGACTGGGCATATAAGACTACCCCCTTTCCAGCTAAAATGTTGGTTTTCGGATATACTCACCTTATAAGACGACCCCCTTTCTACTAGTCATGCCTCGCTCACCTCACTGTGCCAGACTGTGCCACCATTACATGCAAGACTGTGCCACCATTACATGCCTCACTGTGCCTCACTGTGCCTCACTGTGCCTCCATTAAATGCCTCGCTGTGCCTCCATTAAATGCCTCACTGTGCCTCCATTACATGCCTTACTGTGCCATTACATGCCTCACTGTGCCTCCATTACATGCCTCACTGTGTCAGGTGATAGTGATAGGCGGAACACTGAACAGAGGCTCTGCTGGGAAGCTGAGTGTTCCGCCTATCACAGAACAGCAGAAGGAGGAGGCGCGGCTTTTGAAAAATGGACGGTCGCGGTCTGCATGTTAGGTTACCAGCGTATAAAACGACCCCCGACTTTTAAGAAAAATTTCAGGGGTTAAAAAGTTGTCTTATATGCCGGAAAATACAGTAACTATTTCTACTGCAGATTATTTTTTGGTTTTGCTTAGAAAGCATGAGAGTAATTTATTAAGATGTTGATTACATTTCTTATCTCAAAAGAGACATCTGTATTGATCATGGGGAGAAAAATAAGAGATCTCTGGAGGTAAAGTTATTAAAATAAATTACAATATTTAAATGAGCACATTTAAATAAATTTAAGTGATGTAATTTATCCTAATGAGTTAACCTCCCAGCCATATAAGGCTTTATCCTTTGACAACCAATCTAGTTGTCTGTACTCATGGAGCTATGAGTCAATCAAGCCATAACAAAGCATTCTTTCTCCCTATCTACTTTCATCACTAATCAGATTACCTGGAAGACCTTGCCATTATTATAGTATGCTGTGTAATATAAAACATCTATGATGCAATTTTTATCTATTACAATTTTAATTTGAATAAAATTAGAATGGACTACTAGAAATAAATTGATCTTTACATGTATAATGTACAGTATTTACCTGCTTTATGCCAAATTGTTCTCTAGTCTAGACCATAGGAAAAAAATGCCCCCCCCCCCCCAAAAAAAAAAATTCTCAATAATGTTTAAGGTTATTTAAAAAGGTAAACTCTACTTCGCATAATTTGATGCTTGAATAAATGTAAGGCTCTTCTGCTGATTGGTGGTTATTTACTAAAACTGGAGCAAAAAACTATTTGTTGCAGGTCTGAAGAGAAACAAATCAGCTTCGATGTTTTATTGTTAAAGGTTAATATTTTGGG
This sequence comes from Rana kukunoris, assembly GCA_029574335.1. Taxonomy (NCBI): domain Eukaryota; kingdom Metazoa; phylum Chordata; class Amphibia; order Anura; family Ranidae; genus Rana; species Rana kukunoris. Next base: position 457,135,422 of record CM056051.1, on the reverse strand, counting down.
TGCTCAAAATATTTTCTCCTTTGCTGAGGATGTTTGTGCTTTCTTGTGTATCATCTTTAGAAGATGCTTCCTTCTGGGAGGACAGCCATGCAGACCAATTTGATGCAGTGTGCAGCGTATGGTCTGAGCACTGATAGGTTTACCCCCACCCCTTCAACCTCTGCAGCAATTCTGGCAGCGCTCGTCTATTCCCCAAAGACAACCTCTGGATATGACGCTGAGCACATGCACTCAACTACTTTGGTCGACTATGATGAGGCCTGTTCTGAGTGGAACCTGTCCTGTTAAACCGCTGTATGATCTTGGTCACCATGCTGCAGATCAGTTTTAGGGTCTTGGAAATCTTCTTATAGCCTAGGCCATCTTTATGTAGAGCAACAATTTTTTTTTCAGATCCATAGATAGTTATTTGCCATGAGCTGCCATGTTGAACTTCCAGTGACCAGTACTGTCCAGAGTACCAGTACTGACCAGAGTACTGTCCTTGATACTATTTTATTTTCACTAACATACAATTTGTTAGGACAAGCTTTCAGGGTATGTCCTCTTGTTCAAGGCCCAAGCAGTAATAAAGCATAAAAAAAAGCATTTTTTATGTCGGATCTTTTGGATTTTGTATTCTGCACATTCGTTATCGTTTGTTAAAATGAACAAGAAAATCCCTGAAATTCGGATGAAAATGCATTCGGACAAAAATGAATGCACATGTCTAATACAAATCAATGTATATGGCAATGGTAATAAAGCTAGCAGCAGAGTTAGTGAGATAAGACAGAGGGAGAGCTATAGACTGGGTAAGGAAACTAATATCTAATTTCAGGCCATTATTTTTTGTGTCAAAAAGAAGTTTCATTCTTAGTTTAAACGTTTTCCTTTCCTGGATAGTTCTGAAATTCCCTTTAAGAACTAAAACATTGAAGTCTTCTATAGTGTGGTTCTGTTTTGAGAAATGACGTCCCACAGGTGTGCAGAAACTGTCTTCTGTATGTTCCTTGATGGTATGTCGGTGCAAATTCATCCTTGCTTGCAACTTCTGTCCTGTTTCACCAACATAAGATCATTTGTTACACCTTTTGCATTGGATGAGGTACATGACATTACTGGAGGCACAGCTCTATGATCCAATGATATTAAAGGTCCAATTTGTAGATATGTGCATTCCCGTTCGTACGAATGTTATTTTCGTGCAAAAATGTTAATTTTCGTACCCGCGGGATAATGTGTACATACAAAAAAATTAAAGCACCAAAATATGAAAACGACGAGATTACGAATGAGCCGCATAACGAACAACCGCAAATACAAATGAACGATCCGACGAAAATACGACACAACGAAAATGGCAAAAGAACGAAAATGACATCTATAACACAAGATTTGCATTCTGTATTTTGTTTGAATCCTTTTTCTGTTCGTATTTTCAGTCGTATGTTCATTGTTCATATGACATCTATAACAAAAGATTTGCATTCTGTATTTTGAATTCCTTTTTTTCTGTTCGTATTTTGCATTCAAAATACAGAATGCAAATCTTTTGTTATAGATGTCATATGAACATACAACTGAAAATACCAAAAGAAACAGGATTCAAGATACAGAATGCAAATCGTTTGTTATAGATGTCATTTTCGTTTTTTTGAATGGGCAGTGAGTGAGTGTAGTTAGTAAAGCAGCTTCTCTTTTGTGCTGAGTACACTAGTACAGTGAGTAGTACAGTAAAGCCAAATAAACTTTTCTGTGGATTTTCATCTGAAGGGAGATCAGTTGGCCAGACTTTTGAACCCAAAAATGGTTTTCTGATGGAGTTTAAAAACAAACACATTTTCTGAGAACGAATGGAAAACGAACGTTTTTATGTTTGTTGTTAAAAAAGTTTGACCAAGTTTGACCAAGTGTATGGACTTAACAATAGTTAATATGGATGACCCGCATGTTGAAAGTGCTACGAATCCCGCGATATATTTACGAAAGTACAAAATTATGAAAATCCTTTTTCTGTTCGAACATGCGACTGAAAATTTGAACAGAAAAAGGATTTTCAACACTTTCAACACGCGGCTCATCCATATTACCTATTGTTAAGCCCCATACACTTGGTCAGACTTTTTTAACAACAAACATAAAAACTATCGTTTTCCGTTCATTCTCAGAAAATGTGTTCGTTTTTAACCACTTTAGCCCCGGACCATATTGCTGTCCAAAGACCAGAGCACTTTTTGTGATTCGGCACTGCGTCGCTTTAACTGACAATTGTGCCGTTGTGCGACGTGGCTCCCAAACAAAGTTGGCGTCCTTTTTTTCCCCACAAATAGAGCTTTCTTTTGGTGGTATTTGATCATCTCTGCGGTTTTTATTTTTTGCACTATAAACAAAAACAGAGCGACTATTTTGAAAAAAATTCAATATTTTTTACTTTTTTCTGTAATAAATATCCCCCAAAATATATATTTCCTCAGTTTAGGCCAATACGTATTCTTCTACATATTTTTCGTAAAAAAAATCGCAATTAGCGTTTATTGATTGGTTTGCGCAAAAGTTATAGCGTTTACAAAATAGGGGGTAGTTTTATGGCATTTTTATTATTTTTTTTTTTTACTAGTAATGGCGGTGATCAGCGTTTTTTTTCAGTACTGCGACCTTATGGCGGACACTTCGGACACTTTTGACACATTTTTGGGACCATTGGCATTTTTTTAGCGATCAATACTATAAAAATGCATTGGATTACTATAAAAATGCCATTGGCAGTGAAGGGGTTAACACAAGGGGGCGGGGAAGGTGTTAAGTGTGTTCCTATTTGTGTTCTAACTGTATGGGGGGGTGGACTTACTAGGGGAAATCACTGATCTTCCGCTCATACATTGTATGAACAGGAGATCGGCGTTTCCCCTGCTGACCGGAACGAAAGCTGTGTGTTTACACTCACAGCTCCCGTTCCCCGCTCTGTAACGAGCGATCGCGTGTGCCCGGCGGCGATCGTGCCCGCCGGGCACACGCACGGGACTCGGGGGCGAGCGGGGGGTGCGCGCGCGGGCCGGCGGCGGCGCGCACGCGCCCCCTAGTGGCCGTCGAAAGTGTCGACATAGAGCTACGGGCTCTCGCGCAGGAGTGCCGACCTGCCGCCGTATAACTGCGGCGGCTGGTTGGCAAGCGGTTAAACTCCATCAGAAAACAATTTTTGGGTACAAAAGTCTGGCCAACTGATCTCCCTTCAGATGAAAATCCACAGAAAAGTTCATTTGGCTTTACTGTACTACTCACTGTACTAGAGTGCTCAGCACAAAAGAGAAGCTGCTTCACTAACTACACTCACTCACTGCCCATTCAAAAAAAATGAAAATGACATCTATAACAAAAGATTTGCATTCTGTATCTTGAATCCTGTTTCTTTTGGTATTTTCAGTCGTATGTTCATATGACATCTATAACAAAAGATTTGCATTCTGTATTTTGAATCCAAAATACGAACAGAAAAAAAGGAATTCAAAATACAGAATGCAAATCTTTTATTATAGATGTCATATGAACATACGACTGAAAATACGAACAGAAAAAGGAATTCAAAATACAGAATGCAAATCATTGACGAAAATTCACGAAAATTATTGTCTAACAAGTAACTAACATGAATTAAACAGAATAACGAACCATCCCGCATGTACGAAAATAAAACGGTAACGAAAATACGAAACGATCGGAATACGAAAAAATCATGTCGTACGAAAAATGAACGGGAATGAACAGGAAAACGGGCGTCTTACGAAAAACGAACGGAAACGAACCTACGGAACGATACGAAACGGAACAAACAAAAACAATTTTTTTTTCTGTGTATATGTCTACCAATTTGTGTGTGTGACACTCTGGATAGATTAATCTGGTTGCACAATTTGCAGCGTTTTTTATTGCAGGGTTTGCTTCCATACCCCGAAAGCTTGTCCTGAAAAATTGTATGTTAGTGCAAATAACAAAAGTATCACGATAGTACTCAATTGTCTCTGTCACAATTGCACTAATACAGAGACAATCACATCAAGTAGTGACCAGTATGAGAGAGTGAGAGCGATAACACCAAATTTAACACCCCTGCTCCCCATTCACACCTAAGATCTTGTAACACTAACGAGTCACATGGGAAGGGAAAATGGCTAATTGGGCTCAAATTAGCCATTTTCTCTTGGGGTGTACTCACTTTTGTTGCCATCGGTTTAGACATTAATGACTGTGTGTTGAGTTTTTTTGAGGGGACAGCAAATTTACACTGTTATACAAGCTGTACACTCACTACATTGTAGCAAAGCGTAATTTCTTCAATGCTGTCACATGAATAGATATAATAAAATATTTACAAACATGTGAGGGGTGTACTCACTTTTGTGAGATGCTGTGTGTGTTATACTGCACACATTTATACATACATTGCCTTTTGCTTGGTGCAGAACATACATGCAGCTGTAAGATGTGTCTGCATTGCAAAAAGGGATATGTAACCTCCCTCACTATATGGAAAGTCATTATTATTATTAATATTATACAGGATTTATATAGCGACAACAATTTAGCCAGCACTTTACAACATAAGGGCAGACAATACAATTGCAATACAATTTAATACAGTAGGAATCAGAGGGAACTGCTCATAAGAGTTTACAATCTAGAAGGGCGGGTCAAGAGATACAAAAGGTCATAACTGTGAGGGATGAGCTGATGGAGAAAGTGGAAATACAGTTGTTAGTTGGGGGCAGGTTAGACCACATCAGACCACATGTAATACATCATTGTGATATGTTCATAAGCCAATATTTAATCATTACAATATGGTATTGCAAGGGTAAATGCTCTTTTATCCTAGGTTAGCAGTTTAACACACTTTTTAATTACCCTAATTACCTCATCCTGCTATTCAACTTTTCATGCAAAGCCCATTTTCCCTGCCAGTTGCAGCTCTGATGTCATTATTTACAAGGAAAAACCAACAGTCCTTCATTGTAAGTGGGGATGTTTGGCCCTCCCAAAACCTGGAGCATAGGAAAAAAGAGGTGAGCAATGGCAACCAGGGGAGTGAGGGATAGTATAAGTAAAAGTCCTGGAACTCTAGAATAAATGAGAATTTAAAACTTGCTATGCAGGGGGAGCCCCACTGCAAGTGTAATTTATAGCGTTTCCTTAAAGTTTAGCTTAAAGTCTCATGGAACGTGCTTATTACTGTCCTTTTTTACAGTAAATTATACGTTTTTATTTAATAACACACTGAATTACAGGTATTCTTTTTAATCATACCACTTATGTTACTATATGGACAAAAGCATGTAAACATCTCTTTAAATTGTTGAGTTTAGGTGTTTCCAGTGAAGGGTGCTGTACATGTTATTGCATACTACATCTTAGACAAAAAAAAATCCCTGTACTAACACAAGAAAAGCTCTTATCTGTCTCTGCATCACTGTGCTCCTGTATACAAATCAAGGGCCATAAAGATATGGTTTGATGAATTTGGTGTAAAAGACATCAAGTGGACTGCACAAAGTATACAAACAAGGGTGCACACACCTCCTCAGGCAACAAATGGACACACCTGGTTTGAGGTGCTAATCTCGGCTCACCACCATTAATAGCATGAAGACTCATGGACTCAAAAATATGCAGTAGAAAAATACTTTATTGTCATTAGTCAGACAAGCTTGCAAAGATGGAAAAGTTGACACGTTTCACACATAAACATAGTGTGAAATCAGTTCTTTCTTCTTCATGGCCTGCACAAAGCCTTGACCTAAAAAGTGAGGAATTCTCATCCAACATTTGTACCTGGACTTACAAATAGTCTTTTGGCTCAATGGGCACCACTTCACAAAGACACACAAAATCGTAAAAGGCTGTTACAGCTGTGAAAGGGAGTGAAAACTCCATATTAACACCCTCTGCTTTGGAAATGGAATGTCTAATGAGCTAAATAAAATAGGTATAAATGTCAGGGGTTCACTAATGTTTGGCCATAAATTGTATCTAATGGACCTTTCACAGGGGAAGGTGGTAGTAACTAACCCCCAACCCACACATACACATTAGACACAGCTCCTTTAGTTCCCATAAGCTTTAGACTGATTTTTTTGACAGATTAGAATCATATTTGATGTTCCAGCTGAAAGGCATAAAGGCATATATGAACATGACAATAGACCTGTGCCCTTACAGGACTCTTGTTACCTGACTGTATACCTGTTGTGCCAGTATTGCATCCTTCATAAGTGGGACACACTGTTTTCTTTTTTTATGAACAAAAAAAAAATGAAAGAAAATTTATAATATAAATAAGATCACTGAAGAAGACTGGCAAGAGGCTGGAGAACTGTGATTTTGTGCAAATGCGCTAATCTCTAGCTTCATAATTTCCATTCTGTTTCTTTATGATTTTTAAAAAGAATCATGCACAAAGTAATACTTGGGGGGAAAAAAAACAATAAAATTGACTTTTGCTTGGAGATGGACTAGTCCCATTGCTTCCAATCCGCAGAAGCCAAACACAGAAGCAACCTCAATGAGATAGTAAAAAGATGAAGATGTCATTAAAGCAGCCCCACTCTGCTTTATAGCATAACTAACAAATAACATTTAAATGGAATTGAACAGTGTGATCCAGCTCCGCCGAGAGTTTTATTATTTTTCTGAAAACCTCATTAGTACATTTCTTATGAAATTAGTAAAGAATGAAATAAACTTTGGTGGAGCCAATAGAGTGCTCAGTTTAGTCCGATACGTATTCTTCTACCTATTTTTGGTAAAACAAATCGCGATAAGCATTTATCCGTGGGTTTGCGCCAAATTTATAGCGTTTACAAAATAGGGGATAGTTTTATTGCATTTTTATTATTATTATTTTTTTTACTACTAATGGCGGGGATCAGTGATTTTTTTCATGACTGCGACATTATGGTGAACACTTCAGACAATTGTGACACATTTTTGGGACAATTGTCATTTTCACAGCAAAAAATGTATTTAAATTGCATTGTTTATTGTGGAAATGACAGTTGCAGTTTGGGAGTTAACCACAGGGGGCGCTGTAGGGGTTATGTGTTCCCTAATGTGTGTTTACAACTGTAGGGGGTGTGGCTGTAGGTGTGACGTCATCGATCATGTCCCCCCTATAAAAGGGATGACACGATCGATGCAGCCGCCACAGTGAAGCACGGGGAAGCCCGTGACCCATGACTGGGTAGTAGTACAGGACGTACCTGTACGTGGATCTGCGCAGCCGTGCCATTCTGCCGACGTATATGTGCAGAAGGCGGTCCTTAAGTGGTTAAAAAATGAAATCGAACATGCAAAATCCAAAACCCAAAAGATCCGACATAAAAAGATGCTTTATTTTTGTTTTTGTTGCTACAACAATTTGATATAGATAGGAGATTCAACATGACGCTGACAATAGCAATCTGTGTCTATTGAATCTGTGGTCGAATGTGCCTAACCTTAACTCTATTAGTTCAATATTGTTCTACATAGGGAGGAACAATTCGACATAGAGCAAAAAGATTCAACATTATAGAGACAGTGTTGGGTAGACCATTCGACATGAAAGACGAAGATTTCACAAAGCAGTGAAAAACATACAAACGTCAAATCTGTCATTAAAGGCTTATGGTGTCTGTCGAAAGTTCTAATAAGATTTGACAAGCAGCTAAACTGTACGACTCCAAAATCATACATTTCCAGTCAAACCCTCGGCCCATAGGCTAAGGAAGAATTTTAATGTTGGTTGACTAGTAATAATAATTTATAAATCTAATTATTACTAGTGTCATACAACATTAGAATTCTTCTATATCTTGTAGGCGGAACATTCGACAAGAATGTACAATTGCGTCTTAGAACATTCGACAGACACCATAAACCTTCAATGACAGATTCGACCCTAATTAATTCACAATTAACTAAATAAATAAAAACGAATTTTGGGAGTAACTAAATAAATGTATTTTTCAGACGAAAACGAAATTCCAAAACAAAATATTTCATTGTGCACATGTCTACTTGTTATCACCATGTAGGGAACTTACATGTGTCACCCCAGGTGATGGTGAAATAAGGATAGAATTATTTGTATATGTATCACCTTTATTGTGTACATTCTGTAAATCAAGAGCCTGGAAAGAAAGAGGTGGCTGTATGTTGTAGGATCTATGAAGACTCTTACAATTTTGCACAGCCACACTTGCAGCCTAGCATCCATTTATTTCTGTTGCAGGAATTAAACTTAAACTTAAAAGGGACAAATATACCAAGGAGATTTTAATGCACATTGATGAGTAAGCATTTCTAAGCTCTTTCTGCAACAATACTATTACTATATATGTTTGCCAAGCACTAAGAAGTTAGGCAACTTAAGTAGACACACAACAAGGGGGGAAACTTTACAAAAAAAGAGATAATATATTAGAAACAGTGTCAACATTTTGCACTGGGGCCATTACACCTGTAGCTATGCCACTACTTGAAACCATGACCAGGCAAAGCAGACATTTTTTGCTAGCTGGATCTAACTAGAAAAAAAAAACATGCTTCTGTATCTTTTGCAGTCTTTATATACAGTGCACTTGGATATCCGTACTCTACTGAGTCAGCAATAATGGCAGTTCATATTCAGTATCCTACCAATTGGTTAAGCAAAGATTGAACGATTGAACTAATACAAGCTGACATGTTTTTTGCTGCTTTCTATTCCAACGTGTGCAAGTTAATAATTTTAAACTACTAATTTTAAACTACATTACTATGACTAATAGTAACCTATGAACCCAGTGGTGTGGCACAATGTTAACAAATATAAACATAAAATATTCACATTCTTGTAAAACATCCAATTTAGCACAACACATTTAGATTTATGTCAAGACAGGCATAGTAAAAATAACGTAAATTATTAATTTGTTTCACAACATTTTCTTTTGCATTTGTAAGACGCTGACAACCTAGATAAATGCTATTTCTATATTTAGTTCTTACTCACCAAAAATGTCTTTTAGCACAGGGCTGCAATTAAATGTTGTATAAAACCTACAAAATACCTTTAAAGCGATAATGACAACACTTTCATCTTTTCCCATATTGGCCCAGTAGATGTCTCAAAGTATATCTACAAGAAAATTACAAGAAGGTACACTTATAGGGCCAGATTCAGAGAGCAATTACGCCTGTCTAACTGGTGTTAGACAGGAGTAATTTCAAATTTTGCGCGCCGTATCACTAGTTTGAATCCTCAAACCATGATACGGCGGCGTTGGGCTTCGATCTGACAGGCTTACGTCTTCGTACGCCTTCGGATCTACGCTGCAATCTTTTTGCGGCCGCTGGGTGGAGTTCGCGATGTTTTCAGCGTCGGGGTATGCAAATGAGCTTTTTCCGGCGATCCACGAAGTTACGAGCGTCGTTCGCAATCGCGTACGTCATTTTTTCGCTACGTAAAGTTAAACCGGCTATTAGCTGGTCTAACGTTACGCGGCCCATGTTAAGTATGGCCGTCGTTCCCGCGTCGACTTTCAAATTTATTTATTTTTTTGCGTAAGTCGTCCGGGAATAGGAATGTCCGTAAACGACGCTACTCAAAAAAAAAAATGACATAACGACGTGATTTCGCGCAATGCACGGCGGGAAATTTCTGAACGGAGCATGCGCAGTTCGATCGCCACGGGGACGAGCTCAATTTAAATGCCTCACGCCCCCAAATCGCGTAGTTTGATTTCGCCGGGAGAAATACACTACGCCGCCGTACCTTACGGGCCAAAATCTCTCTGAATTCCTCCTAGAGCCAGGTAAAGTACGGCGGCGTAGAGTATCTCTGATACTCTGCGGGAATCTAATCCTTTCTGAATCTGGCCCATAGTCTTTCTCGGCCTTAAATTATAATGATGCATTAATTTCTGATATTTTGGCAGTCATGGTATTTCCTAACATACTGTAAGAATAATGAATCCAGCCCTGGGATACAGGAATGGGAGGGGCCTAAAGGAATGTGGGGTTGTGGTCATGTGGACATTTTTGAACTGGCTTGAATCTGTTAAATAGGTCATCTGTTGCCATCTATTAGCTAACCCAATATCACACAAGCACTTATGACCTCAGGCGATTAAGGGTCACATCAATTTTATAAGAGGCTTATTTTTTGGCTGTGGATACTTTTTCACACATATTGGACATGCATATTGCATGCATATATATATATATATATATATATATATATATATATATATATATATTTAATTTTTTTTTCATTTTTCTTCATTACCGGTATTTATATTTATATTTTTTCCTTATTTTAATTTGTTTGTGCTTCTAACATTTGCTTCTTGTTTTTTTTAGTTTTTGTTTTTGTTTTTAGGTTTTTGTGTTTATATTTTTGGAATTTATAACTACTAGTCATGGATTTAGATATCATATACTTCATATTCTGCAGGTTGTGTGTTTCTTGTATGATATACATTTTACTGCATATCTATCCTTTTTCTATTACTATCTTTTTACTACATTCTTGATTAATAATTTTTAATATTTAGTGATACGTTATGGAATTTTTATAATCTATATAAATATAAACTGGTTTGTCATAAATGTTTTTAATGGACATTATGAGCAGCAGCTTAACCTGAGTTTGGGGTTAATTTATTCCCGACATTGGGTTAATTAATGCCTGCTAATTATCTCACTCCATTGAGAATTATTTGGCTAATATGCTGCTTCTAAAAAAAAAACCGAGGTTACTTGTACACAATAAGCTGATAAAGAAGGCGTGGCTTGCCTTCAAAATGCGTCCCTATTGGCCACCACACTGGTCGGGCACTTTCTTTAAGCTGAGGATCCTCTCCCTGGACATTCATCCTGGCTCAGCAATATGGCGACTATTGGTCTTTCCTGGGATCAGCTACCTTGACACTGAATCTGTGCCTTGCTGGCTCTCTTCGGATCATCGTCCACATTTCCTTTCCTGGACACTTACTGTAGCAGAATTTGATTGCCCTGGATTAGTTATGCCCAGCTACAGACTGTCTCCCCTTCCACCATATGAGTGCTATTAGTGTTTCTAAAATAAATAAAAATTAATAAACAGTGTCACACTGTGCCTGCCTGGTACCTCTCTGTCCTTTCATTTTTCCCTTTTAAGTTCATTGATTCCCAGTCCTCATTGAGAAGGCAGCCTCACACATATTATTGGTGACAGCCAGACACTTATTTTATAGCACTATCCATGTTCCTAACCTCTGGAAACTCACTTGTATATTGTAATCTTTTTTACATAAATAAATACAGGATATATATATATATATATATATATATATATATATATATATATACACACACATATATACTTTTTGGGCCAGATTCACATACAATTAGATTCGCGTAGAGTATCAGAAATACTCTACCCCGCCTTGTTTTACCTGGCTCTACGTGGAATCCCGGTAGATTTTGTCCAGTAAACTACGGCGGCGTAGTGTATTTCTCCCGGCGCAAGCCATCTACGCGAGTAGGGGGCGTGAAGCATTTCAAATAGGCGCGTTCCCGCGGCGATCGAACTGCGCATGCTCCGTTCAGAAATTTCCCACCGTGCATTGCACGAAATCACGTCGTTACGTCATTTTTTTTTGAGTAGCGTCGTTTACGGACATTCCTATTCCCGAACGAGTTACGTAAAAAAAAAAAAAAAAAAAATTTGACGCGGGAACGACGGCCATACTTAACATGGGCTACGCACCGTTAGACCAGCAAATAGCTGGTCTAACAGTACGTAGCAAAAAAATGACGTAAGCGATTGCGAAGGCCGCTCGTATCTTCGTGGATCGCCGTAAAAAGTCATTTGCATATCCCGACGCTGAAAACGACGCGGACTCCTCCCAGCGGCCGCAAAAAGTTTGCAGCGTAGATCCGAAGGCTTACAAAGACGTAAGCCTCTCGGATCGAAGCCCGAAGCCGCCGTATCATGGTTTGAGGATTCAAACTAGTGATACAGCGCGCGAAATTTGAAATTACTCCTGTCTAACACCAGTTAGACAGGCGTAATCGCTCTCTGAATCTGGGCCTTCGTTTTTAAAACATACAAACTTCTCTCAAATTATATCCATCTGGATATTTGTTTAGGTCTTTGTACTAAAATACTTTTACACTCAAAGGTTGTTTCCAGTGAAGCACTGTTTTAGCATCTTCTTTCCTTTGTGTGTGTTTAAAAATAAATTGCACATCCAAAATGTGTGATGCCAAATTATGGTGTCCCTGACTCTGTCCATGAAAATCATGCTGTTCCATAAAACCACATACAGTTTAAACCTAATTTAACCACGTCGATACCAGGCACTTTCCCCCTTCCTGCCCAAGCCAATTTTCAGCTTTCGGCGCTGCTACTTTAAATGACAACTGCAAGGTCATGCTATACTGTACCTAATGACATTGTTCCCACAAATAGAGATTTCTTTTGGTGGTATTTGATCACCTCTGCGTTTTTTTGAAAAAAAAAAGTTTTCTCTTGTTTCAAAATGTTGTTAATAAGTATGTTTTCTCCTTCACTAATGGGCACTATGAGGCTGCACTGACATGCACCGATAAGGCGGCACCATTGAGGTGGCACTGATGGGCACTGACGATGGAAACCGATATGCAGCACTGATGGGCAATAATAGGCAGCACTGATGGGCACTCATAGGTGGCACTGATGGGCACTGATAGGAAACACTGATAGGCACTGAAAGGATGCACTGATGGATACTTATGGATGGCACTGATAGGCGGCACTGATGAGCACCGATGGGCACTGGTAGGCTTATTTTTATGGCTGTGTATACTTTTTTACACATATTGGACATAATATATATATATATATATATATATATATATATATATATATATATATATATATATATATATACATACTGTACTGATAAACAATCAGCACAGACCCAACCTGTCAGGAGAGCCGCTGATCGGCTCTCCTCTACTCACGTCTGTCAGATGCGAATGAGGAGAAGACGTTAAATGGCTCTTCCTGTTTACACTGTGATAAGCCATGATTGAACACAGCTGATCACATGGTAAGGAGCTCTTTACCTAGATTGGTGTTGTGGTGTGTTAGACTGACACACGTTACCACCGATCGCCGCACTGCATGCCTCCCCGGCGCTTTAGTGGCTTACCCTGCTAGACATCATATGTTTTTTTTTTTTTTGCTTTCTTACATGTCTTCCATCGCATTCAATCCCCTATGCCTTTTTGACAACAGCTTGTTTATTAGCTTAGAAAATGGCCAGCATCTGTAAAAAATATTCACTCCCATAATTTTTCCCATTTTGAAAACAAATCAATGTATGTGTGTGTAGTAATACGATAACTAGTCTGACTTTTTGTTTCCTAAGTACATATACTCACTTTTTTGCATTTTTGTTTTTTAAACACTATGGCCCAGATTCACAGAGCAATTACGCCTGTCTAACTGGTGTTAGACAGGAGTAATTTCAAATTTTGCGCGCCGTATCACTAGTTTGAATCCTCAAACCATGATACGGCGGCTTCGGGGCTTCGATCCGAGAGGCTTACGTCCTTGTAAGCCTTTCGGATCTACACTGCGATATTTTTGCGGCCGCTGGGAGGAGTTTGCGTCGTTTTCATGCGTCGGGACATGCAAATGAGTTTTTACGGCGATCCACGAAGGTACGAGTGTCCCTCGCAATCGCCTACGTCATTTTTTGGCTACGTAATGTTAGAGGAGCTTTTTGCTGGTCTAACAGTGCGTAACCCATGTAAAGTATGGCCGTCGTTCCCGCGTCGATTTGAAAATATATATTTTTTTTAACGTAACTCGTTCGGGAATAGGAATGTACGTAAACGACGCTACTACGACGTGACGACGTGTTTTCGCGCAATGCACGGCGGGAAATTTGCGAACGGAGCATGCGCAGTTCGATCGCCGCGGGAACGCGCCTATTTTAAATGCTTCACGCCCCCTACTCGCGCAGATGGATTGCGACGGGAGAAATACACTACACCGTTTACTGGACAAAATCTACCTGGATTCCACGTAGAGCCAGGTAAAAAACGGCGGCGTAGTGTATTTCTCATACTCTACGAGAATCTAATTCTCTGTGAATCTGCCCCTATGCATTCAGTGAAGGTAATTGATCAAAACTGAAACAGCCAGAATCTGAAGTAGTTGTGTATAGCAACCAACAAGCTTCAGGCTGGGTTAACACCTAAGATAGCCGTGGTTTACAGCAGGGGTCCAGTGAGTCTCTGTTCTTCATTTCAGGGACGAATCAGGGACAACATTTTGCCTGAGTTTGGCCCTGAAACTAAGCCAAAGATGCACAGGACTCTTCTACAAACTGCTCCACAGCCTCCACAGAGATATGTAAAATGGTTCTATAGAAAGTCGGCCACAATCTCCTGTCCTGCGAATTGGATAGAAATTGAGTGCGAACTGAGCCTCAATCGTCAGCTTGTTCAGGTAAGCTTTGAAAGTAAAAGATAGAAGCTGACTGGCTGCATTGCACTGTCACTCCAGATTCCGCCTTCTCCAGTGTTCATAAATTCCCCTGAATGGGGTAGATTTACTAAACCTGATGCACATAGAATTTAGTGCAGCTGTGCATGGTAGCCCATTAGCTTCTAACTTCAGCTTGTTCAATTAAGCTTTGACAATAAGCCCAGGTTCACACTGGGCTGCGGGAGTGAAGCAGTGTGAGTTCAGCTGAACTCGCACGATTTCACTCCCGCCCGGCAGTCCCGATTTCAGCCGCGATTTCAGAGACATCTGTGCAGGTTTCTGCACAGATGTCAATGTAAATCGCAGGCTGAAATCGCAAAAAGTAGTACAGAGACTACTTTTTGAAATCGGTGCAATGCCGCAGATGCAGCGTCGCACCGATTAGGACGGTGCCATTGCCGTCAATTTGAGGCAAAATCTGCCGTTTTGACATGCGATTTGACATGCCAAATCGCATCTCAAAATGCACCAGTGTGAACCAGGGCTAAAACCTAGAAGCTGATTGGTTTCTATGCAGAGCTGCACCAGATTTTGCACACTCCAGTTTTAGTAAATAACCTCCAATGTGTACAGTTGAATAAAAAGTCAGTCTTAACCCCCCTGGCGGTATTCTCAAGTGTGGCTCGGAGTTAAATTTTAGTACCAATAGTGGTAAACGCGAACCACTCTCGGGATTGCATTGCAGGATCCTGTTGTAGGTTTTTTACCCTGTCCCCAGGATCCTGTGATGTCCCCCCGCTGTGTTTGTGGGCTGTGTCCTCCGCCTGATGCCTCTGTGTGCCAGGCTCCATTCCCTGCAAGCATCATGACGCATGAGGGTTAAGCCCCGGTGGCACATTCAAAAAACGTCAAAATTTATAACACATACAGTACAATGTAATCTTACAGAATACATTACTGTATGAAATCATTTCACCTTCCTTTTGTTCCTAGTGCTTTGTTCAGTGCCCTGCATGCACTTTTATATTATATATACTGTTCTTTCTGCCTGGAAACTTGAGAATGGCAACCAAAAGGTGTCCCTTTACATCAAAAGTGATTTTAGAGCAGCTAGAAAACAGCCATAATAAATTAGAACACTTGCAGAATTGAGTGATAGTGAATCGTGGGGAAATTCATTTTATTATTATTTATTATTTATTATTATTATATTATTATTTTTTATAATTATTTATAGTTTTTTATTATATTATAATTTATGATTTTGTGTTTCAAACTTTATCATACCTGGAATATCTACTAGACTTTTGTTTGGACAGATTTAAGTGTGTTATTACTAAGAATTACAATATAAAATGGCAAATTTCTATGCAAAACAATTGTATCGATTTGAGTGGCAAAAATCTGACATAACCATACCACCGGGGTGGTTAATTAGATTTAAGATCTAAGCTAGATTTAAAAATGAAGTGATAGGACATTGTTAATGATGTACGGCACTTTCTTGTGTTGCCTTATGTCAGGAAGGATCCCTCCTTCAAACATGCAGGTGAACCCACAGAACATGTGAATCTGATACATTTCATGTTTTGATACAGTTTTCATTGGTAAGGTATCAGAAGCCCATAGTTTGCTATTAATGAACAGAATTGTTGTGTAATTTTGAGTATACAATGTGTGGGTGATACTCAACAGTTGAAGATTTTTGATAGTGGCACTATATGTTAAGCGCTACCCCCGGAGGAGCCGCTGGTTAAATACTGGGATTGGCACACCAAGTTACCCTGGTGATGTCTAGGGATGAAATAACAGTAGCGGAGCAGTGAGCAAATGTCCGGACAGTCAATAAAGTTTCCTTCAATGTCTTTTTATTTTGCAGCCAACAAGGCAAACATCATCTTCAATTTAAGGAAAGGAAAGCTGATGAAGGAAGGATAAGAGAACCTTATGATATCAGGCCTGGATGTGAACAGGGCAGACTTGCCCTCGCCAATAGCAACAGTTGAACTCGTCGCCACTCCCGAATGGAGTGGGTAAAGTGCCCACGGACAGGTTCCCCACACTAACCTGGCAGCCGAGGCATCACTTTGGATGGCTGGGAGGAACAGATCTCTCTATCTCAGATCTGGCTCTAAGGCCCTTGTAACCAGCCAATTGCTTCAATAAGTTAGATGGGTGAACGGAGCGAATCCTCCCAGTAGATTTTCTTTAGCATAGGTCACCGGGTGACAGCAAAGTGTACCTGTCATCATCCCGGTCACCAGATCCCTGATTGGTTCATTCAAGCCCTGTTGGACAACCTCCCTCCGGGTCCTCCTCAAGCCTATCCCCCAATTGTACGCCACCCAGCCTGGGATCTCCTCAAAAGAACTGGGAACCCAGTAGAGTACTGGGATCCCCTTTGACCTCCGGTTGAGGTCCAGCGTAGCCTGTGAGTTTGGCCAGGTGGGCCACGCTGGCGGTGTCCATGGATGCGCGCACCCTGAAGGTGGATGCCCCACCTAAAACCGGGACCCCGCATAACTGCCTTAAGCACATGACACCTGTCACAGATATATCCCTCCCCAGCATGCCCCACGAGGGAAAACTCTTCCAATTGGCTGCTGGGGAAAGCTTGCTCTGTCAGAACCCCCTCTGCCGTCAACTGCTGACCAGAGATGATACCACATCCCTAGAATGCAAACTGGCCCAGAGGACACTTCTGAAATAACAGGTGTCACCAACTAAACAATTGTGTGAATGGGAGCAAGGTAACTCTCCCATGCTTGCTAAATTTAGACTAGTGCCCGCACTGAAAGTAAAGGGGGCGCTACATATGCTTTGCATCATTAGAGAACTTGTTTCTCTTTGGCTGGAAATCGCTTGGAGAGCACCATATTCTACTATACATCTTGTTACATTCTTTCCTTGTTTGCCAACAGCAGGAGATCAAGAGCATGCTGGATTCGTCTCATTCCCTGGATGCATAACCAGGTATTTGGGAAGCAATTCTTACCATGTAAACAACCATTAGTTGTTATTCAAACTTTGAATATGCAGAGAGTTCTAATTGTAATCATTAGCTTGTCTCACTTCTTGCTGCAAACAATTATAATACAGTCTTTTTTTTAGTCAGGGGAAAAGAAAACAATAATTTGGGTCATACCTGGAGGATTTTGAAAAGAGGCAGAGATAAAATATCTATTGCAAACAAATGTGTCACCAATGCAAGTAATAAGTAATTCCTGTTATTTCTGCCACGGTCTCCATTGAACACAACAAGGTTCTCTTGCACTTTGCGGTTAAATTCATTTTTTTAAAAGTTAATTGTGCTACTTAAAACATTAAATGATCATTAATGGCTTGTTGATTTCACAAGCAAAGCCTTTAGGTAGAACAATGCGGCTTTGATCTATTGTAGTGGTAATGTAATGAAAAATATTCAATCTGATTATCTTGGCATAATTAAAAAAATCGACGTCAGGTTTTTTATTTTTTCCCCTTTTCTTTTTTTTACTTGATTTCGTTTAATGATTTATGGGGAAATTAAGTCATATGTTAAAAATAAATGACATTAATTAAAATAATTTAATTAAGAGTGCCTAAAAACAAATTGTGCCATTGGCTGTGATGGGATAACAACATGGACTGATAAATCATAATTAATGAAGATTTTTCACAGAACAGCAATTACTAGTTGTGTGTAAGATCTCTTAGTCATGCTGTGATGTATGTAGTGTTAATATATTGGTGAGCAAACATGGATCGTGATTAAGTACTAACTCGAAAGTCTCATTAAAGGAAACTCTGAGGGGAAAGTAGTAGCATCCATAGTAATTTAATATCTGCTTTCCTTCTCACTTCATTTTGCAGTAGAAAACTGACATTTGGAATCTGGTTCCCATGGAATATACCTCCCCTCTGGCTAAATCAAATATATCCTCAGCTTCTATAATAACTAATTCCAGCCATAGTGGCAGCACACTGGAAACTGATAACACTGCCAGGCTGGACCCGGACAGGAGACCTGTGGGGTGCAATAGGCCCATAGCAGAAGTTCAGTTTATTAACCTCCATGGCGCTATTATTCTTTCTGGTTTTAGGTGCTGAAACTGGTACAATTATTTTGCATGGAAATTTGGCATTTTATATTGTAGGCCTGCAATTCTTAGGAATAACTATACATGTGCAGACTGGAATATTTTGTTTAGTTTTTTCGTTTCCGTTTGGAAAATAAATTTATTTAGTTACTCCCGAAAATCGTTTTGATTTATTAGAATAGCTTTCGTCCAAAAATCCAATAATACTTGGTTTCTGTCGAATGGTCAAAAGAATCTTTACGTCGAATCGTACATTTCCGTTCGAATATTCCGCCTACAAGAATTCTAATGTTGTATGACTAGTAATAATGTTGAATCTATTTTCTCATAAATCGAAATCAAATCTCTGTAATGTCAAATCCATTATTTCTATAGTGTCAAATCTTTTCTCTATAGTGTCGAATCTTTTCCCTATAATGTCAAATCTTTTCCGTATAATGTCGAATCTCTCTATATCGAATTTTTACCGCAACGAAAACGAAAATAAAGCATTTTTTATGTCGGATCTTTCGGTTTTCGTTTCTTGCGCTTTCGTTATCGTTTGTTAAAACGATAACGAAAAAAACTGATTTTCTGACGAAAATACATTCTAACGAAAA
This sequence comes from Rana kukunoris, assembly GCA_029574335.1. Taxonomy (NCBI): domain Eukaryota; kingdom Metazoa; phylum Chordata; class Amphibia; order Anura; family Ranidae; genus Rana; species Rana kukunoris. Next base: position 457,116,283 of record CM056051.1, on the reverse strand, counting down.
CAAATGCACATGTCTAGGAATAACTCACTTAAATCTGTCCGAACAAGAGTCTAGTAGACATACTGGGTATGATAAAGTTTGAAACACAAAATCATAAAATATAATATAAAAAATAACTATAAATAATTATAACAAATAATAATCTAATTATAATAAAAAATATTCAATGATGTAATCAAATCAAAAACACTGAAATTTTCTCAGTTGTAGAATTGTTGCTGTCATTACTTTTATTGTTTGCTGACTAATTTCCCCACAAATTGCTATCGCTCAATTCTGCAAGTGATTCTAATTTATTATCGCTGTTTTCTAGCTGCTCTAAAAGCACTTTTGATGTAAAGGGACACTTTTTGGTTGCTATGGACAATCTCCAGTTTCTAGGCAGAAAGAACAGTTTTTATAATATAAAAGTGCATGCAGGACACTAGGGACAAAGGGGATGTGTAATGGTTTCATACAGTACTGTAATCTGTAAGATTACAGTATACTGTATGTGTATTGTGTGTTTCACTTTTTGAATTCGCAACGCCGCAGGGAACAGAGCTCGGCGGCACTGTGAATCAAGCGAGGAGACACAGCAGAGGAGCTCACACACACAGCGGGGACCCATCGCATGATCTAGGGACAAGGTAAGTAACTCTCCCTGTATCCTGCAATGCAATCCCAAGTTGGGCTCGGGGATACCGCTTTTGGTATGTAAAATTCACCACGAGTCCGACTCGGGAATACCGCTAAGGAGGTTAAATTTTTTCACTTTTCTAAGCCATAGTAACGCACATGCAATGCATTGTGGCGTTCTGTGTCTGACTTTGGTTACATATTGGTGCATTGGCAGTTCAATCAAATTAAATTGGCTGTCATAACATAATGTTAACACATGACACAATAGGACTGTTCACTCTGCAAGGGAAGCTGCTCTTTGCAAGAAGAACTTGTGAACGAGGTGGAATTTCACTTTACAAAGCATACACAATCACGTGCAAGGAAAATAATAAAAAAAAAACAGCATTTTTGCTTGCACATGATTGGATGATGGAATCAGCAGAGGTTCTCCTCTTTCACTAAGCTCTGCGGCACATTAGCTTGGAAGGTGAACAGTTTATTTGCCTTTGGTAAGTCAACCCTAGGGTGTATTTATTTATGTGCACTCATTAACACACCACAACACAGCAGATAGATTTAAATAGAGTAGACTGATCTTTGTGAATGTATCTCCAAACCTAAATTAGATGACTAGCATTCAGCAATGACCAGGGGAGGGCTGGGCCAGGGGGCAGGGTGGCAATTGCCTCCCAGGCCGCTCTAGCTTATGTTCAAAATGGCTGTCAGCCGCTGCCCTCTACCATTTTCTTTTTTATTCTGCACTAGGAAGTCGGGCCGGGGGAGCCACATCGGCTGACCACTAGCTGTTGCATTCTGGGAATTGTAGTCCACACTCAAGCTTTCGGTGGGTGGAAAACAGAGAAGCACAGAGGAAACGACAACTCCCTGGGACTGGATTCTTGAAAGCAGGCAGAGGCAGTGCGTGCCCGCTGCCCGGGAGTTTGGACGCAGGGCTGAGTGCTGGCTGCAACTTTACCCCAGGACCAGGAGCATTGCTCCCCTAGGAGGCCGTGGCGTGCAAGGACCTGCTGAGATCACTGAGGTGAGAGACCCTAACACCCCTAGCTGACCCCCATCTCCCCCCCATACACCCCATGTAACCTGCCCCAGTGATCAGGCTGCATTGATGGGCACTGGAGTTGGCTGCACTGATGGGCACTGGTGAGGCTGCATTGAAAAAACAGGTGGGCCATGGATGGTGAGCTCATTTGGCGGTTCAACGGGTAACTTGACTGGCGTTACCGCCCAGGCCTAAGGCTGCCAGCCCTCCCCTGGCAATGACTTTGAGGACTAATTTAACAAGTCATGCTATTGCATTGATAACCTTCACTGAAGAACATGTAGTGGGGAAGTCCACATGCTAGGATGTTGGCACTTGCAACCCATAATCAGTTTATTAAATGCACCTTTCAGCTGTGTTTTAGATACAGCTGTTAAAATAAATGTATTTTAGTTGTATCAGCTCTGTTGATACAAATGCCAAAATACCAGTATTTACAAGGTCAGTATCAGCCATAAATGTTCTACTTTTGGCCATTGCCATAGGAAATCAGGCTGGAGGTTGAGGTTTAGGTATGGAAAAGAGTAAGTTCTCATGCACACAGGACGTTTTTCCAGCTGCTTTTTCCAGCGTCAGACTTTTCTTTTTTGCAGCTTAAAAACGCCTCTCCATGTTATTCTGTGGCCTCATGCACACACAGGCTTTTAGAAATTGTAAGTGTTATAGGCATTTTAAAGCTGCAAAAAAAACCAGAACCAGCGCGTTCTGAGGACTGACGTAACATCTGACGCTGCTAAAGGCTGCTAAATTTGGCTTAACGTCAGATTCAGAGTTAAGCCACATCAAGCATTTTTTTTTTTTTACATGTCAAAATCAATGGTTCCCTATGAAAACCCATGGATTTGAATAGAAGTCCCATCCAAGTCAGATGATGATAATCCGATTTGTGGTGCGCCTTGTGTCTTAAAGGGGAACCCCACGGCAAAATGAAAACAACAAAACAGTGTACAGTCCCCTCCAAGATCCATACCAGGTCCATTGAGTCTGGTATGGATCTAGAGAGGGAACCCCATGGTAAAAGGGAAAAAAAATGGCGTAGGGTCCCCCACCCAAGATTCATACCAGACTCTTATGCGAGCATGCACCCTAGCAGATCAGGAGGACGGGGGACGAGCAAGCACACCCACCCCCCTCCTGGACAGTACCAGGCCACACAACCTCAACATGAGGGGGGTGGGTGCTTTGGGGCAGGAACAGGAAGCCCCCGATAAAATGGAGTGGTGGGCAAATGAGGTTAAATGTAGGCAAAAGTATCTCATTTGGAGAACCTCATTGGAGTACAGTGACCTCATTGTCATGTTCGAGAAACCAGTGGTGAGATCATTTGAGCTTTTTGACATGCATTATCCTGCTGGAAGTATCCATCAGAAGATAGGTACACTCTAGCCATAAAGGGATGGACATGGTGAGCAAAAATACTCAGGTAGGACGTGGCATTTAAACAACACTCCCATACCATTACACCACCACCATCAGCTTAAACTGCTACCTACCATCTGAATGTCGCAGAAATCGAGACTCATCAGACCAGGCAATGTTTTTCCATTTTTCTATAGTCCAATTTTGGTGATCCTGTGCGAATTGTAGCCTTAGTTTCCTGTTCTTAGCAGGAAGGATTGGCACCCGGTTTGGTCTTCTGCTGCTGTAGCCCATCTGCTTCAATGTTCGATGTGTTATGGGTTCAGAGACGGTATTCTGCACACCTTGGTTGTAACACATGGGTATTTGAGTTACTGTTGCCTTTCTATCATCTTGAACCAGTCTTCCCATTCTCCTTTGACCTCTGACATCAAAAAGGCATTTTTATAACTGCCACTCACTGGAAATTTTCTCTTTTTCGGACTATTCTCTGTAATGGTTGTGGATTAAAATCCCAGTAGATCAGCAGTTTTTGAAATACTCAGACCAGCCTGTCTTGCACCAAGAACCATGCCACTTTGAAAATCCCTTAAATCCTCTTTCTTCACCGTACTGATGCTCATTTTAAATATCAACAAGTCACCTTCACCACGTCTAGATGCCAAAATGTATTGAGTTGCTGCCATATGATAGGCTGATTTGCAATGTGTGTTACCAAGCAATTGAACAGGTGTACCTAATAATATGGCTGGTGAGTATATGAAATGTTGAGTTAACATATATTTTTAAGTGAAACATTGCATGGCAAGACAGTGTTGCTTAGATCTACAAAAAGGTTTAACACAATCTGTATGCCATGCCCTCTATTTAATAAATCTGATTTCCTTTTCCTCTCTCCACTGACTACTCCACTTATTTTGTGTCACAGAAAGAAAAGCTGGTCAGTATTGCATTGACGCTCTTCAGAGACCCGTAGAACACTCTGAAGAAATTCAGCTCGATTACAAGACACTTACACTGGGAATAGAGCTTATTTTAATGTGGAAATATTGCCAGAAGTACAAATTTTGAAGAACACCAATCACCCAAATGTCAGATGCCTCCTTGGCTTCCAATCCATCATTTTAGGGCATTGCTTTGTGGATTCTGGATTTCACATGCTTAACCCATTGCTGACAAAGCTGTAAAACCCCACATTGTCCACAGTGAAATATTCTGCTCTTCTACATATACTGTATCTTTTTTACTTTTACTCTAAGGCCTCGTACACACGACCGAGGAACTTGTCGTTTCAGACACATCGTTTTCCTCGACGAGTTCCTTGTTAGGCTTGTCGAGAAACTTGACAAGCTTGACATCTATCTTCGTCCTCTTTTTGAAATCATCAGCAGCCAAAAACTGCTTTACCACTCATATGCAGACGAAACGCAACTGTATTTCCGCATTTGCAATAAAAAGGATCACCACCTCAATCTAGAGATATGCCTCTCTTTGATAGAGGACTGGATGACAAAGAGTTATGTTAAACTCAACGGAGCGAAAACAGAATTTCTCCTGTTTCACGCCAAGCGTATGAATCAACCTGCAACAACTTGGACCCCCCCCGCCCATTCTGGGTAAAATCATCGCCCCTAGCGCCAAAGTCAAAAGTCTTGGGGTCATCTTTGACTCCTACATGACAATGGACGCACAAATAGGGTCAGTAGTCAGCGGATCTCACCATCTGCTGCGCCTACCATGCAGACTTACTACTTTTATTCCCAAAGAAGACATAGCGGTCGTGGTGGGAGCAATTGTAAACTCAAGATTAGACTATGCAAATGCCCTTTACCTCGGACTCCCCAAGTACCAAATTGCTCGTCTACAAGTCGTTCAAAATACGGCCGCTAGACTTGTGACTGGGAAAAAACCTTGGGAATCAATCTCACCTTCACTGAGAACCCTTCACTGGTTACCAGTAAAACACAGAATCACTTTTAAAGCACTCTGTCTAACGCATAGATGTATCCATGGGAATGCCCCCCATTATCTATGCGAAAAAATAAAAGCTCATAATCCCAATCGCGTTCTGCGATTCACCAATCAAAATCTACTCCAGATACCGAAAGCCAACTACAAGTCCAAAGTAGATAGAAGATTCGCGGTCCAAGGTCCCAGACTATGGAATGCTTTACCAACCAGCATTCGGTTGGAGGAGAACAACTTAGCATTCAGGAGAAAGATCAAAACTCATCTCTTTTGATACCAAAGGAGACAGGAACAACAAGCGCCCAGAGGCGATTAAGTTCACATGTGCCGCGCTATATAAGTTTTCATTCATTCATTCATTTGCATACACACTGTCAAGACCAAATCTCCTCGTTCTCAAACGCGGTGACTTTAATACATACAACAGCAGGGGAAGTTCGATTCCACTGGCACAACCCTTGGGGCTGCTTTTGCTAATCTCATGTTACTGCGTGTTAGGTAAAGGTTTGGTAAGAGACAAGCGTTACAAATGTGCTATCTCCATTACAAACGCTACTTTTACCGAAGGTGCGCAGGTTTCTAAGCATACACACCATGTGATTCTCGACGAAAACCAGCCCGACGAGGAACACGACGAGCAAATTGAGACTCCCGTCAAGGAAAAAGAGAACTTGCTCTCTTTTTTCCTCGCCGAGTTCCTCGACAGTTTTCTCAAAGAAAAACATACACACGACCGTTTTCCTCGGCAAAAAAGCTCTCCCACCAAGTTTCTTGATGGATTCTGTCCAGTTTCTCGGTCGTGTGTACGAGGCCTGGGGCTAAAGGTTTTTGATTTCTGACTCCAATGGTTTTTAATTTGTGTTGAACACCTTATTTTTTACATTTTATATACCCAGTTACCTACTTGAATCATGCACACTGAAAGTTTTTACAATTAAAGCCAAGAATAAAAAAAATATATATATTGCAGCTTGCCAGTCCTTAGATATGGTGGCTGTAAAACACTTCCTGTCCTAGCGTGACAACATTCACTTAGTGCACTGTATCTATGGAAGAGCAGCATTTTCATTTTTCATCTCAGACAGAGCAATGGGACACCTCCCCCTTTCTTTTTCTTCATAACACGGGAGGAGTGGCATGCGCAGTGGCCAACGTTTAAGGCCAGCACATGCGCAGTTCGTTCAGGAAGGGGGCGCCCTTAATTTAAATACAAGCCGCCCCCTTTGAATTACGCGGCCTTACGCCGGGCCATTTACACTACACTGCCGCAAATTACGGAGCAAGTGCTTGGAGAATACGGCACTTGCTCCTGTAAATTGCGGCGGCGTAGTGTAAATATCTTACGCGACGCCGCCGCAGGATATACCTGAATCTAGCCCATTATTTACATTTCTTGCTATTTTTGCACTAGCGCTGCTAATGTTTGAGTATTAGGACTTTGACATATTTTTGAAGGTTTAACCTTAACTTTTCTATATTAGTTGCCCATTGGAATGCATGTGATACCTTTGTTTATTATGTTCCTAAAGCATTCCCATTTTTCTTCTGTGTTCAATGTTTATAGGATTTGGTCCTATATTGTAGTATTAAGCGCAGTTCAGAATAGTTTGCTTGTTTAACCACTTAAGGACCGGACCAATATGCTGCTAAAAGCCCAGAGGCGTTTTTACAATTCGGCAGTGTGTCGCATTAACAGACAATTGCGCGGTCGTGCGACGTGGCTCTCAAACAAAACTTGTGTCCTTTTCTTCCCACAAATAGAGCTTTCTTTTGATGATATTTGATCACCTCTGTGATTTTTTTTTTTTGCGCTATATACAAAAATAGAGCGAAATTTTTGAAAAAAAATCAATATTTTTTACTTTTTGAAAAAAAATCAATATTTTTTACTTTTTGTTATAAAAAAAAATCAATATTTTTTACTTTTTGTTATAAGAAAAATCAAATAAACTAAATTTTAGTCAAACATTTGGGCCGAAATTTATTCAGCCACATGTCTTTAGTAAAAAAAAATCACAATAAAAAAAAAATAGCTACCTAGCGGCAACAGTGACACTAATACAGTGATCAGAAAAATGATCGCTTAGTGACACTGGCAATAGGGGGTGAAAGGGTTAACTAGGGCGGTGATCAAGGGGTTAAAACTTTATTAGGGGGGGTACGGGGGCTACTCTGAACCTAACACTAACTGACTGTCACACTAACATGTGCGGATTGGCTGGGAATCAACCTGGAGGGGGTGTACAAAAATGAACAGCCGCCCCCTCATCCCAGATCGCTCGGACAGCCACGGGGACTGCCGCAAGTATCGGGAGGGGTCCCGATCGGACCCCCGACCCACGTCTAGGCAGGGACGTACAGGTACGCCAATGTGCCTGTACGTGCCATTCTGCCGACGTATATGTACATGCGGCGGGCCTTAAGTAGTTACAATTTTGTGTTCTTGTACTATCCTCATGCCTCTTTTTCCTATGATTTACGCTAAATGTGATCATCCTGTAATCGGTAGATCCCAAGTTGTCTTGTATTCCCACAAGGTAAAAGGGTTGATTTACTAAAGGCAAATAGACTGTGCACTTTACAAGTGCAGTTTCTCCAAACTTAGTAAATTAACCACTTAAGACCCAGGCCAAAATGCAGGTAAATGACCAGGCCCCTTTTTGCGATTCGGCACTGCGTCGCTTTAACTAACAATTGCGCGGTCGTGCGACATGGCTCCCAAACAAAATTTGCGTCCTTTTCTTCCCACAAATAGAGCTTTCATTTGGTGGTATTTGATCACCTCTGCGATTTTAATTTTTTGCGCTATATACAAAAATAGAGCGACATTTTTGAAAAAAAATCAATATTTTTTACTTTTTGTTATAAGAAAAATCAAATACAATTAATTTTAGTCAAACATTTAGGCCAAAATGTATTTAGCCATATGTCTTTAGTAAAAAAAAAAAATCGCAATAAAAAAAAAAATTAGCTACCTAGCGGAAACAGCGACACTAATACAGCGATCAGAAAAATGATCGCTTAGTGATGCTGGCAATAGGGAGTGAAAGGGTTAACTAGGGCGATGATCAAGGGGTTAAAACTTTATTAGGGGGGGGTACGGGAGCTACCCTGAACCTAACACTAACTGACTGTCACACTAACACTAAATACAGTAATTATACATATATGATTACTGCATTCAATGACACTGTGACAGGGGGAGGGGGGCGATCGCAAGGGGTTAATGTGCCTATGTGTAGTGTGTGTCAGTGTAGTGTTGTGCACACTTACTGTGCGATGTGATCTCTCTTCAGCGGTGGATGAAAAAAACTCTGAGGGGAGAGATCACATCACTTCCCCCTTCCTGTGTTTACACAGGAGGAGGAAGTGACATCCCGGATCGCTCGGCAAGCTACGGGGACCGCCGCATGTACCGGGGGGGGTCCCGATCAGACCCCCGACCCACCTCAAGGCACCAACGTATATATACGTTGATGTGCCTGTCGGTGCCATTCTGCCGACGTAAATGTACATGCCGCGGTCCTTAAGGTAGGGTGACCAGACATCCCCAGTTTCAGGGGACAGTCCCCTGATTGAGGAAACTGTCCCCGGACCAAGTCTGTCCCTGGTTTTGTCCCCAGATTGGATTTAAAAGAGGGTAGGGGCAATTTCAAAGACAATCAGTGCAGAATAAAAAATAAAAAAATTATAATTACACCCCCCCGCTCCGCCGTGCCTACTAGCATAGGGGAGTTGTATTTTTCCCATTATCTGTGCCCCTTTCATAAGATCATGTGCTGGTCGGAGCGGAGGGAATATTTCTTCAGTTTCGGGCGCATGCCCATTTAGCTCCGCTCGCATGTTCTTCTGCCTTGGCTCAAATCCTGGCCAGCCTCCTGCCTATCTTATAAGGAAAGAAAAATGGACAGCCGCACTCCAATGGATGAAAAGACTTAAAAATAGTGCCTGTTTATTCCAGTCAAAAAACTAAAACAGCAAAAACAGCAAACAGTGGGGTAACAAAAGGTGACGCGTTTCACATCGACAACCGATGCTTAGTCATAGCTAGGTTTCTCCTGCCTATCTTCTTGCCTTCCCTGGCGGAGTGATCTTCCTCCGCTCCCCATCCAGTAGTAGCCGGGGGCCCGAAGAGTAAGACTTGAGAGGCTGTGAGGCGGGCGGCGACGGGCAGAGAGTCGCTGATTGTTGCCATTACTAGTAAAGAAAAAATATGTCCCCGGATTTCATTTTAAAAATCTGGTCACCTTACTAAGGGGTTAAGTAAAGCTTCACAAAGAATACCCAATTATGTGCAAAGAAAAAATAACATTATTGCTTGAGTGTGAGGGAAGTCAGCAGAGCTTTCCTTAATTTATTAAACTCTGGAGCAATTGAATTTGCAGAGTGCAACTGCACTTTAAAAGTGCACAGTTTATTTTCCATAGTAAAGCAACCCCTTAGGCCTCGTACACACGACTGAGGAAATCATCGGAAAAGACATATCGTTTTCCTCGACGAGTTTCTTGTTAGGCTTGTCGAGAAACTTGCTTTGCGTACACACAGTCAAGACCAAGGGGTCAATTCACAAAGAGAAACGTTATTGGTTTTCTTCAGTTGTTAAATTAGCACTCCTTATTTAAAGCGGAGCTCCACCCAGGAAAACAACATTTTCCCATGTTGTTTAAAAAAATGAAATAAATAAAACCTGAAAAAAAAAAAAAAAAAATACTCACCCGAAATACCTGTTGCTATGCGGAAGTCCGTAATCTGCCTCTTCCACTCCGCGGTGCCTTTTCTTCTTGTCCTTCTCCTTGTGAATGGGGCGCGCTGCTTTCTGGGAACTGTGTGTGTTCTCAGAGAGCAGCGCGCCCATTCACAAGCCAGCGTGAGACTCACGCAGGCGCAGTAGGAAATGGGCAGTGAAGCCGTACGGCTTCACTGCCTGTTTCCCATAGTGTGAATGGCGGCGCGGGACCCGGAGCGATCGTGGGACCGGCATCGGGGGGCCCATCAGCGCGGGCAAGTAGGACAAGGTAAGTGTCCTTATTTAAAGTCAGCAGCTACACTGTTAGTAGCTGCTGACTTTAAAAAAAAAAAAAAAACGTGGCTGGAGCTCCGCTTTAATGCTAGCAAACATGGTCTTCACGAAAGCTATAATCGTTATTCAACATAGTCGTTATGGTTTTCAACTGACTCTTTATCCAATCGTTATGCTATCTACTCAAGAGTTATTTTAACGTCCCAAATCGTAATAATAACGTCTAAGATCGTTAAATAATGCTGGAGAGATGCATTCTGGGAGCAGAAGGGGAGGAGAACAGCTGCATGTGGAAAAGAGCAGATGCAGAGAGAGAGAGACACAAGCAAGACACACGTGGAGATTGAGCATGTGATGTGCAAAACTTCTAGTGTGTGCTTTTCTAAAGCCATGTGTATTTCCTCATACAGAGAATAAATCATGGGAGATGATAATCGGAATTTAGCTATCACCTGGGTTTCAGAAAAGTCATCCAAAATAGTACGTGAACAGAATACACGTTTATAAATCTGAACAACATTCTAACGTGTTCTTCTTCACCTCTGGATAATTTTAAGTTCAAATAGAGCACTGTTCTATCTTGCCCAACACTACTAAAAACTTCACTACACTACAAAAATCACCAAAAGCTTCCTCTAACAACAAAATATCGCCTGGGAAATGTCATAACGACACCCTGAGGGAGGTGTTAATTTAACGATTGCTTAACGATCGATAACTGTCAAAAAAATCTTCGTGAATTGCACTTCTGTACATATTTAACGATTTGACTCTTTTAAATAACGATTTGACTCTTTAAAATAACGATCGAATCTTTAAATAAGGATCCACATCATAAAATATCGGTTCTGTGTAGTGAAACGTTATTTGATGATTTTTCAAAGCGTTAAATCGTTTAGTGAATTGAACTAGCTTCAATAACGTGCAAAATCGTTAAAATAACACCCGCAATCTGAAAATAAAGCTTTGTGAATTGACCCCCAAATCTCCTCGTTCTCAAGCGCGGTGACTTCAATACATACGACGGCAGGGGAAGTTCGATTCCACTTAGGGTTGCCACCTGTCCAGGATTCACCCGGACAGTTCGGGTTTGGGATAATGCGTCCGGGTTTTGGACTGTCTGAAACACGGACACATTATTCAGACTGGACTATGGCTTCCCAGCAGGGTTGCTGCCTGCAGTTGTCAGTTGCACTCATTCAAACTGCCCAAAGCCAACACTAACAATCCCCCCCAAAACCCACACACACAGACGGGAGAGGAGAGAGGGCTCAACCTGCACCTCTTCCCCCCTCCCCTACCCCTCTGTCTTTCCACACTCCAATCACTGGCACTGCACCTCAGAAAATAAAAGTTGGGGATGGAAATTTAAAGTCCAGCAGCCTCAGATACATCTAGATGAGAGGTGCTGACTGCCAAGGGGTGAGTGAGCTCACCATCCATCCCTGTCTGTGGTGACTGAAGTCTCCTCCCTTCTCTCACCTGCCTCTGAGTGAGTAAACTAAGGTAAAACAGGGTTCTCAGAGCACCCCTTACATCAGAGTTCCCCTTTACATCCGAGGCCACAGTCTTCCCCCTTTCATCAGAGTCCTCTCTGTACATCAGGGTACTCAATGTTCCCCCTTAGATCGGGTTCCCAGAGGATCCCTTATATTAGCGTCCCTGGAGTTCTTCCTTACATCAGAGTCAGCAGAGTCCCCCCTTACAGTTAAAGGGAACTTTGTGAGTTCAGATGTAAAAGGGGAACTCTGTGGACTATGATGTAAAGAGGGACTCTTGTTATTAACTTAATATGATTAGAAATGTTATTTAAAAGAAAAATATATGTATAGTTTATTCTATAAAAAAATAAAAAAATATTTGCTGTGTGCCGCTAAAGTGTTTGGGTTTGACTTGAACAAAAGGTGGCAACCCTAATTCCACTGGCACAACCCTTGAGGCTGCTTTTGCTAATCTCATGTTACTGCGTGTTAGGTAAAAGTTTGGTAAGAGACATTTGCACTTTTCAGTCTGTTACAGCGTGACAATTGTGCTATTTCTATTACAAACGCTACTTTTACCGAAGGTGCGCGGGTTTCTAAGCATACACACCAACGCGGAATCTAGCCCGACGAGGAACGCGACGAGGAAATTGAGACTCCCGTCAAGGAAAAAGAGAACTTGCTCTCAGTTTTCTAGATGAAACGCATACACACGACCGTTTTCCTCGGCAAAAAAGCTCTCCCACCAAGTTTCTTGATGGATTATGTAGTTTATCGGTCGTGTGTACGAGGCCTTAGTGTTATTGATCAACACAGTACTGAATGGTAAAACATTCCATCTATTATTTACTATTTCTACTTGCACTCTACCTCTGTCAATGACTGCGGTTTTTTTTTTTGTGCAGTTTGCAAGACTAGTAAAGTGCTTTGCATTTTGCTCTTCAATAAGCAAGAATAGTTTGCCATTTATTATAATATTCCTTTTAATTAAAAAGATTATATTTTAGTTTTACCACAATGTATGTTTTATTCGGAAATACTGCATAATTAGATTTTTTAAGAGTAACATATATTTAAATAAACACTGAAGATAAACATTCTTTAATCCTACATTTGTTAACAGTTTGTGCTTTTGTTTTATTGTTTTATTTACCTATTATTGAAATACTTTCTATAAGATGCCACTGCAACAGCGACATCTGGAGGCTCAATGAGATACTGCAATATTCAAAAACTCATATTCAGGAGGCGCATTGTATTATATAGATCTCCTTGTTAAAGTGGACCTTCACTCAAGTACTACTAATCCTGCTGCCCCTTTACTCACCAGCACAATATTTTTTTTTTTTTTACAAGATGCTAGTACCTTTTTTTGACAGGTACCACGCCCTCAGTGGAGAATAATGTTGCTTGTCCTGCCCACTCCCTGTCCTCAGCATTCAAACTTGCAGATATGCAGTAAGGGGACGGCTGTGAATTATCAGAAGGTCACAGCAAGCTTATAATTCCAAGATAGTGGCACTGGGGACCTGCAATGATTAGAAATGCTGTAGGAAGACATGTGATTTTTCTTCTCTATTGATGTGAGCTGATGAGCCTGCACGGATGGGCACTGACGAGGAGGCACTGAGGGGCACTGATAGGCAGGCACTGATGAGCACTGATAGGCACTACTGATGGGCACTGATTGGAACTATTAGGGCTGCACTGATAATCAGGGCACTAATGACCAGTGCCCTAATTATCTGTGGAAATGTCCCGTCACACTTGCCTGTTACCGACTCTTCTTTCCTTAAGCTGTGACAAAGGAACGGAATGCCGATAATTGGCAAATTTGTTTACAAGTGATGAGTTATGATTGGGCACAGCTGATCACATGGTAAAGAGCTGCTATGATTGATACTTTACCGCGATCATCGAGCGCGCCAGATGCACACCCCAGGGGGTGCATGGTTCTGGGAGGATGCCCATGGATGTGTTCCCAAAACTGGATGATGGCATGGTCAGGAACTGGTTAAGCAGATAGAACTCAGTTGGACAGTGCTTGCTTTGCACTATGGCCCGTATTGTATAAAAGGGCTCTAAGATGCTGGAAATCTTGTGTGCACCCCATCTGAGTATAACAAAGAGCGGAAAGTGATATTTACTTTCTGTTATAAATAGGCTCCTATGCATGGTAGTGAATTTTAACTAAAGTTTAAATGACCATTGTGGCATTTGCTTGCCCCTGTTTTCACACTGATGCAACACCAAATAAGGAAAATAAAATGAATAACAGAAACTGCTGCTATCCGCGGTTACGATCTCATCGAATTGTTATAATAAAAGTTTAACTTTAGCAATGAAGATTTTACAACAGAGACTGCAAAATACTAACATACTTTAACCATGATTATGATTTTAATGGTGTAATATATTAGCAATCCACAGACAGGGGGTTACATTAATAGCGAATTATAAAATCGTCATCAACAGTTTTAAACTTACAAACAAGATTAAAATCTGGATCGGTAGAAACTACCTCACAGAGGCAGAAGTAATTTGTAGATGTTTATTTATTTGGTATTACCATAAAGCAGTCTCTAGAAATGGAATAAGGTAGAAACAATCTTAAACTTATCTAATGTGTCATAAAAGGGTACCCCAATGTCACGTGCAACATTTTTGCCATGAAGCATCAGACCAGGAGAGTTTCAGGGAATGACCATGATGCAATAGTCAAAAGGCAATGTTCATTTGGAGGCTAGAAACTGCCGTTTTCATCTGCCATTGTTAGCACCCTGTCAGTAATGAAGACATTCACTTCCATCCAAGGGTTAACTAGAGCTCAATGTGCTACAGGAAGACATATTCTCTTCATTACTGAGACCCTGTCACCTACTCCGGCTACTCATCACTGCTCTTCTTTTATGTTGTAGGCTTGAGAAAACTGGGTTTCCTGCCCTCATTCATTCCCTGCTTATAACTCAATCTAAACTGAAACATGCCATGCAATTTCAAAGTGTTTTCAGAAGAGGCTAGCAACTTGTAATAAAAATCTGTGTGCAGGGCCAGGCTTTGAACATTTCTCTTCAATAACATTGTTTTGACCTCAGAAGATGAACGGTTTTCTTATATTGTTTCATTGAACAGGCATGGCTTTATATACACTTCTTGTAGCCTACGCGTGACAGCAGTTGAATTTTTTTTCTAGTCAAAGCAAAATTTACCTTAAGACCACTGAGCCATAAGTGTTATAACTGATATATTGTCATGAGATCTATCCTTGTCACTTTCCCTAATGGGGAAAGTAATTAATTTGTCCTGGAGTACTAAAGACAACATAGCAGAATGTTTTGAGGTTGTGAGTGGCTCTTGTTATAAGGGCATTAAACATTGGATAGTGATGAAAAGACATGGCTGAGTAAGGTGGAGAAACTCAAGAAGATGGTAGAGATATCTCTATCCTCTCAGAACAAGCACAACTATTATTAAAAATCATGGTTTTGTTGGATTTTTTTTCATTAGAGTGAAGACATGCACACAGGGTATGCCAGATGTGCCTGGGCACACCATAATTACCCTGTGTGGTGCAAATTCTACCTGTTTAGACCTCTAATATTCAACCAAAGCCTCCTAACAGGGCTTCTAAAAAAAAAAATGCAAAACTTAATAAAAACTGCTGACATTGTTCACTGCCCTACTGACACCACACACCTTACCACCACCAGATATAAATGCTGCCATGGTATTCTGGCTCAGTCGATTTGTAAGTATGAGGTCCTCTTTGTGGACCCCTTTGATTTGCAAGATATTATTTGCCATCATGGTTTATATTCTAAAGAGATTTTTTACTTTTTAGACATGTTTTATATGCATCCACTCCTGAAGAAGTGAGCCGTAGTTCATGAAACTCATTGAAATTTCGATGCTTTTAATTATCACGCATCAACACATGTAACCCTTAAGCATGTATTATACATTGTAGCTATTACCAATCAGTTTGGCATTTCTGTATAAGCATTTAATGTACTATGATGATCACTTTATCTACTTTCAATAAATTCTGAAAGTCGGTTCATTGCACGGCCACGTGTGTTCACTTTATATAAAGTCCCAGGGCTATTTTGTTTTGCATGTTGATATGGGAATGGAGGTGTGTCACTGGTGGTACCAGACCGCTTATAAATTTGCTATACTGACAATGCCCATAGCTCTGCTGACACCATCAATATACATTACATACACATGCACATACACACAAATATGTTTGAGATTTGGGGTGCACACCCTACTGTGATAGGCTGTGCACATCTATGGTTGAAGATAAGACCCTGCTAGGAGTTGCCTGCTAAATTCTGGCTTCCCCAACTGCTTTAGGCCTAAGGATATTTACTCCTCCTGCCCCTGCATCTATCTCCCCTACCCTTCCCACACTCGCTTCCTCCCCTATCCTTTGCTCCCTTTCCATCACCCTTTCTATTCTAAAGCTAATTCAGCTCTTTGCTCTTCTTTCTTTGTCTTTCTATGTACCTAATTCTTTACTTGTTTTTAATCCTCTTTTTCTACTTATCAGACCTGCTGATCTACCTGCTGACCCCCCACTCTTTATTCTCTGTTTGAGGACACACAAAAAAATGATATATATATATACTGTACCTATGGAATAGTATAACTGGATCTTTCTCACTCCTCGATAGTATTTTTCATTTCTTAAACACCTTTTGATAACAATTCTGTAATTTCATTCACACAGGGATACTTTCAGTTAATATTATACACAGGGATTTCGATGATGGGATTTTGTTTTACTGAAGTGTACATTACCTAAATGAGCAATGTACAATCTGTACAATGTACTAATTAATCACTGCTTGCTTATTCTCTTTTTGCTGTACAAGATTTGAAGAGTTTCAAAAATAAAGAAGTTACAAAAAAAAATCATTTGATAGTGGGTCTCAGATACTTGGAAGTGTAATCATTTCACCTACAACTTTTAAGATTTGGATAGCATGCATTGAACATGAAAGTAAAAGAAAGTCAAACATTTTTGGTTGTCCCTAGAAAAGTAGTAGGGGGAAATCTTCCAATGGGCACACTAGTTCTGGTGACCTGGGGTCCCAAAGAAATTCCCTTCATTTGCAGGAATTTCCTCTCACTTCCTGTTTGGCTATGGGACAGGAAGTGAAGGGAAATCTCCACAATGGGACACAGACGGCAACATTTTTTTTGACAAGGGATATAACTAGAGACACACCAACATTTCTTCAGCTGAAACATATTGACCGGAAATTGTGTTTTAGCCATTTTGCAGATAAATAAGAAGGTATCGATAATGGTGCTGAAAATGCACTATATTTTTTCATGATTTTACTGTGCTTATGGTGTGTTTTTTTATAGGTCATGTGACTCAAAAGCCACAAGAAAAATAAAGTAAAACAGGTGCGTTAATGATTCTTGCTGCATTTTCAATGCATTTCAATGGGGAGGTGGGTTTTTGGTGCGTTCTTTTTAACTGACCAAAAATGCAGCAAGCAAGATTTTTAACATCAGTGAAGACATACTTAGAATTTAAAAGGATGCATTTTCCTTGAGGTTTTTTTGCGCTAAGAGCCTTTTCACACTGGTGCGTTTTTGCGGCGTTTTTGTCGCGTTTTCGCTGTAAACATAGTGCTATTAAAACGCTCATAAAATGCTCCCCATGCCTCTCTGCATTGAAATTAATTAAAAAAACTGTAAAAACGCAGTAAGATCGCGGTTAAATCACTGTGTTTTACTGCTATTTTAACGCTCCGTTTTTACCGCGTTTTGAATTCATTTCAATGGAGAGGGGCATGGGGAGCATTTTATGAGTGTTCTAATACGCAAAAACGCCGCAAAAACGCCGCAAAAACACACCAGTGTGAAAGGGCTCTAAAGATGCCTAAAATTTCTGACAATAAATTCATATTCATTTTAATTCCCAATATTAATTAAAAAGTCAAATATAATACAACTATATATAAAAATATATAAAAAAAAAAACTCTGATTGTCGGTTTTGGTTTCGACCTGAATTTTTGGTTTCAGTTTCAGCACCAAAATTTCCATCTGTTGCACCTCTAGTTATTGCCTTACTCTATCAAAAAAAAACAAAAACGTTTTGCCTATGGTTTTACTTTAAAGTGGTTGTACACCTGCATGGTTTAGGAGATATTTCCAATTCCCTGTATGAGCATTTCTTCTGCGTACGCACCGATGTATTTGGCACATGCACACTTAAGAAGGGCACGCTGTGCCGTTTCTAGCTGGGGGTATGCTGTGACTGGTGGCTCCCGCGCACATGCGATGCATAGTAGCTCATTATGCAGGGGAATTTACATTTGCAGGGACAACTTCAAAGCAACTAGGAAGTAAAACGATACATCAGGGTAAACTTCCTCAGTATTAGTACTGCAAGATCTTGCCTTATCATGACTCCTGCTTATGTTTATGATGGTTTTATTCACCAAGGTCATGCTTCATGCGCCTCTTACTGTTATGATTCTGGAAAGAATCGTATGCCTTCTAAAAACTTACAAAACAGTACTCAGCCAATTAGAGGCATCATATCCTGCTATAGAGATCACATGACATCATAGTTATCACATGACATCAATTATTCATCCTGGCACTACCTAGCCATGGTTATCTTTAATTTTAGAAGTTATACATTCTTGGTGATTGTGGACTATTTTTTAAATTATTCAGATTTCTTTAAACTTTCATGCAAACCTTTTCACACTGGAATTGATAAGTTCAATTCAAAGAATCGTTTCCAAAAATGCAATTTAGACAGCATATCTTTATAGAACAGAGATCTATGTCATTTTACATGCCGAAGGAGAATTCAAGTATTATACAGGCATACCCCACTTTTAAGTACACAATTGTGTTTATTTACTAAAGCTGGAAAGCGCAAAATAAGGCTCACTTCTGCACAGAAACCAATGAGCTTCCAGGTTTTATTAGCAGGCTTAATCCAACAAGCTGGAGTTAGAAGCTCATTGGTTTCTATGCAGAAATGAGCCTGATATTGCGATTTCCAGCATTAGTAAATAAACCCTATTGTGTACTTAAAAGCGGGGTATGCCTGTATATGCACCCTGCATACTCTCAATACAGTGGACAAGCTGAAGCTGTGAAAGTCATTCTGCACAGATGCTGACCACAACAAATATTTTCTCATCTATGAGCCTTTACTGCAGAAATTTCATCTGTTAAGTGTTAAGTTCTATTCTATAAGTACTATTTAATTCTTAATTCTAGGATAGTTACATTGTAGGTTGTAGCTCACATAGCATGGAGAAAACTGCAGGAAAAATATAAATGTGATAGTTAAGTTCTTATAACTAAAAAAACTCAAACATCCAGCGCTCAATGAGCATGTAATGTAGACTATTAAAATGCCAAATAGCCCTTTATTATGTTTTCTGCAAGTTCATCAAACAGTTAAAAAAAGTTTTTATAAAAAAAAAAGTTAATTAATGAAAAACAAGGAATTTGATAAATGAAAATATAGAAGTATATGACCTGACATCCACTGCGGAACGGGGCTGAAACCAGTCTGTGAAACAATCAGCATGTGTACCTGTAACGAGGGGGAGAAAAGGCAGCCACCAGACTGGCTGATGCTCCGGGTAATCTGTAAACTGTGATCCGACAGATGGGGAAAACAGGAACAATGAGTGTAACAGGGGCAGGCGGATTACACACCCGCCTATAACAACAGATCAGCTGTGATGCTGACAGGAGGAAGCAGGAAGTGTAGACTGGAACAGCAGCGCAATGACACCGGAAGAAGGTTTCCTCAACCAGGATGGTTATACAGCGATGGTAAACTGACAGATAGAAAAATGTCACGTCCTGGGAAGGGCCTTTTGTTCTTATTTAATCTTCCTGGGTGTAACTTCACTTCGACTGTGACAAAGCCCTTAAAGCGTGAAACGCATCGTCGGAGTCACCCAGGACTTCTTTTCTCCAAGACCTGACCCCATTGGCAACGGAGTGCTACTGATCATTATTTCTAGCAAGCTTGGTTGTCACCGCACTCATTGCAGTGTGTTACAAGAGAAAGTTTTATCTGTTACCTTCCTAGAAGGTGACATTTTTCCATCTGTCACTTTACCATCGCTGTATAACCATCCTGGTTGAGGAAACCTTATTCCGGTGTCATCGCGCTGCTGTTATGTGTGGTCGGCCTGTGGCTTCTTTATCCGTCTGTAATTTATGTTTTTGCCTATTTGTGTACCAATAAAACCATTTTTATATGCGGCGCTTTCAGCCTGTAGCTTCTTTTTCCGGGGGGGTAGCTCTTCCCCATTTCCCCCTGGGGGGTTTTCTTCTTGATTGTTTCACAGACTGGTTTCAGACCCGTTCCGCAGTATATGTCAGGTCATATACTTCTATATTTTCATTTATAAAGTTTCTTGTTTTTCATTCATTAACATTTTTTTATGAACTTTTTTTTAACTGTTTTATAAACTTGTGGAAACATAATAAAGGGCAATTTGCCATTTTAATTGTCTGCATTTCATACCCATTGAGCACTGGTTGTTTGAGTTTTTTTGTTTATTCCTGTCTTCCAGCCATGGTTCCCATGCAGCAATGGGTGCAGTGAAAGTCTCTTCATTATCGTTACACACCCCATTATTATCATATGGACTAGCTACTGCTACTGTTTTAGCGCTGGTGATTTTTTTTTTTTTTTGTTATTTAAGTTCTTATAACTGTGATGCTAAACTTCTAAAGAAATAATGCATAGCCCCCCAAAAAATATGTGTCACATTCTACTAATGTACCAAAAGGTATAACCGCAAAAAATCACCTCAGTGACCAGTCAAGATTATATACAGTACAAAAGATTGAGATGAGGGTCAATAAATGTGCAGAAGTTAAAACATCAACTTCACTTGCTATATTAAAAGCAAAAAAAGAATAAATGCAAAACTATTGAAAAAAATCTATATCAATAAGAAGTGTAAAGTTTTCACATGCTGACGCTCTCATTCATTCAAAATATTCACATAAAATGTCTGTGTCAAAAGTCTATGAAAATTACTAAATAAATTCCATACCTGCCCAGATTTGTACAAAGGAGTTATAAATCCCTATTAAGAAACAATTTTTGAATATATGTTCAATTCAAGGTGACTGGGGAAGATAAATTCTGATAAATACACATTCAAAAGAATAAATACATACTGTATGTCAGTCATGGACTTGTTAGTTTACGCTTCACAAGTATTCATACTGAGTTGATAAGGTTAAATCAGGACTTCATTAGTGTGTGGGTAAATTCACTCAGATGAATGCATCCTGGTAATCTTTACATAAAGTTCCTTAGGGCTAATAAACTTGTTAAGATTTTGTTAGATATATAAAAAGGGTAAAAGTAAGTATACTGTATTTCCACTCCAAATATGGAATCCCAGTGATTTCGTATGTAATAACCTCCCTGGCGGTATTAGAAAGTCTGGAATTTTGTACCAAAAGCGTTAGAATTTTTTGCATGGAAATTTGGTGTTTTATATTGTAGGCCTGCAATTCTTAGGAATAACTCACTTAAATCTGTCCAAACAAGAGTCTAGTAGACATCCCGGAAATGATGAAGTTTGAAACATAAAATCATAAATTATAATAGAATAAATAACTATAATTAAATTATAACAAATAATAATGAAATTATAACAAAAATTATTCAATAATGTAATCAAATCAAAATCACTGAAATTTGCTCAGTTGCAGAATTGTCGCTGTCATTATTTTTATTGTTTGTTGACGAATTTCCCCACAAATCGCTATCGCTCAATTCTGCAAGTGATTCTAATTTATTATCGCTGTTTTCTAGCTGGTCTAAAAGCACTTTTGATTTAAAGGGACACTTTTTGGTTGATACGGACAATCTCCAATTTCCAGGCAGAAATAACAGTTTTTATTATATAAAACTGCATGCAGAACACTGGGCAGACCACTAGGGACAAAGGGGGTGTGTGTTTATTTCATACAGTACTGTAATCTGTAAGATTACAGTATACTGTATGTGCATTGTGTTTTTCACTTTTTGAATTTGGCATCGAACTGCGTCCCCGTGCGTCGTAATGTCGCAGGGAACGAAGCTCGGCGGCACTGTGAATCGAGCGAGGAGACACCGCGAAGGAGCCCGCACACAGAGCGGGGACACATTGCAGGATCCAGGGACAAGGTAAGTAACTTCCCCCTGTATCCTGCAATGCAATTCCGAGTCAGGCTCGGGGATACCACTTTTGGTATAAAAAAATTCACCTCGAGCCTGACTCGGGATTACCGCTAAGGAGGTTAAGAGTCCATCTCAGATTGCCATACATGGTAAATATCAGAGAGATTTGGCAAATATATTTGTAAACAATAGGCTAAAAGCCCAAACATTTGTCCAATAGTATCACAATCCACAAAAGTTGCACCATGTATAAAAAGCATAGAAACGATCTTACTCATAGGGCAAAACTTGCATTGTGGATTCCAGCTGATTCCCTTTGAGCAGATGCTTGTCTCACAACCCCTTTGTCCATAGTTAACCACTTAATACGCTGGTAAATGACCCAAGGTGTTTTTGCGATTCGGCACTGCGTCGCTTTAACAGACAATTGCGCGGTCGTGCGACGTGGCTCCCAAACAAAATTTGCGTCCTTTTCTTCCCACAAATAGAGCTTTCTTTTGGTGGTATTTGATCACCTCTGCAATTTTTATTTTTTGCGCTATATACAAAAATAGAGCGACATTTTTTTTTAAAAAAACACTATTTTTTACTTTTTGTTAAAAAAAAATCAAATAAACTAAATTTTAGTCAAACATTTAGACCAAAATTTATTTAGCCACATGTCTTTAGTAAAAAAAAAAATCGCAATAAAAAAAAATAGCTACCTAGTGGGAACAGCGACACTAATACAGCGATCAGAAAAATGATCGCTTAGTGACGCTGGCAATAGGGAGTGAAAGGGTTAACTAGGGCGGTGATCAGGGGGTTAAAACTTTATTAGGGGGGGTGGGGGGGGCTATCCTGAACCTAACACTAACTGATTTTACACTGCACACTTCAGTGACACTGTGACAGGGGGGGTGGGGGGGCAGATCGCAAGGGGTTAAGTATGCCTATGTGTGTGTATGTCAGTATAATGTTGCTGCACACTTACTGTGAGGTGTTCCTCTCATCGCAGCGGTTGGAAATACCGCTGCGATGAGAGATTACATCACTTCCCCCTTCCTGTGTAAACACAGGAGGAGGAAGTGACAGGGCGGGAGAGCGCAGGGATTGGCTGGGAGCGGGCAAACACCGACATCCGCCCGCTCGTCCCGGATCGCTCCCGAAGACATGGGGACCTCCGCACGCCGCGGAGGGGGTCCCGATCGGACCCCCGACCCGCTACTGGGCGAGGACGTAAATTTACGCCCTTGTGCCTATCCGTGCCATTCTGTGGCCGTATATGTGTGTGCGGAGGTCCTTAAGTGGTTAACTGTCTGCAAAAGGAGAACAAACTCACGAACAAACTTTTTCATTAATTTATAAAAATATATATATATATATATATATATATATATATATATTTATAATTTTTATTATTTATATATTTTTTTATATAACAATTAAAAAACTTTAGCTCTTTTATTGGCCCAGATTTCATGTTTTTTATAGCACTTTATAATAATGCATATAATGGATGATAAACAGCAGAAGTCTTAGACCCATGCACTCTTGAGAACAGTCCATGACTTTGTTTTTGTTATTTATTTAGAGTAATAACATGGATAGGGATGGAAGATTATGGGATGCTCATTTGACTTCAACAACAGCTTCAGGGACAACTCTTCCTATATACAGTCTCTATATACAGCTCCTCATCTTCCTCCAGCACACACTTGTTGCTTGCAGTACCTAACTGGAACACTGTGAATACCTGACAGTCACTCAGTCAGATAAAAGCAATGGCCCATTACATACAAGAAACCAAGGTCCGTCAGGTGGATTTCAGTCTCCAGCTTGCATCACCCCTTATGGCTACTGATCCTAGTGCCACCTCTTCAGGCACTGCCAACCCCTTTCACTAGCCCTCCAGGCTATCTTCTTACCACAGTCCTCCAGACTGACACACATAAGCCCGCCCAGGTGACTCTCAGGAGATCTCCCAGACATGCTGACCTGCTCCCACTGTCTCTCCCTGCTCCTGTGCCTCCAGGAAGGGCTTTCTAGCACCCAAGCCTTAGGACATAATTCACCCACCCAAACTAGGGGGCACCCTCAAGGACCATCAACAGCCTCCTCAGCAATCCATCACCATTTTCTACCAAACTGCCCATCCTGGTATGACTCATGACTATTTATGAGGTGGCCTGCCCCCTGCCAGCCTGGGGATTGGGTGCGCACTCATAAATATGCCGAGAAGATCCTCCTAACCTCTACCCACTATGTCTAGAACAGTGTTGTTCAACTCCAGTCCTCAAGGCACACCAGCAGGTCATGTTTTCAGGCTTTCCATTATTTTGCACAGGAGGTTTGATCAGTTTCACTGCCTTAGTAATCACCACAGCTATTTCATCTGAGGGAAATCCTGAAAACTTGACCTGTTGGTGTGCCTTGAGGACTGGAGTTGAAAAACACTGGTCTAGAATATTCTCCAATGTCCCAGAAAACAGGGGGAAGCATTGAGAAGCAGCTAGGATGAGCCACCCAGCCCTTAGTCACTAAACCCAGATTCATAACTCAGGCTTAGCCCTGAGCTAAACTATTTTTAATCTACACTAACAACAAACCTTACCAGGTTCAGCAATTTATTAACAACAGAAGCTAGGAATATTAGCACCTTGCTTTTTTAAAGGTGGGTGTACTGTTTTGATTTTGAGGAACTCTAATGCCCTGTACACACGATCGGTTAGTCTATTGAAAACAGTCCACCGTTTTCATCGGATGAACCGATCGTGTGTGGGCCCCATTGTTTTTTTTTTCCATTGGTGAAAAAAAATAGAACCCGTTTTAAAAATTTCTGATGGTTAAAAAACCTATAGAAAAAAACGATCGCCTGTGGGGAAATCCATCGGTCAAAAATCCACGCATGATTCAGAATCAAGTTGACACATGCTCGGAAGCATTGAACTTAATTTTTCTCTGCACGTCATTGTGTTTTACGTCACTGCGTTAGACACAATCAGATTTTTAACTGATGGTGTGTAGGCGAGACTGATGAAAGTCAGCTTCATCGGATATCTGATGAAAAAATCCATCGGTCTGTTTTCATCGGATGAACTGATCGTGTGTACGTGGCATTAGGCATTTTGAACCCACCAAAATGCTGTTTTCTCCTGAAGAGGTGAATGTATATAAATCATATTCTCCTTCTTCTACCTGTTATGAACAAAAATACTTCTTACAGCCTTGAGCCAAATTTACTCTGCCAGTCCCTCTGCAGACTTCTCTAAATAGCTTATGGCGTCTGGCATTACTGTAAAAAAGGAGATGTATCAAGGTCAGTTTTAACACAAACAGAGAAAACAACACTTTTAGTATCCCTTGGCTGTGCCATGTTCATTTTTTGTGAAATGTAAAAGGTGTCAGTCATACTCAGGAAATGTTCACCAGTAGGGATGCTGATCTGATCATTTATCATCAAACACACATATTTCAAGAGCTGAGCTCAGAACAAATATTGTCAGGAAAAAATGAATTGAATACACTTAAAAAGTGAAAAAGTCAAATGGGATCTATAGAAGTTAACTAGTATTTGCTGACAAAATAGTTATTGATCCAATGAGAATTGAGAAGCCCAAAATTCAACACAGATATGTTTTTTTATTTACTTTAGGCTAGGAATACACTGGTGACTAAAGCCCAACTCTGGGCAAAAGTATTTTAATAAAAATAGCAGGTTTAAAAAAAGCTCAGGCTGCAATACCAACTTTAAGTTGTATTTCTCACCACAAGATGTTCTCTGTTTTTCAATTCAGAAGACTAGGAAAATACTGGGAGTGCAGGGTGTCATGGGCCAGGGCATCACAAGGTCACTGTACAGGCATACCCCACTTTTAAGTACACAATGGGACCAGAGCATGTATGTAAAACAAAAATGTACTTAAAGTGAAACAATACCTTTTTTCACTTCTAGGGTGTAGTGGGGTGTCAGGAGCTGTAGTTGAGGTCTCAGGGGCTGTAGTGGGGGTGTCAGGGGCACACTGGAACAGGGCGGCTATGCTCTCAGAGCTTCAGCTCCTTCTACTGTGGCTGCAAAATGTCTGCACAGTACTTGTAAGGCACTTTACATACACTCGCGGGTATGTCCTTACTCGCAAGTGTATGTAAAGTGAGTGTATTTAAAGTAGGGTTGTCCAGATACCGATAGTAGTATCGGTATCGGGACCGATACCGAGTATTTTTGGGAGTACTTGTACCCGCCCAAATGCTCCCGATACCTAAATAGAATATTTTTTTTGTATTTATCAACATGTTCTGTGAAAATTCTTTGAGTTTTTACTACTGCGTGACAAGAAAATAAAACATTTTTATTCATTTTTACTTATTTCTATTCTTTCATAATGTCTTGAGTTAGAGTTCTTCATAATTCTAAAGAAAATATCCTTAATCTGTATTGTGGTTTGAAAACTGTCACATGACATTTAAAAAAAGTATCGGTATTCGGTATCGGCAAGTACATGAAAAAAAGTATCGGTACTTGTACTCGGTCCTAAAAAAGTGGTATCGGGACAACCCTAATTTAAAGCGGGGTATGCCTGTATAGTGAATGAGAGAACAGTTCTGATGCCATCACATGTGAGCTTGTAATTTGCCTTTTAATCTCATTTACATTCAGATTTAATGTGGACCTTGCATTTACCTTTAATGTCTGCTTTTCTCGTAGATACCCACCCCCAAAAAGAAAACTATGCTTACTTTAAACCCCTAACTTTCGTCTTCTGCAAGGGTGATTTCACTTTGCTTTCTGATGGAATCATGAGAGATCGAAGAATCACAAATCTTACAAAGATACAATCCAGCACTGTGCAGGAACATATTCTAGTGAGATTTGTGATCTGTCCCTGACATTGTCAAGATTAGGGATGAGGTGGTTTGGTTCGCAGCAGGACATGCGAACAGGCAAAAACCGAATTAACCTTTAAAATGAGCACTTTTGATTTCTCCCATAGACTTTTAGAGGATGTTCCACGGCTTTCGAACTTGTCGCAAACACCCCAAATTTTTCTCTATGCAGCGAATGGGCGAACAGCTATGTTCGAGTCAAACTCATGTCCGACTCGAATATAAAAGATCATCCCTAGTCAAGATAGAGACAAAAGATGTTGGGTGGGATTATTGGTCTGTGACATTACAGTGAGGCTGGGTTCATACTTGTCCTACAAACGCTCCGACATTGGGAGCTCATGTCGCATGACGTGTGAAAATCAATGTTTCCCTATGAGAGCCGTCTTAACTGGTCCGACACAAGTCAGTCTGACTTTGAAAATGCTCCGTGTATTACTTTGGTCCTACATTGATCCTACTTCACTCCATTGAATATCATTTAAGTCAGACCAAAGTAGGAGCCTTGTCCTAACCATCCGACTTTTGACATCTGACATGTGATTACAACAGCAGTAAAAGGAATTTATCTCACTCTGGGATTGTTTTGATTGGTCAAAGAACAAGTCAGACTATCACAAAGTCGGATCAAAGTAGTATCCTGTTCATGAAAGTCGGATGGATGTAGGACCAATGTAGGACCAATGTAGGACAGATGTCGCAGAGCAAAGTAGCATGAAAGTCGTACTGCTGTCGTGTAGTATAGTGTGAACCCAGCCTGAATCTGCCTGCATCACTTCTAGTGCATGGAATGCACATCCAGGATTAAAAGAATTGGGGAACTGTAGGTGCTCTTTCCATTACTGGTGATAATACAGACATTTTTAAACCGGCCATAATTTTATAATATGTGAGTGCACATTTTGTGGAATGATTTTAATGGTTTTAATAAATGATACTGCACAATAGATTTATTTTATGCTTGCAGTCTATTTTCTCATGATTGTGAAGTAGGAGCTGGAGGTGTAGGAAGTTGTTTTTGAGTTGGAGTTAAGAGAACAGATTGAAGAACTGCCTTACACTGAACGACACTGTATTGGACCATCTTACTGATGTAAGAGGTCAAAGGGAACTGAGTGCATCACCTGAAGGGAAGCACAATGTGAAAACATAGGAGGTGTTTTTTTTTTAAAACCAGCATGTGGAGAGTGCAGTGGACGTTTGAAGTGCAATTGGTTATGTGGACTCTTTGAGGGATTTTTTGTTATAGTTTGTTTTATTTTATTAATGTTTGAACACTAAACAACAGAATTAATTTAATAGCACAATCAATCAATAACAATTACTACAAATATGATTTTGTTTATGGTTATCACAAGAGGGAACTAAAAGTACATATTTATTATTACTGATTGTCCATTTTTGACCACTGAAACGTATTGAGTTTAACATGAGAAAGTCTTGTGGACAAAATGCGCCCTCCTGATTGGCTGAGACACAGCAGCAGTGCCATTGGCTCCCGCTGCTGTCAATCAAAGTCTGTTAACCAATCAGAGGAGATAGGGGGGCAAATCGGTGCTCTGTGTCCGAATGGACACAAAGGAGCTGTGACTTGGCTCGGGTGCCCCCATAGCATGCTGGTTACAAAAAAAATCACAGGTTGTGTTTGGTGGAAACTGTCTAGAGTCAAGGCAGTTTGCAACTCTTATAGGCAGCAAATAAAAAGAAACAATGCAGGTTTAATATTGCATGAAAAATGTGAGTGTATTATGTGAGAAACAATAGCCACAAATATTAATGAGTGGCTGGACAGTATGCAAGACGTTTGGTTAGACCATTATGTAAGAGATATGTGTATAGAATAGAGATGAGCCTGATGTGTGAGTCGAATGTAAGTTTCCACTCGAACATCGGGTGTTTGCCTGTTTGGCGAATACCAAACATTATGGGGTGTTTGTGGCAAATTTAATCTGGTATGCCCCATAATGCACTGCGAGATCACAGTGCATTGACATCTAATGATTGGCCAAAGCATGCACCTGGCCTCCATGCTTTGGCCAATCACAGCGTGGGTGCAGGGTGCTTTTAGTCAATCATGGCTCAGGGAGCTAAGTCCACGCCCCACACTATATAAGGCTTCATACTCTGTGGCCATATATAGTGTATTTATGAATGATGAGAGATTAGGCAGGTTAGTTAGTGGCATGCAAGCAGTATATTTGATACATAAAGACAGCCTAGTAAATATATATATATATATATATATATATATATATATATATATATATATATATATAGCACTCACTACCTTTTTGGTAGGTGCTAAAATGGGGTTTTTGTGTCTCAGTGTCTAGTATAGGCAAATGTGGTTCTAAGGCGCCTCTCCTGTCTCTGGAGAGAATGTACAGAGAGGGAGGCAGGGCCTGGAACTGGAGTAGAGTATATATATATATATATATATATATATATATATATATATATATATATATATATATATATACTCTGCACCAAAATAAAAAATAAAATGGCATGGGAGTCCCCACAAAATCCATACTATACCCTTATCTGAACATGAAACCTGGCAGGCCGCAGCAAAAGGTGATAGAGCACCCCCCTGAAACGTACCAGGCCTCAACATGGGGAGGGTGCTTTGGGGTCACCCCAAAAGCACCTTGTCCCCATGTTGATGGTGACAAGGGCCTCATCCCCACAACCCTTGCCCAGTGGTTGTGGGTTTCCTCAGGCCGGGATTATCAGAATCTGGAAGCCCCCTTTAATAAGGGGGCCCCCAGATCCCACCCACAATGTGAATGGGTATCGGGTACATTGCACCCTTACCCATTCACCAAAAAATGTGTAAAAAAAATTAAAACCACAGCAGCCAGTTTTTGTCAATTCCTTTATTTTAACCACTTTCCCCCCGGATCATTTGTCAGCCTAAAGACCAGAGGTGTTTTTACAATTTGGAACTGTGCTGCTTTAACTGGTAATTGCACGGTTATGCAATGTTGCACCGAAACGAAACTTGCGTCCTTTTCTTCCCACAAATAGAGCTTTCTTTTGATGGTATTTGATTGCCTGCGATTTTTATTTTTTGCGATATAAACGGAAAAAGACCGTAAATTTTGAAAAAAAAAATATTTTTCTTATAACAAAAAGTAAAAAATATCGAATAAACTAAATTTTAGTCAAACATTCAGGCCAAAATGGATTCAGCCACATGTCTTTAGTAAAAAAAATAGCCAATAAGCGTATATTTATTGGTTTTCGCAAAAGTTATAGCGTTTACAAACTAGGGTACATCTTCTGGAATTTACACAGCTTTTATTTTATGACTGCCTATCTAATTTCTTGAGGTGCCAAAATGGCAGGGCAGTACAAAACCCCCCCAAATGACCCCATTTTGGAAAGTAGACACCCAAAGGAAATTGCTGAGGGGCATGTTGAGCCCACTGAATATTTTTTTTTTTTTGTACCAAGTGATTGAATAATGACCAAAAAAAAAAAAAATTACAAAAAGTTGTCACTAAATGATAAATTGCTCACACATGCCATGGTTATATGTGGAATTGCACCCCAAAATACATTCTGCTGCTTCTCCTGAGTACGGGAATACCACATGTGTGGGACTTTTTGGGAGCCTATCCGCGTACGGGGCCCCAAAAACCAAGGCACCGCCTTCAGCATTTCTAAGGGCGCAAATTTTTGATTTCACTTCTCACTACCTATGACAGTTTTGGAGGCCATAAAATGCCCAAATAGCACAACCCCCCCCCCCCAAATGACCCAATTTTGGAAAGTAGACACCCCAGGCTATTTGCTGAGAGGCATTTTGAGTCCATGGAATATTCTATATTTTGCCACAAGTTGCGGGAATATGACAAACTTTTTTTTTTTTTTGCACTAAGTTGCCACTAAATGATATATTGCTCACACATGCCATGGTTATATGTGGAATTGCACCCCAAAATACATTCTGCTGCTTCTCCTGAGTACGGGGATACCACATGTGTGGGATTTGTTGGGAGCCTAGCCACTTACGGGACCCCAAATGCCAAGCACCGCTTTCAGGATTTCTAAGGGCGCAAATCTTTGATTTTACCCCTCACTGCCTATCACAGTTTCGGAGGCCATGGAATTCCCAGATGGCACTAAACCCCCCCAAATGACCCCATTTTTGAAAGTAGACACCCCAAGCTATTTGCTGAGAGGCATGGCGAGTATTTTACAGCGCTCATTTATTTTTGAAAATGAAGAAAGGTATTATTATTTTTTTTAATTTTTTTTAAATTTTTAAATCTTTGTAACAAAAAGCAAGAACTGCAAAATACTCACCATACCTCTCAGCAAATAGGTTGGGGTGTCTAATTTCCAAAATGGGGTAATTTGGGGGGGTTTTGTGCCATCTGGGCATTCCATGGCCTCCGAAACTGTGATAGGCAGTGAGGAGTGAAATCAAAACTTACACCCTTAGAAAGCCTGAAGGTGGTGATTGGTTTTTGGGGTCCCGTACGCGGCTAGGCTCCCAAAAAGTCTCACACATGTGGTATCCCTGTACTCAGGAGAAGCAGCAGAATGTATTTTGGGGTGTAATTCCACATATGCCTATGGCATGTTTGAGCAATATATCATTTAGTGGCAACTTTGTGCAAAAAAAATAAAAATAAAAAAGTTTGTCATATTCCAGCAACTGGTGGCAAAATATAAAATATTCCATGTACTCAACATACCTCTCAGAAAATAGCTTGGGGTGTCTACTTTCCAAAATGGGGTCATTTGGGGGGGGTTTGAACTGTCCTGGCATTTTATGCACAACATTTAGAAGCTTATGTCGCACATCACCACTCTTCTAACCACTTGAAGACAAAGCCCTTTCTGACACTGTTTGTTTACATAAAAACATTTTTTTGTTTGCAAGAAAGTTAAGTTGAACCCCCAAACATTATATATTTTTTTAAAGCAAAGGCCCTACAGATTAAAATGATGGGTGTTGCATTTTTTTTTTCCACGCAGTATTTGCGCAGCGATTGTTTTAAACGCATTTTTTGGGGAAAAAATACACTTTTTTTTTATTTTAAAGCACTAAAACACACTATATTGTCCAAATATTTGATGAAATAAAAAAGATGATCTTAGGCCGAGTACACAGATACCAAACACGACATACTTTAAAATTTCGCACAAATGCGCAGTGGCGACAAACTACATACATTTTTAAAAGCCTTTAAAAGCCTCTACAGGTTACCACATTAGATTTACAGAGGAGGTCTACTGCTAAAATGACTGCCCTCGATCTGCCCTTTGCGGCGATACCTCACATGCATGGTACAATTGCGGTTTACATATGACTCCAGACCGACGCTTGCGTTCGCCTTTGCGCAAGAGCAGGGGGGGACAGGGATGCTTTTTTTTTTTATTATTATTATTTATTTTGCTTTTTTAATTTTATTTTTAACGGTTCCTTACTTTTTTTTTTTTTATATAATTTTTATTGTTATCTTATGGCATGTAAATATCCCCTATGATAGCAATAGTTAGTGACAGGTACTCTTTTTTGAAAAAATTGGGGTCTATTAGACCCTAGATCTCTCCTCTGCCCTCAAAGCATCTGACCACACCAAGATCGGTGTGATAAAATGTTTTCCCACTTTCCCAATGGCGCGGTTTATATCCGGGTAGGGGACATTCCTTCCCACTGCTTGTAAAAGCAGTCAAGAGGCTAATTGGCCACTAGAATTGCTTTTAAATGAAAAGCCGACCGCTGGCTGAAAAGAATGATACCAAGATGATACCTAAACCCGCAGGCATCATTCTAGTATAACCATTCAAAGTCCAGCAACATACCATACGTTGATGGTTCTTGTTGTACATGTATTGTAATCTTTTTTTTTTTCATGCAGCCTGTTGGCTGAACGAAAAAAAAGATTTATCGGTGGGTATGCCCACCATTAGAATACCTCCCTTCATCCACCTACTTCTAATGATGGGCATACATGCACCAGTTATATATGCCGAAGCATGGGGGCATCCTCCCGCAAAAAAGTTATGCCGCTCACACATGTATGTACGCCGCATAAAAAGTTATGGCGCATACACACGGTCGAAATTTTCCACGGGCAAGCTTCCGACGGTATTTCGATCGTATGTATGCGGCATTAGGAGCAAAATCGCTCTTCCGCCCCTAATGCCCCCATGCTTCGGCATATATGCTCTTTTTTTAACTGTGGTGGTAAAATCACCTCACACAGTGCTTGGAGTCGCGGCTTTAAATATCGTGGGAGCAAACCCTGTTGCTGTCACGCTAAATAAATCCGCGATGCAACTAAATGGCGTACCTGCTAAGCAAATGATGGTTAACATTAAAACAAAGTAACATTACATTTTAACAGTAAGATCTTACCATACCATACCTGCAAAGCAAATACCAAAAAATAAAAAACAGTAAAAAATAAATTAACGCAAACCTGTGCCTAAAAAATATATATGCCGAAGCATGGGGGCATCCTCCCTCAAAAAAAATTATCCCGCCTACACACGGTTGAATTTTTCCACGGGCAAGCTTCCGACGGAATTTCGATCGTATGTATGCGGCATTAGGAGCAAAATCGCTCCTCTGCCCCTAATGCCCCCATGCTTCGGCATATATGCTCTTTTTTTTAACTGTGGGGGTGAAATCACCTCCTACAGTGTTGGAGTCGCAGCTTTATATATCGTGGGAGCAAACGCTGTTGCTGTCACGCTAAATAAATCCGCGATGCAACTGAATGGCGTACCTGCTAAGCAAATGATGGTTAACAATAAAACAAACATTACAGTATAACATACTATACCTGCAAAGCAAATACTATAAAAAAAAAATTGTAAAAATAGAGAGAATAGATATAGAACAATAGTGAGTGGACAGTAGAGAGTGAACATAAGAGAACAACAAAGAGAGGAAAAAAATACAACCACAACTATTTTTGGATTTTTTATTTTATATTTTTTTGTGTTTTTGTGTGTTTGATTTTTTTTCCCACCTTTTTTCACTTTTATAAAAACTGTAAACTGAGCATTGCAGATTACGGTCTCTCAAAATGTGATGGCCATCACATCTTCCGAAACCCTGATGTTAGTGTGCCTAGGACTGTGTGGTGCCGTACCCTACGCTAAAACTCAACTAGTGTGTGGTAGCGTTTGAAACATTCACCAATGCAGAGACCAGGTTGGTCAGGACAGTCGGGACAATAAAAGCGGGTGTCACGCCTAAATCCGAGTTTGCTGCAGACACGACATCTTTTTTGGTGGGTTTTTTGGGCAGGGGTACCAGCCGGCTCACTGCATTTGCGTTGGGAAGGTGGGGCAAAGCACCGTCTGGAAACAGAAGGGCTTTGACGATCTCTTCCTGGAATTTTAGGAGGGATCCAGTCCATCCTGAAGCTCTGTATAGCACATGAGCGTTCAGCAAAGCCAATTGATACAAATAAACAGACACTTTTTTGTACCAGCGTCTGGCCTTACGGGCAATTAGGTACGGCGCCAACAACTGGTCATTGAGGTCCACCCCTCCCATGTTAAGGTTGTACTCGTGGATACAGAGGGGTTTCTCCACAACACCAGTCGCCGTAGGAATTTGGACTGCCGTGTCTGCGTGAAGCGTCGACAGAACGAAAACATTCCGTGAAACCCTCCACTTCACTGCTAACAAATTATTACACTGTAAGCAGGCTCTCTCCCCCGACTAAGATGGGATTCTACAAGCCGTTGGGGGAAGCCCCGGCGATTAGGTCGCATGGTGCCACATGCGCCAATTTCATAATCAAAAAGATGACTAAAAAGTGGCACGCTCGTGTAATAATTGTCCACGTACAAGTGGTACCCCTTTCTGAATAAGGGTGACACCAATTCCCAGACTATCCTACCAGCGCTCCCTATGTAATCAGGGCAATTTTCCGGCTCTACGTAAATTTCTTTTCCCTCGTAAACCATAAAGCTAGATGTATAGCCTGTTGCCCTGTCACAGAGCTTATACATCTTGACCCCGTATCTGGCACGGTTGCTGGGAAGGTATTGTTTGAATGACAAGCAACCAGAAAACTTAA
Source organism: Rana kukunoris (assembly GCA_029574335.1). Classification (NCBI taxonomy): domain Eukaryota; kingdom Metazoa; phylum Chordata; class Amphibia; order Anura; family Ranidae; genus Rana; species Rana kukunoris. Next base: position 457,081,675 of record CM056051.1, on the reverse strand, counting down.
TCAGGGACTCATCAACTTGATGGGGATTATACAAGGATTATACAAGGCTGCAAACCGTTCGTTGAAGTGGTTTACGAGGGGCCAAATTTTGTAGAGCCGATCGAATTCAGGGTCTCCCCGAGGACGACAGAGTTGATTGTCACTAAAATGCATGAAGCGCAAGATCTGCTTGTATCGTGTCCTGGACATGGAGGCAGAGAAAATGGGCATATAGTAAATTGGGCGCGTGGACCAATACAACCGCAGTTCACTCTTTTTAGTAATGCCCATGAGGAGGGTAAGGCCCAGAAAGATCTTAAATTTGGAAACCGTAATTGGCTTCCAATCTCTGGCAAGGGACAGGTGGGGATTAGCGGCGATGAATTGACCAGCATACAAATTGCTTTGGTCCACAATAGATCTATAGAGATCTTCCGTGAAAAACAGTGAATAAAAATCCAGTGACGTAAAATCAACTGTTTCCACCTGAATTCCGGGTTGGCCAGTGAATCAGGATTGGCGAAAGCAGCAGGAAGGGCACTATGGGCACGAGGGGCCTGTCTTTGTCGTCTTCTTCTTCTTGGTGGCAGCGGGACACTACTTGTGCTTGCCACCTCGCCAGCTTGAACTGCACTTATGGGACTCGCCACGTCACCAAGTGTTACTGCAGTGCTGGATGTATGTCCAGGATGTACCAGGCTGCTGGTGCTTGCCAGATCACCAGAAGGAATAGCGGCGCTAGTACTACTCTGCCCCATACGAGAGCCCTGCGGTTCTTGCACCTCAGCGACATCAGAAGATCGGGGTCTGGTACGCCTGACCCTAGCAGGGACCACTCCGTCGTCAGAGCTATCTGTCAGGGAGCCACTGTCGTCTACAGGATCATATGAGCTAGAATTTGACAGATGCGTGACCCATCACTATCTGACAGGCTCATAAACAAGTAGGCCTCTTCATCACCGTACATTCGATTTGCCATTTTGGGCTCTAAATTTAGGGGTACAGTGGTGAGATTCACAGGAAAAAAAGCACCTGACCTGTTAGCGACAGTCAAACGCTACCAAAAAACTGTTAGCGATCGCAGAGATCAGGCCTGACTCTGCGAATGCTGCAGTTATGTGTTTTTGTGTTTTGTGTCAGTGATCGATCGATCGATACTGCACTTGGTTGGGCTGGGCTGGGCGAAGGTGCTAAACGCAGGTGCTAGCAGGTATCTGGGCTGATCCCACTAACAATGCGTTTTTGGGAACCCTAAACTGCAGGGGACGCTAGTATAGATCTGATCAGATCAGGTATCGATCAGTTCAGATACTATACCACTAAGGGGGGGTGTATGGTGTGTGCGTGGGTGTTAGCGCTACTGGCACTAATCTGAGGCTGCCTGGGGCAACGCAGACCCTATCCGGCGCTAAAACCAAACTTTGATCACCCGCCGGCCAATCAGGGGGTTAAAACTTTATTGCAAAAAATATGGCGGGTGCCTTAATGCTATAAAAAATAAACTAGCTAAACTGCATCACCCGTGACACTTATACTGTGATCACTGGTGACAGGGGGTAATCAAGGGGTTAAACCTTTATTGGGGGGGTTAGGGGGGGTCCCTAGACTTATTAGGGTCTAAGGCTAATTACCCTAACAATTATTTTAGTCACTAATGACACTTGTACAGCGATCAAAAAAAAAATCTGATTGCTGTACTGAGTGACACAGTGACAGGCAGTGAAAGGTTTAATTTGGGGGGTTAAATGTGTATCTATATGACCTGGTGTTAGTGTAGTGTTGTGTAACTCACAGTTAGATGCTCTTTCCCTCTCGGTCAGGAACGGAAAGACCGACACGAGGGAGAGAGCAGCATTTCCCCTAGCAATGTTTACAAAACATTGGCAGGGGAAAACAACCATTGGCTGAGGGTGATCAGCAGGTCCAGGCCAGATTTTATTAGCCTGGACCTGATGAGTGATCGGTTCTGTATCGAATCCGATCGTCGGGAACGGTGGGGGGGGCGCGCGCGCGCGCCCCACAGCCGTTCATGTGTCGGACGTAGAGCTACGTGCTCCCACGCAGCATTGCCACCGCCCCGCAGTAATATGACGGCAGGCGGTCGGCAACTAGTTAAAATAAAATGTCCCGCAATGTAAATCTATTGTCAATCATGGTGTCCAACGGTCCCGAGAAAAAACTGAAAAACTCTGCCTCCGCAGATTTTTTTGTTTTGACAGCTGTTATATAGGCATTGGCAGGGCCACCTGGTGACGTAAACAGGTGCAGGAATAGGAAAAGGGTGCAATCAGCGCAAAATGATGAGGAAAATTACAAAAGAATATATATATATAAAAAAGTGTTAGTGAAAATAACCCAAGGTTAAATTTTCTGAATGCATGAACACAAAGAAAACTTTCACAAAATTCCCACAAATACATACAACATAGATGCAGCGCAAACAATACAAATATAGTGTCTTTAAGGGCTTCTCAGGCACCATATATCAAAATTCTGAAAAATAGAAACAAAAAATAAAATATGATGCACCAATAAAATTATATTACACCAATAAATAAGGCAGATATCTAAACGAATGTCCATTAATAATCTGTGCAGGCAATTTTCCAATTGGTCTAATTAAAGTCCACCAGGGTGCAAACGTTGAGAATTGATCTTTAAATTGATCTTTAAAATCCACCAGAGTGCAAACGTTGAGAAGATTACGGTTCCCACCACCAAATGGGTATTCTACTATTACCTCCAAGGACAGTTTTACCAGGATGCTGTATCCAACAGAAGCCCAGGGAAGAGATTGACCTCAATAGGCCTCCTATGACAGGGCAGCTTACATACACAGCAGCTGTCGGACTGCTGTGTAGTGTGTAGAGCTTTTAGGAGGCCTTTAAACTTCTCTTCCCTGGCTCCTGTTGGACCAGCGTTTCTTTCTTGGAAATAGTAGAATACATTTTTCAAACCATCACGTGACTCTGGTGGATTTTAATTAGATCAATTTTTTTTTTCTCAACGTTTGCACCCTGGTGGACTTTAATTAGCTAATATCTTCTGCAAGATTATTATATGGACATTCGTTTAGATATTCTATTTATTTATTGGTGTAATATATCATTTTATTGGTGCAAATTTTATTTTTTGTTAAAAAATATATGGTGCTTTGAAAGACTCCCTGCAAAGCTACTGGCGAAGGGGGTTTTTATAGAGTTATTTTAACTTCCACACTTTTTTTAAACTTGTGTTTAACATTTTTCAAACCATTGCATGCTAATAAACGAGACGTAAAGTGTTCCTGTCATGGGTCTATGAACCCAGAAGCTCAAAAAACTGAACAGATAAACAAGCGTAAGAAAAATAGAGAATGCAGCAATATAATGAACAAAATGTCAACAGAGCACAGCTTTCAAGTAAAGAATAGATAATGTTTAGATACAGAAACAGATACACCCTCTTCACACACTGCAATGATATTTGTAGCACGACCCCCAGAGGAGCTACTGGATCTTTTGGGTTTTCGTGCCCTGCTCTAGTGATGACTTGCTCTGTACCTGGACCCGAGACTCACCGACACATTGAAACTGTTTAAATTTGCTTTATTGAACATCTAAAAGCCCTACAAGGAAAATTGGTTAGGTTATTTTGAAGAGCTGTATCTCAGCATCCCTGGATGGTGTCTTTAAAATATCTCACTAGAAACAATACTTTTGTTTCAACTCCACTCAGAATGGAGACATTAATTTTGTTTGAATCTGCTACTTAATGAACGTTCAACTCTCTAGCACCTGCTGGTGACTGTACTTTGTTGTAAAGTGGTCAGTAAACTATAACATATTGAAAAAAAAAATAATAATAAAGCAAATTGTACCTGTAATACCTTATAGGGCTAGTTTCTCATTACAACAATTATCTTATTACCAAGAAACAGAGCCCTGTCATGGGTCCTAAGATATGAAAACCCATTACAAGCCTGGAATTCGATTCCTTCTTTCAGCAAGTGGAAATCCAATCAAACAGTTCAAGGATGAAAGGTTTTTTCAAACAACTCCCTGTTGTGTTAAATAGAGAAAAAATATATGCCTGGAAAATGTACTATGTGACGCTTCCTAGACGCGATTAGGAGTGCAGTTTAAACAGCTTACAATGCAAAGTGCTAACCTGGAAAATTTCATTTTGGGCGAGGAGAAATAATTGATAGCTAACCTTAAAACTCTCAGTTCCTTTGTAGTCTGACAATTATTAACTGTTTTTGCCACCACAGGCATGTTAAGCAAAATGGAAAATGCAAGCCTGCTTATTTCATCCTAGACCTGATATTCTCTGTTGTACAATGTAAAAAGATACTCTATGATGTTTATTAATACATGAATTATTTTACACATTTTCTGATCTTATGATAAAATGTAACAAAAAAAATATAAAAATAAAGTGTAGCGCTTAATGACTAAAGTGCATACTGTGTATTACATAGTGTATGTGGTAATGAAAAATTATGCAATTGAAAATCACAAATTCTAATGAAAGTGCAATAAGTGCCATCAATTATGCATTACAGATAAGATATATAGGGCCAGATTCAAGTAGCCCGTCGTAAGTATGTGCGGGCGTAGCGTATCTTGTTTACGAGGCGTAATACAATTACGCCGCTCGTATCTTAACTCAATCCCGGCGTATCTTGTTTTCTGAATACAGAAAAAAGATACGCCGGCGCATCTAAGAAGTTACGCGGCTTAGCTAGAGATAAGCACCGTAACTTCTTACTGAAACTGGCCCATAGGCTGAAGATGAGTCTCAAGCATATATAACGGTGTGGTATAAAAAAGAAGTGCAGTTCCCTGCAAAAATTCATATAAAACTAAAGTCCATGTGCCAAGTTCATAGAGAAAAGTGTGTTAAAATGATGATCAAACACCGAACGGTGTGACACCCATCACCAAAAAGCTGAAATGTGGCTTAACAGACCTGGCGAATCCCCATCCCCTTACTCGTATAAGCTGATACACAGACCAGAGCATTGTGGTCTATTGATGGTCTTTTGGTACTATTTATTCATCTGTTTAGAGCATTCCGGTATATCAACCAAGGACACCGGAGAGAACATCTGGGCTTCCCTTCAGTGGATCATAGATCCACTCAAGTGTTTTAAGACCTCCCTGAGTAAGGGGCAGGACCAGGACAAGGGTTGGGCAGGAGGAACAGCTGCCCTGGGCCCAATGGTTTATTGCAGGGATGGGGGGGCGCCCTGACCCTAACAATAAGGGGGGATGCAGTTTGGCATCCTTGCCCTGGGCGCTGGATGACCTTGTGCCCCGGCACTGGTAAGGGGGGTCTCCAGCTTTCTGGTAAGCCTCCATTTCAGCTTTTTGGTAATGGGTGTTACACCAAAAAGTCCCCCTCCAAAAAATAATAAAAAAATAATACGAAAATTAAATAATAAAAGGTACTGACACAAATCGTTTCCCCACTGACACATCTAGGGCGTTACTAACACAGTCTATATTTTAACTGATTTTATTTATTTTATATATTTTTAAATGTATTTCTAATAGAGTGTGTGAATATATTACACATACTGTACATACACGCATACACACATGCACTGCGTATTTGAGCTTTTAAGTGCACACCCTAATGCAATAGGCTGTGCACACCTATGCAAGTAGGCATTCAACATAGGCATATGCCAACAAGTAAGAAATGTGTACAGGAGGAGGAGTAGCAGAGTGAGCAGGTGGATACACTCATAATGTGTGCTGCTGCTGATTCATTATCCAATCACAGGCCAGGGAGCAGGGAGGGACCAAGCTGTATTGTGTAAGTGCTGTAGAGAAAAAACATCAGGTCACCAATCTGAAAAATCCTTGGACAAAACTGAAAATTCCTTGGCAGCTAACACAGTATATATGTATGTATATATATTGTGGCAGAGCGTGGCTCTGTCACTATAAAAATGATATGAAATTGACACACAGTCTGCATATAGCCAGATTGCAGAGGGTAAATTTAAAAACAGAGAAAACTGCGCTGGCAGTTTTCTCATATTTTTCCTATTGCTACACGGGATCTCCAACCTGTGTCCAGGTTTTTAAGATAGCCTGCAAGCTGCCTTCCCAGGTGCAGACAGCTCATTAAAGGAAGGACTGGGGAGAGCAGATGAAGAGGAAGGTGGAGTTGGAGCAGTGGCTGCTGGTGAGTGTCTCTGTGTGAGGACAAACGCTGTGTGCGTTGAAGGGCTTCAAACCTGTGTGCGCCCAAGAAGCCTAAAGCTGTGTGCATTAAGGGACTTCAAGCTGTGTGCGTTTAAGAAGCCCAAAGCTTGTGCATCCAGGACTGTGGGTCTGGAGGAGGTGATGGTGTGAGGAACCAATACCTATAACAGCAGTGCTGTTGAAGAGTAGCCAGGTGGGCTGGTAGTTTCATTTATCTTTGGATAACGTTTAAACCCCTGCGTGGGATTCCTGAATGGACTTTTGTTTCTTTTTTCTCCTTTAATAAACGTGGGCTACCAGGCCCTTAACATCATATGCCTGTTTGGTGTTGACTCACTGCACAAAAAACGCATCTGTCACAAGAGTTAATTACCCCAAACGTTTACAATATATATATATATATATATATATATATATATATATATATATATATATATATATATATATATATATATATATAAATTAACTGTGTGTTTAGCTGTTTGTTCAGATTTTAGCATTAAAAGTTTGAATGTCATAAAAACAAGACCAGAAAGAACCATATAAGCTTCCACATCTGATTTTGATTTAAATTTGGAACATATGTGAGCAAAGTTTACATTACATAGATATGCTTTCCGGACAATTGTCCTAAAATGTATGATAAAACTTATTGTTATTGCACCCACCAAAGTGGTGAAATGCTGCCTAAAGGACCTTATTGTTAGTGTTGAACTCCACACGATTTGTGCAAGCAAAGTTATGTAGCGTTGCATAAAACAAGTAATACATTCTTACATAACAATTTTCCACCAGTGGTACAAGCACACTACTTGAGTGTCTTGATTTGAGTAGACCAAAGCTGCACTCTGTAACACCCATTTGCATCATCTGTCGTACCAGATTGTGGTTACTCTTACCAGTATAGTTAGACTCCTTGGAAAAGGGGATCATGGGGATGCAACCCAGTGGCGGTTCGTCCATAGAGGGCGCTGGAGCGCCGCCCCCTCTGGCTCTCACCGCCACTGAGTCTAATAACATAGATTCATGCATTGCACGAATCTATTTTATTATCGCCGCTGCCGCTGTTATTCAGATGGTCGCGCTCATGTCCAGCCATCTGAATAATGCCAGCTGGTTGGCTGGAGGGAAATGTCTATCAGAGCCAACAGCTCTGATAGGCTTTCCCAGTACAGCCCTCGGGTCCCGGAAGCTTATTCTCGGAGCACACAGACTGTACGCCCCTTGGATAAGATGACAGGCGTCTCAGCCAATCAGGTTGGCCGGTTCTGGCTACCGGTAACCTGAGACGCCTGTCAGTCATTGAGGGCGGAAGAAGACATCATAGGACGTGGATGCCTGACTCCAGTAAAGGTAAGTGCCGGGCGGGGGGGGGGTTGAGAGCAATTTACAGGGCACAGTGGGGACAATTGGCACAGCGGCAATCGTGGGCACAGTGGTGACAATGGATGGCACAGTGGCTGGTTTAATGGCATGGCACCGTGGTGACAATGGTTGGCACACTGTCTGGTTTAATGGCATGGAACTGTGGTGACAATTGATGGCACAGTGGCTGGTTTAATGGCATGGCACCGTGGTGACAATTGATGCCACAGTGGCTGGTTTAATGACATGGCACCATGGTGACAGTGGATGGCACAGTGGCTGGTTTAATGGCATGGAACAGTGGTGACAATTGATGGCACAGTGGCTGGTTTAATGGCATGGAACAGTGGTGACAATTGATGGCACAGTGGCTGGTTTAATGGCATGGCACCGTGGTGACAATTGATGGCACAGTGGCTGGTTTAATGACATGGCATCGTGGTGACAATTGATGGGACAGTGGCTGGTTTAATGGCATGGAACAGTGGTGACAATTGATGGCACGGTGGCTGGTTTAATGGCATGGCACAGTGGTGCGAATTGATGGAACAGTGGCTGCATTTGATGGCATGGCACAGTGGTGCAAATTGATGGCACAGTGGCTGCGTTTGATAGCATGGCACAGTGGCTGTGTTTGGGCACAGTGAGACTGCAATTTTTTTTCCTTTGCGCCCCCCCCAAAATTTTGAGCACCAGCCGCCACTGATGCAACCACAGCTGAATTGGAAGCAGTTCCCCCTTGGAGAGCAAGCCTGCCTACTGTCACATCCACCATGTAGGGAAATTGCTGGGATCTGAAGTCCCCCCTGAGGGCACAAGTTTTGGAGATCTGCCACAATGGACTCTGCAATGAATGGACTCTCATCCTGTGTAGGTATGCTGGGGCAGCCACATGCCTGAGTTAGGGATTAGGGATGCTAGGAAAAGACTGTGAACTTTGTTATGTATGGTTAGAGTTTTCACATCAACAGTAATTGTTGTGAGGATGCCGCCAGCTGTATAGTCATTGGTTGCTATGGTGCACTATAACAACCACTCATGAGGTACAAAAAAAACTGCCAACTCTTATCTAGAAATGTAGCCTGGCTGTCAGGAAAGCAAAGAGCAGTAAGTATACACTCCCCAATCCTGAACCAGTGGTGCCTTAACCTTTGGGAGGGTGCATTGCAAGGGGTCCCCATGTTGGGGAGAAGAACATCTCCCCCACAGCCTGCACATGCTCTGATAAGCATCTAGCATTCTGGCATTTCTTCTTCTTCTTTTTTTTTATTCCCTAGGTACATGTCCTTCATGACAATGTGCAGCTCCCCATGCCCTTTCTTCTCAACAGCCTACAAATTGGCCATGAAAAAGTCAGTTAAATTACAAGGTTTGTCTACTGTAGACTTCAACATGGTTGAGTGCTATATTCAGGGTTTGCGGCTTTTTTCAATTGTTCAGTGAATGCCCAGCGAACCAGAGTTTTCTTTTTTATTCTCATCACTACTCTGTACATGTACACTTTACGTGTGCCATCTAAGACAATAGTTATCAACTTATGAGCTTAAGGGGGGGGGGGGGGCTCAAATGCAGCCCTTGACATCACCAAAGGGCCACACATAATGTTTAATATACTGTATGTAATGCTTGAGAAGACTGTCAGAAACCACGGATATAATAGAAGAATGGAGGCTCAGAGAGTGTGGACATGCTACATTTTTAGCTGGAGCTATGCTGCAGAAGATGAAAACTGGGAACATGGGGCTAGTAGATTTCAAAGCTATTACCCGAATAAGTGTTGCCATTACAAACTGCTGAGGTCCAAGGCCCATGCATTACATACCAAAGGGCTGCATTTGGCTCTCAGGCCACAGGTTCGGCACCAGGGATTTAAAATGGATTTAAGTGGAATTTTTTTTAAATATATTTTTTCAGGTGGGCAGCATGCAGGGGAGGAAGTGAGAAAGGCTAATTAATCAAAGAACAATCATTATACTGCAGCAGGTTGGCATGATCCTGCGAGCCATCATAGCTGTACTTCGGCTCCATTAAGCGGGATAGCAGGCGCGCGCGCCTGCTGCACTGTGGGGGTGCCAATGCTCATGACAGTCGGCCACGTGCGATCACAGGCATGAGAGGCAGAACAGGGATGTGTGAGTGTAAGCACACACATCCCAGTTCTAAGAGGAGAGGAGAGAGATTGTGAGTTTGTACTAGTTGGGAACCACAATCTGTCATCTTCTATAGTGAGCCCCATCCCCCACAGTTAGAACACACACTAGGGAACACAGTTAACCCCTTGATCGCCCCCTAGTGTTAACACAGCAATCAATACATCTTTATAGCACTGATCGCTGTAAAATGCCTCGTGCACACAACCGTTTTCACGACAGGAAAACTGTCATTTTTTTATAATTGTCGAAAAACTGGTCGTGTGTATGCACCCTAACAGTTTTCTCGACAAAAAAACTGCCCGCAGAAAAATTGAAGCCAGCTCTCTTTTTTCTCGTCAAGTTTTGTGTCAGTCTTTTTCTCGTGTGTATGCTTTTCCGAGGGGAAAAAAATGTGCATGCTCAGAATCAAGTAGGAGACAGGAGCGCTCGTTTTGGTAAAACTAGCGTTCAGAATGGAGATAGCACATTGGTCACACTGTAACGGACTGAAAAGCACGAAGACTGAAAAGCATGAATCGTTTCTCTCACCAAACCTTTACCAACATGAGGATCAGAAAAATCAGCCCAAAGGGTGGCACCATTTCAAAGGAACTCCCAATTTATAGTCCCGTCGTACATGTTGTATGTCACCACACTTTGGTCGGATGTTTTTTTGCATGAACCTGTGTATGCAAGTCAGGCTGGAAAGGTATCAAGTCGTGAAAAACGATGGGTTTTTGAAAGACAAGAAAAACTATGGTGTGTACGCGGCATTATTGTCGATGGTCCCAAAAATGTGTCAAAAGTGTCCAATCTGTCCGCCAAATTGTTGCAATCCCATTTATTACCAAAAATATGTGGAAGAATACATAATAATATATATATTTTTTTTAAATGGGGATATTTATTATAGCAAAAAGTACCAAATATTGTGGGTTTTTTTTTCAAAATTTTTGCTGTTTTTTTGTTTATAGCGCAAAAAACAAAAAACGCAGAGAAGATCAAATACCACCAAAAGAAATCTCTATATGTGGGTAAAAAAGGATTTAAATTTTGTTTGGGTACAGCATCACAATTGTCAGTTAAAACGATGCAGTGCCGTATCGCCAAAAATAGCCTGGTCATTGAGCAGCCAAATCTTCTGGGACTGAAGTGGTTAAGGAGACAATTTCACCTTGCTCATTCAGGGCTGTGTAAAACCAACCTCTGATTACTTTATACTTACACACCTTTCCAGTGCTTCTTACTATATCAAAGCCACTCTGATATAGCAGTGAGCAGTGTCTAAACTCAGGTGGAGCTATAACTGCCCCCCCCCCCCCTTTGCCATTTGAGAATGATCTGGCATGAAGATTGACTGCTAGGCATGAGTTCTACATCACCCCCAAATGCCCATACCTATACTTACTGGGTATTTTGCAGTGGAGGCCATGGAGGTGAATATACAGGTGAAACTCAAAAAATTTGAATATCATGCAAAAGTTAATTTATTTCACTAATGCAACTTAAAAGATGAAACTATTATATGACATATGAGACTTATTACATGTAAAGCAAGGTAGTTCAAGTCGTGATTTGTCATAAATGTGATGATTATGGCTTACAGCTCATGAAAACCCCAAACCCACAATCTCAGAAAATTAGAATATTACATGCAATCAATAAAACAAGTATTGTACATAGAACAATATCGGACCTCTAAAAAGTATAAGCATGCATATGTACTCAGTACTTGGTTTGGGCCCCTTCTGTAGCAATTACTGCCTCAATGCGGTGTGACATGGATCAGTTTGTGGCACTGCTGCTGGAAGACCAGGATGCTTCATTAGTGGCCTTCAGCTCTTCTGCATCGTTCGGTCTCATGTCTCTCATCTTTCTTCTTGGCAATGCCCCATAGATTCTCAATGGGGTTCAGGTCAGACATGTTTGCTGGCCAATCAAGCACAGTAATCCCATGGTCATTGAAACAGGTTTTGGTGCTTTTGGCAGTGTGGGCAGGTGCCAAGTCCTACTGGAAAGTCAGCATCCCTATAGAGCTTGTCTGCGGAAGGAAGCATGAAGTGCTCCAAAATCTCCTGGACGGCTGCGTTTACCCTGGACTTAATGAAGCACAGTGGACCAACACCAGCAGATGACATGGCTCCCCAAATCAACACAGACTGTGGGAACTTCACACTGGACTTCAAGCATTTTGCAGTGTGTGCCTCTCCATTCTTCCTCCATGCTCTGGGTCTTTGGTTTCCAAATTAGATGCAAAATTTTCTCTCATCAGGAAAGAGGACTTTGGACAACTGATCAACAGACCAGGTCTGTTTTTCTTTAGCCCAGGTAAGACGCTTCTGACGTTGTTTGTTTTTTAGGAATGGCTTGACAAGAGGAATATAGTATTTGAAGCCCATGTCCAGGATCTGTCTGTGTGTGGTGGCTCTTGATGCACTGACTCCAGCCTCAGTCCACTCCTTGTGAAAGTCCCCAACACTTTTGAATGGCATTTTCCTGACAATCCTCTCTAAGCTGGGCTCATCCCTGCTGCTTGTTACCCTTTTCTTCCACACTTTTTCCTTCCACATAACTTTCTATTAATGTGCTTTGATACAGCACTTTGGGAACATCCAATTTCTATTGCAATTACCTTTTGAGGCTTCCCTCCTTATGATGTTTTTCTGCACAACTGTCAGGTCTGCAGTCTTTCCCATGATTGTGATTCCTACTGAACCAGACTGAGAGACCATTTAAAAGCTCAGAAACCCTTTGCAGGTCCTATGGCTTAATTAGCTGATTAGAGTGGGATACTTTGAGCCTAGAATATTGCACATTTTCACAATATTCAAATTTTCTGAGATTGTGGATTTGGGGTTTTCATGAGCTGTAAGCCATAATCATCACAATTATGACAAATAACGGCTTGAATTATCTTGCTTTGCATGTAATGAGTCTATCTCATATATTAGTTTCACCTTTTAAGTTGCATTAGTGAAATAAATGAACTTTTGCACAATATTCGAATTTTTCGAGTTTCACCTGTAAAGTGGCTTGGGTGTGTGCTTTACACACACAATGATTTTTTTTTTTTTTTTTACGAAAGGCAAATGCCTACAATGATCAGCTTTTATTTATTTATGCAAAAATATATTTTGCTGTAGCTGCCTATAAAGTATTAGCTTGAGTTTGACTTTGATTTGTTATTGTATTTAAATCAGCTAGTGCATCTAACACTCCCTTCTTTCTAGACTTACAATGTTGCTGTCCAAAGGTGTCTCTGTGTGCTTCCACAAAACGTTTTGGCACCTGAATACAGGAGATGTGTTACTAGCCAGATCACAAGGTGAAAACAGAGGGAATAAAAATGAATGCAGCCATCACATATAATAATAAGTAAGCTGCAATATCATACATTTTTGGCTTTGGGTTTAATACCGCTTTAGATGTGAAGGTTATATTAGTTTTCTTTTTTAGTCTTTGTTCCCATTTTTTCACCTGGGGATTCCACCAGTAACACATTTGCTGTCCTAGGGTGTCAACACTCACTCACTGTAATGTATCGATGCCAAGTTCCACTACATAGAGAGGAGGTGTTTTATAGATAGCTGGAAAGGGCACTGGTAGTTGGCACTGGATTTCGGACATAATGTATTTGCAGAAAAAAAAAGAAAAGTAATGCAGCCACCACGTCTAAGATTATTGAGGTGAAATATATTATATTGAGGTTCTTTAGTTTAGTTACACTCTTCGTAAAACCTACTTCACATAATAAATTCGAAATAATCAACAGTGTTACATAAATGTATTTCAATTATTATTAAACGTACACAGGTAGACAAGATGCTGTTGTCATCACAAACACGTATATTTTATTCAGTTAATATATTCAAGTAAAAAAAAAAAAACGAAATCTTTAGTGTCTCAAAAAAATAAAAAAAATAAAAATAAATGTAAATGTCACAATTAAAAACATAAAAGAATTCTCCTGCGCTCGGGTGCTGGGTCTAGGGGTGTATGGTGCAGTCAGTCCTTTTGTATGGAATTGAATTGGCCTTGCTGGCTTCCTCAGAAAAATAGGTGTCCTTGGCTCACCGAGCTTGTGAATCACCAAAAATAACATTTTAATAAAGGTAAAACAACAATGGTTATACTAAAAATTAACATACACGCATAAAAACCCAACAGCAATAGCGAGCAGTAACTCTTAGGTCTACAACTGGAAACAAAGGTGTTTGGAGGACGGTATTGCAGGGTGGCTAACGCATTTCGAGGGGGAACCCTGTAGCCCTTTCTGCCACATGGAAGACACTGAGCATGCGATACATTGATGCTGAGGGATACAGCTGAAGATGAAAACACCCCCATACCAGCAGGTTAAATGTATCACTGAGATTGTCAAATATTAGGTAATTGTAAAGCTTCACTTTAAACTTTTGATTCACTGCTTCCCACATGTATCACAAGGCTACTATGCTATACCCTTACCCTGTTTTTATGGAAGAGGTGGGCCTTAGATACCTGATAGTGGTACACACTTTCCCTTTATTCATCGGGAAGGTGGGGCCTATGTAGATGAGTGCGGCAGGATCTGCCATGAAATGGATGTGTACATACAGTAGGTGCCTACATGTGTGTATATCAAATATAGAGATAAAAGAGGCCAGTCATTCATCACTTTGGCTATGAAGAACCACCCCACAATACCGTCTGGTCCTCCAAACACCTTTGGTTCCAGTTTTAGACCTAACAATTAAAAACATGCCATAGCCATATTATCATTACAAATATATGTATCACACTTGTGCATTTATTGAGTAGATTCACACATGACATGTGGATAATGACAATAAAATGAGCCTTGTTATACAAAATATCTAAGTAGGATATATGCTTTTGTACATGGGTCTTATAATAAGATAGATATTTTAACCACTTAAGGACCGCCTCCTGCACATATACGTCGGCAGAATGGCACGGCTGGGCACATGCACGTACAGGTACGTCCTCTTTAAGTGCCCAGCCGAAGCTCCGTGACCGCGGGACCCGCGGACCCGATCGCCGCTGGAGTAAACACAGCTTCCCCGTTCTTCCCTGTGGTGCCGTTATTGATCTTGTGTTCCCTTTTATAGGGAAACACAATCAATTACGTCACACCTACAGCCACACCCCCCTACAGTTAGAAAAACATATGAGGTCACACATTACCCCTACAGCGCCCCCTTGTGGTTAACTTCCAAACTGCAATTGTCATCTTCACAGTAAACAATGCATTTTTGATGCTTTGCTGTGAAAATGACAATGGACCCAAAAATGTGTCAAAATTGTCCGAAGTGTCTGCCATAATGTCGCAGTCATGAAAAAAAAATCGCTGATCACCGCCATTAGTAGTAAAAAAAAAAAAATTATATAAAAATGCAATTAAACTATCCCCTATTTTGTAAACCAGGGCTGTCAAACTCAATTTCATCGTGGGCCGCATCAGCATTATGATTGCCCTCAAAAGGGCCAGTTGTATCTGTAAGATTGGATGTCCAGCGCATCCCCTCCCCATATATTAGATGTCAAGAGCCACCCCACCATCAGAAGTTGAGTCCCCCACTCTCCCTTATATCACAGTGCACCCCCTTTCCTTATGCTGCTGCTGGGAAGAAGTTGAATGCATTGCTTGAAAGCAGAAAGTAATGGTCTGGAGGAGGACTGGAGAGGTGCAAGGGCCACATGAAATGGCCTGGAGGGCCGCATTCGGCCCGCAGGCCTTGTGTTTGCCACCTGTGTTGTAAAGGCTATAAATTTTGCGCAAACCAATCGATAAATGCTTATTGCGATTTATTTTACCAAAAATAGGTAGAAGAATACGTATCGGCCGAAACTGAGGAAAAAAAAATGTTTATATATTTTTGGGGGGATATTTATTATATCAAAAAGTAAAAAATATTGTTTTTTTTTCAAAATTGACGCTCTATTTTTGTTTATAGCGCAAAAAATAAAAACCGCAGAGGTGATCAAATACCACCAAAAGAAAGCTCTATTTGTGGGGAAAAAGGGATGCCAAGTTTATTTGGGAGCCACGTCCCATGACAGTTAAAGCGACGCAGTGCCGAATCGCAAAAACTGGCCAGGTCCTTTAGCTGCCTAAAGGTCCGGGTCTTAAGTGGTTAAAGGGTTATTTGGAGTGGCAGTTCATTGATAGGTTTATTAACCAGTCCAAACTGAAAATGATTTCCTTCTTTATAGGTTCATTCAATTATATTCTCTTCATAGATGACATAATAATATTATATTATTTCAATCAACTTAATTTCTCAATTACTTTTCGTCAAATAGCTGCCATGAAGCTATGATTATGACACTTCATGTTACATAATCTTATCATACAATCTGCCAGGTTATCTATTTTCATTTACATTTATAAGTTACTTTCCTGAATGATTACGCCTTTTCAACTATACTATTGTACGTGTTCTGTTAATGGAATATCTATTTCTATTATATTATTGTATATGTTCTGTTAATGGAATTGTGTTGATAATTATAAAATTTAATAAAATATTTGAAACAGGAAAAAAAAAAAAAAACAATAAAACAAAATTATGTAAATAAAAAAAAAAAAGAAGAAAACAGAAAATGATTTCCTAATAGACATGGCATCAGAAAAGCTGACATCTGATTAGTTATTGTGAATTGCTAAACATTGTTTGTGACTATTGAATTTTATAAAAAGTGCATTATGTTTCACAAGCATGACAATATATATTGATCACAATATAAAATAGAATACAGCCATCTTTCCAAATATGATCTCAAACTCTTTATTAAATAAGCTGTTAGACCCAAAGTCAGTGACCCCCTAAAACTAATTCAGACCACAGTGATTAATTTCTGCTTTAAAGAAAACAACCTTATATCTGTCAACAGCACAGCCATAAAAAGCTTAAAGAATTATCATTGTCCTTCACCTGCTCTGTTGTCAGCCACGCGGTGCGCACAACACGCCAGCCGGCATAGCAGGAATGGATTTGGACCCAAAGCTGAATTATGATAGCATCTTTCCATTAAAGGATTTTGAAAACCATAAATAAAGATTAGGTGAGACAAACATATATTTCGCCGTCAAATCCACTGATTACTTTTTTCGTCGGGAGTAATTATATTGTCAGGGGAGCCTGAGGACATTACAAGCCTAAAGACATGCTCTAAGACAAGATAATGATAGCAAAGTGTCCATTTGTTTGTAATTCCCAGGGCTTTCAAATGAGTTTGGCTGCAGCTAAATGTCTCAGACTACAGGAAGATAAAAACTTGATCAGACTGCAAGGATTGCAGAGATTGCGGCATGACCTGCTTCTAGAAGATAGAAACTTCCTGCAAAAGGCTAAAACATGGAAAAATAAACATTCTAGTAAAAAAAAAGAAAAAATTATCAAAGGCTATATATATTTACAGAGGAGGAACAGCTTGATCTTGAGTTTTATAAAAACTTTCTCCTAGCACAGCTGAGCTCATTAACAGTAAGAAACAGTACAACCTGCACTCACATCTGATACGGGTTAGTATGGCTTCTGCTAGATTGCAGCTCCTACGTATTTCTGAATTTGGAGCTACTTTCTAAAAGGAATACACATTAAGATGAATTCCAGGCATGGTATATTTTTAAACAGTTACATTGGTCCAGCTTTAACCACTTCCCACTGGACATCATATGACGTCCAGCAGGATAACAGCTGCCGCACGCCTGTGGGGGCACGCATCGCGGTGATTGGTGGTGCCGCGTGTCAGTCTGACAAACCGCTACACTGATCTCGGTAAAGAGCCTCTGACGGAGGCTCTTTATTATGTGATAAGCTGGGTCCAATCATCTGATAGATGCGAGTAGAGAGCCAACCGACTGCTCTCCTGAAGGGGGGGGGAGTCTGTGATGATTGCTTATCAGTGCAGCCCCCCTCAGATGCCCACCCAGGACCACCAGGATGCCGCCAGGACCACTAGGGATGGCCACCCACACTGGACCACCAGATATGACACTCTAGATCACCAGGGATATGCCAATCAGTACTCAGGCAGCTGCCAATCAATGCCCAGGCAGCTACCAATCTGTGCCAATCCACAATGCCTACCAGTGCCAGTGGTACCAGTGATGCCTATCAATGCCATCTATCAGTGCCGCATATCAGTGCCCATCAGTGCCATGTATCAGTGCCACCTATCAGGGCCCATCAGAGCCCAGCAATGCTGCCTATCAGTGCCACCCATAAGTACCCATCAGTGCAGCCTTTCAGTACCCATCAGTGTCGCCTATCAGTGCCCATCAGTGCCCACCAGTGCCACCCATGAGTGTTGCCTATCAATGCCCATCAGTGCTGCCTATCAGTGCCAGTCAGTGCCACCTCATCGGTGCTGCCTTATCAGTACAACATTTTATAACAGATATATATAAAAAAAAAAAGTTTCTCTTTTGTATCAACCACAGATGTGATTTAATACCACCAAAAAAAAGCTCTATTTGTGGGAACAAAGTTATAAAAATTCTGTTTGGGTACAGTGTAGCATGACCGTGCAATTGTCATTTAAACAGCGACAGTGCTGAAAGCTGAAAATTCCCTTGGGCAGGCAGTAAGTGCCTGGTATTGAAGTGGTTAATCAATGCATACCTCCCAAGTTTCTGAGATGTGAATGAGGGACACCTATTAGCAAAAGTATGTAGGCATAGGAAACACCCCATGCCAAGCCACCTTTAAAGGAAAATAATAATAAAAAAATTATTGGTTAAACCTGCAAGGGCTTTTTTACTACTACTATTCTTTTATACTGCCTTTTGGAATTTACAAATTTACAAATGCAGCAATGCAGAATTTGGATGAAAGTTTTAGCACTGTAAATCACTTTTTGATAGATAACTATATATAGATCAGACCAAAATTAGGGACAAATAAGAAGGAAAGAGGGACAGAGGAAAATTTTCCGAATGAGGGACAGTCCCTCAAAATCAGGAACAGTTAGGAGCTATGTAAATATGTATATGACATATTGGCTGATTTCCCTGGCCAGGGTTGTCGGGAAGAGGCCCTTGTCCTCATCAACATGAGAGCAAGGTGCTTTGGGGTGGGGGGGGCACAGGGCCCCCTGCCCCAAAGCACCCATCCCCCATATTGAGGGCATATGGCTTTGAAAGGTTCACTCGCTCGTCCCCACCCCCTTTCCTGACTGGCCAGGCTTCCTGCTCGGATAAGGGTCTGGTATGGATTTTGAGGGGACCCCGTGATGTTTTTTCAGCGTAGGGGGTTCCCCTTAAAATCCATACCAGAGCGAAGAGCCCGGCATGCTCATGAAGGGGGAACCCATAGCGCTTTAAAAAAAATGGCATTGAGTTCCACCTAGTAATTGGGGGATCAAAGTCACATCCCTGGTCATTGAAGTCGTACTTCAAGTCATAGGGCAAAGTTGGATCCACAGTCGTATGACTGTCTTGTCAAAATCGCAGCCTCAAAATTGTGGCAAAATTGCGCAAATTTGGAGTAGCACAAGTGTGAAAGGAGTCCTAGTCTTGTAAAAAAGATACAGAGAGCCACTGAGGAGAATGTCTAAATAAGTACATACATTTTGGTACAATTTTTATTTTCAAGAGATTAATATGTCCCAATAAGGACAATGGTAGAGAATTACATACTTTCAATGTTGACCCAATGTCTCCTAGAATCTAAGTCAAATTCGGGAAAATAAATTTAGAAGCTTGGCAGGAAATTGCAACTCCTAAATCCTTGAAATTCTCTACCCACTGCAATGGAATATCGTTCAAAGCCATGCTCTGGGCCTCCATATCATTTGGGAACAGCAAGGATTTAGTCCAATTTATCTTCAACCCTGTAACCGTTGAAAAATAATCCAGTATCTCTAAGGCCCCTTGGAGCGAGGGTCCAGCATCATTAAAAAATAATAAAAGGTCATCTGCATACAGAGATACCCTCTCCTCCAACCAACCAATTCGCAATCCCTAATATTGAGGGATGTGCGCAAAGCCTCTGCCACTGGTTCTATAGCAATAACAAAGAGGGTCAGAAAGAGAGGGCAGCCCTGTTGAGTTCCCCTAAATAATGGAAAAGGAGATGACAACCCCCCTCACCTATTTTCACTGCAGCTGTGGGATTTCTATATAAGACCTGCAACTGTTTTATAAATACCATTGAAAAATGCCCATTCTGTGGAGTACCTTCCACAGAAAGGGCCACTCCAAGGTATCAAAAGCCTTCTATATATCTGGGAAGGCAATGACCCTAGATCCTATATTAAGATGTAAAGCATAAATATTAGCATATAGTCTCCTCAAATTCAAATGAACCTCTCCTGGTCTGAGTCATTAATATTAAACATCATAGAGGAGATGAGCTTGGTTAAAATGTTTAAGTCTACATTCAAAAGAGCAATAGGCCTGTATGAGGCACAAGAGGATGGATCTTTTGGGTGCTTATAAATTAAAACTAACTATGGGCGTGACTCATTGAATCCATCAAAGCTCACACCTTCAGACAATCAGAGTAAAGAGAAGCCAATACGGGAGCTAAAAGCTCTCAATGAGCCCTATAAAATTCAATAGGAAGGCCATCCAGCAACGGTGACATCCCCAATGCAGAAGATCCAAAGACTGAAAGTACCTCCTCCGGAGTTATAGGATGCACTAGCGTCTCCCTCTCTTTATCTGTTAACTAAGCTAGCCAACTGAATCCCAATTCAGTTGGCTGGAGATCAGAAGACAAATGTGATGTATACAATGTCTGGTGAAATTTGAGGAACGTCTCCAGAATTTTAGGCTATTTGCATGCCATATCTCCAGAGGAGGTGCGCATTTCCGGAATCAGAATACTAGATTGTTTATGTTTAGCCATAATGGCCAAAAAAGCGACCATTGCGGTCTCCCTGCTCAAAAGGTTTTTGTTTATTTTTGTATAGATCCATCCTCGTGGCCTCAGCCATATGCAAATGTAAGGCCCATTTGCTATGGAATAGAGCATTAAAATTGGATTCTGAAGGGTCAGCAGCATATCAGGGCTGTTTTTTTCATCCACTATAACCTTCAAAGTGTCATTCTTTGTTTGTTGAGCATTATTAACTGCTTGTATAGCTGATATATATTGTTCTCTTGTGTAGGCCTTAAAGGCATCCCATGGTATTGCTGAAGTTGATGACCCTATATTAACTACTTGCCGACCAGCCATCGCAGTTATCGGCTCCCCTGCGCAAGATCACGTAGATCTACGTAATCTTGCGAATCAGCTAATAGGGGCATGTCTGCGCCGCCGGACGTGCGTGCTCGCCACCCGCTCGCCCCTGGTCCCGACGCGCGAACAGTCATTTTCCCTAGTCAGTCCCACCCCCCTTCAGTTAGAACACACCTAGGGAACATACTTAACCCCTTCCTCGCCCCTAGTGTTAACCCCTTCCCTGCCAGTGGAATTGTTATAATAATCAATGCATTTCAAAACACTGATCGCTATAAAAATGCCAATGGTCCCAAAAATGTGTCAAAAGTCTCCGAAGTGTCCGCCATAAGGTCGCTGTACCGATTAAAAAAAAAATCACTGATCGCCACCATTACTAGTAAAAAAAATATATTAATAAAAATGCCATAAAACACCTGCTGGGCTCGATAGCCTTACTACGGGGCTCTGGTGCAAGCTGTCCCGGGAGAGGGAAAATGTTGCACCCAGGCCACGGCCTCCCACACTTCCCATGCTACACCACTGCCTGCCCATACATGGATAGTAATTCCGCCAGTTCAGCAGGTATTTCGATCTATCTATACCAGGCTTTAGATTCCCTAAAATATACCATTGGAGGGTCCACCAAAGCAATTAATTCAATAAATTCCACTTGGACAGACCCTCAAACAGTATTTACAGGTTCTATAATCAGCTTCTAATGTACATGACCATTTTGAAGAAAATACTCAAAATTAGCCCTATAATGACACAAGAAAATGGTATAACTGCATCATGGGCCAACCACAGAGATTAGTACTGTATACAAAAGATTTCTAAAAAGATTTGCATTCAGAATTTTTGCTTGACATTTGTAATCCTACCATTTTCTATTGATAGAACTGTTGGCTTTCAGGTTTGACAACAAGTCTTACGCAGGCCATACATTGAGTCATTTTTCTTTCCTTCAGCCACTGGTTGAAGTAAAAAAAAAAAAAAAAAACTTAATTCCCCCCATCAATACTGACGATGTTGATGGTAAAATCCATCCCATAGTGTTATTCTGCTCTGTTGGTTAACAGCTTGATCATTGCTTTCAGCTATAGCTGTTGGCATTGATCGGGTGAAAAAGCCCAACAGGCTGGTTGTACTAAAGTCAATCAATGAGTCGACTTCAGTACAGCCAGCCCATAAATTGATTAAAATTAGAATTGTTCCTGCTGAACCGGCTAAATTATGATCTGTCTATGGTCGACTTTACACTAGCTATTTTCTAAGTAGATTTTAAACTTTGAATTCTATAATTCAAACAAAAAAAAGCTATATTCAGACATAAACTAGATGTTGCGTGTTGTGCATTAAAGACTGAACCGTTCGTGTTAATGCTTGGCTTCTTCACTTGATTACAGGGTTTTACTCTGATATTTCAGTCAAGCAATACTTTATCATTTTTGTAAAAGATGCATTAACAATTCGAGAATATCCAGAAATAGCCGTACTGATTGTTTTCTTCATTGATTTTACACTATGTACAGTGTCTTTCAAATTAATTTGTCGAGAGGGATTTGGGGTGTTGATTTATGATTTTTGTGCATTTTAAATAGTTTTCCACAATCAATACTGCTGTACAAATCTTTAAAAAGGTTTGGTGTAGATAATGTGTCTGTAGATAATGTTGAAGAACAAGTAAGGGTCCATTTGTGAGAAAGCTTTATGTAATTTTAAGAGCTAAGTCTTGAGCACAAGTGTTTAAATCATCTAATATTCACATACTAGTCCCTTGTAAAAGGAACACAACAAGGGCCTGAAATATTCAGGATTAGCTATGATTATAAAAAAAGGATTTTTAATAACAGCTTACCTGTAAAATCCTTTTCTTGAAGTACATCACGGGACACAGAGCGCATAGCCATTACATATGGGTTATATGGGTACCTTCAGGTGTGGACACTGGTGTAATCAACTTCACAGGAAGTTCCTCCCTATATAACCCCCTCCCACTGAGAGTGCTTTAGTTTTGTAGCAAGCAATTCCTCCGAGGTTACACAATGTTCCCCAAAAGAGGGGTGGGAGCTCTGTGTCCCGTGATGTACTTCAAGAAAAGGATTTTACAGGTAAGCTGTTATTAAAAATCCTTTTTTCTTTATCGTACATCACGGGACACAGAGCGCATAGCCATTACATATGGGATGTCCCAAAGCAATGCTCCATGAAGGGAGGGAGACCGTAAGGCCAAAAAATAGCCAAACAGAAAATATATCAGGAGGTAAAAAATAGCTCCACCAACAGAAAACAAGGGGGCGTGAACCGGGCCAGAGGATTCTATACTGCTGCCCGTAGGACCGCCTGCCCAAATGCTGCGTCCGTAGCCTTTGCGACGTCCAACTTATAAAATTTAGTAAACGTATGTACGGAAGACCAGGTTGCCGCTTTGCAAACCTGTGCCATAGAGATCTGATGGTGTGCCGCCCAGGAGGCACTCATGGCCCTCGTAGAATGGGCTTTAACTGATAAGGGAGGTGGAACGCGCTTCAGACCATAGGCCTGAAAAATCAGCTGCTTAATCCACCTAGCCAAGGAAGACTTGGCAGCCGGCTGACCCTTCTTGGGGCCATCCGGGAGAACGAAAAGCACATCTGTTTTCCGAATCTTTTCTGTAGCCTTGAGATAAACCCTCATGGCTCGGACCACGTCCAAAGTATGAAGCAATCTTTCCTCTCTGGACTGGGGAGTAGGAAAGAAGGATGGTAGGACTAGGTCCTGATTCAAGTGAAAACTGGATATGACCTTAGGAAGGAAAGAAGGCTGAGGCCGCAGAACCACTCTGTCCTTATGCAGAATAAGGTATGGCTCCCTGCATGACAAGGCTGCCAGCTCGGAGACCCTTCTGGCCGAAGCCATAGCCACCAAGAAAACCAACTTTCGGGTTAGCAGCACAAGAGGGATTTCTGTCAGAGGTTCAAACGGCTGCTTTTGTAAAGCTGACAAGACCAGATTTAAATTCCAGGGGCAGAGGGGAGCTCTAATAGGGGGATTTACATGCAAGACCCCCTGCAAGAAGGTTTTTACAAGCGAATGCGTGGCCAAAGGCCTTTGAAACCATATCGATAAGGCAGACACCTGCCCCTTTAGAGTACTAAGAGCCAACCCCTTGTCAACGCCAACCTGGAGGAATCGCAAGATCCTGTCAATAAAAAACTTGCGAGGATGCCCTCCTTGAGACTCGCACCACTCCACATAGGTCCTCCAGACTCTGTAATAGATATTTCTAGAGACTGGCTTTCTAGCCTGAATTAACGTAGATATGACTTGGGCTGAGAGGCCTCTGCCCTTAAGAATTAGGGATTCAGCCGCCAAGCCATCAAATTTAGCTGCTGTGAAGCAGGGTGGTAGATCGGGCCCTGAGACAGCAGATCTGGGCGCAGGGGGAGTGGCCACGGTGCCCCTACTGACATCCTCACGATGAGTGCGTACCAAGCCCTTCTGGGCCAGGCTGGGGCCACCAGGATCACCGGCCTGCGCTCCATCCTGATAGTTCGTAGAAGGCGGGGAATCATCTGTAGTGGAGGGAACGCATACAGGAGAGAAAACTGGTGCCAGGGGCAAACCAACGCATCGGTCCCGTAGGCCGAGGGGTCCCTGGCTCGGGATACGAATTTGTCCAATTTCTTGTTGAATCTTGTTGCCATGATGTCCACATCGGGAACTCCGAATCTTTGGCAAATCTCTTGGAATACCTGGGGGTGAAGAGACCACTCTCCCGGGAGTAACTGTTGACGACTCAAAAAATCTGCTTGAGAATTGTCTATCCCTGGGATGAACACTGCTGAGATGCAGGGTACATGGGCTTCGGCCCATGAAAAAATCAGGTTTACTTCCCTTTGAGCCGCTAGGCTCCTTGTGCCCCCCTGGTGGTTTATGTATGCCACCGCCGTGGCATTGTCGGACTGTATCCTTACTGGCAGACCCTGCAGGGGAGAGTCCAGGCGACCAGAGCCAACCGAGCAGCTCTGATCTCTAGGACATTGATGGGAAGCAGACTTTCTGCCTCTGACCACTGTCCCTGCTGGGTCCGCTTTCCCAAGATTGCCCCCCAACCTGTTAGGCTGGCATCTGTGGTTACTATTTCCCACGTGATGGGGCAAAAGGTTTTCCCTTTTGACAATTTTTGAGGGATCAGCCACCAGTACAGGCTGCGCTTGACCCCTGGGGAAAGAACTAATGGACGGTCTAATGCCTGTATGGACTTGTTCCAAGCAGAGAGAATAGCTGCCTGAAGAACTCTGGTATGGATCTGGGCATAGGGCGTTGCTTCGAAGGCGGCCACCATCTTTCCCAGCAGTCGCATGCATAGGCGAATAGTCGGCTTCTTTTTGCCTAAGACTATTTGAATCGTTTGAATCAACGACCTGATCTTCCCTTGAGGTAAAAATACCCTCTGGCATTCTGTATCTAACCGAAAGCCTAGATATTCCAACTGCCTTGTGGGTTGTAACCTTGATTTTTCTTGGTTCACAATCCACCCGAATTCTTCTAGATGCCGCACTGTGCGGACTACTGCATGATTGAGGTTGGAAGCTGATCTGTCGATAACCAGGAGATCGTCCAGGTACGCCAGGACCAAGATGCCTTCTGTCCTTAGGACGGCTAGCACCGGGGCTAACACCTTTGTGAATACCCGCGGAGCTGTTGCCAACCCAAAAGGGAGGGCTACGAACTGGAAATGACTTTGATTTATCGTAAAACGAAGAAACTTGTGGTGTGCTGGGAAAATCGGCACATGCAGATATGCATCCTTTATGTCTATAGATGCTAGAAAGTCGCCCTGATGCAGGCTGGCTGTCACTGAACGTATGGAGTCCATACGAAAGGTCTGAATCTTTAGAAAGCGATTTAGGCGTTTGAGGTCTAATATAGGCCTGACGTCGCCATTGGGTTTTGGTATAACAAAAAGGTTGGAGTAGAATCCCCGACCCCATTCTTGGGTTGGTACTTCTACAATTACTCCTTGGAGCAATAGGCGATCCAACGCCTTTACGAGAGAGGCCCTTCTTAATGGGTCGCTTGGAAGACTTGACCCCTGAAAATGAGGAGGGGGGATTTCTCGAAACTCTAGTTTGTATCCCGTGGCTACCACGGACCGAACCCACGAGTCGGAAATTCTGGCCTTCCAGACTTCGGAGAAAACCCGAAGTCTTCCCCCCACCCGAGAGAGTGGGGGCGCCCCTTCATGAATCTGATTTGATGACTGGTTTAGCCGGCTTGCGAGACCAGGGTCTCTTGTTTGCCGCGGCTTGACCCTGTGGGCGGCTATTAACCGCTGGACGCCCGGGAGGCCGTCGATACTGACGAGAAGTCGAAGGGGCTGAGCCTACAATGGCCTGTCGTTTAAACGTGGGCCCACGCGGTCTTTTCTTGACCGGTAAGGAAGTACTTTTTCCACTTGATATGGTGTGGATATATTTATCTAGGTCTTCCCCGAATAGTCTTCCCCCATGAAAGGGAAACCCTGCTAAAAGCTTTTTGCAGGGTGCCTCTGCTGACCAGTTCTTTAGCCACAAAAGACGACGCATGTGAACCATCAGTAGAGATGAACGGGATGCCTGCTGGATGGAGTCCTTAATAGCATCTACTGCAAAGCAGAGAGCCCTAGGGAAATTTGCTAATTCACGAGTTTGCTGAGCCGGCATGTCCTTTAATATATGTTTTGCCTGATCCTTCAAGGCCTGACAAACACCAATGGCTGCTACTGCTGGCTGAACCATGGCACCTACTGAGGTGAAAGCGGCTTTCAGTAGGGTCTCGAATTTCTTGTCGACCGGATCCTTGAACATCTGGACATTTTCAACCGGACAGGTCAGGGATTTATTCACGCAGGAAATGGCCGCGTCCACTGTGGGGAGTGCCCATTTCTTTAAATATTCCTCTTCCATAGGGTAGAGAATAGAGAATCTTTTAGGAGGGACAAAGATTCTATCAGGTCGAGCCCAATCCTGGTAAATCACGTTCCGCAGAAGGGGGTGCATTGGAAAAGACGCACAAGTTAATGGAGCCTTTAAAGAACCCAATGAGGATACCTCCGGGGCTACTAGTTCTGGCACTGGAAGTTTAAAGGCAGTGCGAACCATATCTGTCAAAGACTGGATCCACAGGCTCTCCGCTTGAGAGGCCGAGAAATATTCATCTATAGTGGAATCTTCCCTGTCTGAACCGTCGGGACTTGGGTCTGCCTGATCCCCTTGTGGGTCCCGTTCCTCTGAAGAGGAGACCTCCGCATCTGAAAACCCCACACTGGGTGAGGGGGATCTAGCCCGCTTGCTACTTGGCCAAGGACGGGCAAACAACGCAGTTAACCTTTTCTCTAGCCCACTCATGGTGGCTGCTAGCCTTTCTTCCGTCACGTAAACGGGAATGGGTGGATCGGGGGCCGCCTCTGCCCCCAGCATCCCCAATGGCTCTTGTACTATGCCACTCGGTGTTCTAACTGGCGAGGGTGGGGCCGTTGAAGCCTGGCCCAAATCCTCTGACCCCGATGGAGACCCCTTTTGCTTCTTGGCACCTTTAGCAGCCTTGGCTGGTCCAGATCCCTTTGGAGCCATTGTACAACCTTGAGTCACCCCTATAGCCAACACCTGACTGTTGCAGCTAGGAGTAACCAATATGAGGACAGGTATGAGGAAAATGAAAAAAACTAATTTCTTTTTTTTTTTTTTTTTTTTTTTCAAAAAATTTTTTTTTACCCGCCTGGGAGGTGGCAATACTGAGGAAACCTGTGAGTATTGACACACCAATGCCCGTTAGCCGGAGTCCAAGGTAGACTCAGATACTGCTGGATCTAAGGCTGAGTCCCTTTAAGCAAAAAAACGTCCTTTTTTTTTTTTTCTGGTCAATAGTGGACCTAAGTCCTAGACCTGAAGATCCACAAAACCGCCACTAGGTGTCCCTGTGTGGCCAAAAGACCCAGCTGCACGCTCTGTATCCTTTCTTCCTCTGCCTCCAGGAGGGAAAGACCAGCCAGAGAAAAAGTTTTCCCTTTAAACAGACCCTGACGCTGCTGGCCCGCCCCCCCGACGCACGCCGACGCTCCATGGGCTTCCTAAGAAACAGGAGTTTTTACCAGCAATTTCCTCTTTTAAAACATGTGGGGTTGCAGTATCAATGCTAACAGGCAGACCTGGGGTGAGTAGCAAATATATATCTTACACAAGTATACATATATCTACATGTTATCTGGGTAAACATTAGTATCCCATCCTGCCCACACAGACATAGTGGAGATAGTGGCTGATGCACAAGCATACTGTTAGCCAACCCAGAACCCCCAAGGGGATACCTACTGTCGAACCAAGTCCCGCAGGTTCCCTCTTACCTGCTCCACGCCGCAGGGTATTGCAAATTGCAAGAGGCCCAATCTTCCCCCATCTCCGTGGGTGATGTCTCGGACCTTCAGGGACCGGGGTCCTGTGTTTAAGGAACCCACACCCCTGGACCTATATAGCATCCTGGCATCAGTAGCGTTTAGTCCTGGAAGAGACCAAGGCACTGGAGCCCAGAATCCAGCCCTCCAAGGAGAGGCATTATAGGCAACACCCCACGCAGGCAGGGCCCGGGTACCGTACACCTTGGCTTTGAAGCACTTCGGACGGATCCGGCTAGCTATCCTGGGTCCCGAGACCTCCGAGGGACAGCTAGACGTGACCAACACCTAAGACACTGGCGAAAAAACTAAAGCACTCTCAGTGGGAGGGGGCTATATAGGGAGGAACTTCCTGTGAAGTTGATTACACCAGTGTCCACACCTGAAGGTACCCATATAACCCATATGTAATGGCTATGCGCTCTGTGTCCCGTGATGTACGATAAAGAAATACCATATTTGCTTGCAATATAGATAGTGTTAAGAATACATTGGTTTCTAGTATTACATACTGTAGTGTATGTCACACCTACCTATACTCTATATAGCCAAACATTGGTGGGTACCTGACCATCCTACATAACTTAAATGGGAAAAAATATGTGGATACCTGTTAAAAGTTTGCTTTAATTTTTTTAGTGATCATACTGTTATTGCTACAGCAAACAAATACAATGCAAACACTTTTGAGCTTCCAACATTGTGGCAACAGTTTGGGGAGGGTCCTATTATGCAAAGCCAGGTACATGAAACCACCAGTTTAACAAATTTGTTGTGACAGAACTTGAATGGCTTGTGCAGAGGACTAACCTCAAGCCCATTGAACACATTTGGGGTGAAATAAAATGGTCATTATTAGCCAGGTCTTTTTGTCCAAAATTAGTACCTGGCCTCATAAATATTTTTTTAGCTGAATGGGCACAAACTTCCAGACATACTCCAATATTAGGGATGAGCCGAACACCCCCGAGTTTGATTCGCACCAGAACCTTCGAACGTACCAAACGTTCGCGCAAACATTCAAGCCCCGTACACACAGCCGAGGTTCTCGGCAGAAACCAGCGAGAACCTCGCTGGGAGCCGCACTCTGCCGAGAACCTCGGCCGTGTGTACGCTCTCGGCGAGCCCCGCCCGTCGGGAAACCCATTGAGCAAATAGAGAACAGGTTCTCTATTTGCTTGATGGCCCGTCGGGATGAATGGCTGGTTGCCTTTCCCGACAGGCGGGTCGCCGAATCTGACGGCCAGCAGAGAACCTCGACGGGCGGAACGATGTGTTCCGCCCGTCGAGTTTCTCTGCCGTGTGTACTAGTGTTGCTCACGAATATTGCATATTCGAGTATTCGCGAATAACTCGAATATTGCGGCGAATATTCGCTATGGCGAATATTCGTATTTTTTCAAATTTATTTTTAAAACAGATCACATCCTAGTGATCTCCATCGACGTCTAAAAGCATTGCTGGAATGATTAGAGAGAGACCCTGGGCCGAGTAGCTGATGCGATTCTTTTATGTTGCCGAAAATTCGCATTGCGAATTTTCGGCAACATAAAAGAATCGCATCAGCTACTCGGCCCTTCTTTTGCATCAGAGCCAATCAGAATAACTTGAATATTCGACAAACGGAATATTGCAAGATTATCTTCTCCGCCCTTCTTTTGCATCAGAGCCAATCAGAATAACTTGAATATTCGGCAAAAGGAATATTGCGCGATATTCCTTTTGCCGAATATTCAAGTTATTCTGATTGGCTCTGATGCAAAAGAAGGGCGGAGAAGATAATCGCGCAATAGGAATATTGCGCGATTATCTTCTCCGCCCTTCTTTTGCCCCCTTATTCTCCTTTCTTTTAAGTAGAGTAAGGCGGCGTACACACGAGGGGATATGTCCGCTGAAAACGGTCCGATGGACCGTTTCAGCAGACATCTCCGCTCGTGTGTATGGGCTAGCGGACAGATTTCTCCACCCGACAGATTTCAAAGCAAGCTTTGAAATCTATCCGGTGGAATCTGTCCGCCCGACATGTCTGCTGGTTAGTACACTTACCAGCAGACATGTCGGCCCCCACCGCCGCCGCGCCGCTGCCGAATGGATTCGGCGCATGCGCGGAAGTGTTTTACTTCCTGGTGCGGTGACGTGGCGGTGACGCGGCGGCGTCAACGTCACCGCCGCGTCCCCGCGCCGTCCGGCGGCGGGGAATTTGATCCGATGGTGTGTACACGCCATCGGATCAAACTCCCGATCGGACATATCCGATGGAAATGGTCCGCGGACCGTTTTCATCGGATATGTCCGATCGTCTGTACGCCGCCTTAGTGTAGAGTTAGTGTTTAGTGCATATTAGTTTAGTAATACAGGAAATGATCTCCGTTTATGAGAATTTCGCAATAATTTTTGCATTAGCGAAATTTCGCAACATTTTTTTTGGATAAAATATCACGAATATTCGATATTAGCGAATATATTCGCGAATATTCTTCTATATATTCGCGCAATATCGCAAAATCGAATATGGCGTATTCCGCTCAACACTAGTGTGTACGCGGCATTAGAATCCCCTTGACGTCAATGGGACTTGAACGTTTGAATTCAAAAGTGCTCATTTTAAAGCCCCATATGCAAGTTATTGTTGGAAAACGTCTTTGAGAACCCGGGTTTTGCCCCAGGGAACATGTATCAATGGAAAAAAGTTTTAAACACGTAGTTTTTTCTGGAGCAGTTATTTTAATGAAGCAGCATCATTAAAATCACTGCTCCAGAAAAAACGACCATTTAAAAAAAAAAAATCCATTGATACATGTTCCCTGGGGCAAGACCCGGGTTCTCAAAGACATTTTCACAGGCATACTATAGACACCCAGCAGGTATAAAATTTAAAGGAATTTTTCATTTTTTTTTTTTATTATTTAAGCATCATGATGCTTAAAAAAATGAAAAATTCCTTTAAATATTGTACCTGCTGTGTGTCTATAGTATGCCTGTGTAGCTTTATGGCGCACACTGCAGAGGACACAGGCAATACACCACGTGAGAATACTGCAGCTAGCACAATCAACTACCTACCAGTAAATTAGGAAGAACTGATTTAGCTAAACTATATAGTGTATAAATATATGTACAACACCTGGGATGCATATATATCCTCTACACACTGTAAATTTAACTGACTAGCCTGGCTTTGGCCAATTATGGCTCTCTGTACTGACGGCGCTGTGATTGGCCAATCATGAGTGCGCAATGCAGCAGGGAATTATGGGCCATTGCACGTCACTCGAATTTGGCGCGAACAACCCGTTTTGTTCGTATTTCGATGAACATACGTTCGACTCGAACACAAAGCTCATCCCTATCCAAAACCTTGTAGAAAGTCTTCTGAGAAGATTGGAGGCAAAAAGGATGGGATAATGCCATATAGCCATAGTTTTGGAATGGGTTATCCAAAAAGCTCATAAAGGTGTTATGACCACATGTCCACAAAACTTTAGCTATAGTATAACTTTACATACTCAATAGAGCTTTACAAATACTCTGTAAGCTACACTTGTCACTTTACATGCTGCCAGCTTTTATATCCTTAATACACATTTTCTGCACATTCTGCCCACTCTTAACCTTCACACATACTGTCCTCTATCATACCCTCTGAACACCTTTTCTGTCATATCCTCTACACCCCACCCTGCATGTACTACCCATTGTCATACCCTCCACATGCATCTCCTGTACATACTGCCCTCTGTTATACCCTCTGCATCCCTC
Organism: Rana kukunoris; assembly: GCA_029574335.1. Taxonomy (NCBI): domain Eukaryota; kingdom Metazoa; phylum Chordata; class Amphibia; order Anura; family Ranidae; genus Rana; species Rana kukunoris. The sequence goes on along the minus strand of CM056051.1, from coordinate 457,049,652 downwards.
TCCTGTGCATACTGCCTTTTGTCATACCATCCACACCCGTCTCCTGCACATACTGTTCTTTGTCATACCCATTGCACCCCTCTCCTGCACATACTGCCCTCTGTCATACCCTCCACACCCCTGTCCTGCACATACTGCCCTCTGTCATATCCTCTGCACTCTTTTCCTGCACATACTGCCCTCTGTCATACCCTCTACACCCCACCCTGCATGTACTACCCATTGTTTACCCTCCGTGCTGCTCTCCTGTGTATGGTGCCTGCTAAGACACTTATTTAGCATTGTTTGTTACATCCCCTGACTTTCCTGTTCTGGATATGGGCACACGTTTGCAATCTTTATTTAAAGGCTAAGTTCACTTTCTCTTTTTTTTTTTTTCTAAACTCCAGCTCCCCTATGTATCAATATAGCATTCATGTACTTTTTTTGCAAAAAATATGAAAGCTTTCCATAAAATCTACAGACACGTACCTTACTGTCCTCCATCTATGATTCCAAACATATCAAGGAGTTGACCAGCTGACCTCATTAGCACACATTGGATAGAAGAAGATCCTGGACTGCCGCACTCCTTAAAACGATGGGCCGGATTTACAGCCGTCGGCGCATCTTTATGCCGGCGTAACGTATCTAATATACGCTACGCCGATGCAGCGCAGGGAGGCAAGCACAGTATTCACAAAGCACTTGCCTCCCAAACTGCGCTGGGTTTCCTCGGCGTAAGCCGTCGTATGTGGGAGTGGGCGTGAAACATGCAAATGATGGCCGAACTGCCAGCCAGATGTTTCTAACAAACGGCGCATGCGCCATCCTGTGAATGCATCCCAGTGCGAATGCTCAGAATCACGTCGGAACTACTCCCTAGGATACGTGGAATCACTGCCTACGACATTAACGTAACCTACTCCCAGCCCTATTCCCGTACAACGTAAACAGCGTAAACGATGTAAATTTTGACGGCTTTTGTTCCCTGGTTCATACCTTAGCATGAGTTGCGCCTCCTATATGAGGAATAACTTTATGCCGGACGTAAGCCTTACGCAAACCGCGTATATGAAGCAGCCGGGGGCATCTACGTTCGTGAATCGGCGTCTTTCCCTCATTTGCATATTTAACATGGGTACACCGAATGCGTCCAGCGTAACTATGCGCCCACGATACGCCGGCGTTGGCAAGTTACGTCGGCCAGCTGAAGCCATGTTTTTAGACGTATCTAGCTTTCTGAATCGGCGCAGAGATGCGATGGCGCACATTTGTACTTATGACGGCGTATCTTTAGATTTTGTTTGCAAAGAAAGTTGATCTGGAGTCATGCAATGTGGACTTGCTGCAATTGTGCAACACACTTGTGAAACCTGGGAAGTCTAGCAATAGCTTAGAAAGTAATTTTCAAACTTGCAGCACAATTGCTTTCTATCTGGGAATTTCTTTTTTTTTGGTAAGCTTTCCTGCTTTGTTACTTCTCTCTACACTCTGTCTACATGACTCTTTATTCTTTTACTACTCTACTCTTTTAGATCCTTCCATGTTATTTCTTTGGTTTCTGTGTGTTATTTATGACACTGAATTGTGTTGATCCACGGAAGGTAGTTCAGTACACTGTAGTACACATGAAATAGCCCAGTAGGAGCAGAGGGCAAGTAAAAATATATTGAGGCACTTGGGCTGTCTGTTCATCTGCTGTTCCTTTTAGTGGAGAATGAATCATCAGCTTTAGAGGCTGTTAGTGGCAAAAATGACCACGACAAAATTTAAGGCCCTTCAATTGCATCGTAAATGAACAGAGGTTCTTAAAGGAGAAATCCTTCTATGCTGCCTATCTTTAAATGCTTTAACTTTATACTAACCCAGCCCCCAGGAGAAGGGAATTTACAGCCGCTGTATATTTGTATTAAATCATCTTATACTATTTAATCAAATTTCACATGACTCTTTCACTATCTCCTATTAAGGATTTTGGGGCACTTAGGGAGATATGCTGGCCACTTAACTTCAATGAGAGGAATAACAAGGCTGCTGAAGAACAGTTAAAATGGAGATACAAAGACAGACATGAACAAAATGAAAAGCTAATGCATATACAATAGAATGAATTACTGGGTAATCACAGGGATATTTTACCTGCGGGGATCCGTGAAAAAGCAGAATTTGGTTGTAGAGCTGTCATTCACACAAAGACTATTTAATATCTTTCCATCTAAAAACAGATTATGTATTCAGACCTGTCCTATTCCTTTTGTTGCTAATCCTGTATCTACAAGACAAACTTGCTTCTGGGAGTCTGCTTGGGCCTTCCTGGGTGCATGCTCATCCCACCAGGAGTCTCCAATTAAATAACAAATCATATAGCACTCTCCTGCTTTTCCTGACAGTGATGAAATTTGGAAATGTTTGTGGAAGACACTAGGGATGTATCTGTGGTACGCTGGGTCAGGGAGCAAGAGAGAACTTGTGTTTTACAGGGAGAGAAGATAGGCAGCTCAGCTTTCAAATGCAATTTTGGCTTTGAAAGGTCACATTTGTAATGTGAAATACTCTTCAGATCCCAGCTGTTCGAAGAGTTCCTTTCCTGAAACGCAAAGCTGCGATATGGAATATGAGATATATCTGTACATTTGAAACTACAGCTGGAGCCCAGAAAAGGAAAAACTAGAAAAATGCAGAAATACACTGTATATTGTATATGTATATCTATATATCTATATATCTATCTGTGCATAGAAATTTCATTTCTCGTGTGCACTTGGTTTTAACACTAATGGCGCGTACACATGACCGTTTTTTTTCCATCTGAATAAACTCCGATGGGTTTTTCCCGACGGAATTCCACTCAAGCTGTCTTGCATACACACCAAATTCTGACCATCAAAACGCGGTGACATACGACACTATGACGAGCCTAGAAAAATTAAGTTCATTGCTTCCGAGCATGCGTCAAATTGATGGGCACAGTGGCAACAATTGATGGGCACAGTGGCGACAATGGCATGGCACAGTGGCTGCATTTGGCATGGCACAGTTGCAACAATTGATGGCACAGTGACAACATTTGGCATGGCACAGTGGCGACAATTGATGGGCACCATGGCGACAACTGATGGCACAGTGGCTGCTTTTGGCATGGCACAGTGGCGACAATTGATGGGCACAGTGATGACAATGGCATGGCACAGTGGCGACAATGGCATGGCACAGTGGCGACAATTGATGGCACAGTGGCTGTGTTTGATGGCATGGCACAGTGGCAACAATTGATGGGCACAGTGGCTGCGTTTGATGGTATGGCACAGTGGCTGCGTTTGATGGCATGGCACAGTGGCGACAATTGATGGGCACAGTGGCGACAATTTTATGGCACAGTGGCTGCGTTTGATGGGCACAGTGGCTGCGTTTGATGGGCACAGTGGTGGCAATTGATGGGCATGGTGATGCTGCAATTGATGTGTTTAATTTGTTTGTTTCCACCCCCCCCAAAAAAAAAAATTGAGCACCAGCCGCCACTGGTCAGAATCATGTCATATACAGACCACCCTGCAATCACCCTGCAGTACTATCCCCTTTCTAGGCCCTCTGTAGAAAATTAAATGTAAAAGGAAAAGGCCCAAAGACTCTGGAGGATGGGAGGGGAAGGGAGATGCCAGCCTCAGAGGAAATGAGACAAAGTGGATCATCTTTTTTTAAGTTTGTATTTATCAGTAGCGTTGTATTCCGGGGACCAACATGCTTTTAGTGGTGCAGTCTACAGTGGTTAGTTGTCCCTACTAACTTTTGCTACAAGTTCAACTTTTACCAGCCAGGTTGCAACCCTATCCAGGAAACAGACTAAGAACACTGCAAATAGTTAACAAAGCAGATAAAAATAAGTGAGAAGGGAACAAGACTAATAAAAAATACATATATGGAAACTACAGAATTGGAATATGCTAAAAAAAAAAAATACCAAACTCCTTGGAGCCATGCAATAATAATATCTTGCATTTATATAACACTATTTATTCAAATTGTATCCCAAGGTGCCTTCCCGAGAAACACAGTAATTGACAGCAGATAACTTGTAGTTTAGCAAATATTCCTATCTGTGTCTCATACTTAATATAATTTGTAGTATTCTGCTTCAGATTGAGTATAGATGGGACCATCCAGTCCTTTTTGGTACTGGTGTACTATTTTATGTGGCCTGCTTAAAAATATCTGCAGATAAGACTTGGTGTTCTGTAATATATAATTTGTCCTTGCCTTTTCTTTGCATGCTTTGTTTAGCAGTACAAGTCATGTTTTAGGTAAAGCTAATAGAATTTCATATTCAACATTTGTTCAATGTTCTAATCATTAGTGAGATCGAATCAACAAACATTTAAAAAGCCGATCACCTGATTGATTTAAACGTGATTTAGATCAGATTCTATCAAACTGAGTCAATCAGCCAGAACAGAAAATTATTAGTCGATTTGCATAGATCAGTTTGTGAATATGTTCATATTATAAATTATGAGATTATTATGAGATTACATGGTGGAAACAAAGATGTGATATTTAGGATTGCATAATGGATCATAAGTTATAACCTCTTAACTATCGATCTAAATTTCAACATTGGTAGCATATTGGGCCAGATTCAGCAACACTTGCGCTGGAGTATTTCGATATGCGCCGCGTAACTGTGATTATGCGCCGTCGTTTCTATGTGGCCGTACCCACCAAACTAGATGCGACAGAAAACGGGCCATTTCCGATCGGCTTAACTTTCCGACGCCAGAGTATCGTCAGCGCATAATTTCGCTTGGCGCATCAGTCGCGCCTATTGATTTCCCCTGCAAATATGCAAATGAGGGTTATTTCCCGATTCGCGAACGGATTAGCACCATACGCTGGCTACATGCGCCGCGCGTATCTCGTCCGTCCGGCGCAAAGTTATTTCTACAAATAGCTGCTTTATCTTTACTCCAGACGGCCACAGGTCAGCAGGAGAGCAGCTACAGCAGTGTTACCGACGATAAGAGCTAGTTGAGCACCCCCACTTGCAGGACAACACCTCTGTCCATGCTTGTCTGTCAACTTTTACAGCCATGGAGGAAGACATCATAGGTCTCCATAGCCGAGATGACGGCTGACAGCTCCTGGCCTTTAGAGTTCAGCTTTCTCCTGTGTGTTTGCGGGGAACGGGAGCAGCCATCTCAGAACAAAAGTAACTTCACTGCGGGGAGGGGGAACAGGATATACTTTAGTGCCGGAATGGCGCATCTATGGGCGCATTTAAACGTCCAACGGAACACATTGCGCTGACGTTTCCCGTGAAGTGGTGCCGACGGAAGTTGTGAGCATGCGCACAAGGGGGCGAGTGAAGCCTCACTTACTGCGCATGCTCCGTGGATGATGCGCTGAACGTAAGCCTCTGCGCTGCGGTCCGCCCATCATTTACATATGATCACACCCACTTCCACTTGCGTCGGGTTACGCCAGCGCATTATCGTTACTCTGGCGCAAGTTTACACGCAAGTGCTATGTGAATAACAGTACTTGCGCCGAAAGTGTCGGCGGAGTAACGTAAATGAGAAACGTTACTCCAAAGTAAAGAAGCGCCCATCTACCTGAATCTGGCCCATTGAAGGGATTGTCGACTACAGAATGATAATTTCTATCAGAAGAAATCCAATATTTATCAAAGCATGTATGACAACCAGTAGGGATTTTGCCCATGTAAGATATGGACACAGATAGCCATTTCACACAGCCTAACTTTTTTCAAAGGGAAAAAAAGAGAGAATGAAGGTGATGACAAAAAAATGTGCCTTTTTATTTTATAGCATAGGATCTTTTGTACAATTAATATACTCTCCTGATGAAAATGGACCTTCCACTGAAAGGCAAGGCTTCCACCTAGGTAAGAGTGGTGTCAGACTCTTCGTCTTTGCACAAGATTTAAGCTGGCCATACACAGATTTCCGGTCAAACATTCTTTCTTGCTTCAAACTAATTTTGTTCCAACACTATAAATTTCATCCAAACGAGAGTGCGCATGCGCGGGAACTCCGGGAAGACGCGCTGACCGGAAGCTCCTGGCCGCCCCAGCACATAGCGGCTCATAGCACACAATTCACTGGGAGACCGGAGGCGTGCAGGACCCTAAAGGAGAGCGGAGGGTGCGGAGCTCACTCCTGGATGTCTGGCCCCGGCGACAAGAAGGGATTCAGCCGGCAGCTAGACTTCGGCCTAGCAGCCCCTTCAGCCTCCAAGATGGCGGCCGCGACCTCTCCGCATGGCGACACGGCAGGCCTCGATACAATTGCGGACCCTGCGTCCCCATCCCAGCATGCTATACCCCTGCTGGCAACCCCAGTGAGTACCGCCCCTCCTTACTTAGCCTCTCCAGCCTTCACTGAGTCGCTCCTTAGCTGCACAATGGCAGACATGCTGAATACCCCCATGCTGCAATCCCCCATGAACTTCCAGATACCTTCTCCCATCCCGCAGCCCCCCCAATCTGACATGGCTCATCTCCTCAACTGCTTCTCAGACATGCTAGTGTCAGGGCTGAAGCAAACAGCAGCACAGATCACATCCTCCATCAAGGCAGACCTGCAAAGCATTGGGGCTCGCATTGACGCCATTGAACAAGCAGTTGACAACACTGCAGCCCGCACTAACCAAAACACTAACTGTATACAGACGCTGCAAGACCAACTTGAAGTCGCACTCGCTAAAATTGACGAGTTGGAGAATCGCAGCAGGAGATATAATTTTCGGATTAGGGGGATCCCTGAGGCGGTTACTAATATCCCTGAAGCAGTGAAACTTTTCATTAAAACTGTTATTCCTGATATCCCAGACCACAAGCTCGAGCTGGACAGGGCCCATAGAGCATTACAGCCTCCCCACCAAGATGGTCTTCCGAGGGATATAGTGGTTAAGCCCCACTACTACAGTGTTAAAGAGGAAGTTATGAGGAGATCCTGCAATTTTGCTGACCTCAACTTCCAAGGGGATAAAATACAGATCTTCGCCAATATCTCCCCAACTACAATCCAGAAGAGGAGGTCCCTGAAGCCCCTTCTGGGGGTCCTCACACAGAAGTCCATCAAATATAGGTGGTCCTTTCCATTTTGCCTCCAATTCGAATACAAGGACAAATCGCACAGCTTCTCAAGATTTTTTGACGGGGAACAGCTGTTGTTACGCCTCGGCCTCATTACTCAAGAATTACCCGCCCAGGATTCCTCTCTACGCCCTGGCTCCTCCAAGAGGCCTCCCACAGGCAGCCCTATCACTCCGCTGTGGAACAAACAGCAACCAAAGAGGCACCGTGACTCTCGCCCCCCCGAGATGACTTTGTTCCTCCTGTTCATCTCCTGGAATTCGCTGTGTCCTAGGTTGGACAATTCACCCCACGTCTGTATAGTGCTGCTCACTATACCCACCGTGTTTTGTTTTTTGTCACCCACATATCTTTTTCTACTTCAGGGCTCTAAGACTGTTCTCCGAGTTGTGCTTTGCACGCTCTGCCCACCTTGCCCTTTCAATGATGAATGCAGGACATTACCCCACTAAGTGTACCCCCTTGCAACCCTCCCTTTGTTTTTTGTCCTTTTTTTGTTTCCTATTTTGTTTATTTGTCTTTTCCTTTTATATTAGGGGGCAGGGGGTGGACAATCGCAAGGGTCTGGGACAGAAATGATGTTGGGAGAACCATGTTCTCTTTCTTTTTTTGCTCTTTATTATTGCAGTTTATGGTTTCCCTCTGGCTCTGTATAGTTGCTATCCCACCCTCTATCCCCACTCCTGCAACGCCTCCCCTCCCCTCCCTGCCCTTCCTCCTCCCCATCCTCCCTCCTTCGTTTCTCATTCAGCACCAAGATTTTTATGATATTGTTTATACTGTTTGCCATTCTGTCTGTGCTCCATCTTTGTTTATGGTTACAGTTTTTTTTTTTTTGTTTCAGCTTAAAGTTTGAAGCTCCAGCATAGAGGTCTCCTAATTTCTGTTTTACTATATTTTTGGGGGCCTGTGTGCTGGGGCGGACAGTCATGCCACTTTTTCTGTAGTTCCGGGTAGGAGCTTGCTCCTCTTGTGACTGCAGGTGTACAACCCCTATAGAGGTTGTTGCTATTCTGAGCCCACCCTCTCATTGGGACTCAGCACAGGACTTGACCGACCAGTCCTGCACACGCTTCTTCCTAGGCTTCTTTACCTAGGCCTCTTTTCTTTTTTCTCCTCTTTTTTTTTCCCTTTTCTCCTTCCCCTGCTCTCTTCTTTTTGTTTCATGTATAAGTCTTACTTATTCTGCTTTTCTTATCATTATTATTTTCCTACCCAGGAATTTACATGGAGGGCCTCCATTTTTCCCAGACATCAATTACGATCTCTCTCAGGATCTTCTGTGCACGCTCCCAGTCTCTCAGGGATCAAGGTAAGCCTGTCTCCAGTATGCTCGTGCCCACCCTTGTGTGTCCATGGCTGATACATTACTCCGTCAGGCGGCCCTTAAGATAGCCTCCCATAATACCCAAGGCCTGAATTCCCCAGTCAAAAGACGTAAGGCCTTTCAGAGTTATTACTCAAGGGGCCTGGACATAATCCTACTCTAGGAAACCCATTTCCCCAGCAGCTACAACCCTCCTTTTCTCCATCGCGAGTACCCCACCTTTTTCCTGGCAAATGCTGATACTAAAAAGAGAGGGGTAGCTATATTATTCTCTAAAAAGACCCATTTTGTTCACTCCCTGACTGTCACTGACAAAGAAGGGCGCTACATCCTAGTCAAAGGCTCAATAGAAGGGATGGTCCACACCATAGTTTCCTATTATGCTCCTAACCAGGGACAAACTAAATTCTTCTCCACTATGCTTAATACTCTCGCCCCTCTCTTTGAGGGTAGGGTAATTTTAGGCGGGGACTCCAACATTACTTTTGACAATATCCTAGATAAATCGGCGGCAGGGATCCCCCACCTCAAAAAACCTCCTAAACAGAGCCTCCACATTGCACGTCTTCTCCACTCTTTGGGCCTCAGTGACACGTGGCGGGAACTTAAGCCTTCGGGGAAAGACTATACACACTACTCAGCACCCCATAAAACCTACGCCAGGATTGACCATATCCTCATGCCCTCATCCGACATACACATTGTATCCCATGCCTCCATCCATGAAATCCCATTGTCTGACCACTCCTTGGTTCTCCTTAGGCTTTCTAACGTGATATCCTCCCCCGGGCGTGGTCCGTGGCGCTTAAATGCATCTCTCCGGAGATGCGGGAATACTTCGGGAACAATGACAGGGGAGATATCTCTCCCATTTCCCTTTGGGGGCCCATAAAGCGATAATAAGGGGTAAAATCATTCAACTTTCGTCGCAACTGAAGCGGGAAAGGATGGTGGACATTGCAAAACTTGAGAGAGATTTTAAAATACTTAGCAAGAGCCATAAACGGATCCCCTCTAAGGCCTCCCTGGCCAAACTTGACTCGGCCAGGTTAGCGCTCAATTTGGCTCTTACCTCATCAGCGGATAAACATTTGCAATGTCTGACTAGTAAACATTATATGCGGGCGAACAAGTTTGGCCCACAGCTGGCGGCCAAACTGACCCCCAAACTACGAAATCTTACAATTCCCAAGATCAGGGGGTCAGATAACTCCCTGACTCAGAACCCTGTGAAGATTCTTAAAGCTTTTCAGTCGTTCTACTCCAACCTATACTCATCTGATACCCAATCCACCCAGACCAGTCTTGATGCCTTTCTACAAAATGTCCCTATTCCTAAACATTCTGACGCCCACCGCTCCATCCTAGACTCGCCTTTTCAGGAAACTGAGATCTGCGCGGTCATTAAAGACCTTAAGAAGGACTCGGCTCCAGGCCCCGATGGGTTCTCGAACCATTACTACAAGTCCTTTTCGGAGATCTTATCCCCTTATCTGGCCCGGTTCTTTAACTCCCTGCGCAGAGAATCCTCTCTTGACCCCTCGATGAACTTAGCTTTTGTTTCTGTAATTCCTAAACTGAGCAAAGACCCCAGCGAAGTAGGCAATTATAGACTGATCTCTTTGATCAACAATGACTTGAAGATAATGACAAAAATTTTAGCGAACAGATTAGCATCTTTCATAAGCTCATATATCCACAAGGACCAGGTTGGGTTTATTCCGGGGAGACAGGGACCGGACCAGATTCGGAGGGCGGTTGACATCATCTCCCTTATGAGGTCGGGTTGGGATGGCGGCCCCCCCCAGGAGGGATATTTGCTTTCCATTGATCTCCAAAAAGCATTTGACACGGTTGCATGGCCCTATCTTTTCACCTTACTCCAGAAATGGGGATTTGGTCCAGGTTTCATTAAAACTTTGGAGGCACTCTACTCCCAACCGATATCACAGGTTAGGTTTCAGGGTTATTTCTCTGATCAATTTCCCATCAGGAAGGGTACGAGACACGGCTGCCCCCTTTCCCCTCTCCTGTTCGCGGTTGCCATCGAGACTCTGGCTATCCCGATCAGAAACCACCCGGACATCCAAGGAGTTTGAATGAATGAATGAATGAATGAATGAATGAATGAAAACTTGTATAGCGCGGCACATGCGAACTGAATCGCCTCTGGGCGCTTGTTGTTCCTGTCTCCTTTGATATCAAAAGAGAAAAGTCTTGACCTTTTTCCTAAATGCTAGGTGGTTCTCCTCCAACCGAATGCTGGTTGGTAAAGCGTTCCATAGTTTGGGACCTTGGATCGCGAATCTCCTTTCTCCCTGGACTTGAAGTTGGCTTTCGGAACCTGGAGCAGGTTCTGATTCGTGGATCGCAAAACGCGATTGGGATTATGCGCTTTTATTATTTCGCATAAATAAAGGGGGGCATTCCCATGGACACATCTATGTGTAAGACAGAGAGCTTTAAAAGCGATTCTGTCTTTGACTGGCAGCCAATGAAGTGCTCTCAGTGAAGGTGAGATGGATTCCCAGGGTTTTTTCCCAGTCACCAGTCTGGCGGCCGTATTCTGAACGACTTGCAGACGAGCGATTTGGTACTTGGGGAGGCCGAGGTAAAGGGCATTTGCATAATCCAGTCTGGAGTTAACAATTGCTCCCACCACGACCGCTAAATCTTCTTTAGGGATGAACGGAGTGAGTCTGCGTAGTAGGCGCAGCAGATGGTGAGATCCGCTGACTACTGACCCTATTTGTGCGTCCATTGTCATAAAGGAGTCAAAAATGACCCCTAGGCTTTTGACTTTGGCGCTAGGGGTGATGAGCTTGCCCAGAATGGGCGGGGGGTCCATGCTGTTGAAAGTTGATTCATACGCTTGGCGTGAAACAGGAGAAGTTCTGTTTTCGCTCCATTGAGTTTAAGATAACTCTTTGTCATCCAGTCCTCTATCAAAGAGAGACATGTCTCTAGATTGAGGTGGTGATCCTGTCTGTTGCAGATGCGGAAATAGAGTTGTGTGTCATCTGCATAAGAGTGGTAGAGCAGTTTTTGGCTGCTGATAATCTCAAAGAGAGGACGAAGATATATGTTAAACAGCACTGGTGACAGAGGCGATCCTTGAGGGACTCCGCATGTTACTGTGCGTTTGTCAGACGTGAAAGGTCCTAACTTCACTGTTTGCGATCGGTTTTCCAGAAAAGAGGAGAACCAAGATAGATCGCCTTCTGCGACTCTGGCTACTTCAGCAAGCCGAGTCAGTAACAGATTGTGGTCTACAGTGTCGAAAGCGGCACTTAGGTCCAACAGAACTAGAAGACAAGATTCTCCTTCGTCTGCGGCCTTGAGAACATCGTCCCATACTTTCAGTAATGCTGTTTCTGTCCCGTGTCCGGGACGGAAGCCTGATTGCAATGGGTCAAGTAGCTTGTGGGTATCTAGATGCTGTTGCAGCTGTTGTACCACTACTTTTTCCATTATCTTTGAGAGTACGTTGAGGCTAGTTATGGGACGGCGGTGGAGTGGATCCTTGGGGTCCAGGGAGGGTTTCTTCAGGATGGGTTGGATTACACCCTCTTTCAACTGTGAGGGCACTATGCCTTCCAAGAAAGACTGGTTGATAAGCTGCGTGATGGGAGGAGCCAGAATGTCGGCGCATTCCTTCAGCAGTTTAGTGGGATAACGTCATTTGGCGCTGTGCTATTACGCAGAGTACAAATGACATTCTTAGTGGTCTCGATGGAGATGGGTTCCAGGGCGAACTTACCTGATATAGAAGAATTACTATGGGTGTTGTGTGAGAGGCTGCAGGGGGGGCTGAGGGGGGAATTGTTTTGCTGAATGCTTTCACGGATCACCTCGATTTTATTAATGAAGTAATCCGATAGTTCATTGCAAAATTCTTGTGTGTCCGAGCTGGGGGTTTCAATGCATCCTGGCTTCATGGTCTGGGTGACCATCTTGAAGAGTTCGCGGGGGCGGTTTAGGGCGCCGTTGATAGCCTCCGAAAAATAATTTTTCTTGGCTTGGAAAATTCCTTTGTGGTATTTTCTTGTAGTCGCCTTGTAGATGGATAGGTTTAGCTCTGAAGAACATCTTTTCCAGGCAGATTCGGCCCCTTCTGCGTTCTTGCTTCAGTAACGACAGTTGGTTGCTAAACCAGCTGCGGTTGGTTTTCCGGATGCGGGTTCGTCGCTTCGGCGCTACCAAGTCGGCTGACTGTAGCATGGCCGAGTTTATGGCTTCCAATGTTTCAACGGCCGTTTGATGCGGCGGAGTTGTTTCTATTTTTTTCCTTAAAGTGGTTTTGAAGAGTTCCGAGTGGAGCTTCTTCTGACATCTAGTCCAGTGTGTTGTCACTGGATTTGATGTTTTTGTTGCGGGGGGGATTGTGGAAATATTGAAGATAATTGCATGGTGATCTGTCCATGGCAATTTTTCATTTTCCCAAATTTTTATTTCCAGAGCTTGTCTGAAAATAAGATCAAGTGTGTGACCTGAAGCATGTGTGGGCCCACATACTAGTTGCTGCAATCCTAATCCTTCCAGGTGGTCAATACAGGCGTCGGCAATGGGGTCCTGTGAGGAGTTGGCCCAGAGATTGAAATCCCCGAGCAGCAACAGGTGTTTGCTGTTGAGGGTATAAGTGGAGAAGAAATCCGTCCATGATGATAGCAGCTGCGATTTTGGGCCGGGCGGCCTATAGCAGAGCAGAATGTGGACGGTCTCCTTTGAACTTGCTTGAAGTTGTAGAGTAAGGGTTTCCATGAATGGAAGAGGGTTTTGGCGGACTGGTTTGGTGATCGTAAGATGAGTCTTGAGGATCACCGCCAGGCCGCCTCCTCTTTGCCCTATTCTGTTTTCCGTTATGATACGGTAATTTTCTGGCACCAGTTCTCCTAGAATGGTGTTACAGTCGGCTGTGAGCCAGCTCTCTGTAATAAAAAGACAGTCTAGATCCTTTTGTTGAATGAAGTCGCGGATTTCTAGTCGGTGTTTTACTGCCGATCTTGTGTTGATCAGAGCACATGATATGTGCTTGAGCTGGGGTAAATGGCTGAAATGACTGACCGTCGATCTATGATCGATTCTCAATAGTCGCTCAGTTCTTAGGGCCTTTTTGGTGATGGCTGGCAGTATTGCGGCGCATTGCCTCAAACTCCAAATGGTTTCGGCAGAATATTGCCTACGTGCCATGATCGTCAATACACGGGGGGGGGGATTTCGGGGCAGTGGGGAGAGGAATTGGCTAACTCCTCTTTCCAGGCTTGGTCCAGAGGAAGGCAAAAAACCCCGGCGGTGCTCGGCCAATATGCTCCAGCAGGGAAAAAATTCCTTCCTGACCCCTGTAAGAGGCGATCGGGTAACCCCTGGATCAGGCTTCTGTGCTTTGGAAAGACAGGGGGGGGCTGGGGCTGTGAGGGGGACCCTGTTGCTGGTCAGGCGGGATGGCTGTTCAGGCAGTGGGAAGAGGGCTGACAGGGTGATTCTTTAATTGAACAGGGGGCTGAGGGGTGAGAGACAGGCCGGGTAGCTGGCCCTCTGGGGTAGGGGAGGTTTCCTGGGGCTGAGAGAGGACCACAGAGGCGTGGGGAGCGGCGCGCCGTTAGGCCGCAAGTGAAGCCGCGGTCTTTCCTAGACCGCGGCCCCGCGATTCGGAGCGGCCTGGCGCGGTGCCCTCAACAGAGCACCAGAACGGCGAAAACTACACGGGCGGAGGAATAGAGGAAGGGGGGCCCTTGGGGCCCTTGGGGATGATGGAGGTAAGGGAGGTGAGGGAGTGCAGGGGAACCTAGGCTGGGGAAAAAAAGAAGATTCCTGTCTCTCGGGACAGAGAAGACTGCGGCTTGTCCTGACAAGGACGGCCGCTTTTAGTCCCAGGGAGAGCAGGCAGACTTACCTTCAGCGGATGGGGGCTGGAGCAGAGAAGGAGCTGGAGCAGGAACGGGGGTGGCCAAAAAACCCTGCCTATCCAGGGAGTATGAGCCACACGTCCCACTGCTGGGATCCGTGCGCCAGTATCTGCTACTCCCTGGTTCAAGCCCTAGGAGAGAGAGGGGGCCGACACAACCAGCAGTAGACACCTGGTCGTGAAATCAGCACAGAGAGAGGAGAGAGCACGTCTTGCTGCACGTCTTGCTGCTTCCTTCTCTTGCTGTTCACTCAAAGGGTCAGGAGTGCGCCTTGTTCGCAGATGACGTCCTCCTCTTCATTACATCTCCATTACATCTCCTCTCACCTCAACCCCTTCTGTTACCCAACTCCTCAAGGATTTTGGCAGCATATCTGGCCTCATAGTCAACATGACTAAGTCAGTGGCTCTTAACATAACGACCCCTCAAGCCCAAATAGACAGTTTGAAATGCCAATTCCCTTTCTCCCGGAGCTCTGTTTCCATTCCCTACTTAGGCATTTACCTCACCTCGCGGACTGAACTCCTGCACAAGCATAATTACCCCCCCCCCCTGGTTGGTAAGCTTATGGAGGATCTACGCCAATGGTCCCTTTACAAATTATCCTGGCTAGGCCGCATAAATGCAGTCAAGATGACCCTCCTACCCAAAATTCTGTATCTCTTCCGTTCCCTACCCATCCCAGTCACAAAATCATACATTAACATTCTCCAATCTGCCGTTAATCGCTTCATTTGGGACAAAAAAGGACACCGTTTAGCTAAGACCGTCCTTTACAGACCTAGACTAAAGGGGGGCCTTGGGTTACCCAATCTGTGGTGGTACTACCGAGCTGCCCAACTTAGCCAGTTCTTGACAATCTACATGAAGGGGCCTAAACCAGATTGGGTTTCCATGGAAAGGTCAGCGACCCCGAGATTTACCCTGGACTTTCTTCTCTGGAATCATCCCAGAAACCGACCCCCGATTCTCGCTCCTACATTATCCCATTCAATGACACTCTGTAAACTGAAGCCCCTGATATCCCACTGGCACCCACTGGCCCATATCTTCCACAACCCGCGGTTTCCCCCTGGGCTGGATATTTCGGCCTTCAATTGGTGGACTGACAAAGGCCTTTATAGGATCGGACACTTTTTTAACTCCAATGGGCCCCTATCCCTAGGTTTTTGCACCTCTAAACTTAAAATGCCCTCTTCTGAGAAATTCAGGTTCTTCCAGCTCTCTCACTTCCTTCATCAGATTAGGAAAACCCTCCCTCAGTAACCCCCTATGAGCAACGGTGTTCCTCAGCCATGGACACAAAAGGGGGTATTTCGCTTATTTACTCAGCTTTAGCCGAGCCTTTGGAGAAGGCGTCTTATATGTCCAACTGGGACCGAGACCTTGACCTCGAGTAGATGATGGAATGGTGGCACTCTAACTTGGCTCACTCATTTAAGGGCATTTTGAATACCTCGCTGGTAGAAGCGAGTCTAAAGGTCATGACCCGATGGTACCTAGTTCCCACTCGCCTTGCCAAGTTCTATCCACAATCCTCCCCCCTGTGCTTCAGAGAGTGCGGTCATACAGGATCCCTCCTCCACATAATGTGGGAATGCCCTAGAATTCGGTCCTTTTGGTATAAAACCTTTAATCTTATCCGAAAAGTCACGGGTGTGGGGGTAACCCGAGACCCTACCATTGCCTTACTCAATGACCCAATCCCTGAAACACCCAAGAACACGCAGACTCTGATCTTCTTCATCTTACTTGGTGCCAAGATGACCATCACCAAGGCCTGGAAAACCCCAACAGTCTCCTTCCCAATGGCCAAACGAAAAGTCTCCTGGATAATGTCGAATGAGAGGCTATCCAGCGTTATCCTTAAGGCCTCGTACACACGATCAAATCTGTCTGCTGGAAACGGTCTGCTAGACCGTTTCAGCAGACAGATTCGATCGTGTGTACGGGCAAACAGACGGATTTGGCCACCCGACAGATTTCAAAGCATGCTTTCAAATCTGTCGGCTGGGAACCCGTCCGCCCGACATGTCTGCTGGTTAGTACGCTAACCAGCAGACATGTCTTCTCGCACACGCGCCGAATGGTTTCGACGCATGCGCGGAAGTGTTTTACTTCCTGGTGCGGTGACGTGGCGGCGTCAACGTCACCGCCACGTCACCGACACGTCAGCGCGCTGTCTGCTGGCAGGGATTTTGGTTTGCTCGTGTGTACACGCGAGCAAACCGAAATCCCAGCAGACAGATCTGTTCAAATCGGTCTGTCCGACCGATTTGAACAGACACATTTAATCGTGTGTACGAGGCCTGATACTTTCGACAAGTTCAAACTCATCTGGGAACCATGGGCTTCATATGTTGGAGTCCTCCTCTGATTTAATCCTGACGCTAGCCAGAGAATTCTGTGATATTGCGCTTGAATCCTCTGAATCCTTGGCCCTCTGTGTTCTTCCGAACCCTTTTTCCTTCTCTTCCTCTTTCTCTGCTCTTCTTCCCTCTGTCTTTTCTTTCTCTCTTGTCTTGACTCTTTTAGTTAATATATTGGTTGAGGAAGCTTTGGACCATAAGGGTCCTCTCGTTACATTTCTCTTAGTTTTGTTTTATAATTATACCCTTAGTGTTATGGGTCACTAGTATGCAACTAGTCGGGACCTGAGGAGTTTGGAATCCTTTCCTTCCGCCTGGTTTTAGAATTTCCAGGACCCTAGTACCTTGTTAGCCTTTATTCAGGTATCATTCTGTTAGTGGTTTAGCCTATCTATCCACATTCTGGGTGTGTATCACGGAAAATACTACATGGGGGGTGGTTAGCTCCAAGCACCTCCTGCGCAGCATGGTCCCATTTGGGGCGCGGGGGAGAATGGAGCAGAAGCTACAGACGCCTTAATTTGTAATTGCTAGATATGCTCTTTCATGCTTTTGTGGATACGATTTCTCATTGCCTTATACCTGAATCTGACCAATGTTTGCCTTACCTTGTATTATTGCAAACCTTCAATAAAATATTTGAACGTAAATTTCATCCAAACCTGCTATTTAAATGGAATCCTAAATATAATAAACAGGTCTAGCAGTGCCCCCATGGGTTCACTGCATGTTTCAGCTTCACACATAACTCTGCTTCACCAGACATCCATTTCAGGCACACTTACCCCAGTCAATGAACAGTCTTTTACTTGTTGTTTTTATTAGGGCATTAAACTTGGATGGGAAAGGGTCATGGAATGCCCAAATTATGAATCTTTCTTAGTTGAAATAAAGGTAGTTGAATCTAAATTGACAGTCTCTCCTACTGCACATCTCCTCCAGCACACTACAGGCATACCCCACTTTTTAACAAACATGTTATACTTACTTCCACTGTGCAGCTCGTTTTGCACAGAGTGGCCCCGATCCATGTCTTCTGGGGTCCCTCGGGGGCTGTCTCGGCTCCCTCCGCAAGGACTCAACACCTTAATGCGAGCGAGGTGCTGAGTGCTTGCGGGCGTGCTCCTGTGATACAGCCGACGGCCATACCCACTCACTGTATCACTCAGCCCCGCACCCCATGTGCCGCGTCATTGGATGTGATTGACACCAGCGCAAGCCAATGTGCTACTTGTAATCAACCAATGAATGAGCCGTGAAGACGGCCCAGAAGCCTGTGTGTTCAAGGCACAGGACTTTCGACGGGTCAGGTAGGTAAAGGGGGGCTCAGGGGGGTGCTAATACACAGATGTTGGTGTTTTTTTACCTTAATTAAGGTGAAAAACTTTTACCTTTACATCCCCTTTAAGTACACAATGGGGTTTATTTACTAAAGCTGGAAAGCGCAATATCAGGCTCACTTCTGCATAGAAACCAATGAGCTGCCAGGTTTTATTATCAAAGCTTAATTGAACAAGCTGGGGTTAGAAGCTCATTGGTTTCTATGCAGAAGTGAGCTTAATCCAGCTATAAACCCCATTGTTTTCTTTCAAAGTGGGGTATGCCTGTACTTGAGATCACTTGCTTTACTCTACTGTCCAATTCTATATTCATGTCAGCGTTAGCACATGGCTAGGCCTTACTCTGAATAAGAAAAATACAAATAATTATTGCGCTAACCAACAAAATGAAAAGTGAAAATTTAAGTAAAACGTCAAGCAGCTACAAACGAATGTAACAAAAATTCAAAGTAAGAAGGTGGATAAAATGTAGCGCAAAACGTGATGTGCCGTGAATATGTGCACAAATATGTAGAAATAAAAATAATTGTTCAAATAGAAATCAATCTCCAATCATACACATCAAGTCCAGTGTAGTGAATCAATCCTTATGAAACAAATACAAGTCTGTCATAGACAGGTTTTCAATCCAAAAGGGGAAAAACTCCTCGCGCTAACAACAATAGATTGAATTCAATATTAATTGAAAATAAATATAATGAAGTAAATAAATAAATAAATTAAATTAGGTGATATCCAGCAGCAACACAAAAATATGTGATATACATACAAAACAGAAATAAAAAACAACAAGGTTGCGCTTAGAGGCACAATGTGATATTGTGAAGGAAATAAATAGTGTCTATATATGTAGACAAAAAACAAACATATTCAATATAATCATAATTATGAACAAAATAAATTATATCAAGGTGAATAGTAACAAAGTGAATATATCGAGTCCATACGGGCTAAATATAAAATAAAATTAAAATTAAAAAATCTCTAATAGTCCTTCTAATAGGGTAATGAGAAAAAATAGCAGCTTTCCAAGTTGAATGACAAAGGTGATAGCTGTAGATTGTGAAGGTCCTGTATAAGTTCACCATCAGTTACACAATATTGCTTCCAATATGGTAAGGTAAATAGGGTGTACTCTTACCAGATATAAGGGGGATTCAGGCATGTCACTCCCAATACGTCTGGAGTAGGACGCTTCCGGATTTTCCACACTGGGTTGATGCGATCTCCACTGGACCAGCAGGTATTCAGCAACTGCAATAAGCTCAGCATCCCATTCGGATCAAAGAAAAAAGAAGAAAGAACCGGGAACTCGCCATAGTGAAAAATACTTCCAGAAGTTTTATTCAAATTGTGCAGCATATACACAAATAATTTAAAATTGCCGGCTAAAAGCATACAGGATAAAAAAGAACGTGCACCCGTGCTTCCGGGGTCACGTAACAAACGCGGTGACGTAGTGCGTGGCTCCGCCCTGACCGGTTTCGTCAGAGAATGACGTTGTCAAAGGGCACGGGCGACGCACTGAACGTTCACCTCTTAAATACATAGAGACACAACCAAGCCTCTCTTTCGATTCGCCACCTTCATTGGAGAACGGTGGAGAAGGCGGAAGTGGGAGTAGACCGGGAAGAAACAGGAAGCGCGCTACCAGCGAGATCTGTGTAATGCAGATAGGCATATCCTGCATCACTCAAGGTCCGATCCGGCCTAAAAGAGCACACTCACTGGTTCCCGATCCTCCGACTAATGAAATAAAAATAAATACAAAAAATAATTACCAAGGAACATTGTCTGTCACCAATATACATATGTTCAGAGGTAAAGAAGTTAAAAGACATATATTTGTCTCTAATAGACGTACAATAATTGAATTTTAGTCGTCACAAACAATCTTGCTAAACGTGCGCAGCCCATTTAACTAATAGGCCAGTGCGCACAACATGTCTTTATACATATATATACATTAGTTACCATTACTGAAATTGGAAAAGATACATATATACATTAAGCATCCAGGTAAGCATATACATCTACCTAAAGGAATATATATATAAAGATTTATCATGTTTTAAACAGAAAAACTCTTTATACTAAAAACTCCTTATTTTGTGCAAATAAACCAAAAGTCGAAAAAAAACGACTAATGGCTATATAGGAAGCACAATCTCCTCCTGATAGAACATCTGCACATATAATAAGATATATGTAAACAGAAATAATTTAATAAGCAATAAAAATAAATATAAATATAAAAATAAACAAATTCATTAATTAAATGAATTTAGTTAACTAAAAAACTACATAACCAGGGATATTTTATGAATTATCCAGGAAAGCATTTATTTCTATATCCACATTTAGGCCCTGCGGCTTAAGACATTTTAAACGATAAATCCAGCTCATCTCTAATTTGGATATAGCTATCCTCTTTGATCCTCCTCTCCAATGGGATTTAAGGATGTCGATAGCAACTATAGAGGTACCGCTTGGATTCCTAGCGTGTACTTCTCTATAATGTCTAGAGACCGAGTGTTTTTTATATCCTCTTCTTATATTACCTATATGTTCATTGATTCTGACCTGGAAGGTTCTTATTGTACGTCCCACATATTGTAGCCCACATGGACAGGTCAACAAATAAACCACATGGGTCATAGAACATGTGATAAAAGATCGTATGTTATAAGTCTGAGAAGTACTGTTTGAGACAAAACTCAAGGTCTTACGTTCCTTCACTGCATTGACCTTACATACAGCACATTTATTACACTTGTGGTAACCAATTATATTCTGAAAGAACATTGGTTTCTTACTTGGAGGATCAACCACTCCTGGGGCAAGAGAATCTCTCAATGAGGGGACCCCTCTAAATACCACTTGAGGCTGTTCCGGGAGTGCTGGACCAAGGACTGGATCTTCTTTAAGAAGATGCCAGTGTTTCCTGACCAATTTCTTAATTGTATAATGTTGATTTGAGTAGTTGGTGATAAAGGGAGAAATAAATCGATTGTTTTCCCCTACTGAGGGGGCAACTTTATCCCGTAATAACACAACTCTATCAACTACTTTAATTTCTCGAATTGATTTTTCAAGGTCTTCTGTTAAGTAACCCTTATCCACAAATCTCGATGTTAGCATTTTTGCCTGTTCCCCAAAGTCTTCTATTTTACTACAGTTGCGCCTGAGGCGCAAAAATTGGCTCTTGGGTACTGAATCCAACCAGGCTTTATGATGACAGCTATCGCGGGGGATGAATGAGTTACGGTCTGTGGATTTGAAAAATGTGGAGGTCACAAATTGACCCTCCTCCACTCGAATTACGAGGTCCAGGAAGTTGATCCTACTCTGATCCGCCTCATATTTGAACTCAATCCCCCTATCATTGATATTAAGGGAACCCATAAAGGAATCCAGAGATTCCCTGGATCCCCTCCATAGGAGGAGGACGTCATCTATATATCTGACCCACAAGGCCAACTCTGGCCTGCGGTCAGCATAGATGACGTCCTCCTCCCATTTCCCCATAAAGAGGTTGGCCAGGCTGGGGGCAAATTTGGCCCCCATCGCGACCCCCCTCTTTTGAAGGAAAAATTCACCACTAAACCAAAAGAAATTATGTGTGGTTGCAAATTGTAAAAGATCTAAAATAAATCTTTGTTGGACTAAGGATAAATCGGAGTCCCTTTCCAAAAAATGTTTAACCGAGGAAATCCCCCATACATGTGGTATAATGGTATATAGGGACGTGACGTCCGCAGTAACCAACCATAAGCCCTCCTCGTATGAAACCTCATTAATAATATTGATAACATGTTTACTATCTCGGATAAAGGCTGGCAGAGCTCTAACAAGTGGTTGTAAATATCCATCTATATATTTTCCTGCCCTAGATGAGATAGAATTAATTCCACTTATGATAGGTCTCCCTGGTGGATGAATCAGGTCTTTATGGATCTTGGGCAAGTAGTAGATCACTGGGATCCTAGATGATGCTGGAATGAGAAAAGCTTTCTCCTTTTTATTCAGCACACCTGATTTAAATCCTTCTTTCACTATTTTAGACAAAACTTTTCTATATGAGGACCGGGGATCTCTAGAGAGGGGCAGATAGGTATCCCTATCCCCAACTAGAAGACCAAGTTCATTTAGATAGTCAGTCTTGTTAAGTATCACTATTCCGCCCCCTTTATCAGCGGGGCGGATAACGATACTTTTCTCTTCACAAAGTTGGTCAAAACCTTTTTTCAAAGAGTTGTTAAGTTTAGTCTTTTTGATATTAACCTTCTCAAGGTCTCTCAAGGGTACATCTCTGAAGACCTTAATATTTGGTGCCAAACCTCCCGGGGGATTGAACAGGGAAGCATTGGAAAGGTTAGAGTGTTGAACCTCAGTAACAACACTCGTAACACTACTCATAGGTTCTCTAGTAGGTTTAGAGAGAAAAAATCTTTTCATACTCAATTTCCTAGAGAATTTATGTATATCCATGTGGGTATCAAATTTGTTTAAAGATTGGGGGGGTGCAAACTTCAATCCTTTATCAAGGAGTGTGATCTCCTCTGGAGTCAGCGTGACAGTGCTGAGATTGAAGATCCCCTGTCCTGTTATACTCTTTTCCTTTTTGGTCTTTGATTTCCTCCCCCCTCTAGTTCCTCTCTTTTGTCGCCCATTCTTTGATGGTTTTGGTTGGACCCGGGAAAATCCTTGTATTGGTTAGTTTCCCTGTCCCTCCATTGGTCCTGCTGATAAGGATAATCATATGAATTAGAAGGCCTAGGAGGGTAGAAAGGAGAAGGGGGAGGGGGAAAAGGGTAATAATATGGCAGCCTCTCGTCTCTATTCCAACCATTATGGGTTGCCGGCTGTTGATACGGTCCCCCAAATGGGCGGAATTCCTGAAGGGGTTGGAAACGGTTGGTCACCGGGATGGAATAATTATATCGCATGTCATCTTGGGACCTCCAAGGTAGTCTCTCAGAGTCATTGGTTTCTACTACACCAGCTCGGTGAGAGGAATCATTTTTGCGATTTTTGGATTTGTTTCTCCAACTAGGAGATTTAGTGGATGGACCATAGACAGGTAGTTGTTCCCAGGTAGGTATTGATGAGAGCGGCAGGTATGTGGTACATCTGTGGTGATTTAACATCCAAAATGATAATAATGTTTACTCTTACTGCATAAGGTGGACCCGAGTATCAGCGACAACTTGTAATCAATGAATAAAAGCAATGTGCGGAGCAGTGAACTTGGTTCACCGCTCCCCACATTGCTTTTATTCAGTAATCACTATTTTATTCATGTCTGTCAGGTTTTGTAAATAAAAACCCTTCTTTTTGACCTACACCATTGGAGCCCCCTTTTTTTTCTTTGCATACCTGTCGGAATGTTAGATTTTCGGCTTGCCTGTTTGGTCATCAGCCTTTCAGCCTCGCAGTCACCAGATCCATCTGAGTCGCTTTTGGAGACCCCTGGGCTTTTTC
This sequence comes from Rana kukunoris, assembly GCA_029574335.1. Lineage (NCBI taxonomy): Eukaryota > Metazoa > Chordata > Amphibia > Anura > Ranidae > Rana > Rana kukunoris. The sequence goes on along the minus strand of CM056051.1, from coordinate 457,026,133 downwards.
GATTATCTGATCGCCTTGCTGATCTGGATATCCATGCCTTTATGACTCGTTGTCGCTTACACTCGGGTCCACCTTTTCCAGTAAGAGTAAACATTCTTATCATTTTGGATGTTCTATCAACACAGATGTTCCACATACCTGCCGGTCTCATCTATACCTACCTGGGAACAACTACCTGTCTGTTACAGACTTTTATTTCATTTCATACGGATTGATTCACTACATAGGACTTGATGTGTATGATTGGAGATTGATTTCTATTTGACCAATTATTTTTATTTCTACATATTTGTGCACATCACATTTAGCGCTACATTTTATCCAAGATTATTCCATCTTGCTCCGTCAAATTTCCTTTCCAATGCTTGATTCGACTCCACTAACCATTAGAAAATCAAACAAAAAATTTAAAAATCTAAAAAAATCTACTATTGTATGGCCAGCTAATATGATCTTGCTGGGAGGCTTATGGCATGATCCTTGCCTGGGCACTGCCAGAGGAAGCCATGGGCAGAGTAAGGCAGGCCAAAGATTATGCCATTTTATTTTCTTCCACCACGGGTGTTAGGAAAGAGTGTATATGGGGGAATCAGTCCCGCAGTGGTATTGTGTTCTGCCAGAAGGGAGCCTTCCCTGCTGGTAGAACACAAGGATTAGTGTCGCCGGTGACACTAATCATTCTGGAAAAAAACAACAGGCTGTTCATATACAATAATATTATTGTTTATAATTGCTTTCAAAACTTGAGTAAGAGTCGGTTCACACTGGGGCGACACGACTTCCAGCACGACTTTCAGAAGCAACTTCAACACGACTTGAGCATGAACCACAGGGCGATCTGGGGCGATTTACAACATGACTTGAAGTCCTTTTCAGGTCAGGAGATATTCCAGTGGCCAATAAAACAACAATCAGCTCTGGGAGAGGGAAGGGGAGGGAGGGGTTTGCCTGAGAAATGTATGTTATCTTGCTGGAAAGTAGCTTCAATTGAAATCAATGGATACAAATCGCCTAGAAGTCTGATTGAAGTAGTACTGGAACCTCTTCTGAAGTCGGAGCGACATGAGTAGTGTGTATTAACACCCCTCCCATTCACTTACATTGCTTTTATGGACAGCGCGACTTGGGACGACTTGAGACGACTTCAAGTCGGATCCCAAGTCGCCCCAGTGTGAACCGACTCTTAGGGTCCTTTCACACGGAGCGGTCCGTTTTTCGGTCCGCTCTGTGTGTGTCCGTCGGCTCAGCGGGATCATCCGTAAATCCCCGCTCAGCTGTTGGCGGACAGGGCGGTCCCCGCACACTGTGCAGGGACCGCCCTGTCTTTCCTCCGTTCTCCCCTATGGGGAAACGGATGAATACGGACCGTCTGTCCGTATTCATCTGATCCGTTCTGCCGGACGGAAGAAAAATAGGGTTTTCTTCCATCCGAAAAATGGATCCAGACGGACGCGGATCTTTGGCGGACGTTAGCGGATGCATCATCCGCTAACGGACGCGATCCCATAGGGGCACATTTACGGACTTGTAAAAACGGACGAGCGGACCGGACGTCTGAAAGGGGCCTTATCCAAAGAAAAGCACCCGTTAAACTACAAACTATCTGCAATAATAAATGACTAACATTGTGTAAAACCACTACTGCTAATAATATCATGTGAAATTGTAGCGTTTAGTAAATTAAATCTTTTTTTTTTTCCACATGCAGCACCCCATAGGAGGTTAGAATGTAATTTTAAACTTAAAGGGGTTGTAAAGGTAAACATTATTTTTCTTAAATAGCTTCCTTTACCTTAGTGCAGTCCTTCACTTACCCCATCCTTCCATTTTGCTTTTAAATGTCCTTATTTCTTCTGAGAAATCCTCACTTCCTGTTCTTCTGTCTGTAACTCCACACAGTAATGCAAGGCTTTATGAAAAATGGTTTGAGGGTCATTAAGTAATGAATGTGTATGGATTTTTTTTTTTTGGAGAATAAGGGAAGTCCTTTGTGTCATTTTAAGCTTCTAAATTGGCTATGCTTTTGTGAAAGTAAATGCTTTGTAACTCCACACAGTAATGCAAGGCTTTCTCCCTGGTGCGGAGTGTCATGCTTGCCCCCTCCCTTGGACTTCAGGAGTGTCAGGACACTCCCTACATTGCAGATAGAGAAAGGAGCTCTGTGTTAGTGGGCCTCCTGACTTTCCTGTAGTCCAAGGGAGGGCGCAAGCATGACACTCCACACCAGGGAGAAAGCCTTGCATTACTGTGTGGAGTTACAGAGTATTTACTTTCACAGAAGCATAGCAAATTTAGAAGCTTAAAATTATACAATGCGCTTCCCTTATTCTCCCAAAAAAAAAAAATCCATACACATTCACTACTTAATGACCCTCAAACCATTTTTTATAAAATCATTTCTTACTGTGTTTTTCTTTGCAGGTGTTATGGCTTAATTAGTGTGTCATTTTGGGACACTTTGAGCCTAGAATATTGCACCTTTTCACAATATTCAAATTTTCTGAGGTCATGGATTTGGGGTTTTCATGAGCTGTAAGCCATAATCATCGCAATCATGACAAATCACGGCTTGAACTCTCTTGCTTTGCATGTAATGAGTCTCATATATTAGTTTCACCTTTTAAGTTGCATTAGTGAACTAAATGAACTTTTGCATAATATTCAGATTTTTCGAGTTTCACCAGTACCACAGAAAAATGACAGTTCTACAGGTAAATAAGTAACTGCTCGTGGCTGTAATGAATTGTCGGATCCTGGCACACAACCTGGCAGGCTGCAGGAAAAAGGGGGGGTAAGTGAGCGCCCCCCTCCTGAACCGTACTAGGTCACATGCCCTCAACATGGAAAGGGTGCTCATCTCCACAACCCTTGCCTGGTGGTTGTGTTGGTCTACAGACAGGGGGTTTATCGGAATCTGGAAGCCCCCTTTGTCGCATTGTGACTATTTTATGAGAGAAATGATTGTACTTAATTGGTATCTGCTATGTAAAGATAGCTACTCATGCACTATCTGTAAATGTTCTAACTTTTCTTTTGCTACAATAAAAATTGTTGGTATAAAAATAATAATAATAGTAATACCTAGTGATTCTGACACAACGGTCCAGTTATGTTATAAGGTGACAGCACTATGCAACCCATCTCCCAATTGTGCTCCCTTGCTTTCACTCTTGTCACACAGGTTTCTGATGGAGACTACAAGCAGCTGTTTCAAAAAACATTACACAGACACATGGTCCACAGTTTTTTACCATCAGGAACACTACCCTGAGAAATGTTAGGCAGCCATTGCTGGAATGCATATATCAGTGGTGGCTGGTGAAGTTTTAGGATGGAGGGGCGCCAGACCCCGCCCATCCTTTTTGTCCCCTCACACTTTTCATAAGCCACACTCCTTATAGAATCCACCCACCCTGTTCTCTTTATTCCACTTGCTTCCACCCATAGTATCAGAAGTATACAGCTCAGCATCACAGGACAGAGAATACAGCTCAGCCTCACAGATCAGGGTATATAGATGAGGCTCTAATCAGGTGCCTAAAAAAATGGATGGGGGCTGCGGAAGGTATAGGGGAGCGTGCCCATGCACCCCAATGCACAGGCCGCCACTGTCCCGCTCTATGTATGATGCTGTAGTTAAAGGCTAAATTTCACCAATTTTGAATGTTTTGAGCCAAAAGCTAGCTAAATGTAAGAAGTGTAGTGAAGGTTATTTTATGCTATATATTCTAGGGTACATTAATCACTTAGGGCCAGATCCGCAGAGAGAGTACGCTGGTGTATCTACTGATACACCGGCGTACTTTCAAAGTTTCCTCAAACCAAGATACGGCGGCTTCTGGGTTAGATCCGACAGGTGTACATCTTTGTACGCCTTCGGATCTAAGATGCAATACTTTGGCGTCCGCTGGGTGGCGTTCACGTTGTTTTCCGCGTCGGGTATGCAAATTAGCTTTTCCCGCCGATCCACAAACGTACGCGCGGTCGTACTGGGCAGATCGGAGGGCCCATAGAGTAGCCGTGACCTGTCATTCGCCCGCTCCGCTCATTGTGGCCCACGACTAGTTACCAAATTGCTAAAGTGGCCCTTGCTATTTAAAAGGTTGGGCACCCCTGTCTTACAGCGTCTCTAGTCAGCTTTTTCCAGCGTATAGTTAAAGCTGCTTTTATCCGGCCTATAGTTAGACTTGCCATGTTAAGTATGGCTGTCGTTCCCGCGTCAAAATTGTAATTTTTTTAATTTTTGCGTAAGTCGTCCGTGAATAGGAATGTACGTAATTTACGCTAGTCAAAAAAATAAGTCGCTGCGACGTAATTTAGCGCAATGCGCGGCGGAAAATTTCTGAACGGAGCATGCGCAGTTCGATTCACTGTGGGGACGCGCTTTATTTAAATGAATCACGCCCCCTACTCGCCGATTTGAATTTCGCCGCCAGAAATACACTACGCCTCCGTAACTTACAGCGCAAATTTTTCCAGAATTCGAAGTTAAGCCAGGTAAGATACGGCGGCGTAGTGTATCTCTGATACACTGCGCCGATCTATTTGTATGTGGATCTGGCCCTTAGGGTTTACATGTGTTTCAAAGGGAAAAACTGATTCTCATGAATATTTATTTATACAAACCCTTTTATTGGTAATAAATTGTTGTTTTGCTTGAAGTTATACATATTCTGACAACTGAAATCACTAAAGTTAATTCATTTATGTCCACTTAGCAATGAAGACTTTTGTCAATATCAGAATAAATAGTGCATTCAATACACAAAATGCCATGGAGAGTAAAGTCTAAATTTCACTTCCTGGACTGTTGATAAAACCGTGCTATCATTTTCATAGCAGAGCTTGATCTCTCCAAATCGTGTTATATTTCATTCTGTAGATACTGGGATATTGATGGAAAACATTCTGCCATGTTGATCCTTACCTTTTCCCTGAGGAACCTGTATGAGATCGATGCATCAAACAGAGAAAATTATTTTTTATTTTTATTTATGTTTTTCTTTTTTTTCAATCAATCTCTTGGGGAGCTCAGGCTGATTTTCTTTGCTGCCATCTGAAAATCCTTGACTCTGTAATGATGAACAGGTCAATAATTCACATAATGTAGTGCTGGTCTTTCCTTTAAATAAATAATTCTGTCAATTGGCTTTAATGAAATGAATAGACAAAATTCTAAAACATAATAAGAATTATACCAGATATGGTATCTGTGAAAAGAAAATGATTGAATATAAATATTTATAATATTAATATTGTATTGAATGATGATTATAGCACCTCCGCTTTTGATCTCTTTAGCTCTGCATTGTAAGTTAACAGACAGCATGGGAATAACAGAACCAAGCTTGTAATGAAGAGAACAGTTGTAAAAAATATAGCATAACGGAATAATACAATAATAAAAACATACAGAAAATTATATATATATATATATATATATATATATATATATATATATATATATATATATATATATACCGTTTATACACATGTATTCATATATAACATCTGTGCTACTGTTTCAAAGAAATCTTTGGATTTTATTTAAAAAGAATAACTGGAGAATTCACCTGAGTCGTATTTGCACATATGTTTCTTATTTATTATGGTCAGGGCTAAAAAATAAAAGTAAAAATATATTTTAGTAAGGTAGATTATAAATTTTGTATATGAATATTTTGTAATCTGATGTTCAGCCAGCAGCTGGAGCATTAGACTACTTTTCACATGAGGGCTCTAGTAGTTTACAGTGAGCAATAAGTCAAGATGAAGTTTACATACACAATTAAATGAGATGTCAATCAGACAAAGCAAGCCTGATGACAGGAAGAAAACTCATAGTTTTCTGGGAATCTCTTGTCATATATTAATTGTTAATTTGCAAAACAAAGATTACAAGTATATACAATATATATATATATATATATATATATATATATATATATATATATATATATATATGTCTATGTGTATATATATATATATATATACTGTATATATCTATATCTATATATATATCTATCTATATATATCTATCTATATATAGATATATATCTATATATATATCTATATATAGATATATACGCTTTAAACATATCAAAGTCAAATATGTTTTACCCAAAACCACCATTTCATTATTTTAATTAAATCCTTCCCTTTGAAATATTTATCATATAAATTAAAATGTCATAGCATGCAATGTATACTTAGCTCCTACCCACATTTGCATGCTAACGTATAAGCTGTAATAAACCCCAAAAAATAATAAAATAAATGCCATTCTGCTGTATAACAGTATCTATACTGAAAAAAATATGGAGGCCTGTACTGCTGATGTTAAAGTTATAATTAGCTGCCTATTTACACATTTTCTAAATCACTGACCAGAAGTCAGAGTGACAAAATAACTCCCAACGTGTATGATTGGTCATTAATTGCATGGCACAGAAGGACAGCTAAGCAACCTATATTTTCACGGGAGATTTGCTAAACAAGTAAGATAAAGTAAACAAAATACACACTTAAAGGGTCACTAAAGGATTTTTTTTTTATCTAAATAGCTTCCTTTACCCTAATGCAGTCCTGGTTTCATGTCCTCGTTGTTCGTTTTTTCTGTAATCCTTCTCTGTTCTGCACACTTCCTGGTTGTCTGTTTCGTCATGAAAAAGTACTGAGAGCTTCTCTCGTGGTCTCTAATCAAGAAGATGTGTCTAAAACCCCTCACAACCAATCAGTTTCATTTTAAAAACAAACACTGCCCTGTACTGGCTATGTGTCTCTGTCCTTCACAGAAACATGAAACTAGATGAAAAACGAAACTGAAACTGCAGGCACATTATACTGTATGATTGATTTTTTTATCTATTTTTAATCATTTTTAAAAGGAATCAATTACCGTATTTATCTGCGTATAACGCGCACTTTTTTTCCTCTGAAAACAGAGGTTAAACAGTGCCTGCGCGTTATACGCCAATATCATGTTTCACCAGCAGGGGGTGCGGATAGTCTGTGTTTTACAAGGGTAAAACAAAGCTTGTAAATGTTTCTATAGCTCTGTTTTCTTTAGGCTGCTCTCCTTCTCCTCTGAGTGTAGCTTTGATTGGAGGAGGAGAGAAGTCACATGCCCATCAGAGGAGGGCAGTCATGTGACCCCAGGTCAGTGAAAAAAACTGAGCTATTGAGGTAAATGCAAGCTTTGTTTAGTTTTGCAATAGACACAGGAGGAGCAGTGTGCTAGGGGCTGACAGTGTTTTTTTTTACTTAACTGTAGAGAATGCTGGCAGCACTGTCCCAGGAGACTGGGGGTCTCCTGGGAGTGCATGGGGGGGGGGTATAATGGATGGGGGCTGTATACTGGGAAGGGGGGAATGTATAATGGATGGGGGGCTGTGTACTGGATGGGGGATGTATAATGGATGGGGAGATGTGTACTGGGGAGGGGGCTGTATACTGTATGGGGTTCTGTGTACTGGATGGGGGGGATGTATAATGGATGGGGGGATGTGTACTGGGGAGGGGGCTGTATACTGTATGGGGTTCTGTGTACTGGATGGGGGGGATGTATAATGGAGGGGGATGTGTACTGGGTGGGGGATGGATAATGGAGGGGGGATGTGTACTAGATGGGGGGGATGTGAACTGGATGGGGGAGGCTGTGTACTGTAAAGGGTCCTGAGAAAACATTTTTTCCCTAAACTCCCCTCTTAAAATCGGGGTGCCTGTTATACGCCGGTGAGTGTTATACGCCGATAAATACAGTAACTATTATGTCTCTATACCCTGTAAACAGTCATTTCAGCAAAAAAAAATATTTCCTTTACAACTCCTTTAACTTTAACCACTTGCTTACTGGGCACATATACCCCCTTCCTGACCAGGGGAAATTTCAGCTTCCGGCACTGCGTCGCTTTAACTGAGCCAAAACAAAATAAGCGAATGGTTTGCGCAAAAGTTATAGTGCCTACAAAATAGGGGACAGATTTTTTTTTTTTACTAGTAATGGCAGCAATCTGCGATTTTTATTGGGACTGCGACATTATGGCAGACACATCGGACACTTTTGACACATTTTTGGCACCATTCACATTAATACTGCGATCAGTGCTATAAATATGCACTAATTACTGTATAAATGTGGCATTAAAGAGGTTAACACTAGGGGGTGAGGAAGGGATTAAATGTGTACCCTGCATAGAATTCTAACTGTGGGGGAGGGGGACTGACTGGGGAGGTGATCGATCTGTGTCCCTATGTACAAGGGACACAGATCGGTCTCCTCTCTCCCTGACAGGATGCTGTCTCTGTGTGAGCCGGCAATGAGAGATGATCTCATATGTTTACATTTCAGATCATCTCTCATTGGCCGCACAGATCGCGCTGTAAATAGCCGCTGTGATTGCCTATTTACCGCGATCTGTGATTGGCTGTGTCCAAGGGACACGGCCAGCACAGAAGTTCCCCGATCCACGCTCGGGAGCGCGGAGAGCGCAGGGAACGAAGAAAGGGGCGGCCGTCAAAAGACGGCGTCCCAGAGAATTAGAGCCGCCCTGCGGCCCTACATAGTCGTACGGCCATCGGGAAGTGGTTAAAGTATAATTAAATGACACATCCTGAAGCAATCAAATGTCCTTAAATTATTATTTACTGTCTTTTGCTACATTACTGTTCTTGGATGTAGACTTGACCATTTTTTACAGTAACTTACGAATGTTCACATACCAAATATTAAAGTGGTTCTAAAGCCTCAAGGGTTTTTACTTTAATGCACTATGCATTAAGGTAAAAAAAACGTCTCTGCTGCAGGATTCCACCCCCCCCTCTTATTCTTACCTAAACCCAATTTGATCCAACGTCGTGCACCTCATTGGGCAGATTAATAGCAGTGGGAACCATTGGCTCCCACTCCTGTCAATCAATTACAATGACGAGGGATTTGTCATTCAATAACAATTTTTTCTTATTGACTCGCTTTTTTCACTCCACCTACACATCAGTTTCACACTGTCTTATTATTTTTTCATTTTGTTATTTCTATTTTTATTATTATACTTATTTTTACTTATTTTTATTCATGTTGGTTATGCCACATCCTCCCCCCTAGATGTTCACACATGCCCCTAATCATGGTCATCATGAGAGGGCCAATTATATGTGGGGTGGAGCAATGATTGGCTTGGGCAAACCTTGTACATATATATATACATATATATATATTGGTATTGTTTTGTTTAGAGTGTGTATAGCTATGACTAAGCATTGAAGCCCAATGCGAAACACGTCAGCTGTCTTTTGTTCCCACTGTATGCTGTTTTTGTAGTGCATCCATCTATTTTACCCTAATAAAGGGTGTTTTTTAAATTTTACTTTCTTTTAAATGCAGCTGTCCAAACTTCTTCTTCTGTTTACAATGACGAGGGAGCCGGGGCGGGGTAAGGGGGGCCCGAGGAGCTCAGGAGCAAGCACACATAAGTACTCCCATGGAAAGAGACTTCCCGTAGGGGCACTGGACAGATAGGAAGAGCACCAGCAGTGCACCCAAGAAGAGGAGGTTTGAGGCCACACTAATTCCATTACACTTAGCAAGTGTTTGTTATTTAGCAAAAAATATATAAAAAAATTGCTTTCAATTGTTCAATATGTGAAAAGCAAATTTCTGTCTGCTTTGAATGCCCAATTATATGCATTTGCCTTTCACATAATTAACAATTCACATCATATATAAACGGAAAAGTAATGTGCACCATCTATACACACAGACTAAAAAATATACCCATGGCACAGAAAAAAAGACAAAATGTACGGGGATGCCTGTGCAGATACATAAAGATAATTAGAATGATACCCACAATGGTACACTGTATTTTAAAAGGTGTGTCATTGTGGTAAACATGTAGTGCTATTAGTACTGATATCCGTTAATTACTAATCTTCAGGTGACCTGCAACTACATTGCAAATGTAAAGCAAAAAGAGTTACTGCGCTAAAAAAAACTAGATAAGCTGCAACTTAAAAGTGATATACACACTAAAGTACAAGAAAAAGAAATGTAGTTGCGCTGAAAATTAATAAATATGTGATAAAATTATAAGGTAGAATTGTTGAAAAAAAAGTCCCAAGTGCAAAATAAAGCAAACAAATACAAAGTCCAAAGAATCCAGAATTTCTTGGTTAATATATTAAGTATGGGGAACGACGTTCCCCAGACTACGTCATTGTAGGACGGAACGTACGTCGGGCAAGGAGACGTGCTGACGTGTGGCGTTACGGTCCATGAGGACGGGCGTTTGTGAGAGCCGGCCGGCTTTACCTTCTATGTTTTTAAAGATATCCTTTCTGTAAGTGCAATTTTTATATTAAATTTGATTTTTATAACGGTACATCACTATTGTGAGCCTTACTCTTTTCCGGGGGCCTATTGTCATCCACGGAGACCTGGAGGATTTGAACCATTAATGTTGGTGGCAGTTCCAATCTAAAGGCTGGGGTTTACAGCTGCAAGCTTGATATGCTTGCCCTCTGGTAGGCGTACATTCCTGTCGGTGGTGGTCTCTTCATTAACCAAGAAATTCTGGATTCTTTGGACTTTGTATTTGTTTGCTTTATTTGGCACTTGGGACTTTTTTTTCAACAATTCTACCTTATAATTGTATTACATTGCAAATGTCCCAAGTCATTTCTTGACAATGACAACCCAGGTACATTGAATCTCAGTCTTGTTTTCTTCTCAATTTGTAAAAAGCATGGGCGTCATCACTTCAAAACAAGAAATGGTTTTAATGTGAATTACAATATGGGAAGGGGTACAAGGTGTAGATCAGCGTGATCTCAAGCACCAGACTAGGCTCTAATACCTACTTGTTTCTACAGACAAAACTTTTTGTTTGTTTTGGATAGAATACAGAAGAATTTATGTTAGGTTTTACTGCTGTTGGAGGCACCATCACAGAGATTCCTCTACTCCCCTTCTAGTAAAAAGGTTCTGCCCAAGACAGGAAGTGTGGTGAAATATTTTTAACTGCATCCCAGACCGAAGTATTTTTTAAGTTAAGCAGGGAAAGGTTAGAACCTCTGTCAATATAGAAAGGTTTACTTGTATTCCCTCTAAGCCTGGTACTTAAAAAAAAGGACAAAAAAACACATAATACACAGTGACATCCCACAGGGCAGAAGCCTGTGGAGAAGAGGGAAGAGGCAGAACAGGAAATGTTTTAAACATTTTACAGTTCTCCCAGCATGCATCAAGAGTCCCCCAAGCTGCTGTTTAGCTAGGTCATCAAACATTCATAACATAGAGTGCCAGCTCTCTAGTATACCCTGCTGAAGCTTTTTCATGCAGCAAGTGGCAAACAATGCACCCTGTGCTTAGAGAACACTCCTGCTGAGTTAATGATTCTTGTGGTACTCCTGCCTGAGGTCCTGTAGTCTATAGAACCCTAAAGAAGCACAAAATACAAACAGGAACTTAGCACAAATTTGACTTCTGTACAGAAGCATCAGGTACATTGATAAACTGATCACCGTGCAATTACTCTGTTAGAAATGATAAAAAATAAAATAAAAATATGTACACATTTAAGAAATAAATACAAAGTGAATTTGTTTTTTCTTTTCTATTTCCTCTAACTTATTACTGATTTTATATGTTATTTGTATTTATTTATTATTTGTGACATTTGAACTTTGAATATTGTTTAATATTTAGATACAGGGAGTGCAGAATTATTAGGCAAATTAGTATTTTGACCACATCATCCTCTTTATGCATGTTGTCTTACTCCAAGCTGTATATGCTCGAAAGCCTACTACCAATTAAGCATATTAGGTGATGTGCATCTCTGTAATGAGAAGGGGTGTGGTCTAATGACATCAACACCCTATATCAGGTGTGCATAATTATTAGGCAACTTCCTTTCCTTTGGCAAAATGGGTCAAAAGGAGGACTTGACAGGCTCAGAAAAGTCAAAAATAGTGCGATATCTTGCAGAGGGATGCAGCACTCTTAAAATTGCAAAGCTTCTGAAGCGTGATCATCGAACAATCAAGTGTTTCATTCAAAATAGTCAACAGGGTCGCAAGAAGCGTGTGGAAAAAACAAGGCGCAAAATAACTGCCCATGAACTGAGAAAAGTCAAGCGTGCAGCTGCCAAGATGCCACTTGCCACCAGTTTGGCCATATTTCAGAGCTGCAACATCACTGGAGTGCCCAAAAACACAAGGTGTGCAATACTCAGAGACATGGCCAAGGTAAGAAAGGCTGAAAGACGACCACCACTGAACAAGACACACAAGCTGAAACGTCAAGACTGGGCCAAGAAATATCTCAAGAATGATTTTTCTAAGGTTTTATGGACTGCTGAAATGAGAGTGAGTCTTGATGGGCCAGATGGATGGGCCCGTGGCTGGATTGGTAAAGGGCAGAGAGCTCCAGTCCGACTCAGACGCCAGCAAGGTGGAGGTGGAGTACTGGTTTGGGCTGGTATCATCAAAGATGAGCTTGTGGGGCCTTTTCGGGTTGAGGATGGAGTCAAGCTCAACTCCCAGTCCTACTGCCAGTTTCTGGAAGACACCTTCTTCAAGCAGTGGTACAGGAAGAAGTCTGCATCCTTCAAGAAAAACATGATTTTCATGCAGGACAATGCTCCATCACACACGTCCAAGTACTCCACAGCGTGGCTGGCAAGTAAGGGTATAAAAGAAGAAAAACTAATGACATGGCCTCCTTGTTCACCTGATCTGAACCCCATTGAGAACCTGTGGTCCATCATCAAATGTGAGATTTACAAGGAGGGAAAACAGTACACCTCTCTGAACAGTGTCTGGGAGGCTGCGGTTGCTGCTGCACACAATGTTGATGGTGAACAGATCAAAACACTGACAGAATCCATGGATGGCAGGCTGCATGAGTGTCCTTGCAAAGAAAGGTGGCTATATTGGTCACTGATTTGTTTTTGTTTTGTTTTTGAATGTCAGAAATGTATATTTGTGAATGTTGAGATGTTATATTGGTTTCAATGGTAAAAATTAATAATTGAAATGGGTATATATTTGTTTTTTGTTAAGTTGCCTAATAATTATGCACAGTAATAGTCACCTGCACACACAGATATCCCCCTTAAATAGCTAAAACTAAAAACAAACTAAAGACTACTTCCAAAAATATTCAGCTTTGATATTAATGAGTTTTTTGGGTTCATTGAGAACATGATTGTTGTTAAATAATAAAATTAATCCTCAAAAATACAACTTGCCTAATAATTCTGCACTCCCTGTATGTATCCCATTCAAACATAATGGGCCAGATTCAGGTAGAGTTAGGCTGGAGTATCTGTAACCAGAAAACAAAAAACGCCGGGTTGTTGTTCCGATGCGATCGGCGCAATTGAATTTCGCCATCGCATCACAAATTTAATTTAAAAATGGCGCCGGGGGCGTTCCCGCTGATTTACGCTGAAAAAATATGTTAATCAGCGGGAATCGGCAATTCACGATCGTATTCAGGCGCGACGCAGTGACTTTCCGACGTTTCCGTAAGCGATACGCGGCGTAAAGATAAAGCAGCCCCCTAGTGGAGTATCCTATGTTAAGTATAGCCGTCGTCATCGCGTCGGAAAAAAAAAAATTGCGTCGCTTGCGTAAAACGTTCATGAATGGGGATGTGACGTCATTGACGTTCACTGACAGAATTTGGAGCATGCGCACTGGGATGCATTGACACTCGACGCATGCGCAGTACGTTCGCCGCGGGATCGTGCTTAGTTTAAATAATACACGCCCCGTACCCACCCAATTTGAATTCCGCCCTCTCATTTGCGATGCGCTGCCGCAACTTTAGGAGCAAGTGCTTCATGAATAACAGCACTTGCTCCTAAAATTTCGGCAGAGTAACGTAAATGAGAAGCGTTACTCCAGAGCAAAGATGCTCCCATCTACCTGAATCTGGCCCAATGTGTACGCTGCTGCAGTCATGTATGTATTTTATTTTCAAACCAAAATTCTTTACTTAACCACTTGCCGACCGCCTTCCACATATATACTGCGGCAAAGCAACTTAGCTGCACAAAATGACATACCTGTACGTCGGTCTGTGTATGTGATAGTGTGGGCGGGGGAGCATGCATGTGGCAGAAAGGCAGAACTAGGGTGAGGCCTACAGTGCCTTAAAAAATAATTCATACCCCTTGAAATGTCCCACATTTTGTTTTGTTAGGACTGTAACCGACTGTAACAGACTGTAACCCTAACCCTATCTGTAACCCTAACTCTAACCCTGTCTGTAACCCCAACCCTAACCCTGGCTGTAACCCTAACCCTAACCCTATCTGTAACCCTAACCCTATCTCTAACCCTAACCCTGTCTGTAACCCTAACCCTAACTCTATTGGTAACCCTAACTGTAATCCTTACCTTGTCTTTAACTTACAGAAAGGGTTAGGGTTACAGATAGGGTTAGGGTTAGGGTTACCGACAGGGTTAGGGTTACAGACAGGGTTAGGGTTACAGATAGGGTTAGGGTTACAGACAGGGTTAGGGTTACAGATAGGGTTAGGGTTACAGACAGGGTTAGGGTTACTGACAGGGTTAGGGTTACAGACAGGGTTAGGGTTACAGATAGGGTTAGGGTTACAGACAGGGTTAGGGTTAGGGTTACAGATAGGGTTAGGGTTACAGACAGGGTTAGGGTTACAGATAGGGTTAGGGTTACAGACTGTAACCCTAACCCTATTTGTAACCCAAACCCTGTCTGTAACCTATCTGTAACCCTAACCCTATCTGTTAACCCTAACCCTGGCTGTAACCCTAACCCTATTTGCAACCCTAACCCTATCTGTAACCCTAACCCTGTCTGTAACCCTTACCCTAACCCTTTTTGTTACCCTAACTGTAACCCTAACCCTGTCTGTAACTTACAGAAAGGGTTGGGGTTACAGATAGGGTTAAGGTTAGGGTTACCGACAGGGTTAGGGTTATAGATAGGGTTAGGGTTACAGACAGGGTTAGGGTTACAGACAGTTTTAGGGTTACAGATAGGGTTAGGGTTAGGGTTACAGACAGGGTTAGGGTTACAGATAGGGTTAGGGTTACAGATAGGGTTAGGGTTACAGACAAGGTTAGGGTTAGGGTTTACAGTGACAGACCAAACTCTGACAGACCAAACTCCCCGTTTAACGCAGCGAAAACAACCGCAAACAGTCCATTCACACAACCGAAAACTCCCCATTTACACAAGGTTGGGTACCAAGCTAGCCATGTCCCGTTCCTTATCCTCACTGACATTATTGAATGTCTATTCTTCCACCCAGCCACTTACAACACCAAGGGTCCCTAAAAGGTGACAACAAGCCCCCTGGGACGCCTGCTGTGTTTGGTCTTCCACCTACTCTAAGCCACCTTCCTTCTCTGACTCCTCTTCTTCAGACTCCTCTCTCTGCGTTGCCGCAGGTCCAGCAATCGACGACAACAAGGCTGCTTCTGGTGGTGATGGTGACCACAACTCTTCTTTTTTTTTTTTTTCTATTTTTTAAAGTGTATTTTTGTGCGTGAACTCGAGAGAGAGGAGCCGGACTGCAGGAGTTGGGAGTAGGCAGACCCTCCCCCCGGAGGCAATCGCCATCCTTCTCCATGCCCCTGGTGGCAATGGCGGGTGTGAAGGGGGGCCTCCCACTCACCCCGCCCTACCTGCTCCTCTTGGGAGCCCAACTGGGGCCCAACGGGACCCCAATGGGGCAGAGGGACTCCCCCTATGAAGGAGTGAGGGGGCCTAGCCCACCCAGCCAGCCCCGTAGGTCCTTCGCCTCTCTTTATTTTAAAAGACCGCATGGCCAAAGTGCATGTGTTTTTAAACCAATTTTGTGTGCGTGCAAGTGGTGTTTTTTTGTGGGGGGGGGGGGTGGGCGTACTAAGCACAGGCGTACCTTGCATAGCACACCCACCGGGAGCCGGGCTGAGACCACCAAACTCAATTCACATGTAGCCGAGACCAGGATCCGAACCCTTGGCTGCAGAGGTGAATGGCTTGTCAGCGCAGTGCCAATCACGTTGAGCCACCACAGCTTCGAACTCTTCTTTTTCATGCTCATCTACGGCCTTGTGCACTGTGTAATGTACTGTGCAATCCCAATATGATTGGTATGTTAAGTAGTACTATTCTTATCAGTTTAATCCCTGTTACGTCCCCTATCAGGGGACGTGTATGGAATAGAATTTACACAACCGCAAAGAGTTGTCAATAGTTGACACACTCATGACATAAATTTTAATCCTCTATGCGTCAATCTTGGTGTAGTAATGACTTTGCTTATGCGCACGGTTTGGGAGATTGCAGCCGATGGGGG